>CM051498.1:7403056-7418705 GCA_028031935.1 Paedocypris micromegethes
TTTTTTTTCATTTTTATTTATGTCTTTGGTGGTGGAATTATTTATGTCTTTATGGTTTGGAATACGTTGCACTGTCGTTCAATGTGAATTTGCACCTCAACGCCCTCTGGTGGCGATCAGTGGTTTCAGCAGAAAATTTGCTGTATTTTTTTTTCGCCCTTCATAATCTGATACATTAAAATAGAAAGATGTATAATGGTAATATATGCCTTGTTTTTGTATTCAAAATTATTGAAATTCTCCAATTTCCCAACATTGCATAACGTGTGAACTTGTAAACGTTACACTTGTGGTATAGATCGTATAACTCTGCCAGGTCTTAAATCGAGATTTATCTTTAATTAAGTTGTTCGGATGGGACTTTATACTATCTCTGTCTGCATGACTGCTTTATGGTTTCGTTGGGCGACAACGACACGTGCATGCAAACCATTCAAAGTCGCGACGCGATTCGGACAAACTTGGATTCCATGTCTGTATCTCTGCACTTGAATGTATTTTTGAGATTTTAGTGTTAAGGTTGTGCTTTCAGCATTAGGATCATTGTCTCTGTTGTAGTGTTTTACAGTATGTAAAGCAATATAGTGTAAATCAACATTTTTGTACAATGCCATACGCAAACAATAAATGCCTTTATTAGACGCAACTGATAGTTTTCTTTCACTTTTTTACATATTATAGTTCTAACGTGAGAGAATCCGAATCGCAGTTGTGAGTTGGTTGTCATCGCCCCCTTTTGGTGAAATGGTGCTAAAACAGCTGCTGACGTCACATTGCACGTGTGTTCGGGAACTGTCTTCGTCTCTGTCTGAGGCTCTGGAAATGACGTTTGAAAACAATCACATCGCGTCAATGTTGTTTTTAACTGGATCCGCATATTTAATTTTTAATCGTTCTCTAGTGTGACACGTTTCATTTGAGTGCGATGGATTTATTTTCGTTTTTTAATGCCTTTAAAAACGTTAGACTCAATTTACTTTTTCTGTGTGTATATTTCGTTTTACGTATTTACTTTGTATGCTCCTTTTTATTTTTTTTTGGTCAATCCACGCGGCGTGGACCACGCCAGTAGTTTAAAACAAGTTCTTTACAAAAGTCAAGCAATGCAAATGTCGATCTTGGTTTGTTTGTTTGTGTTCACTCATCAAAAACGCTCAAAAAGTGAATTTATTGCAACTTAATCTATGAAAATTACATGTTCAAAACTGGGGAAAAGTGACTAAACAAAGAACAAATGTTTTACAGACTCATTAATTATTGTCTGTAATTTAAAATGTAAACGGAAAAAATTGTTTTGCCAAACGACTGTAAACCCAGACAACCGCTAGATGGCAGTACATATTAAAAATTCGGTCTATTTAGCTCTGGACTATATTTCGATATCGTTTTAACGACCATATAAAAACAGTTTCATATCATTTAATGCATGATCATTGTTTTCCATTTTTAACACATTTCTATGACAGTGATTTATAAAAATCGTCTTAGATTTTTGGAGACATTGAAGTAACAAAACAAACATCTATCCGTTCTCTCTCTCTCACATTCACACTCACACATTACTTTGCAAAGGTAAAATTGTCATTACAAAGCACAATAAAAGTCACTGTGTATTCCCTCGGCCTTACGGTGTTCTTTGCGATTTCTGTAGTCTTCTTCAAGCCGCAATTGTCAAAACATAGTGACTTACACATGTGTGTGCGAATGTTCAGAACCAAAAAGTCCCCCATCAACACCAAGCAGCGTCACCGTCGCTACAAAGAGGTTTTCTCACAAACATTGCCGTGATCCTGTTTCCCAAACACAAAGCGAATTATTGCGCCCAGCAAAACCTCTCTGCTATTGTCTGAGGTTCTTGCCCGTGCGGACCACCGCTACTGTATTCATGCCGTCCTCGGGGAGCCTGCGGGAAAGCCCATTGTTCCCCTTCCGCTGCCTTGAATGGTACAATGATCAAGCTAAATAATCAAGAGGTCTTTGTTTCAGGCGGCCCACCTCAACAGTCGAAAATAAACGTATGGTAATGGAGGCTTATCGTGCGCGGTTCAGATGTGTGAGGCTGGCGCTCGGCTTCTGAAGTGACAGGCCATTGTGTTTGCTTCAGATCATCCTCAAGCTCTCGCTCCAGCCCAGTCCATCCGGGAAGAAAAAACTATGTATACAATTGCGAATGGGACTATTACATCTCATAATGGTGAATTTCCCGGTGGAATAACCCTACACTAACGTTTTACATGACTTCAGAGAACCAGCCATTACTAGCTCTCTGTTCAGGAGATAGATGGACATGTGTTCACCTGATTCACGTTGTTTCCATCTTTGGTTGCAGCAACGGAGCAATACAACAGACACACAGTTCGTCGTGTTTCATTACACATGTCTGGCTGAGAAAGAATAGAACAGAGCTAGACATGCTAATGATTTAGCCTCCATGCTAAATCTGAGTTAAGTTTCTACCTCAGAGAAGTTTGTTTTCCTAGCCACTGTCACGATCTAGCTTGCTCTTCTGGTCCCATAGTCTGAACATTGATAAACAATGGACATTCTTCTTTTTTTTTACTGACTCTTTTTTCCTAATTTTTGAGCACAGGTGAACAATGGACATTTTCTCCTATAAAGACAATTTTACCCTAATTCTGCATAGCATATTTGCATTTGTCTGGAACTAAGACAAGCGCAATATAAATAAACTTGAACCTCAGCTTGTACTCGTCATTAAAGTTGATCTAGTTTAGGGTTCGGACTTCATATTTCACACACTCTCTGTGTGTGTTTTATTGGTGCATCATCATTTCCATTTGATTCTGTGTAGATATTTTCCGATGTCTGTCAGTTTGAATTTCAAATCGAAGCATCAGCTCAAAACTAAGAATTTGGCTTGACACGATACACACAAAATTATCTCTAAATGTGTTGTATTTTTTATATTGTATCGGATTCTGGGTTCATCACACTCTCTAAAATATCCATTCATTCATTCAGCCACCCATTTATCCATCCAACCATACATCCATCAATTTACCCACCCATCCATCCATCCATCAATTTATCCATCTGTCCATCTATCCATAAATTTATCCATCTGTCCGTCCATCCATCCCTCGTGGCCAAACTGTCAATCCCTGTACTTTGACCAGCCTTTGTCATGTTGCTCAATGCTGTTTTATGGTCCAGCATCTAGCGTTTTCCACACTCACTCAAAGCTAATTCCAGCTCATTTGAGCATCTTACAAGAGATACGGCCTCCTCTCAGGTCTGCATCCCAGCGGAGCCGTCACGCTCCTGCTAATTCTCTGATGAATCGCAGCAATTGTGGAGTTTTACAGCCGTTGGAAGGAGTGCTGTGTCTGGAGTGGACAGGAGGGGGCAACTAAGCTCTCATCAACAAGCTCTTCTCTGACAGATCGGCCAATTCACTCAAACGCGGCGCCATTAAGGGCTCCTGTAAAACCAGCAGTGACCTTTAAACACGTCTCCACGCTGAAGCTACGGCCGGCCATCTGCAGACGACCATTATGTGTGACACAACTCTCTCACAGGAAGAATCTGTTTCCTTCGTGCTTCGCGAGAGATGTGTAGCGCCGTCTAAAGCTGTTAGGAAATAGTTGAGAGCGTCGAAAGTGTTCATTTGAAAAATCAAACTTGTTTCAAGGAAATGCATATGTAATAAGAATTGACAAAGTTTAAAAATCCCGTCACCCTTTTGTTTTTTGGTCACATGGAGCTGTAGCCAATCATAGCAACTCTGGTCTGAAGGCGGGACACCCTGGCCTTGTGTTCAACCAATCACAGAGCAGGACACAGAGCTTCTCACTCTCACTCAAAGTTCTGGTCATAGCCCGTAGCCTGAACACAGATGGACATTTCTCTCTTTTTAACTGACTCTTTTTTTTTTTTTTTTTTTTTACTCTTGAACATGAACAATTTAACAGACATTTTTCTTCTTTAAAGACTATTTTTCCCAAATTCCGCATAGCGACTTTGAGTTGGTCAGGAACTAATTAAAGCACTATATAAGACTGAAGGAAAAAAATGGAGACTTGCGCTACCCACTGCTCCATCGAGCCACAACAGTCGGGCATTTAAAAGAGGGGGGAAAAAACACTCATCAGAGAAGTAAACGCTATTTTTAATTGGGTAGAAAAAAAACAGAACAAAAAAACAACACAACACATGAAAACAAAAAGGTGGTAGCAGTAAATGCTTATGATAGAGCTCAGCAGTAAATTATATATTTATGCAGATGATGGATAATATATTCAGTGATAAATCACACATCTGCATTAGCAATAGCACTGACGGTGACGCTGGAACATTTGTCTGATGTTTGACTGATGGAAAATCATCTTAGTGGTGTAAATAGACGCTTTTGACACTTTCACCTTCCTCTGGAAGCATAAAAGGTTTGCCAAAGCTTTAAAAGTAATTTAATTCAATTTCATGTCTAGCAAACAGTCTAGATCTCGACTAAAAATGCAAGAAGACGAATAAGAGATTGTTGATAAGGCTCCATTCTGCAAAGTGGCTGCAGATTTATATCGGAAAAAGTTGGGACATAAACCGCTGGTGAGAGTTGTGTTTTATAAGTGGCCATCGATGAGAAGCAACTATAACACACAAATAACAACTGTATTTTACTAAACCTAAATATTTCGAATTCTATATTTCCAGGATTTGAACAGTAACAGGACGGTGATTGAGTAACTCCAGAATTAGTAAAATGCCCTTAAAAAAACAATACATAATACTGTTTGAATAAAATATACAGTATACAAAATTCTGAATATTCACTGTATAAATAAAATATAAAAAGGCCTTTATATGTTTTATATTTTTATGTTCCTGAGAGACTGAAGCTCCTCGTGACCAATAAATTGAGTAAGTGGTAGAAATGTGTATATGCAAATGTCTATCCATCAGTCTTTGACCACATATTCCCTCTCTGGGTCATGGGGAGCTTGAGCCTCTCAGGAACTCTCGGCCTGAAGTGGGACACACACCCTGTATTTGTAGCCGACACACATTCACACACCTAAGGTCAACTTTCCAGACTCCAACTGACATTTTTTTAATTTTTCAAATTCAAATTCAAATTTTATTTGTCACATACAAATTATATGTGGTATAACATGTAGTGAAATGTGTTTTTTTTTTCTTCGTTCCAGCATATAGGGATGGGGGAGGTACAAAAAAAGATAAAGAATAGAAATATGATAAAAACAAGGTATAAATATAAAATTTGCTATTCGAAAATGTGCAAAAGGAAATAAATAAAATAAGTAGAAAAATAATAAAAACAAGATATGAAGATAAAATATGAAATATGAAAATGTAAAAAAACCCCACAACATTTCCAAGAAAAAAAGTACATCTGAATAACAATATTACTATTTATATAGTAAAGTAAAGTGAAGTGAAGTGAGTGAGATCGTCAATTTTCATAATTACCGTCATTTAACCCATCAAGTGAAGTTACACACACAGGAAAGTGAATACTCACAAACCCGGAGCAGTGGGCAGCCTAAGCCGTGCCACCTGTGGGGCATGTGGGGACACTCAGTTGCAGGACCAGCTGGAGGGGGATTCGAACCTGCAGCTTTTAGGACACAAGTCCGATATACTAGGGCAGTGCTTCTCATATGGTGGGGCGCACAGGCACTGACCATCAGCAGAAACCAGTAAACAGCCCCGCAGATCAGGGATGGGAAGTTCGATTCTTTTAACCGACTCCCTTTAACTCTCTAACAGTAAAGTGAACGATTATTTTCAATGAGTTATGCATTCATTTTTTATACAGATTTTTCCATAGGTTTAACGGGGGGCACGACCAAAAGAGTTTGAGAATTACTGATATATATTCACATGTGACAGTCCCAGTATCAGTTAAGGTGTCAAATGTTGATCCATCCATCCTTCTATTCTCTTCATCTTCATCATCTTCTGTCTATCACTCACACTTATGGTCAACTGTCGAAATTTCAATTCTAATCGCCGATGTGCATTGTGCTGGTTTTCAAATCAGCCTCAGCTTTTCTTCTCTCTGTTAGCCTTTAGCAGAGCTCATAAAGTAAAACTCAAAGAGATGCGGAAGCGGCACTGCTGTCCGCTCTTATCTTCACACCGGCAAATCACAGTGACAGAGCTGGAGAGAAGGCAGGATGAGCCAATTACAGCAGCAGGCCCGCGGGAAAACACACCTAGAGCAATAAAGAATGCGACTCACATTCTTCTAGCCATTCGCTAGCAAATACATTCAAAGCGGCTAATTTGAGAAAGTTTGTGGTGTGGATATGTGTTATAAAATATAGTTTTTTGCTAGATCTGGTTGACTTTAGGAGTCCGTCTGAAGGTTTATTTTTAGCAGGAACCAGCGCAGTGGCCTTCCAAGAGCCAGATGGTATTTGGCGAGATTGAGGTATAATTTACGGCCAATTCTTTATTCTTGGCAGGTCATGGGGAGAACTAGCGTGCCAACGACATTTATTAATCTAATAATCCTGCAAATACAGGCGCAGGATGTCCCGAGGAATAATTAAACACCACAGCGGCGGTATTCCTCACGCAAGCCATTGTGTGTGGTGACGGACGCAACACGATCTGCGACTCTCGCTTAATTGTTCGAAAAATACACATTGTTCGGTTTTCAATCGCTGTGGTCAGAGTGACATGTCAATTTGGTGCAAAATATATTTTGTGTTTTATCAAAATGTCAAACACAAAAAGGTGGCACGGCGTGTCTGAATGAGAGGCTTTTCAGACAAAATGGAATCACACTGACTCAAAATTTGAAACTGAAATCACAGAATCTCCGTGCATGGCGATGAAAGCCTAACGTCGGCCATTTGTACGTCATTGTGAATCAGCAAAAGCCACAATCTCCCCAATGAAGTTGAATAAGGGACTTCACCTCTGAGCCTGGAACATGACGGAGGCTTGTGATTGGTGGATGATCAACGGCAGGGCGGGACATACAGATGCGTATGGATTCACGTAGAAGACCAGACTTAACCTGATCTCACTATAAAATGACCAATAGTCCACAATACAAATCCAAACTACGGAATCGATCAAGCAGATTGTGTATTTGCCTGCGTTGGATTTGAAAATTATATGCGTGACGTTTGTTGTTTTGTGGCAACCAAATAAGAAACTAATGAGATTGCTGCTTGAGAGAAAATTGGCACCAAAAAAAAACAAAAAAAAAAACGTGAAGACGTTGCTGGATGAGCCACTAGGAGGCACTGATAAACCGACCAGCAGTCAAAGAGTTTTGCTTCCTTGCCACTGTCGCCTTTATGCTGCTCAGTGCTCAATTTTTTTTATTTATGTTTATTATTTTTTAATTGATAGAAAATCCTCCTCAAATGAGCAAAACCAATGAAAAAAAACAAACAAAATTGATTACAATGTTTTTGCCATAAACACTGACTACCCACAAACACAACTTGTATACAGCTTAAATAACCACACACACACACACACACACACACACACCACACACGCACACACACACACACACACACACACACACACACACACTTTATTTAACGCCAAAACCATATAATTCATCCACTCACAATCATTGTTTTCCAGAACTAAACGAGTTATTCACACAACCTTTTAATTAAAGGTCATTTCAAGTTCAATTTTGATTTAGATTTATTTATAAAGTGCTTTTCACAGTCACATATATTCTCAAAACAGCTAAACGAGACGAACAACGAGAGGAATGTAACATTGTGTCTCAAGTCGGGAACGAGAGTGATGACAAAGATCTAGCAATGGTTTTGAATGGAGCAAAAAACGTATCCAAGAAACAAAAACTAAACTTGACACGAATAAAAATTCACATGTGGTTTTAACTAAAGGTTGACGCATACCTCCTGGATAAGTGTCCACAGCGGCCATGCAAACCAGCCGGTCATGTCACTAGCCTGCTGCTTCATTCATGGGCCACCAGGGGGAGCTGCAGAGCAGAAACTGCAACCAGTGAGCAGCAGAAATGCGACAGGGGCTAGGAAACCAAACTGACTGGGAAAAGTAAAGAACGATCCACCTCACTGGTCTGATGTTCTAACATCACAAGGTGGTCTTTCTCCAGAGTGGTCCAGAAGTGATGTAATCCAGGCCATACTGCGAACAAGTGTGTATGAAAAATTAACGATATACGGCAGATGAAAAGATGCATATCTAAATCCCTCCCGCTCAATGTCTCCCACAGCCTGATGCGTTACGATTAGCGAACACGTCTCATCTCAGCTTCCCTATATCCGCTTCTGATCTGCACCCTTTAGCAACGCAGTGCTATCAAGGATTGAACAGGGAATTCAATTTAGTATATCCGCAGAATGAGGGTTTGATGTATGTTATCCTTTAAATGCTGTGTGCTGTCAGAAGAGATAATGCAGTGGGTATAGACAGCGCGGGAAACTCTGATGCGTAGGGGGCTTTGCGGAGCCGCTCGGGGTCCGTCTGAATTACACAGTCCATAAAACTGTAATAGGGAGACGATCAGTAGCTTATATCAGTGCAAGTTTGGAGGGTATTTACCTTTTTATATGCGTGTAAATTTTAGAGACCAAGGGCGAGGGAAACCTGGATGTCCTGAGATAGAAGGAAAATGATCTTTGAAGCAAAACAACACATATTTCTGAAGATAGTGTCATCTAAACTGCTAGAAAGCTTCCTTGTTTATAGCTCTACCATTCTGTTCTTTTCTTTCACAATGACACGAGAAAATAGACGACAAATCGTCCGATTACTAATCTAAAACTGCTAGGTTAATCATATCTGAGCGTTCTTTAGAGTAGCCAGAAGTCCTGGCTATACTATTAATAGAAAAAACTTCATTTGTCCCACAGATTAAAATTATGTATAAAATTTATTAAACTAATATAAAACTTCTAGGTTCATCATATCTAACTTAGAGTAGTTTAGAGAGTGATAATTCCTGAATATATTATAATTAGAAATAAAAAACTTTATTGGTCCCACAGAGTAAAATAAATTATGTATAAAATTAATTAAACTAATCTAAAACTGCTAGGTTACTCATATCTGACAGTAGTTTAGAGAGTGATAATTTCTGGATATACTTTTAATAGAAAAAAAAAAAAACATGTATTCGTCTCACAGATTAAAATAAATTATGGTTAATTTATGGATTTTTCTACTACCCTAAATGCTACAAAATTACATACTACATTTTACGGCAAAAACCTGGAGCAAAAAAGTAATTAATAATACAAAACAAAATAATCTATGCATTCTAATTCACAACAAGATTTGTGCTTTTAATGTTTGTGACGTTTATTAATAGTGTGATTTAGAATTTGGTGCGCCTATAACATGGTAGTGTGTAAAAAAATGTAAATACATTTAAATGGTGGAATATATATATTTCAACTGTGCAGTAGGTGGACGTTCACGATGCTTCTAGTTGAGGTTTCTTTGAATTTTTTTTTTATTAAAAAACTGACCACTCTGAATCAAACATTCAAGAAAGATCTGCAATCAGAGACAAACTGCGTGGGTCACCAGTAAATGACCTCCATCATTTCTTAAGTGGAAAGATAAGGGATAAGTTTCTTAAGTGATAATCATCTCATTTGTGGGGAAATGTGTCATTAACACTTCCTTACTGGTGTATTATTGTCAATACTTAATTATAGTCATGAAACTTGTAGAAATTTGAACAACATTTACACTGAAAGAAATCTGGAGACATACCAGCAATTATGTTAACGGTTAATTATTCTCCCATTAAAGCCGATGACCTCTCAAAGGCCACGGAGCTGTGACCTTTTGGATTTCCGTGACCTCTGTGGAGATTTAGAGGTTTATTTATGCATTTCTATATACGTGATGTTATTTACATTGATATTTAAGGGGATATAAATGCTAAATTCTTGCACCCGTCACGTCTGACGCTTCATTTTGAGAGTCCAAAGACAGAAAGCAAAATGTAATGCTCCCACCTTTCCCAGAGTAGTATAATGCAAAGTCAGAATTGCCAGTTATGAAGTCAGAATTGCCAGTTATGAAGTCAGAATTGTGAGTTATAAAGTCAGAATTTTTACAAATTAATCCCTATTTACTTCAATATTATATATAGATTTGTATGAAAGTCTTTTGAACACAGATGAACAATGGACATTTTTCTTCTTTAGACTATTTTTTCCTAATTCCGCATAACCACTTTGCGTTGGTCTGGAACTAAGAAAAGCACTACGTATATAAATAAACTTGAACTTGAATTTGTGTGCTTTATTAAGAATCGTAGGTATTACTTTATGTGTTTCCCACTGTTCTAACGTTCCATAGGTAAAGAGATGACATGATATGATGATTGATAATTTACACTTGTTGTTGAATATTGCATGAGCATAATGTTGTCATTATCTCTATGACAACCTTAGGCATAGACTGATTATTTGTTTATAGTTTAGTTATTTATCGGTTTACGTCCAGTAAATAAAAGGATTTTCTCTCTGGCTAATCCAGATCTCGTGTTTCTATGACCGGAAACCCATTTGGTACTGTGACCGCAAACAAAGAGCCCTCTGTTTTAAGTTGAAATAAATTAAATTACTAATTTTAATAAAAGTATGGTATTTATTTCTATGCTTTGTTAATCAGAAAAACAGGACTGAATTAAACTTCAACATACGAACAGAGACGATCACACTACCAGCTTCATCTTCAGTGCAGTGCAGTTCCTAGAGTTAGTTTGAACGAGTTATTAACATGTCCAACTCCGGCGTGTCAGGAACCCTTTTAAGACCCCCTCTCCTAATGATTATGTGCGGAACGAGGTGTTGAGAGGTAGAGATTAGCACCCCGTGAGTGTTCCCTTTCCAACAGAGTACTCTCTCAGTACATTAAGGACTGGAAAATGACTATGTCAAAGCACTACACAGTCTGAAAAAGGTCATCCACGCGGCTCGTGAACACCAAGGCGCTGATATTTTAGGCATCATCCAGAGTAATTAAAATGCAGGGACAAGGAGAAAGAAAAGGTCTTGGATATTTAGAGCTCTGATCAAAATGTCACAAGTTAATATTTTCTGTCTTAACGCCATCAGCAAACAAAAGAGATATTAAAACGTGGCGGACGTGTCGCTCACAAGTTCTGAGATCAGCTGACTGTGACACCGTGAGTTTGTCTTGGAACCGTCTCATTCCTTGAGCAGTCGAATGGTAATTATGATGATAATAATAATTTAAACTTTAGTAATCCTACAGTGGGGAAATTCGTATTTGCATGTGACCCATTGGAACAGTGAACACACACCAAACCGGAGCAGTGGGCAGCGTCAAAATTTTGGGCTTAATGTAAAAAAAAAAAAAATGATAGTGGATAAGAACAAAGAACTTGATTTTTGTATTCATTGTTTATATACTTGATTATTATTATTATTATTTTTTTTAACATTCCTCGTCAGCAATTGTAAAACAGCTGTCACTCACCACCAAAATTAAGCCCAGCCCCTTATTCATAATCATGACCTGCATCAAGGGTGGAGTCACATTTCTGCAGTTTTTCTTCTTTAAATTTTTTTCTTTATAAAAAATTTAGTTTCTTTATAACGTGCTTTTCAAAGTCGCAGACAAAACTAGGATAGATAGATAATCCATATCGAAAAAAACTAACCAGAAATGATTTAACAATTTGCATTAGTGTCATAATTTTCTGAAAAGCCAACAGCATGACTGTTCAGATTTATGAGTTAGACCCAATTTTGAACAACTTTTCAACCTGAACTGAATTATGAGTATAGGAATGCTGGTGTCACCTGGGTGAGTGATATTTACACTCCTGGCTCTTCTGGCTTCCTGGAGCGTCGAGTGGGCTTCTCTGTGGACACATGCAGAATGGTTGGTGTCCACTGGATCTTCTGATGGTTGATGTCACTCTTCACAAACACTGGAAGAATCTAGTAATGTGGTTTATATTTCACGAGAGTAACCTCAATGCCTCTCAGAAGAGACAGAGACTGTTCCGGAACCACCGTCACAAGAGGAGACTGGCACCTGAGGAGACCGGCACCAGTGAGTCGGGATCTCAATAGGTTTATTTTCCTCTCATCCTCAGCCAGAGAGTTTTGCTTTCCTAGCCACTGTTGTCAAAGTCGTAGTGGAAATAGAGAAAATGAACAATAATAGCGACAATGACACAGCTGCGACTCGAACACAAGCTGTGAACAGGGACACAAATAAATAAATACAGCAGTTCTTTACAGTAGTTAGTGAGACACAGGCCCAGTAGAGGACCAAGAACAGTGCCAGCAGAGTCTAGCCACAGGTGTGAGCGGTCGGATCGGTAACGAGGCAGCACAGGTGCTTCCAGTTTTTCAAGCAATCAGCCCTGTATAAAGGCAAGAAAATGGACTAGTTGCTGGAAGTCAGAGAGAATCGACTGGCTGCTGGAATCCTGCTCGCTGAACATCAGCCGGAGAGAAGTGCTGATCGTTTCTAGCCGAGAAGTCTGCCAAAGAGGAACCAGGAAGAGCCTGAGAGAATGACAGCCTGAATAAGACTCTTTGTTGTTTTTTTTGTTAAATAAAAGTGACTTCAGTTAACCAGTCGAAACCTCAGTGTTGAAGAAGTTTACAAATGGTGGAAGTTGTTCACAAAGCGGTAAAGAGAGTTGCAGGTTGAAATCCCCAAGACACTGACCCCTCAGGCACCACGGCTTAAGGCTGCCCACTGCTCCGGGTTTGTGTGTGTGTTCACTTCACTGTGTGTGTAACTTCTCAGGATGGATCCAAGGTAGCTATACTACACCAGCCAAGATCTTCATCGTAACAGCCGTCCTCTTTACTATGCAGAAGTTGTAATCAGGCTGTTGAAGGGGGCACGGGAGATCTTGAGCAAGAAAGCCCCTCTGACTTAAGCCCACCCGCTGCCATTATTACAGCCTAATGACACAGTCTGCTGAGAGCTCGGCTTTAGGGGGTCTAGCGGCTACAACCAGCGACGTGTCATCAACGTGCATCCATCGCCGCGGCAACACTGCATTCTTCCTCAAAAAAAAAGGAAAGAAACAGAGTCCTCAGATAATGTCTTTCATGGTTCAGTGGCCTTACAGGGGTCCCTCCTGCTTGGCCCTGAAATGGGCAAATTAATCGTTACTTTGGAACAAATTGGAATTACACCCCTCGATGCATTAATGTCAGAACGTAGGCCTGATTCTCTGACGGGGCGAGAGGAGGAGAATCTTAACAGACAGTAGGCGAAAACCCGCCATTGATGATCCTGCTGGAGCCCCTGTGGTGTGAGCGAAGAGTTAAATGACATGTGCTCTCAGAGTAAAGGACATGACAGAGCTGGATAAAGACAATTTTCTGTTGGTTTGCCCACCGGCAAGCTCCACTGAACCCTACAGAAAACATCTATCATCTGAGTGATGGAGGTAATGCTTTCATTATCAAATCGTTACGCTCGGTGACATTTGGTAAAAAATGTTTTCATCGTTTCACAAATGCGATGCGCGTCGGCCTCGTATCTCGTCTCGTTTGCAGCTTTGAAAGTGAAGTTCTTTTTCAAGTTCTTGAATGGCAAACTACTATCTTGGAGGTTTAACAAAAATTGTACTTGTTAAATTTGTTAATGGTCAAACCATTGGTACACATGTTGGGTTTAGAAACACCACCAATGATAATGAAAAGCATTGCATCTTTATTGAATATTAAAATACTGTAGTACCTAAAACAGATTCCTCTGTAGGCAGATGTACTGATCCACCATTTTTATATTTGAATGCAAACACTCAAAACACTCGCCACCAAATGCGCAAATTATGAACTAAGTGACACGAGTTCATTATAACTAAATATATGAATAACAATTCAAAGCAATGATATAACTCTGTAACTAAACAGTCAATGTATGTACAGTATATAAAACATGTATATGGGCAGTTTTACACATTTTTAAATAATGAAAAAACACAAAGACATCTAAAGAAAAATTGATAACTAAAATTGTTATGCATTTAAATAGATACATGCATATTGTATATTGCAAGATGAAATATAAATGTGTGTGAGTGTGTGTGTGTGTGTAGCATGCATAGAACACAAAAAAATACTTGATGCATAGAACATTAGCATTTTCACATTTCATAAAACACATTGAGTAGTGTATGAAAATAACTCTTTTTTTGTAAAATAAGAGGCTTTGACTTTACATAAGTAAAATGACAATAAAAATAGTCAGTCTCTTTCTTCATTATAAAAAAGTGATGTACATTAAGCTTTGAATCCAAAATCTATATTCTTAAATAGATTATTTGATTGTAAATACTGTTCCGTTAAAATGTGTGTGTATTTATACATTTTTTTTTTTTATTAACAATTGACCATAAATTTGCCGCTTGCTCATTGATTGACAGCACTTTCCTGTTCAAGTTGGGATTCCTTCATCTTCCACTTCCTCCTTCACAGTCTCCATCTCGAGCTTCAGCACCTCATCCTCCTCCTAAAACAACAAAAGTCCTGTGTGAAATGAAACTGTACAACGGTCAGGAACGTTTCGTCGTCACCAACAGAAGCTCAACCGAACGAGAGCTTCTGAAATACGACTAAAGCAGTGAAGAGCATCACGCTGAATCGTACAGCATAGCAAAAAATGTGAATCTTCTGCAAGTCGAGCAGGAGATTTAGAGCGGATGACAAACAGGAAATGACGAGCATCTCAGCTTTTAAGTGGTTCTGACAGATGCAATTATCCCTTCCTGGAAAGGTTAATAAACACATCTACAGCCCTGACCACACACTACTAAAGACTGCTCACGATGATTCATGGCTTTACTTACAGAACACACGTATCAGACATTTCATTAAGCAGCTCCGCTCCTTTATCTTCCAGCTTTTCATACACTTACCAAAGCTAATATAATGAACAATGAGGCTGTAATCGTGCGCTGTAAGATAAGCCAATATGGATCAGCGTTTCAGAAGAGAGTCAGGTCAGCGGCTGGGGGTCCGCGAGGGGATTCGCCGTATCAGCAGTTAATCTGACCGGACAGCTTTGCTTTATTCAGCAGTGTCTCTCATAAGGGTCTTGTCTCTGTCTGCGGACCACTTTTGATATGCAGCCGGGACTTTGTGAAAAACGAGTTACTTTTGCGTGAACTCGGGGGACTTATCTTGTTGCAGACCCCTGCTGAAATATAAATCTGACTGTGGGACGACACCTAATGAACCTCGCTGCCGGAGCGGCTTGTGCCATCCACCAAATCTTTTTGACAAGCCCGCCAATTTTCCAATTACTTCTGCAGCCATACGTTATCATCAGGCCGGTCAGCACTTAAACAGGATTTCCTGCGGGCGGTTGTAGCATGCTAACCATTTCTGTCGCTTTTTCACCAACTGTCGCATTTCAGCTACAACATAAATGTATGTTTTATTCCCCGGGACAGGGAAATAGTTTTATTATGATGAGCTTTCGTGTAGGTACGTACAGCTTGAGCTAATGCTTGGAGCTACTCACTGGAACTCAATGAGAATGCTAAGGAAAGCACAACATTTAAGTAAATATTTAAACAAACAAATAAACTAAACTAAATATAATATAATTAAAAATATATAAAAATATAATTAAGTCTCTATAATATAATATCTCTCTCTCTCTCTCTATCTCTCTC
>CM051498.1:7418721-7461820 GCA_028031935.1 Paedocypris micromegethes
CACACACACAGTATGTAAAATATATACATTATACTATATGTAAAATACACAAAGTATTCAATTGTATACAAAAGTATACAACTATTCAAAACTTTCCTTCTTACTTTTAAAGCCCAAAATGCTTTAACTTTTCTTTACTTGAGTTATCTTATTTTTTATCAACCCTCACGATTATTCTGCTCACAAAACTCCCGTCAGATATTAATATCTACAATTTATCATTTAGATCATTTACATGTAGCACCAACATATATATATATATATATATATATATATATATATATATATATATATATATATATATATATTATATATATTAACATGAAGGTGAACACCAAGCTGCTAGAAATACAGTTTAAAAAAAGAACAATAACAACATAATAATAACATAATAGCTAAACATAATAACAATAAAACAGCATCTTGCATGAACATGTGCAGGTGAATATGGGACTATGCCCGTATAGGCTAAAATATAAATAATTCCAAAATATGGAGCTGTTTGTCATCCTATAGGGCCAGATTTTCCTTCTTTTGGGTGCTCATTTTGCTGACAGTGTGACATTTGCTTTGTGAGGCAGAGACATCGTGAAGACGCTGGCCCACTGTGGGCTCGATCACGCTGACAGGCAGTGGCATTGTGGGATATCTCCATCACTCTCCTCCAGGGAAAGCTGAAGCCTTCATTCTGCCATTCACCCGGCACGTGGCCGCCAGCCCTCTGGCTACTGCTTATACACGTATGATAATGAAATGCCACATTCTTCATTCTAATTGCATTTCAGACGTAAAAAAAAGGTTGAAAAACCCCACATTGCATATGGGAAATAATAGCATAGAAATGTGTGCCGGCGTATGGGAGAGTTTAAGCTCGCTAAGACAAAAAAGAAAAGCGAGAACGCGGTCCGGACCCTAGGTGGCAACAAAGGCCTGTGGCGCACTAATGCGTCTGACTCCGAGACCCCCGCTGCCTTACAGCCACACTATCAAACCCCCTTTTTCTCTTCTCCACCCACCCACACCGCATGCAGAAAACTTCATAAAGTGGGATTAAAATAAAGCTGCGTCGAAAAAAAAAAATACATAAAAAGAATTAAACATTTACAAAGCTGCTTTTACTTTAATAAGCCTCAGCATCCTTTATCAAGCTGGCACAGTCCTCAAAGAATTAGCCGCCTAATGAGAATGACGTATTTCTTCATACGGTTTTCTGCTGTCGTTGGGTTTATTCGCGCACTAGAATCAGTGGCTTCGGTGAAAAAGCTAGGAACGATGGCGTAGTCTTGATGGATTGATGGACCACGCCGATGATGAAAACACGCAGCAAGCGTGGAGGCAGGAAGAACATCTAGAGAAAATGAAGCACTGCGCCTCAAACCAATGGGTGTTTACAGCAGTGAACGCGGGTGGGAGACACGCCGCTGTCAGAATGCTGGATTATTCACGATCCCCCCAAACAGTCTTTTTTCCACAAAAATGGTAAACTACATCTACCTATGTAATGTGAGAAAGTTGCACTTGACCCTGGAAGACTAGTTCTGCAGGCTAAACAAACCTCTTGTAAACAAACATGATAGGATGTTGTGATATTTTTTAATCCCAATTTAGATGCCCGCAACAGAAACTCAGGTTCAACCTTGTGTTTGGATTGATTAAAATTGAAATTGAAATGTCTTTATGAGTGCCACAGTGGGAAAGTTGCTAAAAAAAAAGGCTAAAAAGTGAGATTATACATAAAAACACACTTAAACATAAACAAAAACCAAACGTAAAAATACAGTATTCTAAATATATATTATTATTTTTTTTATTTATTTAACATTTTTGGTTCAGTTACATTATTATTTTGTTAAAAATACAACTTTTTCCTTATTTAACAAAGTTACTGTAACTTGTGACATTTTGATATCGTTTTACTTGAATAACAGATAACAAAAAGTTGATTCTAGTGGTTAGGACTTTCAAGCTCATGCCTGTTTCAAGCTCTGTTTTTCCGATGCCGCGTGAAAGATAATTTATCCCCTGTGCAGCGACCAAGTATTTTGATTGTGTCTGTTCCTTGGAATTTTTTACTCCTTGCCTGTGTTCTTCATCTTCAACTCTTTCGCCTTGTCTGCAATGACACATTAGACTCGTTTAAAAGCCAGTTGCGCTAAGCTAAGCGGTCGTGGTTTGTAGTCTGATTGTTGTGATATAAATTGTTGTATAGTACTTAGTTTAATCTTATGGTAATCTTAGTTCTTATTCTTCTGGTGTTATTTTGTCTCTGTTAAGTGTTGATTACATGTTTCTGTTTATTTGTGATTGTTCCTGACTTGACATATGGAAAAATGGGGGCTTATATTTACGAGCATATTTGAAATCTGTGATTATAAGCACCCTCCAAGTTTTCGCGTATATTATATTCGCGTAAATATGGTAATCATAAACATTTACCCAGGTAAAAAAAAAATATATATATAAAGCATTATGATGGGGTCACTCTGGATCGTTGAAAAGGAGCTAGTGAGATGCTTCTTCTTAGGGAGATTTTTGTTTCCTAGCTACTGTCACCTTTCTGCTGCACACTGATCAATGTTAAATTCTGTTCATTGCTTTCTGTTTTCTCTGTTAAAAAAAAAGTTGTTCCAGTGGCTTCAGTCAAAAGACTTAAAACAGTTGCAAGTCATCTTAAAATATGCTGTATGATTTATACTGTATTGCAACAAGACGCAGCAAGTCAGAAAAACAAACAAGAATGAATTTACACAATAGTAAGGACATTTACACAATCTGTGATGAGATCTAGGACAAGTCGGTTTGAAAAAAGGCCATTAGAAAACTTTAATGTCTTTAATGCATAATGATCGATTAAACACGGGCAATTCTAGAATTCATCATAATTTGCAATGTTTAAATTAGGGCATTAAAGCGTGCCGTGTCATTTCTGTGAAAAGCAAAAAGAACGAAGGAGAGAACATATACACAAAGTAGATTTTTTGAAAATCCTTTCACCAGACTGCTGCTCATTGGACAGTGCATGTGACTGTTCAAATTTGTTTGTGTTTTAATTTTAAATAAATTTGTTGTAACTTTTGTTTTTAATAAATGTATATGCAAAACTACATTCAATTAAGACATGTGCTGCTTTTAATCTGGTTAAATAAAGATTAATAAATAATAAAACAAACAAACAAATACATAAATAAATAAATACATATAAAAATGAATGAATGAGTAAATAAATAAATACATAAAGAATTAAATAAACAAAAAGACAAGAAAGACTTTTATAATCCCACCAGGAGCGATTTTTTGAGTTACAGCAAGAACAAAAAGAAAGAAAGCAGTTATAACAAAGACATTAGATACCAGAGAAAAGACACCAATAGAAAAAATTAAAGACAGTTAAGGCAAAAATGTATTTTAATAAAAAAAAAAGAATTCAAAATTAATTAAAAAATACATGCATCTAAACAATCAACAAACGCCATTTAATACACCATTTTTTTTCAGAATTAAAGTTAGTGTGTTCATCCCTAGAACGGACACAAAGACGAGCGTTTATGTATTCGTCTCCCTATGGTGGATGAGACACAATTGCGTTGAGCCATAAACACTTGCTTCATTAGGCAGCTGAAGCCGCGCGTTACTCGCTACACTGCTCCGCCTCTGCCCCGCGCGCCATTCCTTTCCCGCCGCAAAACCCAATCACCAGAAAGCACAATTAAATTTCATGACTATGCATATTTGCACTTCCCATTTCCATTTATTACAAAGGGCATTCATTAATCTACCTTTTTTTTTCGCAGAGAATAGATTTTCATTTTAGTGAAGTGTGACAGATACCGAGGTGAACCTACCAAGAGATGACTAATTAAATCAGCAGTAAAATGCACAACTCTCGCACTCTTTCTTCCAGCCGCATCTGATAAGAGGCAGCGCTGTGAAGGATGTCGTGGGATGCTCGAGCAAAACAGCTCTTTTCTCATCACTTCCCATTTTACTTGAAATATTAAATCACGAATAAATGTGAGTGCTCAAATGGTGAAAAAAATGGGTACGGTGGTGCTCGCATGGATGGCGGCGCCCGGCTAATGAGTAGATAGTGAACTAAAAGCTGAAAAACACGCACCATAAAAGCTGATGCAATAAAGAGCGCACTAAAACAGACTCAAGGGTGAAAACAAAAGTGGTGCGTCAGTGAAGGTAAGTAACTTTTTGTGGCTCTGCGATGAAAAGGTACGGAAAGGAAGCTGCAGTTAAATCTAAGGGATTGCCACTTACTCGTTCGTTTTTTTTTTTTTTTTTAAAGGGAAGTGAGTGAGTTTAGGGGCCGTATCAGAATCTCTGTTTTTAGCCATCCAGTGAAGTTACGCACACACAGAGAAGTCAACACACCAACCCGGAGCAGTGGGCAGTCTTCAGCGTGGTGTTGGGGGGTATGTGGGGGTCAGTTTGCTCAAGTACACTCAGTTATGGAACCCACTGGACTGGGATTCAAACCTTCAAGGCTTGGGTGGCACACTTGGATCAAAACTGTATCTTAACTGTAAGTATCTTAACTTAACTTAAGTTATTTTGAATTGCATGCCAATATTTTATGTAATGTGTTGTTCTGTAATATGTAAAAAAAAAAGTTTTCCTTTGAAACAGACAAAAAAAACAACTAAACAATTTTCATTATAGCTTTATTTATTAGTTTTCTGAACTAATCTAACGTTTTAATTTTTTTTGTTCTAGTTTGTTTTCTGAAATAACATCTTCAGTCGAGCCAACTAAATATTTTTGGTTATAGCTTGTTGTTTGAACTAATATATTCTCGTTTTCTCAAATAGTTTTCTGTTAACTCAAATACATTACATAAAATTCAACACAAGAATGGTAAAACTAAATGATAAATAAAAATAAATGGGTTTTTTTTTTTTTTATTTAGCGTTTTTTATTCCTAGCTTTTGCTCGTGGTTATAATAATGACTTGCCTGGTTTAGTCAAAGTCCAATTTAGTTTCCCCACTGGGGGATCAATAAAGTTTATTCATTCATTCATTCATTCATTCACTCAACTTCTGAAGGCAGCAACAACAAAAAGTGACAATTTTGTGGAATATTGTACCACACTTGGAATAGAATGGAGACTTCAGAAGTGTGTGTGGCATTTCAGTGCTATACAGTATGCAGTCTGCCGATCCCCATTACTGTGATTTATGGCATCACTGAGCAGGTCTGCATTTGTAAACAGTGTTTAGGTCCGAACACGCATATGTGTGAAAGTGAGAATCAATTTGTATGTGTATTTTGAGGAGACATTCCATAAGTTGTAAAAGCATCTTCCACTGTCAGCAGAGAAAGAGAGAGAGAGAAAGTGAGAAAGCGAGAGAGGGAAGAGAGAGAGAGAGAGAGAGAGAGAGAGAGAGAGAGAGAGAGAGAGAGAGAGAGAGAGAAGGGAGAGGGGGCGAGAGAGAGGGAGAGAGAGAAAGAGAGAAAGAGGGAGGGAGAGAGAGAGAGAGGGAGGGAAAGGGAAAGAGTGCAGGTGAAATAATGAGCACAAAGTGGATGGAATTACTTTCCAAATCAGTCTAAATTAGAACGTAATCAGTGATTGCGGGACTCAGGCCTTTTCATTTTTTGAAAAATTATTGGTTACTTATTGGATTTCTTTTTACAAGTATTTTATTATGTTCATCATATAGCTGTAAAAGCATAGCTATTTTCATGTGTAACCTGTTGCCTCAGCAGCAGTGGCTTGATAAGTAAACTTTGATAAGTGACACATTTGTTCACATTTATTTTTGGTTTTTCCTTTAAATACAATTATACTTCAAACGTATAGTACACATCAGAAACAATTCTTTATTAATACATACTTCATCCAGTTTCATGGATGTATTCAATGTCATATATTCATATTATATTACACTGTGTGATATTTAGATCACAGAGAATCAGCACCCTACATTTGATCCAGGATATAGACACAGGACATCAGCTACTCACCTCACCCATACTGAAAGGATATCCATTTAAACAAATAATTTTTATTGCAATATTGGAAAGTAATGGATTATCATTTTAACATTTGTAAAATACATTTTATTTTTGTCATACAATATATTATGGGAATAGTTTTATAGCTTTTATTATCTGAAAATTAGTATGAATATTTCAAATGAATAATTGAATACGAAATAAAATATTCTCACTAAAGTTAAAATATAAATAAACAATAGACTGTATACAGAATTCATATAACATTTTATATCAAAATATTATTCATTAATAATATATATTTTTATCCTTTTTAGATGATGTAGAAAAATATATCAATGCATAAGTATTTCCTAATCAAACATGGAGTTAAAAACAAGGCTATTGAGGCTGATCGATTAGTTGATGAAGAAAGTTAAACGATGGAATGACCAATAAACTAGACAGTAGTCTCCTCCAAACACGATCACAGCGCTGGACCTGAAAGGTCCACGACTTCTGCTGTAAATTGGGCTATTTTACCAAATCATAAAGCCAGTACATGAAAAGGGTTTTACAGGTGCACACTGCTAGCGGGTTGTGCCACAGAGGCTTTGTAAGCGAGTTAATAAAACCCAATAAGTGCAGAGAAAGTGACCAACAGGACAGCTGGAATTCACCATGTCATCTCTTGGGTCCTGTTTACTCTGTAAATTGGCCCCTGAGAAGGCAGGAGAGCCTCCAGCTTGCCTAGTTAAAGTGATGGACGTGACTTTGTTGCATTGATTTTCCCCAAGCCGGACCACTTTTTCCATCCAACTCAGCCGCAGTGACTGTTCTATGGTAAGTTCAAAGGGCCAATAGAAGGGTGAACTGAACCAGACATGGCAGGAAACTTATCATCCTGACCAGTAGAATTGCAAGGGTTTCAAATATGATAGTGTTGGGAACGGCCCTTCATCCTCAAACAGAGGACAGAACCACTTAATTACAGCAGTTGTAGTGCAGTGGTAGGGATTTCCCCCGGACACCACCTTTTGAGGCTGCCCACTGCTCCGGGGTTGTGTATGTTCACCTAACTGGATCCCTATCCCTAGCAGTGTTGTGCAAGGTACTTTGAAATTGTAATACATTACACATTACTTGTTATTGTTTGTAAAAATGTATCCGTTACATTGCAATATTACTGCCTCAGAATTGTAATATGTTACATTATATCTGTATTACTTCTAAGTTACTTGCACCAAAATGACTACATAAGTCAAAATTAACATCCTAAAACCATCCACTCTTAGGTTCCTCACTCCTCACTTTCACTTTCAAAATAACAAAAGGTAACTTATACTTTTTTTTTTTTTTACATCCAGTAGAAGGCGATGTCATGTAGCCTAATGACTGTGGCCTATCCAATCTACCAATAACAATATATAGTAGTGTATAATTGTGTTAATCGTATAAAAGTGTTAATCGTATGGTAGACATAAAGCGATTTTCTGGCATTATCTGTGAATAACTTGTTTATTCATATTAGACACAAGAGGACTATGTAAATTTCAGTGCCATTTTATTCATTGTGAATGACTTATCACACAATACTGTCATGCTTTTTGGCCATAAAGTGCAGAAGACATTGCTGCTATCTTTCTCTTGCCAGGTTGAGTCGGTAGATTGGATAGTTCGAGGTTTTTTATTAAATTGCTAGCACTATTTTTTGATGTCAATAATTATTTTGCGTTTACAAAAAGGTTGCATTCACCATCAAGACCACCTCTCTGAATGTATTTTCGCCTGCCATGTTTATTAAATTTGGAGCCAATATCTGCGCACATCGAGCTCAGCTGCAGCTCCAGGTGAATGACATATGTGTCTAATTACAAATGGGAAATATTACATTTTTGATTTATTGTCTGAGGATGAAAAGTTCGATGTAACACAAGCGTTACTTAGCATGTTGCAGGGTAATATATTCCTGATAATACAATTAGTAATGTGTTACACTACATTATTATTGTAATACACTAGTTTTGTAACGCGTTTCTCCCAACACTGATGCCTAAAGGCTAATATATATATATATATATATATATATATATATATATATATATATTAGATTAGATTAGATTCAAGTTTATTGTCATTACACATGTACAGGTACAAGGCAACGAAATGGAAGAGAGAGCTGCTGCGCTCACGCGCGCTGCCCATGTCTTCTCGAAAGTAGCATTGCAGAGCAGTTCAGAGCATACAGACAGGGGTCACAGTTCACACGTTACGGCTGGAAACGCCGGTGGATCTTTTTGTTTTCCGCAGGTGCGAAGAGATATACGACAGGAATGTGGATGGGTAGACGGGAGTAGACAAAAGCTTGCTAAAGATAAGGCAGAGCGGAGAGCAAGAAGACACGTCTGCTCAAGTCGGAGTCCGGAAGAGAAGATATATATATATATATATATATATATATATATATATATATATATATATATATATATATAAGCCTTCCCTTTAATTTACAGTATACAAACACACCACATTTTAATCTAAAATAATCTTAAAGTGCTACATTTGCGTGTTTCTTCAGTATCAAAATCACGTAGAATTATAGAATGACTGGTCTATACATTTATAGTAATATAAACTATTAATAATAGGTATTATTATAATTTTTAAAGATGTATGGAATGCATACAATAGTTATTGCATTTATTAATTCTGGCATTAATATATAATATAATCTAATAACTTCAATCCAAACGTTATACAGAATAATTGTATATTACAAAAACTACTACTACATAATGTTTACATTTCTCAAAAAATTACAAATTGTTGGATTGTACTGTTTTATTAAGTATGTTTGAAAGTGGCTTGTCCCTTGTTCGAAAGGAAAGATTTTGCATGTAGTAAAAGTGTTTTACTCTAGTTTGGCATGAGAATGCATTAAGTCATTAAGCTGGAATTGTTCGAGGTTAGAGTCGGCACCCGAATAAAGAGAAGACTTTTATTCTGGGACATTTTACTTCCAACTTTTTTAATGTAATAAAAAGATTTATTATGCAGATATACGTAATCGAAAAAAAGCAAACACAGGCCCAACTAATCGGCTTTCCAATTTAGATTAGTTTAAAACAGAGTCATTTCACGACTGTCATTTACCTATAATTGCATCAACTTTATATATTCCCAAGCTAAAATGAATATTTGTTAGACGTAAACTCCAATTTTTCTCTCACTTTCAAAAAGAAAAAGTCCACTCTCTGTCATTAAAATTCAGCCAATTTATGAGACCAATTTACCCCTGTACACAATTCCAAGACTTCCAACCTCAAGGTCAAGAATCATCAGACTTTTGAAGAAACCAACCAAGACAGCGCATGCATTTCTATAACTTATAATTGCAATAAACTGAGCACTTTTAGAGGAAAGTCTAGATAGCAACTGAACTAATCCACAAAAGCGATCCCTCCACACTCTATATTCAGCCGCCTCGTGGCATTTCAAAGACACCACTGATCCAATGGAACGCTTTATCACGAGGGTGCGCAGTGGTGACACGAGGGTGTAAATAAAGCTCAAACAAGCCCCACTCCACCACCTAACGGGCTCTCCAACTAAAGGCCGTCTGTATATTATGGCAGGACTGTCATTTTATTACCCGGATCAATTGGGAAGGGCTCTGAGGTGACAGCAGTGGGACGTGGCCTTCATTGGCCGGGGGTTATCTAACGTGCACAGGCAGGGAAAAACACAGCCTTTGTAATGAAATCAACTTTTGCTCATAAAGGCCTTTATTACACAGCCGCATGTGAACTGATACTCGGCCTGGCGCTGTACACGTGCACATCGCAAACTAATGAAAATGAGCCTTTTCCCTCCACGTTTTGATTTGTGTGTGTGTCGGGGGAAGGAGGAAAGCCAAATATAATTAAGCGATTTAATGGCAAACGTCTCTACGTGACAAGTTGTCCGCAGAGAAACAACTTTTTTTTTTTTTATTATTATTAATAAAGACCTTAGAGGCAAAAGCCCATTTACGGTGACCTTTAAAAAGCAATGAGAGAAAGAGACGCACAGAGAGACAGATAACCACATGGCGAGTCTCCTACTGAAATAAAACAAGCGTGGATTCATCCCGTGTTTAACCGTTTGGGCTTTACGGTGAGTGGTTTGCGAGGAAAGCCTGTCAGCGGGTTCCTGTCGTTTGATTGAGAGGCAAAAAAAGATAGCTTTGCGAGGTGTGAACCTTTTGACTGGGTCCTGCTAATGCACCCTGCTCAGAAGTCAAGGCTGGAAGGGATAACAAATGGCCTCTTCAGTTCCACACTTCTGAACCGCAACTACTTCATTCCGACGAGGCAAGGCAATGCCTTTCTGCTCTCTGTTGACTCCCTCTATCTCAAAGAAGAGACGAATTACAGACACCAGTTACATTTAAGATGACATTTAAAAAAAAAATAAAAAAAAAAAAATATTTGGACCAACCACAGGTAAAGGGTTCACAGCATGAACGATTACACAACTTCAAGCACTAAGCACCGTCCTCATCCTTGAATTGCCCTCTGATTCCTATAATGGAACCAATTATGTTTCAAAAGACGGCTACAGAGAAATAACATCTCAACTTTAGTTTGAGTCGGAAAAATGTCTTCACGTTTACATTTTGTCAGCGTACTGTTTTTATGCGAATAGAAGCACCACCCCTTGTGTTTCAGGCCCAAAATAAATTAAATTACTATGCAAACATTAGCACCTCACTACTTTCTTGTTCTGACTTTCCAGAAACATAACATTATGGCTAAACACTTCCCTTAAAAATACTTCTTTTACTTTTTTACTTGAAAAAAAATTATATCTATTCTATATCTAAATATTATTTCTAAATGCAGTAGAGCATTCCTCCAGTAGGGAGAGCTATGATACAGTACCACTTGCCATGTCCAAATTTGGGCATATTGCGGTTGCCTGGGTTGAGACAGATGACTTCAATTATTTTTATTTCTTCCAGTGTTATTTAGCCAATTGTAGGTGTCGCAACGTGGATAATGTTTCTTTATTTCTGTTCAGATATATATATTTTTTTTTTATTCGATTGCATGTGAGCTTAGCCACTACTAAGTGTCGCATTGTGGCTACAGTTTTTTCATTTCTGTTATTATATATAAAAGCATATACGCATGTCTGCCTCCAGAATCATTATTTAAAGAAAGAGAAGAGGACACATGGAGAAGTGTAACACTAAACAAAGACAACGTACTTCCATTTTTGTGTGATTGCTCCTAACTTGAAATATGAAAAAATATATTTGCCTTTTGCACTGTGTATTTTATCAATTGCATTTTTTTTGTGTTCTTCTATCCTGTGTTATATCTAAACCGTTTCTAGCCTTCTATAATTTGGACCATATTCTAATATATTGTACTTATTTATATTGGTTATTCAGTGTGTATATTTTACCATTATCTCATCTTTCTTTTTGATCCAAACAGAGTAGCAATACAATTTCATTGTAGCCCTGTGATACAAAGACAATAAAGGCATTCCGTTCTATCTAGTTTGGTGACAGAAGCTCTCTGCTCTCTGCAAATGATGTGGTCTTGCTGGTTTTCAGAGACCGGAACCATAAAGCAGGGACTCGGGCGGTTTGCAGATGAATGTGAAACGGCTGGGATGAAAATCAGCATCTCAATGTGTAACTCAACTGGAAAAGGATGGTTTGCTGTTTATATAGTGGTGTGGAGATGGAAGTATCTAGTGGTCATGTTCACCAGTGAGGGTAAAACGAAACGTGGGGTTGCATCAGCACCAGAAGTGCTGACATTGGCTACCAGCAACCCTGAAATGGAACAAGCCGTAGAAAAAAGATGGACGGATCTGTACCTACTGAGAAATAACTTTTAACATTATTTTTCTGAAACAACAAAATGTGAAAGAGACAGAAAGATCTGCAGCACACAAAACATGTGACCAACAAATTGCTCAAATGTTTATGAAATGTATAATTATACTGTAACAAACATCAACCAACACAAACACACCCACACGAATAATTGCATAGATGGATAGACGGACAGACAGACAGGTCGATAAAAAGTAAAAAGAGAAACTGAAATAAAAAAGAAGCAAGAGACCTCAAGTGCACTCAGATTGTGTGTGTGTGTGTGTGTGATTAAACAGGATTGCGTCTGGCCGGTGCGCATCCCCTGGGAGCGGCTAGTCTCTCGGCGGGCTGTCACCGAACACATTCTAAAGGCAAAGACTTGTTTAATCCCTGTGGCCTTGCTGCACCTCCCACTGTCGAAAGCGCTTTTCTCTGTCGCCACTCGCCTTCTTTTCATCGCTTTTGTTCTGAAGCAGCAGGTTACTGATCTCAAGCTTTTCTCTGATGCCTTTGACTTATAATAGCCCTATTTACACCAGACAGACACCACACACAAAAGCTCCGTTGGCCAAACATAATCCGAGGATCAATCGGTTGGTTTTATGAGCAATACATTAGATTATTTCACTCCTTTTTGCTCTATTTATCTTGAGCAGGTAAAAATTGCTGGTGCCACCTGACTGGTGGATTCTGTCATGAAACAATAACGTGGCACATTGATGCCTTTGATATCTTTCAAGAAAAAGAAGGCCAGGACATTGCTCAAATGCTTATGAAATGCGTAATTATACTGTAAGAAACATCAAAGAGCACACCAAAATAATTAGATTGGATAAATGGAAAAATGGATGGATAGAAGGAAGGAAGGATGGACAGCGAGGCGGACATATAGATAAATATTGTACAGGCTATAATCATAAAAAAATGGATAGAAAACTAAACTAAAGAGCAGTGATTTTCCATCCATTTAACCTTTTCTTTGTTATCTTCTGTGTACAATACTCACGTCATTCATTTCACCATGTAATATTAATAGTTTTACCTTTTTCTTTGGCAAACATCAATTAACAACGGTTTCCCATTCCACTCCAGTCTTGTTAGAAGAACTGTCCATTTAAAGCCAAATTGAATAGCACGTTGCACGATTACCTTCATTTGGTTTTCAAACATGCACATAATGTGTTTGACTGCACTGTGAAATTGTCAAGAAAAATAATAATAAAAAAATCGTTTATATTTGAAATAGCTTAAAATGCTAGAAATGACATTTATTTACGTTGTGTATATAGAGTATATCTGTTATAAATCTATAAAACACAAAATATACATATATATTAAAATTAATACATATAAATATATTAATATATTTATGATGTTTAGTTGAGTTAAAAAATGGTAAACAATTTTGTTTTCAAATATATGTATTAAAATCTTCGGTTTAATATGCATATAAATATGTTTTTGATATTTAGTTGAGTTACAAAATAGTAAAAAAATGACATACATACATATTAATATTTTTTATTCAACTAATATTAACATTCTTAACATATTGAGAGATTAACATCCGATTTGTGTTTTATTTATTATTTTTTTGTCCCCCCTTCTTGAGAACCATTGGTCAACTTTGATCCAATAGCTAAATGAATGAACATTCACCGTTCATGCTATCAGTCCACTTCGATGTCTCCAAATAGCATCCTAGCTTTTATCCGTAATTAACAGAAACAGGAACCAGATAAGCCTGGTTAGAGTGTTTGTGGGATGTGTGGTACAGATTAATTGCTTTTCATTTTGTCTGTTTAAACCACATTAAGGACACACAACAACAAATACAAGCAACAGCTCAGGATAAAGTGAGTGGCTGCAGGGATCTACACGGAGTCTGGAGAACTTGATGCCAACATGTCACTGAACTCTCACCTTTGATGAAGACGTGTCACATTCCTGACAGATCCATCCATAGCCGGTTTGTTTGGGGGACTTTTTCAGCGGAGGGTCCAGACAGCCAAAGTGGTAACAGAGCCGACACTCATCACATCTATTCACAAAAAAATACGAAGCAGATAAGCATCGCAAAGACATTAAAATGCAGCTCTCTCCCTCCCTTTTGCTTCTATCTTGCCAGGAATCCAGTATGGCCCTAACCAAGTAGGTATGATAGATGGTGACAGAGCCATTTGCTGTCAGGTAACAGATGCTTAATAGATTCAAAACACATTGGCACACAACCTCTCACACGGCCTTGTAAAGCCATCATAAAACACGCTGCTCGATTGGTCCTGCTGAAATGAGTTTCAGCTCATCCTGTCGATAAATCTCTATAGGATTTTTATTCCAGTGTCAAGGTGTCAAGAAAGACACTGGAATTCTGTGCTTATATGGTTCTGCTCGCAGCTCTGAGGGCAGCAGTTCACTTTGAATATTTTGCTACTGTAATGCCGTTTGAAACAATAGAATATTGCTTCTTGACACAAACTGCTATCTTTTTTCTTTGTTTACAAAAGTCGAAGGACATTAGAGACATATGGGTCATATTAGAAATGATTAAAAATTAATAAATAAATTCATATTGACAGGAGAAAGACACATTCGCAGGACATTGCTGTTATTCAAAGAAAAAAAAAAAAAAAAAGCTAAAGCAAAAGTGCAGCGCGGACAAAAAAACATTGCAAATGCACGTTGCAAACTGAAAACGCAATGATTTAACAAAGACTAAAAACACTCGCTCGAAGGTCCAAAGCGAAAAATAAAAAAATAAAGCTTTTTAGTCAGAGTTTTTTTTTTTTTTTGTGGTATAAAAGGGCTTTCATACAAATAGTTTCAATGCAAAAATGTAAAACTACCATACTAATACAAATACCACAATAAACGTGACATGCTAAAATGAATGCGACTGTGAAGCTGCCGGGGTTGCTTTAAGGAAAATGTATTGTTTAGAAACTTCCCAATGGTAACCTCAAAAACACCAAAGTTTATTACACCTTCTTCAATGTCGGGTTCTTTCAGTCTCCCGTACCATGTAAACGCAAATTCATCTTAGCTAATGTCAGAAAATGTCTATTTGCTATGATTAGAGATTAATTCCAAGATTACCGGGATACTAACCTAGGTTAGAATTCATAATAACATTAATAATAATAATAATAATAATAATAATTAACATTAGTAATAATAATATCAATAGGTTTTCTATAACATGTAACAAAATAAAATAAAACAGAAGTAACAAACATATTGATACTCAGATGTTACTGTATTTTGTAATATATTTCCCTCCACATGTCTTTTGGAATAGGATTGACGAAATACACCAGCAGGAAATTTCCACAAGGTCATGAGCTAGAAATACAGTATAAGCGCTTGAGTACACGTCTCCATTAGTTACCTAATGGCAAACTATTCAGCATAGAGGAAGTCTCACTGCTCTTCTGGATTCAAGTTCATCATCACTAACTGATCACCGAGTGATCCAAACCATCAGCACACTTCAAATTCATCTTAGCCATTGTTGCTAACAGGACGTTTAGGTAAACAAATCTTTGACATTGCTAAAGCTGCATGATTCATAATAAATACAGTCAATCGGCGTGGTTCACTGTCAGCTATTCAGAGGAATTCAGAGGAAATATTTACTCTTCACTACTTGTTATTGCAAATTGAAAAAACAACGTTGGTGCAGAAAATTGTAATCTAATATCAGACACGTAGATATACCATTGAAATCATTGTATTTTGGAGAGAAAGACTTGTATCTGTCCGCTAGAGTGTTCGCATACGTCATAATCAAAGAATGTGATAAAGGTAATGTATAATATACTGTAACTTAACAGTTAATCTATTTTACCTGTTAAACACTTTAATTGCTAGACAGGCATTTTATTTTTTATTTTATAAAGAGTTAAAAACAGTTTAAGACAAATTTCCATTAGGATTAGTTCTGCATGGAATGTCTCCATCTTTTTGACAGATGCCTTTTAAAAGCCACTCGTCATTATCTCAATTCATATTTTCTTATTTCATAATTGTGGTAAGTAAGAGTAACAAGATGAGAATCATTTTTTTGCTCATTAAGAGCGTATTCTAAGTTATACTTTAAGGCAACTTTAAATAATCCACAATCTGAAATATTAGCTTTACAAACAATTGTGTTTACGCTTGTTTAAACGTTGTTCTAATTGTTTTTTCTCCTTTGCAGCCAAGATGCGGGTGAAGGAAAGTGAAGAAAATATAAATCACCAAGATCTTTTCAATGATATAAATGAACAAGCCCCCAATGGTTGTATTAAGACAGGTTGTACAAGACCGCCTCGGGCGAAACGATTGAAGACACATTACATAGCCAACAGTCCACCTCAGACTTCCAATTGAATTGTCCAAGGTGTGATGAGACTTTTGCTGTTCACAGCGAATTAAAGATTCACATCAAAACTCACACCGGTGAGAAACCTGTCTGTTCTCAGTGTGGGAAGAGCTTCTCAAACAATCAGAACCTGAGCATTCACATGAGGATTCACACTGGTGAGAAACCCTTAGTCTGTTTTCAGTGTGGAGACCGTTTTCCACAGAAAATAAATTTGAAGGTTCACATGAGGATTCACACCGGTGAAAACCCTTTGTCTGCTCTCACTGTGGAAAGAGCTTTGCAAATAATGAAAACTTGTTCACATGAGGATTCACACGGGTGAGAAACCCTTGGTCTGTTCTCAGTGTGGGAAGAGCTTCTCACACAAATACAGCCTGAAGAATCACATGGCGCTTCACACACACCAGATGTCTGTCTGTTCTCTTTGCGGAAAGAGTTTTGGTAGCAACCAGAACCTGAAGGCTCATATGAAGATTAACACCGGTGAGGATTCAAACCACTTTGCAAAAAGAAACCGTTTGTGTGCTCTCAATGTGGGAAGAGCTTCTCACAGCGGTCCAATCTGACGGTTCCCATGAAGATTCACACTGGTGAAAAGCCATTCGTCTGTTCTTGGTGTGGGAAGAGCTTTCCACATAGCAATAGTCTGACGGCTCACATGAAGGTCCACACTGGTGAAAAGCCGTTCGTCTGTTCTTGGTGTGGGAAGAGCTTCGAATGACTGTTGTGACTGAATGACTGTTCTTGGGCAAAACACTGAACCACACATGCCATGGCTTAGGTGCACTTTCACGGATGGGTTAAATGCAGAGCACCAATTCAGTATGGTCCCTAGTGGCCATATTGCCATCCCTTCACTTTCCTTTTTTTATAGATTAAATAATAAAGAGAAAAAAGTACATGTTGGGTATTTTTAGAATTAATTAGAAATCAGAAGTATTATATAGATTTACAAATTACTATATAGTTTATTTTAAATCATAAAAGGTAAACAAAAAAAACATGTTTTGCCGGTGACATGTTTTGCATGTCATGCCCTGTTTTGCCGCATGCCATGGACGGAACCAGGAAGTCAGTTGTTCTGCTTTGACAGATGTGCTGTGATCGCCAGTGATCTTGCCAGAAATTAGTAACTACTTGGGAGTTTACAGCAAACTATAGTATAGCACAGAAACTATAGGGCATTGTTCATTTTGACAAAGATTTTTAATTTAGTTTTAGTGATATATAGAATCAAATATTTTTTATATTTATATAATAGTAATATATAAATATAAAATAAAACTCAGTTTTGTTTTAGTCCAAATATAGTCATCTTAATTTTTTTAGTCTTAGTCAAATTTTAGTCGACTCATAGGTGCTATTTTTAGTCGAAATATAGGTGCTATATATTCAAAATGTTTACAAAAATTGCTATATCTAAGAAATCTGAATATGTAGTTAACTATGAACATTAAATAAATACATGTAAATACATTTATTCTCATTAATAAAACCTCAACAAAGAGGAAATTAAAATACAGTAAAATAAAATTAATTATAATTGCATCACGTTTAAAAGTAACAAATGGTTGCAAGGTGAAAAAAGACGTTTCATCTGCAGATGGCGCTTCAGGTGTGTTCTAAATTTGCCGGGATTGTTGCTCCACACGCGGCGTACATATAGCTTTTTTTTGCGGTGAATGTAAAATGAATCCATATATCTGACTGTTTTTTCCTGCCGGGAGAAGACTGTGAGTGCTTGCTGCAGATGAAAGGCTCCGTGTCGGCGTCCTGATTAACCAATGATTAACTCTTTGTGCTTGCACCCGCCTTTCTTCACAAGCTCAGATTATGATTGGACGTTTTTACGAAAGGCATTATTGTTTAGTTTTTATTAGTTGACAAAAGTATCAATAAATGTAGTTATCGTTTTGTATAGGTGTTTATACGTAGGATAACTATAGGAAGAAAATACTTTTGTTTACTAATGTTGTTGTAGCTTAGCGTTGCAACATTTCCCAGGATTTAGCTTTACTGTAGTGACGCTAAACATTGCAGTTTAGCTATTAGCTTAGCTCACTACATTTTCCAAGTAGCTTAGCCATACGAACTTTAGAATTGCGTTTGTCGAAAAAAAGTGGCTCTGGAGTTTAACATTCATAAAGTGTTACTGGCACATGCCCTTCACCTCAGCAGTCCAAGCTCAGCCCTCCTCTTCCTCTCCATAATTAAATAATTATACCCTAATCAATAGAGTAGATTCTGATTTGGCAATGTAAATCAGATAAAAGCGGACGAGGTCAGTCAGCCCCATCTTCATCTCCATTACGGAATGGCACAGTGGTCTTATCAGGATGTCCACAGGACGGGGGGAGAGAAAAGGCGACAGGGACTGGTGCCATATTTTGTTGGCCAGGTAAATGAGAAAGAAAGGGAAAGGATTGTTCATAGAGTCACTGAACCCTCCGTGATTTGACATGGAAGCCCTTTTCAAACTGAGTCCCATCACAGACTTCAAATGCTAATTAAAGGCCTGCAGAGGGATGTGGATCAGAGCTAATGAGCATCCAGTTTTCTGCTGGAGACACGTACACCTTCTGTCAACACAGAGCTGCAGTAATTTAGGACATAAGGGCGACGCTGATCAAATTATCGTAGTTTTCTGGTCATTAGTGCCGCATATCATCGAGTCCGTGCCACAAGGTCAAACACACATCTGATTTGGGCTTTATTATCCCCATTTATTAAGAAAAAACGACAACACAAACACAGGCATCGTGAACTGATGCTCGGCAGGTTCACACACACTGTTTAGGACTCGACTGAAGATCAAAAGCCTAACAATGATTTCTTTCTCTCATACTGGCACAGTGGCGCACCAATTGCGTCGTACTGTTTCTGATCAAGCAACCAAATAAACTTCTCAACTCCCGAGGGAGGCACTTCAAGGTGCCTTTGTGGAAGGGAATGAGCTGTCTGACTCTCACCTGTGGTTACCATGCCAACCTTCTATTTCCCCCGACAGAGCAGCTATAGGTCAGCCAATGACAAATGCATCCAAGAATTTACACCTAATCAAAACCAGTCCCAAATGGAGTGTTACCAAGTGGTTTGATTCACTCAGTAGCATTCGGACTGGTTCACACCGGCACATCATGAAATAATTTGCTCAGAAGTTGTTTTCTTTTCAAACATGTAAACATAAATTTAAATAGCATTTATTAATGCTATAACTTTGACAGACAAAATTTGACAGACGCTTATACGTATATGAACTAGAGCTAGGCATACATATTCTTTTTAATTCTAGATTGATCTAGAATACCTAAATTAATCTCTAATTTGAAGACTTCGAAAAGATGAAAGAGATGCTTTGCGTTTTATTGGAACTTTAGACTGAAAGAACCTCTACAGAAAACTAATTTGACACTTTGTCTAGATCAAATTTAACTTCGGTCTTGTTGAGGCTTTTATTGGGATGCATTCATTTTCCCTAAAGCAACCCCGGCGGCTTCACATCTGCACCCAATTTAGTATGTCACATTTGTTGTGGTAATTTCACAATTGACACAGTTATGGAGTGTTTATATAACGAATATTAATAAAGAATTTCTCTCAGGGATTAATAAAGTACCTACCTACCTACTAAAAGAGTGTTGCAATATTTTCTGTTGTCAGGAAGAAATTAGCTAGTTGCAATCCATTAGCTAGTCGCAAATTCTGTAATATCATTTTTCCTCTGAGATTTTAGTCTTGCGGATTTGTTTGTTCCACGTGCATAATAATAATAACAATAATAAATTTTAAATAATAAAATAATAATAATAAAGTAAATATATAATAAATAAATAATAAAAATAATAAACGCCTAGAAATAAATTTTATTTCTAGGCGCCTTTCGACACTCCATGTCACTAAGCATCATCAACAATAAATGGACAATTGTACCTAATAAAGTGGCCGGTGTGAACACACGCACATATGTGAGTAATAAAGGTTATAAGGCTAAAATAAAAAAATTGTATGTGTTAATTGTGTTCGTGTGTTTTCACGACACTAGACAGTCAATGCATAAGCTGGTTTAAGTTCACCGATTGTGCCTCACAATTCCTTCTATTGTCTAATTCCTATATTTTGTTGTGACAGAGCAATGGGAAAAATCTGCCGCTTCAGTGACAGACTGTCAACTCGGAGCGACTTCCATTATACAGTAATATGAATAAAATCCTCACAAAGATACCAGGAAGAAAGCTCGCAACCAATTAAACCTAGCAACGATGACTGCTGCTCGCTTATTAGTGCGGTGGCTTTTAGTTGGATTATATCATGAAGTCACGTGTAAAAATCAATGAATACACATATTTTGTGCACCTATGATATACGTAGATAATCAGAAAAGCTTTTCGTAGGTGATGCGAGACACTTCTTTACATGCACTTACACAATAAATGTAGGCTTTGTTTCATGCAGAGAAAAGCAATTGCAAACTGAAACTACACGGCGAGATGCCAATTATAGTTACAAATGTAACCTTAAGTGTACATTCATCTGTTTGAGCAGAAATGAAGACAGGTTACCCGTAAACATACTCACAAAGGGACACACACACACACACGGGTATAGAGAGGCTGAGTGGGCATATCTGTGCAGGAATGGGAATTTAAAGCACCTCCAGGCTTTGCAGTGAAAAGAAGACAAATGACCAGCATTGTGCGTGTGCTGCGCTAATGAGCACGCGGCTATTGTAGCGCGCAGTTGCCGATTGATTCCATATGAATCCCCCACCTTGGCAAATAAAGAAAGAGTGCGGGTCTACCTCACTTCCTGCGGAGGGAGAGTTTGGTGGCAGCCACGGGAGGCTGGGGTTTTATTAGAGTGCGCGCTGATTCGCCATTTACTTCTTTAATTACTTTGCCTTAATGAACCTTTTGTAGCGTTTGTTGGGTATCACAGTTCAACATCTTTAAATTAAAACACTGCTCGGCGATGCAGACCCGAGCAGACAGACAGCCGGATGATTGGGCTTAATTGGAATTGAAATTGGCATTGCAATTATTTGTGTGCGCTTTAAAAAGAAGTGACTTAAAGTATCAAATGAAGAATTTTGGAGAAAGTGTTGGTGTGTCATACAGACTTGTTTATTTTTTTACATGTATGGATTTCTGTATCTATAAACAATTTATTAATTGAATGTCTATAAAAAAGTTAAACTAAATCTGACAAACTTCACTTGTTTTGATTCAGACAAAGTAACACGCTTTTTTTTGTTTGCTAAAATGTGTTGCTTCCTTTTGTTTTTGTTATTGGATTTTTGTTTACTGGACAAAAAACTGTAGCCTATATATATGCAGGCTAAAGTTATACAGTCTGAGGTCGTTCATTACACAGATATTTTGCTTTTGCTTTTGTGAAAACACCACAAAATAATTATAAAACTTAAATTTTTACTTTTCAAAAAATGTATCGCATATTTTCCTTTAATATTGCCGTTATTTATTAAAATGGCGATACGGTGAGACTGAGAATGTCAGTTTGAGGCGGAGGCGGTGCTTTTCTGTAAATGTTCTTGAACAAAGGCGTGTGCTTCTTCTGGATCTCCAAGAACAAAAAAAAAAATGGACCAATGGAATGAGTGTGCATGTCTGTCCCCCTCTGTGAATGGTTGTCCAACCAATCCAGAGTGTGTCCTGCCTCACTGGGACCCAGAAATGGGTAAAAAATGGATGGATAGACATTATCACTCACATTAACTGCAGGCAACTTATAAACAAAGTTAAGTGAAACATTACAAAACAAATTACTTTTTGCTGAAAAAAGTTTTTACTGTCCATCCATTTATCCAAATACAATTAAAGCAAGGAATCACAGACAGATAATGTTTTGACATATGTACTGTTGCCTTGATATATTTTTGAAACTCCAAGTCGAATCACGATACATTTAGTCAGATGTAACACAGACATCACACCAAGTAAGTTTTTATCAAGCGTAAATTTTCAAAGAGACGAATGAGAATGATTCACAATTTAGTTTTCTTTTTTTATTTTTCACTTGCAATCTTCACATTTTAGTTTGAATCTTTTTTTTTTTCATTTCAGATGCGTTTTTTTTTTTGTTTTGTTTCTTTTTTTGGAGCTGCCAATCACATTCTCACCAGACAATCAGAGTGAGTGCCGCACCCATGAGAAACTAGTGCCAAAATTCCGAACACAACAAAATGTACTGAAACAAAAAAACTGAAACACACACACAAAAAAATCAAACTAAAAAAGTTTGCAAAGAAAATGTGAACGAAAAAAAAACACTGAAATTTACATTTGATCATTTTGGCACTAATCTGATACTGCGGATGCTTCCTTCCTCCTGAGAATAAGGAAAGTTCTGTGTTCTGCATGCGTCATCCCGTCTTCTTCACGCTTCCTGTAACACACAGACGGCATCTTCTATCTGCTCCACACGCTGCCCTTCTGGACCCCATAACAAAGTCCTTGATGTTATCAAAGCAATTTGGGCCCTCTTTAATCATTGGGAAAATTGAGCCGCTCGTTGCTCTCCTCCTCTCCGATCTCGGCTCGAATCCAATCACTCATAAGAGAGTCTATTGATTGATGTAATCTTATTGGGATGTGAGGTGAGGGGAAAAGCGCGATTGATTGCTTTTGTCTGTGACACATGTTGCTTTCAGCTACTGGTGCGTATCCCCTTTCATCTACTGTTTAATCTCTAAGAGTAGTTCTCCGAGACCCCCGGCTTGCCCACCCCACCTCTTTCTGGTTTTTGGGAGCAGGGTGAAAGCCCAGTGGCTCTGTTGCTTGATCTCTTCTCATCCTTCCACTTAGAACTCCATTTTAGTCCGGTGGTCTTTTTAAAGCCTGATAGCGTCTGCTGGGTTCAGGGCCGAAGATGTCGACTACGCAGCCAGTGATTAGAGCGATAATGCATGACAACTCCGTTTAATCAAAGACTGTTTTAATGGTAGTCTGGCTTCCTAGATCTTGGCTTTCCGGACAAGAAGATTTTAGTTCAATTGCACAACTATTATTGTGAACTGTTCAGTCATTTTACATTCCACAGAATCCACAAAGAAAGTTTTGATAGAGCTGTACGATTAATCGTTAAAAGAGCAAGATCACGATTCTACCTGCCTCGCGATCTTAATCTTAAATAATCTTAAAGTATATTTAAGTTTGATCTTAAAGTTTAAAAGTGCTTTTAAACAGCTAATAATTTTGTCCTCAACTGTACATAATAATATACCTTCGGGTGTTTATTTTTATTATGTTTAATAGTGATTGTTTTCTTTACATTATTACTTTAACAATTATTTGTCATTCCATTTATTTAAATGCAAAGAGTACCGAGTATACGTGTTATAATATTGCTGTTTGATAAGAGGATTTTCAGGGTTAAATATTTATAATAAAAACATATCCAGAATCGTGGAAAAAAAAAAATATCGTGATTCTCATTTAATAGAGAATTGCACAACTCTAATTTGTGATATGTACTCTTTACTCCACTACATTTGAACGGACACTTACATAAGTTGACCATATTTTGATTTCCAAAAAAAAAGGACTAATTCAGACAGGCTTTCCGGAGGTTGATGAACATGCTTTAATATGCTTCAATGGTGCAAAACTAACTTCCGTAATAAACATTTTATCTGTAAAAACCTCTCAAAAAATCAATAACTTTTAGAATCAGTAAGTCTTAGTCTCTTTTCTAATTATATAATTAGATAGTAATATGAAATTGTTCTAAATAGCAACTCTTCTGTTAGAAAACCCAGCTTCAAAAATAAACTGAATATAATAACTATAATATCTCTATTAATGAGAAATATTAGTGGGCAGTTATCATATAAAAATATTTATACTACAGATTATTTAGAAGTATAGAAAGTTTCAATTGAATTGTTAATTATCTTTACACAGGGTTTAACCTGGAGAAGCATCAGCCACTTGAATAGTTTTACGCTTTCTCTCTCTCTCTCTCAACCCTTCGCAGACTCACAGTTACATAGACCAATCAAAATAACAATGTTATTGGGTATTACCTAATCAAAAGTAGAAAAGGTGACGTCTTCATAAAATACGTGTGTGATGATTTGCATAAGATGCTGCTTTAAAAAATGATAAAAAAAATTTTTAAATACGGCACAATAGCTGTCTGGTATTGTTTCAAAACGAGACGCGATTTCATTCTCAAATAATAAACTCTCAAAAAATGTAAAACACGGGTGACAAACCTACTTATAAGTATGTAATGATTCTTTAAAGAAAAATGAAAACCGAACATTTTTGTGACAACTTGTCCCGGGAAAAAGAGGACGCTTGGTCACCCTACACTTACTGTTATTTGTTACATTGTGATTGTTGGCAACAAGTCGGCATCTTTTTCTACCGCGGTTAATTTCTTGGGCGTATGAGGCAATATCGCCATCTGCAGGGTGCTGAAGGTTCTGGACGCTATTTATGAATCACGTTGAGTGAGACTGACTTTACGTTTCATTTTTTTCTAATTTGTTCTGCCGTTTTGAAACATTGAAGTGTCATAAATTGTCAATAGTGTCATAAACTACATTTCTTAGTGCTATTTAGCCAAAATTCAGTGCGAGTAAAATGCTCAAGATATTTTAAAATTACATACTTCTTAACTTTTACTCTATTTGGACAAACATCTCAACCAGAGATTTTTTTTTTGTTTCACATTAAATTAATTAATGGAACCGAAAATGATCAAAGCATTTGAGAGCAAATACGTTTGTGAACTACATTCCCAAGTTGAAAAAAGCAAAACATGGGTAATTTTCTCACATTGCAGACCTTCATCTTCATTCTGTGCTTGCAAATCAGTGACAAAAGTTTCCAAAATTCCCAAACTGCTTTTTGAAAAATGATTTCAGACGTCACGCTAATAAAAAGTGGCAGTGAATGATGTGTTCGCTACCAATTGATTTTTCAGTTATTTTCTAGCATTTAGCATTAGTACATAAATTATGTATTTCCTCACATATAAACTAGAAAAAATAAAGTTTTATGTCATTATTTTTTGATTAAGTCCCCTTTTTTAAGTCGTCAAATTTGGCTGGCGATATTATAATAATTTCAGCACTATGAAATAAAACTAATTGTTTGGGTTGAGTAGCGTATTTTGTTACCATATTTCGTACACCGCTTAAAAATATTATAATAAACCCAATTTTAAAAATTGTAATGAATCTCGCAGCTTTCCAGAATTCTTAACTTGTTTTTCCTTGAAAACTGCTCAAAATGCTAGTGAAGAATATGAATATTTTACATACGTGACGTAGGAATTATTTAGCTTTTAGGAGTTTATTTCATTCCTAAAACATGTTTGACATGTTACGTTTTCAACTAGAAATATGTTTATTATTTAAACTGCACATATTAAAATGCTTTTAAATAGGCAAACATGTCATCTCTCTATAGGCAATTTTTTTACAAATGTATATGGCAGAATATTGTTCCATCGAATGCTCTGTATATATTCAGATTATATATACAGGTTTTAAGGCACTAAAGACAAAACGTCACAGGAGTCATTCGAGGACAAGGGCGACTTAAGAAAACAAAGCGCGACACAAGCCATGACACATTGTTCTTCATCTGATAAATAAGAAAAACAACATCTATTTAATTCCAAAATAAAAGCCGGATTATTTAGCAAACGATTGAACATTGTAATTACAGCGTTTATATTGAGGGATTAATCTGCATGGTAATTTTGATTGGCCCTTTGTGGATTAGCTTCCAACGTAGAAGAGCAATGCCCACAGTGGCCTCAACACAACACAAACACATTTAATCCCGAGCTATGGAGACCTAACCATCCACCGTGAGAAGTAAACATCCTGACATTTGATCAACTGCTTTTGTTCTCCTTGCAGACAAAACCAGGAAGACTATAATTTTGATTGAGCGATACATTGGCTGAATCTACCAGGAACTAAAGCGCTTTTCAAGGACAAACTAGCTGGAACAAGCTCACATCTCTTCAGTTATTTGGCCGGGTACTCTATCCCATACAGAGGTACAAACAGCAAATTTATCACTAGGGTCCAGTGCAATTACTTGGGGAGTCGCCACGTGACGCAGATCAATACGGCACAAGACGCTCGGCCATTGACTGCTGGCGGTGACAAAGTGCCCCCATGGCTTTTTGTGAATCCCTTCTATTGATGGAGCGGATTATCATTCTTTGTGAGCCTCCCTCTTTTTGATTTACTGTTGAGGTGGGAATGGTATTATTAAGTGGCCTTTGTTTTACAAGGAAGAACGGCAATGAATGGGCTTACAGCTGAAACAGCAGGCCGATGCTCCGACAATGAAACTTCTCTTTATTATCTCATTACCACACGGCGCACACGTTCATTTAGCCCGGTACTTAAGGCCAGAAGTGGTCCAGGATCTGCTGTGGTTCTGTAGGCCACCAGCAGGGGGCCACAGAGAGCTGACTTTTGGATTCCTACCGCAGTGGAAGCTCTCTAGGGTCGGTCAAGTGATCTCAACGACATCAGTTAAAGAGGAAAACGCTTCAAAAGAAGCCGATGCCAGATCCGAAACTGGCTGTTTCGGTTTTAACGCTGCAAAGTCCGGCTCTGGACACTGCACATATGGTCTGCTTCAACAGAAATGCCGTGTGAAGCTTTTTAACACGATTGTGCTAATTGGTTGGGCTCCTCTGGGCTGTGCAAGTCATCAAACTGCATAAAAAAAAATAGCAAAGAAAGTTCCACATCACCACTGCACATATGTGCTGCCGTGGACTGGATAGGATGAAAGGATGTGGATGCCACGGAATAATAGATTCTAGCTGCTTGGTCAGTCGTCCCACACTCCCATGCAGCTTGGGTTTCCTGTTTTAATGGTGGTGATGGGTTAAAAAAAAAAAAGAAAAAAAAGTGCAGAACTCAGCAAAAACAAAATGCCACTATTAAATCATCTTCCCGGATCCCATGTCAGATCTGTAATAGGAATGGCGCTCATCATTGGAAAGGTTACTTCTCTTCCTCCCCCTCTTTCTGCACCCGAGGTTCAAACCCTCCGGACTTGGGAGCTATCGGACCGAGCATGACCGATTGGGTTCTGGTCAAGCCAAACTGATTCCATCTCCCTAAGCCCGAGCTGGATCTTTGGAGAGGGAACTGTTCCCACTGCAGCCTAGTTCAGTGTGTGTGCGCAAATGTTATTTGCTTACTAGCAGACACACTGGGCTTTTTGTTATGCCGCTAACTAGATTTCCCACTGAAAGCATATCCTCTCTCTCCTCCTTCCTCTCGGTCTTTGTAGAGCTCGGCTTGGCAGAAGTGGAAAGCAGGATAGACAGGAAGGGAGAGCAAGTGGGAGAAGATGAGAGTAAAATGGTGAGAGTTTCATGGCCACAGACTCCGTGCAACTCATTCACTGGCCATCTTGACGCTAGAATCAGCCGGTTTCTTTCAGATTGGCCAGCTGCTTCTTCCTCCGAGACACTGTTTCCATCAAGAAATGATCCAATCTTGCCTAAATGCTCTTGACGGAAGAGGAAGCATGTAGACAAGCTGATACTCCAGAGCTATCCTGGAGCTCAATCGACAAGCTGCAACAGAAGATTTAGGGTTCGACTCCTTATTGACTCCTTTTTAGAGTCACTTTTTGTACATTTTTTGTATTTTACTCACTTCTACGTTAGTCAACTGTATTTCTTTATCCTGGAAATTTTGTATTTGTACTTTTATTCATATTTGATATTTTATCTTTATACCTTGTTTTTATTGTATTTCGATTCTTTATCTTTTATTGTATTCCCTTTGCACATTTGGAATAACATTTTATCTTTTTATTTTGATTTATCATACTTCTATTCCTATTATTTTTTCAATGTATTTCCCCCTTTGGACAATTTGTTGCATCCTTATGTATAATGCTGGAACAATCAAAAACACATTTCACTACATGTTTTACCACGTATAATTTGTATGTGACAAATAAAAATTGAATTTGAAAATGTGACTCCCAGGAATGAATGAAGAGGATTGCATTTGAGGCTAATGCACTGTAAATTTGAGGAAGGCAAGTGTCGAACATTATCCAATATTCAAGTAGTCGCAAGTTTGTTTCAATATTATTGATTGCATTCTATTTATTTTTACAGTGCTATTTAACCACTGCTAAGTGTCACTGTGTGGATACTGTTTCTTTATCTATGTGATTGAGCCAATGTCTGCCTCCGGAATCATTATTTAAAGAAAGAAGCGTTTATAATTACGCGCAAATTTGAAATCGCAAATACAGTGGTGCCTCTCTTAATGAATAGTCATATTAAAAAACATTTTTTCTGAATTTACGGATCTTCGGAACGGATTATGGCTTTTACATGCAAAACGTGGTCCACTTAACAAAATTTCCATTTTAACGAAACTGCTGTCTGCACACATTAATTTAGTTAAGAGAGGTACTACTGTATGAGCACAAAATTGAGAGTCTAAAATTGGAAGAAAAAAAAAAAAGTGCGTATATTTGCGTAATTACAGTATTGACAATCTATTAAAAAGAATAAATACCTCGTTTATCATAACAGAAAACACTTTGAAAACTCTATTAAAAGTTTATTATGACCTGGTCGATGGAATGGGCACACAGTACATTCACGAAAAGCAAAAACACAATGCAACGTTTTAGGCTAATCTCGGCTTAAGTCGTGTAAACAATAAAACAGTTCAAATAAATAAATTACTGTTGGCAACATAAACCAAATAAATATTCAAGTAACAATAACTTGCAATCCAACAACATGTTGGCGGCTGCTCGAACAATCATAAAGAAAAAAGATTCAACTTTACAATATACAGACGCATACAGTTTACAGACATGTAATCACAAGATTTCATCGGGGGGAATTATCGCAGGAAAGCAGACGCTGTACATGTCTTGACGAACACCGTGACAGAGCAGCAGAAGAGATAAAGTTCCAGTGGGTAAAAGGTTAAAGGGCATCTAAGGTCATCTGGACACAGAAGTGTTGGCGCAGTTTGCACAAGCAGTTTTGGAGGGCAGAAGTCAGAAGAATGTTCCCTACGGCGGCGGAAAGAGGCGACGCACTGTCAAAGTGTCGACTCATGTCAGTTTTCCCTCCATGGAAGACGCTAGAAAGATGTTAAAGCCAAGGTTTGGCTTTTTGAACACAAAATGTCTCCACTATTTTCAACAAAGACAATCATTTTAGAACCAAATCATAAAATATTTATAGGATGTTTTAATACTTAATGAATTTTATAAAATAAAAGCAGTTTTTATGTGTGTGTGTGTGTGAGTGGTGACCATTAAGTGGTTTTATAATAATGATTTGATGTTGGGTGTGTGTGTGTGTGTGTGTGTGTGTGTGTGTGTGTGTGACACCAAATTTATAAATATATGTTTGTGTGTGTGTGTGTGCAAAAGAAAATGCAATTGATGAAACGGCAATGAAAAAAAGGCAATGTGGTTTAAAAAAAAAAACAGGCACAATGAAAAAAAAACTTCTGACTATTACACCTGATCATTTGAACACTTAAAACTACAGTGTCACGTATGACTATATTAAAGTGTAACATTGCCACAACTAGTAAAACTACAAAAGATCGGGTCTGAATTCTAAAACTAATTTTAACCCTTAACTATGCACTGCACAAAGAGAAAAGGCCAGCTTGAAGAAACAAATTCATTTATACCAAAAGGAACATTCATTTGAAATCCATAAAAGAGAGAAAATTCATTTTAGAATGACGAGATGCGTGATCAGTGCAAAAATCAGGCAAAAAAATAAAAAATAAAGTGGTGAGCCAATGTAAACAAGGAAACAAGAGAACACAAGTCAAAGGGGCTCAAAAAAGCCAGATCTGAAGATCTGTCAGTCCACAGAGCAACAACTCTGAGCGAACACAGTTGAGGAATTACCGTAGCGAAGAGTGTTTCAACCGAGAACATGAAAGTCTTTTTGCAGCTTCCGAAAAAAAAAAAAAAAAGATGTCACACCCACAATGTAAAGATAACGATGAATGAATAATGTCACGTTGACGTTTGATAGTGCTCTCAGATTGACACCCAAATACAAAATGAATAATAAGATAAAACAGTGGACCAAATTTGAACCATGATCAAAATCCATGGCATTAGGCAATGGTTGGTCGACGATGAGAGGTGGTGAGAGGTGGTTAATTTACCTCTCCCTCTCTTCCTCTCTCATCTGTCCTTTTCTAGGAAAGGGGGAGGAGGTGGTGCCCGGCTCACAACCTGTTCAACGCAAAGACAGAAAGAGTCAGGGCAACACACCTCACACCAGAGCGGAGACCAAACACTGCTCCTCTCTCTCACCGATTTACAAAAAGGCTTGAACGAAACACATTTTCGCTGACAAGCCATTCCAATTATCCCCAAAAATCAGCCTTTCGTCAAATCCAGACTACACGCAAAAGGCAACGTTTTGTCACGTCTATTACACGAGTGTCAATTAGGAGTCTTAGCACATTTAGCACAAACATTGAGGGGGAAAAGAACGTTAAGGAGGTGAGAAAAGAAGAAAAGGCAAGATAATTGATCCGGATCTGACGCTTGTGTTAAAATAATCCTGTTTGGAAAAAAAAACAAAAAACTACATCCTCGTACCGGGGGCCAAGTGACGCCGGTAAATCAGACAGCTCATTACTGCCAAACCAAGTGAGCAAATACATGTGGCAGCCAAATAGAGAGAGCCCTGTGGAGCTCTCACGCTTCATAATGAAGCCTGAACTTTAATCATGAGGAGAATAACCCTCACCTCCCCCAGAGGATCAAACACGGGGGGCTGGCGTCACGGTTTACCCACCTGACTAGGTTTTCGTTGTCGCCTGGGCTTTTGCAGGTGGTGCACTCGGTCCTGGTGTCATCGGCTTTGGGCTTCTTCGGCAAGGTGGACTGCCTCTGTCTGCGCTCCCGTGGTGACGGTTCCTATGGAAACGCAAGCTATTAGACGCAGGCAGCTTGTATGTTGGAATGAAGCTGGAGGATGGAGAGGCTGAGATTGCTGTGTAAACACACACAAGCTGTCTTCCTTCATCACGCTGACTAAATATTAGTCGTTGAGTCTTAGAGGAGTTGCGGGATGGTGTGAGAATGTGGAAGCCCACCTCGTTTTTTTCCTCGTCGCAGACCGGTATTCTTTTCCTTTTCTGATTTCTGGTTCTCTGCAAAATAGTAAAAAAAAAATGATTGTAAAATATATAAATACACATTTTTTTCCATTACATAATGGATATAAAAGTTGAACAAAGATTTGAATAATTTCAAGATGGTTAGAATTAATAAAAATATGAATACGAACTGATGGATAAAATAATCTACAGACACATTTTTGAATTGCTCTAGAATGTATTTAAACATACAGTTGATGACAAACTCATTATCCCTCTACAAACTAGTCATTGTTATTGACTAAATGCCTAAAGAGCATTTTAAACAGAGCATAAAAAACTAAATATCTGGCTAAATTAATTCAAATTTATTTTAAAAATCATTGTTTGTATTTAATTAACAAACCCAACTTGTGACTCTCTACAATGTTGTTTTATTTGTGTAATAGACAAAAAAAAAACTCTTGTGATTGGAACTGCACTTCCCAGAAGTCTCAGCAGCTGACCACCCATGATCCTTTGCAAGATATATAATCCCATCATGGAAAGTATACAATAATTTTAATACATAGTTTTGACAAAGTAAATTGAGAAATCGAAGATGAATTAGAGATTAAAAGCTTATAAGTTGTAATGCGACGTTCAGGACACGAGGGTATAAACTGAATAGAACAAAGTTTGACTGTGAGAAGCGGCTTGTACTGAGCAGACAGATATCAAGCAGTGCTGCTCTCTTCTAATCCAAATCGCCCATTCAGACTGGCTCACCCCTGGGTGACAAAAGGATTCAATTCCTTTGTTTGAAGCCCCAGAAAGCGGCTATCTCTATCAACATATAAGGCCACCGCACAACTGGGTCATCTGACTGTTAAATTGGATTTTCGTGCGCTCCATGAACTGATCTGGAACATACAAACCGTTCCATGAGATCTTTCCTTCCCACCAGTGCTGGATCACCATCTTTACCGATCTCGATTCGGAAAAAGAGCGCAACGAACATCCCCACCTAAACGTAGATGCGCGTGTGCCAAGTCGGACATTTTTAAAACGAGGGAGGAAAAAAGCGACAACATATTTAAACAGATTGTGAAAACAATTCCATCTGTCGGCATTGGCTTGCTACAACACAGCAGATGGAACACTTATCATTATAAATGCTAACTGCTTCCACACAGCCAATTGGCACTTAAACGCCTCTGCCACTTCTCCCTTGATGGTGGCACCAAACAAAGGCTCTCATTTATTTAATTATTCCTTCATTAAAGCAGACTCGATTAAGGTAATCTATTAAAGACTAGCTGAGTGTCGAAAAAGTTCCATTTCTGAAAGAAAAAGAAAAACGCCACCAAACTATGTAACCTCAACAAAACAAAACGAGAATGGTTTTTCCAACTTATTAAACTAACTTAAACGTTAGCTTAAGTTTATTGTTTAAGTAAGTGACTATGCCTCGCATACGTTGTAACGTATGTATAAGTGAGAGTGTGAATGTGTGTTCCACTTAGGGCTAGACGATTAATCGAAAAGTACATATCAAAATAGACATTTAGAACTTATAATCGATCACATTGGTCCAGGTATGTCGCGTGTGAAGTCACGTGACTCGACTCAGTCTCATTGTGTTTTTCTGCTGACATGTTGAGCATGGAGACTTTAGACACTGAGCAACAAGAGCAACTTATGCATTAAAACAACATGATCTCATTTGTCTTCAGGAAGGATAACAAAACAAAAATAAGTTGATTGTAAAAACACCAAAAGGCAATACGACAAATTTGTAGCTACTCATCAGAGTGGGTTTTCAGTTTGGATGGAAACATTATTACCTATTTAATTTAGAAGAGAAGTGCTCATTTTATACATTTAGGAAGAAAACATTGAAAGTAATTAATTGGAAAGTTACCAAATATGTCTATTTATATGAACCATTGAGGGCAAAAAAATAAAAAAATAAATAAAATAATACAATTAATAAATTACATAATAATTAATTATGATTATGGTCGTGTTAAAATGTTCAACTAATCGAGATTTTAATTTTGGGCCAAATCAACCAGCCATAGTTACGCTCTTCTTAGATTGGTTGGCTTGTCGCCACAACCCAGAAACCAAAAAGCCATTCAGAAAATAAATAGATGGGTTTAAAAATGTTGACTTATTCTTATCAACAAAACCAAGTTTGATTGGACGCTGAGTATTGGACTTTGTGTTCAGTGAGTTCAATAAATGCCAGAAAAATGCTGGTGTGCTGGTCATGAGAGTTTTGTCACACACCACGACACATCAGTGAACAGAGCCGAGTCTGAACACCACCAACATCTCAACCCAGTGACTAGTAGAGGTCGATAAGCTGGCTATAAAAAGTCAGAACACATCGCTTTACAAGGACTTTACAACCACAACGGCTGGTTAGGGGCATTAGAAATGCAAAGTAGCGCTCATTTCAGCCACTGCTCCACTGTAGAGCGAGTGGAGATAAATTCTGCAATGAAGCATCTTTCTTTGACTTTAGCCGGAAGAAAGAAAAGAAAAAAGAAAAGCTTTTAATCCAGCTCCTCTCTGTTGAAGTCTTTGCTTCACTTCTCTGCATGAGCTTCAACAGCCATGAGTAGCACAAATACAAATGCTCATGGTTTTTTTGTTTAAATGTGACCATGTCAGTGTCAATTAAGAATATTGCTGCAAACATTTAAAAAATAAATTAATTAAAAATAAAATACTCTAACCCGCACCCTTTCGAGAAAAGAATCATTTCAAGGACATATTTGGGCTTTGTTGGGGATCTCTGCGGGCAAACTGCTATCACCGGATCAGAAAAAGCTGGACAGTGATAAGTGAAAGCCACGGAGACAAATCTGTCACAAATCCGAGAAAACACACTCTTTACTTCACATGTGGTAAAGAACATGCGACACGTGTGGTGCTTTTATGGGTAAAACAAAAGCGGAAGCTTTGGTTTATGGGGTTTTTTTTGGTTCTAAAACAAAAACATATAAGCGCACACTCCTGATTATTCATGCACAAAATAAAAATTCCACATGTCCGTGGAATTTTTACATTTCCACATTTTTACATTCCAGGTTCAATTACGTTAATATTCAAACCTAACTTGTGACTCAAATCATTTTGAATTTTGTTTTACTTGAATGATAGACAACAAAAAGTCAATTCTAGTGGTCAGAACTTCATTTCCTAAGAGTCTTTGCACCAGTCTAGCTCTCTGTTTATCCAACGCTGTGTGAAGAGTATCGAAGTGAAGGATTATTATTATTATAAGTACCAGTCACGTTTTTTTAGTATTTACGTTTATCTTCGCTTAAATACGATATTTAAGAAAATAGTTTAATATCAGAAAATACTATTTCAATAGAAAAACATGTTTCGCTATACACATGTAGCATGTTCTCTTCCGAAAAAGTTTTTCAAAGACAGCTCAAAAAAAATAGCATCAAATAAAACTGAAAAAGAAAGGTCACATTGGGTTTTTAGTGTACACTACAAAAACCTATTAATATTATATTTAAAACAATGAAAAAAAACTAAGCAATTTTTTTGTGTCCTTGTGAATGTCATTGATCACCAGTGAACAAAAGACTCAAGAGACAACAGAAAAGGTCAATTATGGGTTTAAAGCAAGGGGGCAAAGAATCAATTTTTAGTCAATGAAAAACGGTTTCAATTAAAGCAACAGCCATAATTGAATCACAAATCACAGCGCAGAGGGTTAAGGGACCCACTAGGCCAGTTGGAGCCAAATAACCCATCCCTGCTCCCCAAAACGTTAGATGCTTATCAAACAGGAAAGGCCATCAGTCAAATATAGTTTAGACAGCTGTCTTGATGAAGCTTAATTCTGCTTAGCAAACGTGCAGATAAGCCACAAACAAACCGTCTGTGTTCAACTGGCCTTTCTACTCCCTGAATCAAACTCAAATTTGATGAAAATATGCGTATTGTGTATGAAAATTTATACTTTGTCACTTACGTTTTTGTACTTGTAATGAGTATAAAAAATATAAGCAACTTTACGCTCTACTCAATTACGTTTGTGTGCATCCGTACTCTTTGCTTCTCTACATTTGAATAAACACTTACAGTTACGTTACATTGTGACTTTGTTTGTTTTATCATCTATTTTGTTCTGCCGTTTTGAAACCTTGAGGTGGTAAACATTTTTATATTATGAAATAAAGCTTCACAGTTCTTTTTATTTTCAGTTTTTTTTAGCCTAAATTCAGTACAAGTATAATACTTAAATTATTTTAAAATTGGATACTTTACAACTTTTACTCAAGTCTTCTTGTAATTGGTGACTTGTAACATTAACGGAGTAATACTCAAGTATGGTTTACAGGTACTCTTTACACCATTGATCACAACCATATACAAATGTGTTGTGAAAACCAGACAACTTCAACTGTCAAGTGTATAAATTGGAAGAATAAAAAAAAAAAAAAGAAAGAAATGACATTACTAATAATAATAATAATAATAATAATAATAATAATAATAATTGAACCTTTATTAGTCCCTCATGGGGAAATTTTTTCTCTGCATTTAACCCATCCGATCAGACACGAACTCGGAGCAGTGGGAACTAGTCGTAGGGGGGATTCGAACTGGCAACCTTTAGGACACCAGTCCAAGTCCCCTACCACTGTACCACAACTCCCCTAATATACTAGATGCTATTAAAGAGAACCATGTTTGAAATGTTGAAACAAAAAGGAAGTCGTGCACAGACTCACATTCCCTCTAACAGAAGGCTTTTTGGGCTCTGGGCTCATTTCTTGAGGGATGAATTTGATTGGTCCCTTGATCTGTCTCCTGGACCTTTTGGTACCATCTGGTAGGGTCTCCATGGCAATGTCAGCTTCGTCACTGCTGGCCTGGTCGCACTCGGAACATTGCCTGGAACAGGATAATCAAGAAAGCGGATGGAAATAATGAGGAGCGCGATCATTTTTTTCCTTTTAATATTAATCAAAACGATTATTATTGAAAGATTGAAGACAAAAGGAAAGATGAAGATAAAAAGAAAGAAAGAAGAGGGAGGTTGATGGAGAGAAAGAGAGAAATAGAAAAAAAGAAGGAAAAAAGAAGATAAAGAGATATAGACAGAGAGACGGAGAAAAATAGAGAGAAAGTAAGAATGAACAAATGAACAAAATTAAAAAAAGAAGATACTGTAGAGAAAAACAACAACAAAAAGAAAGATGAAGGTAGAGAATATAGAGATATAGAAAGAAAGAATGAAAGAAAAAAGAGGAAGTACGATAGAGATAAAGAGAGAAAGAAGAAACACAGAAAGAGAAAAATAGAGATAAAGAAAATAGAGAGAGAGAGAGAAAACACGGCGGCACGGAGAGCATTGGTCACCGAACCCATCCAACAGAAGCAAGTGTCAAATTCATTCAAAAATCGAGACCAAACTAAAAAGTGTTTAAAACACTTCCCGTTAAAACATGCACGTTTAAAAACAAAAAATGAAATGAAGGAAATGGCTGCATTCTGTAGTGGGAGCGAAAGCATTCTGATTCCACTATATGAGTGTCTCAGGGGCCGCGGTTGCCAGTAATTAGGTATGACTTTAGCCCCCCTGCACAATTTTATCTTTCAAAGGCTTTCTAATTTCCATCCAGCAGTGCGGAACGACATCACGCTTTCTTATTCATGGATTAAATGAATTACTGGAATCAGCAGAGAAAGCATTGGCTCAGCTTGACAAATAAACAAAACACAGAAACGCTCACGCATGCAACTGTGCAGCTCGACATAAATTGTAAAAGTGACAGTGCAACCTTTAAAGCACTGTGAATACAATACTGCTTAAGCAGGTTTTTATTTCGCTCTAGAGATTCATAGCAGCAAAAACAAGGGTTTTAAGACGGTGCGGCGAAACTTCCCGGGATCATTACACAGTTGTGTTGTTGGGAAAATAAAAATATCCATTTCACGTATCAGCAAAGTCAAGTTCAAGTTCATTTATAAAGCGCTTTTCTTAGTCCGATACCAACGCATAGATGCTATGTGAAAAAGTCTTTAAAAAGAAAAATGTCAATTCTTTGTATGAGTTTAAATAAATTTGGGAAAAAAAAAGAGAGTCGGTTAAAAAGGAAAAATAAGTCCATTGTTGTTCAGACTATGGGCTATGACCAGAAGAGCAAACTAGATCGCGACAGTGGCTAGGAAAAAAAAAGGCCCTCACCAGTAGCTGTTTTTGGTTTTCTTTGGCATGCGTGTGAGAGGGGGGTCCAGGCAGCCCAGGTGGTAGTGTAGCTTACACGTATCGCACAGCAGTAGGAGATGCTGGTCCTGGTTCTTCTTACAGATCCCGCAGCTGCAAATAACAAACATACTCTTACTACCAACCACATGAACCAGGCTTTCTAGTTCATATTGTAGTGCATGGGTACTCAACTAAAATTTAAAGAGGTCTGTGTTAGAAAGTCTACCTGGAGTAGGAGATTGTGTGTTTTATTCTGTGTGTTTCCCACTGTTCTATCACTTTCTTATAACCAATAACAGTACAATAATCAAGATTTAATATGGTTTATTTCAGTATCTGATGCTATTATGAAAGATGCTACGCCATTGTTGTAGATATCCGTGTCTGACACCAGATCATCTCCATGGAACTCTGCGGCAACCAGACTGATGTAAATTGCATGTTTGTGTACTGTTTAGTTAGTTACCTGCTTTCCATCTGAGGAGACAGAAGTCTCCTCTCTGCTCTGTTAATAAAAGGCCTTTTTCTCTGGCTAATCAAGTTCCCGTGTTTCTCTGACCGGAAAACCCTTTCTGTACTGCGACCGCAAGCAAAGATCCCAACTATCCGTTTCAGTCTGGTTACATCATTTTCTTGGAAGCAAAGGTCCAGAAGATTATACTAACTATTTACTGTTATATGCAGTTTATGCAAAAAAAAAAAACCCTACAAAATAGTTAGTTTTACAGTTACAGTGAAACGGCACTGCCCAGGTGTAATGGCAACTTTTGGGCATTGCGTTGCATTGTGAGCGAACCTGTAGAGCACAGCAGGAAGGTTTGCAGACTTCCCTGGCGATCCTCCTTCTTTCTTGCTCGGCTTTCTTTCTTTCGGAGCTTTCAGAACAGCAGGAGAGTTCAATTTCTGCACAAAAAAAGCAACAACATTCAGACAAATATCAAAGAGACAAACCATTTCAAACGGAATACTACAATGCTTCTGCCAAATTTAAACAGAAGACCGGCGTTTTTCTCGGGAGTCTGTTGTGGTGCTTGAGTGGCGCAAACATTTTACCTCTCCGCTGCTAAGGTGCTGTGCACAGATGACTAGCTCCCAACACAAAGAATCTAGTTAAGACTACGGTGGTTTTCACAGATGTCTGGCTCAGGAAAATCCATCCGACAATCCACTGATGTCAAAATGTGTTTGTGTGTGTGTGTGTGGGCAAGAGAAAGTGTGTTGGGTGTTTGCCGCTTTCTCTGTCACCGCTACATTTTTATTTATATGAATATTAATGGTTGATGTTCAGAATGTTTTGTACATCTTTTTGCAGAAGTCTATGAGTAAGCACTTTATAAGTTCACTGAACAAAGTTAACCTTCTTAAAGATCCTCACCATCTTCAACGTCATGCTTAGAAGACAACATCTGTCTACTTAAAAAAAAAAAATTAAGAACTAAATAAAGAAACGAAAGAAATAGAGGTATGATGATAGAGAGAAAAAGAAAGAGTGAGAAAAATAGTGACAGTGAAAAAAACTAAGAAAATAAGTGGAATAGAGAATTTAAATATAGGGAAAGAAAGAAAGAAAGAAAATAGAGAGAAAAAAGATAGAGACAAAGAAAGAAAATAGAAAAAAAAACAAAGAAAGAAAGAAAAAGAAAGAGGAAGATAGATAGGAATAAAGAAAAGAGGAATACAACAGAATAAAACAAAAAAGAAGGAAATAAAGAAATAGAGCGAGGACAATAGCATGACAAAAATAAAGAGAGAAACAAAAAAAGGAAAATAGTAAGAAAAAAGAAAGGGAAGATAGAGAGCAAGAAAGAAAGAAAAAACAAAAGAAAGTGAACAGAATAAAAAATAAGGAAGAAAGAATTATATCGGTTTCATTATGAGATGCCTTGAAGATCTTGGTTTAAAAAGTCAAAGTAAAGGCACTGAAAAAAATACATTTTCTGAATTCTGTGTTCTTTGTTCGTCTCAGCGGAATTTTTCGTGACCAGACTAATTAGAAAAAGCGGAAAAAGTAACTAAGTGAAGCTGGTCGCACAGCAACAGAGCGGCTTCTCTCTATGGCAGCTGTCTAATGCTCATACGCTCACTTCAGTGTGTTAATGGTGATGGCCAGGGTCCCCGTCTCCAGCCCCCAGAGAGGGGGACACCTGTGGAAACGCCCGGCTACCTGTGGACCGTTTGGCTAGTTACACAATTACGGTGGGAATCAGAGAAGAAATGTGTTTGTTTCGAGACACGCAAGCATGTGGGTGTCCATCTGCTCAGGGAGAAGTACAGACTTTACAATCTCACAACTAATTCCAGGATCCCAGCTGCGTTCTTGTATTAGAAAGCGAAAGACTAATAAAATAACTTTCATACATACATTAAAAAGTTGTCGTGCGTTTAAATAGTTCAAAACTTTTTTTTTTTTTTTTTACATTGAAGCAGTGGTAACTACTAAAGGTGCAATATATCAATATGTTTAATTGACGCTAAATATTATAAAGATATAAATAATGAAGCCATTTTAAATACAATTTCAAATATGACACGCAAGCAAAAATAACAATATTAAGTTAAAGATTTTTATCAAGTAAAAAACAAAAACAAAAAAACACAAATTCTATTGACAACTTGGACATTCGTTCTGGATGGAGTTGTTTACAGCCTGGCTGTAACCTCTACCAGAACGTGGAAATCTTATATTTGTGTTCCATCTTGCTGCATTATCTTAGTTTTGTGTAACAATTGCATGTCTACACTTCATCTACTAGCTCCATATATGCTTGTTATCTGATTAGCAAAACAAATAGTAAAAGGCTTGAATTCCGCAATTGCTGCTCGGAGCTGTATTTTATTAGTACATTTGCCAAGTAAGATTACTTGTGGCAAATTTGCACTTCATGATGAAGTGATAAGATTCCTGCGCTTCAAAAGAGATTTTAATATCCTGCTCCAAAGTGCTGTTCACACAGGGTGGCAGGAGAAATGAGACCCTCTCTCGAGAACATCAATTATTTTAGGGTTATGTGCAGACGCCAATGACTGATAGGGAATGAAAATGTTGTAGATAGATGATACAAAGGAGCGAGTGCTTTGACTGATGTTGCTACTTAAGCGATGCACGTTTTCTAATTATGTGATTTATGGCCATCATCGTAGATTCACTGGCTCGGTGTTCTTCAGACCAGACGGCTCCCTTTGCCGCCTTTACCCCATTCACGTTCACCTCTGAGACAATTATCTGCCAAGGGGTCATTTGAAGAAATTATTTTAATTAACCATCTTACACATTCTCTAAACCAAAAAAGCAGCTACAGTGGTACCGCTCCTTACGAAATTTATTTGTGCAGAGAGCAGTTTTTTTTAAGGTAAAAAATTTGTAAATTGAGAGAATTAAAATGTAAATTCCCTAATCCGTTCCAAGGCCCCCAAAATTGACTTTTATTTTTTTTTTAAATTAAAAAATATTAGTAATACAAGTAAAAAGAACATGTTACATAGCAATTATTGAAAAAACTCATTAAAACTCATTAAAATGAGTACAGTGTGACAAAAAAAATAAATAAATAAATAAAATACAAATAAAAATCAGTTTTTTTTCTTACCTCTCCCTTCGAGCAGCTATGCGAATGGCTAGTACACGCTCAAAGAAATCTAATTTAAAACAAATGAACTTAAAAGAATCTAAAACAAAAAACACTTTGCGCATTGTTGGAGATTGAGTGAGAAAGCTTTCTGGGTCGGAATATGCAAAGATCCTTCTAAGCCAAAGTGTTTGCTGTGAGACAGCCAATGGGAGAGCAGATAGTGCTCGGCAATTCCCGCCTCCCGTTATGTGAAAGAGAATCCGCTTCTGCATTCTCTCCTCTACAGAAACAGCCAGAAAAGCGCCATTTTGGGAACAAGACTAACTTGTTTTGTATTTTGGAGGCAAGATATCTGTAACCGACAAATGTTTTTTTTTTTTGCTTATTGACGTGCGCAAAGAACATAACATAAACAAACATAAACAACTGTTTGTTTCACACAAAACTCACCCCTACCTGCATACTAGCGGTAAGAAAAAGACTTGCTCAATCGAGTCGCTACATAATATGGCCTATCGTATTGTGAAACAATTTTATAACGAATTATAAATAAGGATATATTCTCAAAGACGCAATTCATAACTCAAATCTTTCGTAAGTAGAGTCATTCGTAAGTTGAGGTACCACTGTATTCAAAGCAAACAAAGTCTTAAGCTAGTGTCCATGCGATTCTCCTGCCATCTTAGACCATCTCAGCGACAATTCTAGTTGAACATGCATGGTTTGATAGAAGTTATACAAATACCACTAGAGCACTTAAAAAAAATTATTTACAATCATTTAGAACAAATAAAACAGCAGTAAGTGGTGATGTCAGAAGACAACGTCTTTAGAGCGAAAGACAAAGAACGTGCTTTTAAATCTGATTGCAGCAGCTCAACTGTATTTCCCTCACACAATCGACAAACTTTTCAACCAACTTTGTTTAAAGAACCTTTACTGGACGCGGTTGCCAATGGCATTTTTGTGTCGGGGTAAATCCCGCTAAATGGCATTCCAAGTACACTCTGTTTTTAGACAAAAAGAGAGATCTCCAGAACATTTCAGACCTCCACATTTTCACACTCATTAAGTGACCGTCACCCATGGCGACGCACCTTGGTGATGTGGTTGCCATAGTGCGCAGGGGAGAGGTTGGTGGCTTTTAGCTTGAGTCAAAGCTGAGTGCATGGCCAATGACAGGTCAATCAGTTAGCGCAAATGAAAAAATTTCGCAAACAGGAGGCCCATTACAGCGAAGAGAATTACCTCAACGCCGTCTACACGGTGGGGTGCTGCCTACAATCTAGATTTCTTTCAATCACAGCTCATTAGCTGAGTGCAAAAAAAAAACCCAAGAAGAGTTGTGCTCTTTAAACTCTTTCCACTAGCAAGTCTAAAAGGATTCTGAAAACACTATGTTATAACTGCTAAATACGTGAGAGCACTGAAAAAAGCAGCCCTCCAAAATCCAAAATGGATCACTTGATGTTGATGGATGTAGTGAGTACCAAGCCAACTTACACTCAAGCGTACTCCATAACAAAAATGTAATCGTCTGTAAATGTTTTAATTAAAAAACTGTAATAATTTAAAATAAAGCAGAAGTCAGTTAATCTGACCACAGGTTAATCAGATCAGATGCTTCATTTCAGATCAGAACCACTACAAATCCCATTATGTAATCCCAATATTACTTGCTGAGATCATAATGGAAGAAAAAAAAAAAGAAAAAAGCCACAAGTTGTCCCCAAAATTGCAGAGACACAAGACAACATTAGAAGACCAGGTTGAATGGCAGCGCTAGATTTGTTTTTATTCCATCAACAGAACTAGAGTTACACTAGAAAAGTTCTTCAAACACATGGGGGGATTTGTGAAGTACTTTCTAATTCGCTACCAAAGAATTGTGTACATGGTTTAGAAAATATGCTTGTAAATGTATATTTCAATGAACAAATTATAGTCATTTCACAAACAAGTTTGTTTTTTTTTTTTTTTTT
>CM051498.1:7461835-7508107 GCA_028031935.1 Paedocypris micromegethes
TTTTTTTTTTTTTTTTTTTTTAAACAATGAAGTCTTTAATGTTACACATTGTATATCTTGTCACACGCATGTCTGCTTAATCAGACCAACTGGTTATTAGAACCAAAACGTGCCCACATTAACTTGAATCCATTTTTTTTCCATTTCTTTTTATTAAGTACAAAGATCTTTTTAGGACTTAGGATCAGTCCACAAGTGTTCCCAAACTCAAAATCTAATAAATAACAAGATGGCACCAGTAAGGTCATCCAGATAGAGAAAAAACCCAAATATAAAAACAGCCACTTTTCTATGCATTTATCAACCAAGGCGACTTGTTCATTTCTAAAAGAATCGAAATAAGCAAAAAGAAAAGGAATGAATCCTAAAAAGCTAGATGGGGGTAAGATTTCAAAATCAAAATCAGATTTAAATTCTGGTCTCTGGGATTTCTGGAGCTGTGATAGATGAGGCGTACAGACGTATCAAGGATTGGATGGGGTGTAGAGAGACTAACAAATGAAGATGGAAAAGCAAAAAAGGAATGTGGTAGTTGAAGGTAAGTCATACCTGCCCAAGGATCCCCCCCATCATGTTCCATATGGCTTGGCCCTCGGCCCTCAGCTGCCCATTGACATTCTGTAGGTTCTCCAGAGATTCACACAGCTGTGGCAGATAAAAGCGCAGCACAGAGGGAGATAAGATAAGACAAGGACAAGTTGGTCAGTTCTAAGCATTAGCAGATACACAAGTGAACAAGATGACAAGCCTTATAATACACAACATCCCTATAAAATCCCAATGACCAGTTCACATAAATATTGTGCAAAAATGGAACAATTTGGACAGCAGCACCAAATAAAAAAACTTCTGAGGGTGACATTATACTCATTGTTGTGCACACAAATCAAACTGGCATTTAAATGTGTAGAGCCAAAACTACAGATAAGCGTCAGGCAGGTGCTTGATGAGAGGAACGGGCAGAAAGGTGTCAAAGAAAACACAGAGCAAATCTCATCTCAGCTGTGTGTGAAGATGAGCTAAAAATTATGACTGTTCGGTCTACACAACATGCTGATTGATGAAATTTTAACATATTAAGTTGAAACACAACATTAGAAACGTTATAAACGACCGTGGCCTAGCGGTTGGAACTTGGGTTCAATTAGTGAGTTTGATATACCGTATTTATCCGAATATAAGCACCCCGCTGATTTTTCAGGCACAAAATAATACAAAAAATGTGTTTCTGGTTAAATTACTTGAATTTTCTCTTTAAAATGTTTTTATTGTTATTTAATAAACCTAACTTGTGACTTGTATCACTTCAATGTTGTTTTACTTAAAAATAATAAAACCATTATCTATTCTAACGGTCAAATCTATACCTCCCATTTTTGCTGCTCACTGGTTCCCATGTGCCTTTGCGCAAAAAACAGCATAGCTGTTGACGTTTTTGTCAGACGTAAATATTAGAACAGTCACGTTTCTCTCTGTGTAGCAAACTGAGCGAATTGACTGTGTTTGAAGATTTGATTGCTCCGAATATTTTGCAGCTGCTGGTCTTGTTTTCAAGCGCTAGCCCGTTAGCCTTTAGCACGGCAATCTACCGGATACAACATGGTCTGTCTGTCCAAATATTAATGATTGTTTTTCGTTTAATCTTACTTCTTCCACTGTTATTTTTTCCCTGTTAAGTGCCACGAAGTTTCTAATGGTTCTTTATTTCTAGTACTGAGCTAATAAAAACTCAAATGTTTATGAACCATTATGTTCATCAACACATGAACCATTATTTAAACCAATGAGTGCTGAATATTTTAAATTGGCAAATATAAGCACTCTGCAAGTTTTTGAGCCGCTAAAATTGAAAAATACTTGCATAAACACGGTACTTATATTTACCGTATTTACGGAAATATACGCACCCCCTTGATTTTGCAGGCGCAAAATACATTTTTTTTTGTTTTTTCTTTAACATTTCTGACTGAATTAAGTTAAATTTATCTTCTCTTCTAATTTAAAATACTTCTATTTCTTTATTTACAAACCTAACTTGTGGCTCATATCACTTTGATGCCGTTTTGCAAAAAATACTCGATTAGAGCAGGAAATACAGCTCCCAGAATGAAACTACAGGCATTTTTATCGTTCTTTAATAACAGACCCTGTGTGAACAATGAAGATGATTGTAGCGAAATATTGCTTTTTTCTGTTTAGCAGACAGAGCGTTTTGATTGTGTTCGTCCCTTGGATATTTTATGCATTGCCCGTTCTTCATTTTCGACTGTTCTCTTTCTGCGATGCGACGTGATGTTTGGACTTTGCTTGAAGCCGTTTGTTGTAATATAACTAATTGTATTTAGTTTAATCTTACTTTTTCCAGTTTTATAATGTAAAATTTTAATTTCAGTTAGTGAGTTAAAAAATTGTTATATAAATGCCTGTCTTGGAAGCAATTATTTAAAGACAGAAAAGAGGACACGCGCACCGCTGCATGAAGACGTTGTGCTTTCGCTTATTTGTGATTGTTCCTGATTCGAAAACAAGAAAAATTGTGTATTTTCTTAAATTGGAGAAAATAAATCACCCTTCAAGTTTTTCAGCTAAATTTGAAAAAATACGGTATATGTATAATCATAATATTATACATTATTATAAGTTAGCTTGCATATTTTTAGAGTAGATTCGACTTTTTCATGATACAATGTAGAGCTTAATTTCAACTGAATTACCGGTACATTGTTTGTGTTATGTTTAAAACATGTTCAATCTTGAATATTGTACACAATTCATGTGAATTTTCTTCCATCACCTCAATTTTTGCTAAGTATCACTCAGCTTTTATTGAAGCTGAACTCCCAGGCCTCTCTCTTAGAGACGTGAGTTATGCTAATGCACGTTGAGTGCCATAATTAACCACAAACACTCTATTAATGCTGGTTAATACATATTGCAAATGAAACACGAAATGCCACATTAACTCTAATGTCTCTCTTACTTTTTTTTTTTAGGGAAAAAAAACACACTTGCATAAAGACTTTTTAGAAAAACTTTACAGGTTCATTTGAGGATATTATTACAAAATAAAATACAATTATTAAGAATTTCCGGAATTTACAGAAGCATTAAAGGATTATTCAGTAGAACTTGTTTACCATAAGTTGAAATTTGCTCACACTTTTTTTAGAGATTCGTTGTGGAAAATGGTTTAATGTAATAACAGTGATGATGAGACAAGTAATTACTAGTTAAGTTAACTAGATGAGGAAAGTGGTTACTAATAAAGTAACTAGATGAGATTACTAGTAAAGAAGCTAGATGAGGCAAGCGGTTACTAAAAAAGTCATATTTGTCTAAAACGGTATGTTCTTTCATACGTTACACTAAGCACGTTTAGTGGCAGTGGTTAAATTATAGCTAAAGAAAAAAAACACACACGCATGTTCTACAAACGTTAGGATTATGAAGAAACGCAGAAGTTGATCCACATCTGAGAATACGATGACGCCTCAATAAGACAAATAACTTTCTCGCTTTTCCCTGCAGTTTCTTCATTCATAATTAAATATTTTGTGATTTAGGTTGAGTTTCTTTCTAATCTCTTCCAATCATGAAATCAAACTGCTTTTTTGTCAATGACTAGGCATCCTATACATTGCCGAGCATTGCATAGAATACACATTACTGGTACCATATACATTAAAAAACAGCAACAATTTCATTTTTTGTTTCAGTTTTGGTTTGCTTGATTTTCTTTTTTTTTTTTTTTACTATTTTACACCGTTTAATACCATGTGGAGATAAACAAGATTGGTATTACTTTTCCCTGTGAAATTGGTGTCCCACAATATCAAAATGGTAGGAGACCTCACAGATGCTTAAGAAAAAAACATTTATGGCGCACTATCAATGTTATTAGAAGCTTTTCTGCATGAACTTGGAACAAACGTCCAGACGTGCAGTGATTCTGGTAGTGTGTCTCTGTTGCAAGTACTTGTGACGACAAGAACAGTTGCTAGTAAAGAGTCTGGAGCGTGAGCACTGGGCAGACCTTATTGTACTCCATGTGCAGCTTCTCTTGCTCGTTCTCCAGCTTGTCTTTGAGGCTCTTCTGCTCCACAATGTTGTCTTGGATTTGAATCATCCTCATGTTTCGCTCTGTATGCCAATGGACAAAAACAAATCGATATTGAGATTGCAATGGTTGTACAAAAAAAAAGATACATCAAACAAAGATTGAAAAGGAAAGCGCAAAAAGAAGAGCTGGTAGAAAAAGCGTAGGATGGAAAGAGGATAGGCCTCCTGCTGGAAGCTAATGGAGTGTGCGCCCAAGGTTACTCCACACATCTGCTCTTAACATCACTCATTTGGAGGGCAAGTGCCTAGTTGCAAGGCTACAGAGTGGAATACATATCTTGTGGTTACTGTCTAATGTCACCACGTCTCCACAGTAAGTGTGGCGGGTGCAGTAAACTATTTTACATTTACAGTGGTACCTCAACTTACAAAATTAATTCATTGCCAGATTCTGCCAGACAGCTTCGTAAGGTGAAAATTCCGTAAGGTGAAACGCAATTGGCCTGTAAAGGCGCTAATCCGATCCAATCAACTTCAATCAAAACCTTTTGTAAATGATAAAATATTGGTAATAAAAGTAATACAAAAACAGTTATTTTGTTAGCCTTTTGGCATGTATTTATATAGGTATATAACATTAGAGGGGACGATCTCACATGAACTCTTTATATGCCATCTTGAACTACCAGCGCAAATAAGGGAGCTGACATCATCAAGATATTACAACAATTATTGAAAAATATCAAGTGTGCAAAAAAAAAAAACGAGTGAAAGCCCAGGAAACAGCCCAAAACAATTTGATTTTGAACTGTTTATTAAATGGAGCGACTCTTATTTTGAACTGCTTTCGGAACCAACTTGGTAGGGTTCAAAATTCTTAAAAGGCATTTCACTTCAGCTTATTTAATTTCTGTTGAGTTCTATCACCGTATTGTTCTCCAAAATTGGGGATTTATGCATCTTCTTTATTTCCTTTGCAAAATTTTACTACTTCTACTATTTATATATTTGTTTGTTGTTTACCCTATTTTTTCTCTATTTATTTTTTGCTGCTGAAACCAAAGGAATTTCACCTTAAGGGGGATGAATAAAGTTGTTCTTTCATTCATTCATTTATTATTGCGTTCACTCGTTGTTTTAAAGACCTTGTTTTTGTGTGTTTGGGCTGAGTATTATACTGTGAAGAATAAACGCCTGGACTCATGGTTCACTCTCATCTTTCGTCCTGCATGCTAGCGGTAAGAAAAAGATTAGCTTAATCTTGTTGCTACAGTATTTGTCCCATTGTAATGAGAGACGACATTTTCTCGAAGATGTGCTCATTAATTCGAAACTGTTGTTCGTAGAGACATTTGTAAGTTGAGGTAGCACTGTACATCCGTTTGTTTTACTTTCCAAAACAGCTGATAATCTTCCTAATCTAACAAAACATCCTAACCCTCAATGGCACGTGAATGTCATACCTAGGTAGTAGTTGACAAAGTCGGCAGTGAGAGCAGGCTGCTTGTGTTTACGACGGCCATCCACGCTCGCACTGGTGTCTGACGTGTCCACAGGGAAGATGTCTGTGCTGATGCCCATGAGCTCAGCTTTACGCATTAGTTTACGGATGGCTGAAGCACTAGAGGTGAGTGGTCGAGGAAGTTTCTCTCGAGGGACCCATGCCTGTGGCCGAGTGTTTCTGGAAAGCTCTGCCTTTGCTCTGTACTGCTGGAGACGCGTTGTTATTCGAGACTAGAAAGACATTCAAATATATCTATTAATACACAAAAAGCAAACAAACAAAAACAGCTTGAGCTGATGAACAAAGAAACGAACAAAGGAATTAAAGTCCCAAAAGATGTTATAATGTTGATTGGCACAACGGCAGAAGACTGGACCAGTGACCTGGAATCATCCTATATTTCTCCTCTGTCACAGAGATTTGTTTTCCTAGCCACCGTTTCCTTTCTGCTGCTCACAACCAATATAGTCATTATTCTGGATTCAGCAGTTATTCTAGAATAAACTATGGACCCACCTGAGCTTCAGACGTGAGTTGTCTTTCTCTCTCCTGCAAAGACACTTTGCAATACGACTGCAGAGCGAGATAGTTCTTCCGCTTCCATTTCCTGTCAAAACGGTCAGCATGCTGCTTGCAGTAAGCAAAGAATGGATCTGCAATGTCCTGTAGGGCAACAAAAAAGGGCAAATTGGTTACTGTAAACACATGAAAGTCTGCATACAGAACTTTTAAAAACAATAAGTTATTAAATTATTGTTAGTTATGCAACTATGTTTTTTTTTTTCAGTTTTACAATTACGATTAAAGAACGATTAATCTATAAAGTAATGTCATTTATTTTGTTCCAGTTTTTATCTACATGGTGTTTATCCAAGAATAATCAAAGCCAATTTTAGCCAATATCTATTTAAATCCTGTTCTAAATTTATATACCTAGATATGTAATACCTACATATCTAGGTATATAAATAACAAATCACGTTTAAAACATCAGCAATCTTCATTTTTTTTCATAGTCACAACCGTGATTTACAGAAATGAAACTTGAGAACCTACTGGAAATACTATAGACCATTAACCTAAACCTCTTCATAGACCACCACTGACTCTGCATTTTCTAGCCGCGAAATTTTCTATTTCTCAGAAAAGCCTGTAAAATCTCCCCCACTGTCAAAGGACAAGAGACCGTGTTAGGTGTAACCGAGGAAAAAGAAAATCCACGCAAGACTGAAGGGTCTTTCCAGGAAAAGAAAGCAACCAAGTGCAAAAAAAAAAAAAAGAAGAAGAAAAAACTTTAGGAGTCACGTCTGCCAATATCAGCATTTTCGAATCTCTGTGACAGCGTCGTCCCCCGAGCGAACATCTATCTGTTGAGGTTTTTGCCGCCCTCCTCCAGGACAGATGGAAGCCATGCCATTTCCTGTCATCCGCAGAATCGTTTAGGCTTAAAGTGTCGAGCTGGATGCTATCAGCCCCTTCACCTGTTGATACGCGGCCCTTTGCACAGGAGACTGGATTAAGTGAATTTCAGTGAGTAGGCACTTTCCACAGTGTTTATCTGCACTGAACGCCACCATCATGTGCTTCAATGTGGACTGCATATTTACCACCAGAGGCTTATGGTCTGTGGTCGCAGCCAGTGCTGGGAATTAGTCTGATTGGTCGACCTCATCCTCTGAGCCGCTCGTATTTGGTATCTACTGGAAGAACTCGCCTATTTGAAATTCAAACAGACATGGGGCAAATACAAAAATGGGTGAAAACTTCTTAACTAAAGTCTAAAGACTAGAGTCTGATGCTATTATTTGAAGATCACAACTGGTTCTTCACTTGACAAACTTTGAGAAAAAGATGAACTGACTCTATATAAGTGAAATAAGTGGCTTAATCAGACGCTGAAGCAGAGTATTATCAGATCCTACTTGGGCCACAAAGCTGATCATCCTACGCATGTTAGCATTTAAGATATTAAATGACATGATGTAACAACACGATTTTAATGGCGTTCCACATTCGAAACTCTGAAAACATTATCTAGAGATATGCTTTAAACAAAAGTCCGGAATAGAAATGGTAATTGACTTTGTTTTCTGGTAAAACTCCCAAAAGGTTCTTCACTGTATTGGAACTCCTAAAACTGGTAAACATGCACCCAGACAGAAAAATACAGTGTCTGAACTGGGGCTGGGCGATATGGCCTAAAATCAAAATCAAAATCTCGATTAATCTCGATTAATTGAACATTTTAACAGAATTACAATTAATGAACAATGATTTAGTTATTTTTTTGCCCTCAGTTGTTCTTATACAACCGAGTTGTTCTTATAAAAACAGTAAAAATAAATAACTTAAATAAACAAAATATGGACGCACAAAATATTGGATGCACTTTGAGACAGTTGTAACTGTGAAAATCGACTTACAAATGCACAGAACTTGAAAAGAAATAATTTTCAACATGTTCTTATTAAAAGTATAAAATGAGAGGTTGTATATAGCCCGGTGTGGCTGCACACTGCTCCGAGTTTGTTTTGGATGGGTCAAATGCAGAAAACACATTTCACTACATGGTGTACCATAGTGTGTAATTAAATTAATTAATTAAATTGAACCTTTATTAGTCCCTCTTATATGTATGTGACAAATAAAATTTGAATTAGAATTTACTGTTCATTTATTTGCAGCAACACCGATGCAGCAGCATCATGGCAAACCACTTAAAAGCTGCAAAACACACAAGACGGTATTCCACGACACTAAACAATAAAACCCCTAAATAATAATAATAATGATGCACGTTTACCTTCTTTTAAAACTAGAAAACGTTTTAAAAGAAGAACAGGAAGCGGCCACGCCCATTCTCCAGATCCATGCTGCAGACATGACCAGGAGCAGGGTAAGCGAAATAAATACTTATTCAAATCAGTCTCGTCCTGTCATTTCATACATTGCTGCATTGCACTCCAAGAACATCATGAAATTATACACATGTCAAAACTGACTCGAATAAAAGCTTAAACACACTAAACAAACCAAACGCTTGCATCTCTACGAACAGAAATGTGAGGAATCAGCCGTCACAAGTGTCTAAGTTCAGAATTTGATTGATTAGAAGTTTAGAATGTCGATTACGATGCTTTTTGATTAATTGCCGAGCCTGCCATGATTGCTGTTGTCATTGTCTTTCTCTCAGAAAGTTCTTCTTAAGGGTTGACTCGTATCTGATAGCACGTTTTGTCATCGTGATGATGTAATAATTACCAAAGTGCAGCCTTTGTGGAAAAAATTAACAAAAGTGAAGCAAAGTTCAGCACAAACACCATGAGAACATAAACTTTAGTTCAAGTGCAATTACATGCACGTGTTCTCAATGGCACCTTTAAGCCACAGAGATGAATAAGAAGAGTAGAAGAGCATTTTGAATCAGTCCGAACATGTTACCATAAAACGTCTAATAGAAGGCCACCATGACGAAAGGTTTAAAAATTAGAATGCCACTTTTAAACAGGTAATATACACGTGACACACTGCTCTAATCGCACCCTGTGTCTATTGGCAAGAATACATACACAGCACACACTTTGTAACAGTCTGAAGTATTTTACACTCACTCTCTCACTTTAGCGAGGGTCTGACAACCAGTTACTCGAAGAATACAGCGCCTCCCTCTAATAGAACGGCACCTCTAAAAGGCGGCCACCAAGGTAGTAGGGATGAAAAAAAAAAGACCATGGCCTTCAAATAGAGGTATTAGGGTAAGTGCAGATAGTAGAATCTGATCCCAGCACTAACCTCTTCTGCCGCCGCTTCAGACAGCAGGCCTTCCCGCTGAGCACATGTGACGTGGAAAAACGACCGGCACATTCCAGCATCGCAGCTGATACAGACTCCTGTACGGGCGAAGCGTGCGTCCTCACACAAGCTGCACTCCTGTAAGGAGAAACATAAGAAACACATATTCAAATCAAATGAAATCACATTTATTGTCACATACACTTTTATTCACACACACATATACAAATTTCCGGTCAGATTATATTGGCTTGATTTTTATGTTAAAAAAAACGACAGGGTCAATTTCTATTAATAGGTTAAACGGCTGATGATGCTAGTTGCATATTTGAGCCAAATCCTTAATGTTTGGAATTCCTCTTAATATGAACAAAAGACATGAGAGACTGAGAAAATGAAGCACATCGCCTGTGTATTGGGATTGTAAAGTCTGTGCACATGAAGGTGAACACACTTTGGTCAATAAACTGCACTCTGCTGCCGACTGAAAGTGAAAAAGATTGAAAAATGGAACATTATCAGGTCGAAAAAAACATGAAGAATTTGCATCAATCGACAACAAGCTTCAACGCTACAATCATTCATACAAAAAAAGGTTATGACGCAAATTGTCGCGCAAAATGTAGAAAAAGACATGCTCGCATCAGAAGACGTAAAGTGCAATCTGTCAACAGAACCCACTTGTGACGACTTCTTTGTGTTCCTTTTTAAAAACACAGAAAATCTCACAAAAGGCAAAAACTGAACAAATCTTACAACGGTATGTTGATACAACCAACAGACAAAAATAAATATGTATGTGTGTTTATATATATATATATATGTGTGTGTTCAAACATGCATACATAGAAATATAAACACACACACATCTTTAAACACCTTTATTATAATCCTACTTTCATTGACGAAATAGTTCTGCATTTAAGATTAAGTGGACAACGAGTCTCTAAAAGCCTATTTGACTTTCTCCAATTACTGGAACTCAAAATTAAAATAATAATAGCCTTTCTCTAAGAGTAATTTATCTTCACATGTACAGAACAAACCATTAAAGAAAGCCTTTCAAGTGCTTCTAAAGTAATTTGCTTCCCAGTAAAAAGAACCTCTTCTGACTTACTGACACATAAAATAATGTCAGACAGAGCAAATGTCAAAATGTCCACAGTTGACAGAAATGCATGTGCAAGATGTGAAAAAGGCCTTCTGATCCAAAAATTCAGCATAACATTTACCTTTATTATTATTAATAATTATACATGTTTATATTATTAATACAATATATATGAGAATAAATATTCTAATAGGGTGATTAAACGGCACTTAAAGTGTCAAATATAATTTATAATCATGATGTCATGTTTATCTCTCGAATCTAATATTACATGAAAATGAAATGAATTTTGTCAATATTGCCACTAGGGACAGTATCACAATTGTGCTTAACTACTTGTGAACTTCTTTGCTCTTGCTTGAATTGTGTTCATTCAAATTGCCACAATTAGAATTTAGATTTATTTGATTTGATTGATTTAATTTATATTTATTAATTGAAATGCCCAATGCAATATATTATTTTCTAATACACTAAACTAACAAGCACTTGAGAGTAAATAGATATTTCTTCTATGTATTGGTTCAATTGGGCTGATATTTACCCATTAATAGGTAATGTGCAATAATATTACTATGTACAATAATTAAAATAACAATAATATAATGTAAATGTTATTCAACCATTTTTTAAATATATTTTTCTGAATTATAATATAACAAATACTCTTTTATTATTACAAAGAAGTTTTACTATTGACGACTGCATATTATTCTAATATTTGTCCTTAATGTAAGTCGACGTTAGACATGGAAAAAAAACTTGCCTTCGCGCCATATTTTGAGTAGTTCATCTCCGTGAGCGTTACAGGCCGCAGTTTGTCAATGTCACCAAATGCAACCCCTGGAACGTAAAGTGCACACACGACGTGCACCCACCTTCAAAACAGCAAAACAAATGAAATATTCATGAGAAAGATTGGTCCGTTGCTCAACTAGACTATACAGTTCCTATACAGTTACTGTAACTTTAGAACTAAAATAAGTAGTGACGAAGATTGTGTTTGACTGAGTTGAGAAATGTCAATTTTATGGAAATTATTTTTTTAAAAGAAAAAGACATATGTTGACCATTTAGTGTGTCAAAATTTCAAATGCAGCCTATAGGAATGAGAATCCAAAGTCCAATATAAAGATATCCATCTCTAGTGACTGCACGCTCCACACTTTAATTTGCTGTGTTTTTCATGCTCTACTGAAGTAGTAAATTTAGGTGCAGGCAGGCTGAGCAGCACTATCACTGATAACGTGGCTTGAGTCTTCACGCTTCATACTTCTCTCGCTTTCGTTCCTCACTTTCTCAGCCCTGTCGCTTGCTTCTTTCCAAATGTACGATTTTTGAAGAAACACAGTTTAGCAGTACATTCATATTTGCTTCGCTCAAAGCAGACGCCCAGCAAGACATGTGGATTTATGGAACGGTTCAAGACATCTACAACATCAGAAGCATCAATGAAACAAACCTTCCTGCATCGGTTTCTTTGAAGATTCCATCCTGGCTGGGGCAGAGTTCGCAGCTGGGTGTGACGCCGTTCTTGCAGGCATCGCAGAACCACGGTTCTGTTGAGTTCTCCGAGGCCGAGCTCATGATCGAGTCACTTTCTCCATCAACCCCATAGCAACCTGAGACAAAAAGCCATTTGAGGGATGAAATTAGATCAGTGGATCTCAAAGTGAGAGGCTCACGGGCACCGCAGGGGGCCGATGAAAAAAAAAACATTAATCTCTCTATTTTTAAGTTTAAATGGATAGAGATTTATTTCACTGCAAGTTGCTCACATGTATGAGAAACATGTATTCATGTTGAATTAAAATAAAAATTCAACTGAGATGAATAAAAATAAATGGACTTATATTTTTTGCCCATGAATTGCCAGAAATTTTGAATTCCTGTGCTTTGGGAGAGTAAGCTTGCAGAGAACACTTTTGACATAACAAATAAGGCACTTGTTTGTGAAATCATAAGGTAATAGAAATCTGTTGAAGAAAAAAATAAATAAAAACGCAAGTTTCCCCGCAACTTTTTGAAAAAACTGCTGCAACATTTGTGATTAGGCCGCAACAATCACAAAAAAATCTTGCAAAACTACTGTGTAGTAGAGAATTTTTTTGATGTTGAATTAGTTGACTAATAATTGAAAGTTCTTTTGGCAATGTTATGTAAGATTTCTGATCACTCTGAAAACACAAGACACAACCAAAAACTAGTAGCTTGTTTTTCCTGACAAATGATTAACAAAAAGTCTAGAATTGTGAGTTTTATACAGAACTTTGAGATTTCCTTGGGTTCCCGAGCGAATGATTTTTACTTTCCAGCTAATTATTGTTCTAGATCAATAAGTGGTCCGTGCCACAAATGTTGCACATTTCCACGCATTAAATGGCCTTTTTTATTCTCAGCAAGTCAGCCGAAACATTACAGAATAAATATGTAACAAAACAGAAAGAGACGTAGACATTTTGGAGCTAAAGGTTCCGGATGTTCTCCAGGAGGACACACAGGTAGCCTGAATCTAATGCTAATTGTAATGCGGGTGAAGAGCATGAAGCTTTTGATGACAGTGGGAACAGCTAAGAGGCTTTCTGCGACCTCATCTTACAGTCAGTTTGAGCCATACGCTTGACTCTGTAATAGGTACCATTACGACCCAATCTGATGTTTATTTTACAAAGAAAGAGAATTATGGGAACACTGCCGGCAACAATCGAGAGCGTAATACTAACTGAGCTTTTGAACCACGGTTGGAGCTCCAGACGATCAGTTTGCAGGTTTAACGGACTTACTGCTTAACCGTCAAGCAAATCTCAGATGTTCCTTTTGAACTCCGATACAAAGCTGGACCTGCTAAGCCACGGGGTGCTGGCTAATAGGAGCTAAGCTGGGGAAAAGTGATGACTATGGTAGAGCTTCATAATCCACCAGGAGAAGATTATCCTTGTCAGAAATGACAAGCTTGGCAGTTAAAGAGAGACCTGGGAAAGAATTGTCACAAAAATCAAGAGAAATGCTTTCAGGTGGATGTGATATTGGACGCAAGAGAATTCAGGATCAAATGAAAATGAACATAGGCTATGTTAGTGTAAGTGAAACTCATTCGGTAGGTATGTTCATTCTGGTCGTCCCCAAAATGTCCAAGCATGATTGTTTAACCACAGTTGGATTTGCGGTGTAACGTAACAAATAACCAAATCAATGTTGCCATTCCTTAGTTTTAATTACATGTATTCACAGAATAGCAATACAAGAACTACAACCTGATTTGACTCCTCTTGATTACTCTTTCTGTACCTTTTGTCCTATGGATGATGTCTTGTATTTTTTAATATTTTGTAAAGTGTCCTTGGGTGTCAAGAAAAGCGCTGCCCCACACACACACACACACACACACACACACACACACACACACAGAGATATTTGTGTGTGTAAACAATTCTATATAATCAATTAACTTTGATTTCTTTTCAATACATTAATGTATTTAATTTATAATATATTTTTATTATAATATATATAATAATAATATATAATATAAAATAATATAATAATATTTATTATAATATAACACACACACATGCAGAGAACTGAAATCATTATTTTATGTATTCATGAGTGTTTCATTAAAGTGAGCCTAGTTAAAATACTTCACCAGCTTTTAGAACTAAATGACAAGCAATGACAATTTTGGGACTAATCGAAAAATTTTAACTTCTTTTTAGTGCTAATCAGACAGTGCTGCGAAGGAATTCTTATGAAGATAATTCTTCTGGCTCTTTCGTGTCGTCGGGTACACAAATGAATGAATGGGGCCGATTCGAACCCACAGACCCATAAGAAGTCGTGCGGGGGGCTTAATGAAGACGAGACAAGAACAATGGTGACTGCTTTGATTCAGATCAGCAGAAGTGAATCAGTTAAAAAAATACTTGCTCTCAAAACAATACGCTTCACAAACGGCAATACACACAATACATTTGTTCCTCATTAGCACTGACAGAACGAATAAAAAGAGAAGAATCAGGGTTCTATCAAAACAGATAACGTTTTCATTTAAACACATGCGTGAGGCTAGTTTAATATAATAGATGAAACCAATGCATTGTTCACAATAAGAACAAAAGACTAAATTCACGTTGTCTGGGTAATTCAACAATGCTTAGAAATAATTTAGATAGTCAGACCAATAATAATATACTTTGAATGGTTTGGGCCACCAAAGAAAAGGGAAAAATGACAAAGTAAAAGTTTCACTGCAATAATGAAATACATCATGAAAAACATGGTGCATAGCATAATGTTAAAATGCAAACCATCATGCGACTGATTTTATTGTTCGAATCAAGTCACAACTTTTCTTAGTCTGAAATGCCATTTAAAGTTAATTACCCACTAAGACATTTGAGCTGATTCTGTACTCAAGTGCTGCCCAAGTCTCGACTTTTAGTAATTATCTAACCTTGTAAACAGAGAGAACAGAATAAACTTGTTCAGGAAATGTATTTTCTTTTTGAAAGTAGACGAGCTCTTCACACATCATACTACCTTAAGTAAACGGGATTAGATTAAACATTTTGGAACATTTGAAGGCAGAATTTCACGAGAATTACACTTTGTGAAAACGACCATGTTCAGACTTTATGAAACCCAACATGTTTAGACAACGATGTTCAGTCTATGTAGTTTTTCATTACTATGTGACATGTAAAATACTTTGTCAGAAGCCTCAATACAGCAAAAAATAACATATGAGTTGTGTTCTGTATTAGTAGTTTATTGGTGAAAAGTACAATACAAACACTCAAATGGAAAACTCTTGGAAGAAAAAAAAGAGGTTGGGGGTGGGGGGGTATTCAGGACTATTATTCTTTTCTAGAATTTTAATTAAAAAAAAAAATTCTAAAGTTTCTTTTTTTACTATTGCGGCATTCAAAAATGCAAATCTCCGACTATTTATTGGTTTAATAATAAACCTAACAGTGAAATAAGGTGAAGCTACACATACAGTTAAGTGAACACACAAAAAAACAGGAGTGCTGGGCCGCATACAAACCAGGGATCGTTGCACCAATAGTGTTAAAACTAGAGATTAATCGCACATAGAAATCAAGGGAGTAATTCTCAGAATGATACCATTGGGTGATCGGATCAGAGCCAGGAAGCAACATGTTTTTAACCTTGAACGAAATACTTAACCTGAATTAATTTGCCAATTATCCATCTGTGAGAAGAAATAATGTGAGCTCTTCCACGAGGTGCACTAGTGTGAAAAATGTGCAGAGCGGTATATGGCGAACAGTTAAACTCGGCACAACACTCACACAAAATGGTTTGGATTTGTATGGAAAACCTTTTCATAAACTTAAGACGCTAAGTAAACAAAGTGTTCAAGTTCACAAAATGATTGGCATACAAAGAATAGCACTAAACATAAATAAACGTCTGTGTATCTGCACATGTATGTTTGAGTATGTCATAAAGTAGGAAAAATCTGATTTAGATGCTCAGTTATTCCACAAGTCTTATTATAAAGTCTTAAGTATTATTATAAATAGTAAATCATGATATTAACGTTCTGTATTTAGTTGCTGAGATGAGCTCCAGCTCCACGTGACCCAGAAATGGAGTAAACAGTAGAAATACAAAAATACTGGTAATTAGAGCTGTATGATAAATCGTTAAAAGATTGCAATCTCAATTTTACACCCCCCCCCTCGTAATCTTAATCCAGCATTAATACGATGGTAGGAGAAACCATCCACTGTTGATATGCTGTTAAAATGAAAAATCTAGTCTTGTACTAAAATAGCTCAATTAAATGCGTGCATGCGTGTTATTTAGGGTCATGTTTATGTTTAACGATATTATGTTTAATAGTATTGTGGAATTCGTGCAAATTCGTGGAAAATATTGTGATATTCATTGTGATGAAATATATCGGCGACCGTGAAGATCTCAAAAAGTGCCTTATAAATAAAATGTTTTGTTACCAATATTATAACATTACAATTGAATTGTATTAGCATATTGTCTCATATGTATCTACTTATATAGTTCAGTTTAAAAATGTTTAAATGGGTAAAAAGTGCTTTTTAAGATATTGACTTACTAATACCTATGTGAAATTCATCACACGTACAGTGTTGGTTTTGTTCGTGACAACGCCAAGTGACACAGAAAGAATTTGTAATTCTGCCACTCATTTAACAGAACATTAACCAAGCGCAAAGCAGATATTAAAGCTGCAAACTGGTATCTAAAAATGTATTCAAGCAGGGCAAGAACGTGACAAGTGTGAAAGAGAAACATTTTAAAAGACCAAAAAAAAAAACCCTAACCAACCAACTTAAATAAATTGCACAATTGCACATCTTTGGGGAAATAATTAACTTTACAGTCCGAAACTCATTAGAGTCTTAGAGAAATCGATACCAACATCATGGTAATTGGTGTTCCAATGAGTGCAAAGCCATTACTGAACAATTCTCTTTTCTAGGGTACAGTTTTAATAAACTCCCTCCACTGAATGACAGTGGCAGCCATTACGACAAGGCGAGCTTGTTTTACGAAACAACTGAAAGACAAGAAACACAAAAGACAAGTGGTGTGAAGGAGCGTTCATAATTCGCCAAACAGATCGCATGGTGGCACGAGTCTGTTAACGGCATGTAAATTGAAGCATGACAAGTGTAGTGAATCTGAGACGTTCCTGCTTTGGCGAGCGGTTCTGGTCCTTCTGCTGTGATCAGGGTTTACTGATAAAGGTTTTCCCTTCAGAGTTGTAGCGAGGCCATATGTGAGGTCAGACTGCAGACTTTGCGAGTCAAGCTGCGAGACGCCCTCATGCATCTAAAGATGACAGCTTGTCTCTTATCTATGATGCGGCTCTTGTGGCTTTTTTTGCTCCATTAATCTATCATTCCATTTTCCTGGCTTCATCCCAAGAACATTTTTTTTTTTAAATCTCTCAACCTAGAAGGTGTTAGCCAAACCATTCCAATGTTAAGCAAAGCTGCCACTTGAACTGTCCCTTGTTAAATCGCCAGATTAGAATCTAAATCCTTTGTTTCAGCGGACACCCATGCTCCTCACAGCTTGAGACGTGACAGCCCATTTTTTCCACAACAGATGTCTGGCTGAAACAAAAAAAGTCGGGGACCAAAACAGATGAAGTGAGGAAACTCTGGATGTAGTGAGACTGAACTTGTGCTTCAAAGGAACCCGTCTAGTGGAAACGAGACCTTTTTCTTTGTAGATCCACTTCCCTAAAGGTCACCTTTTCACACAAATGCGCAAATTACAAGTGAGTGAAGGTGTCAGCGATGAATTCCACCTCACTTCCTGGAGCATTCATGCCCTCACCCACTGGGACTGGTGGTATCACAGAACAGCTGGTCCTGGCAGGTGGCAAGTGACTGGCCAGGTCAAGAACTGTGCTCTGAAACAGCTGTCCACCCTCACCGAGAGCTTCCAAATGTTCCAGCAAGTGATCAGCAATTTTGAATTTTTGTTAAATTGTCTATTTTTGCATAATAAACAGGAGCACAAACCTGACAAATGTCTGCCACTGTGAATGCGCTTTAGAAACGAACGGATTGGGACAAATGCAAATTAAAGTAAAACAGGCAAAAAAAAAGTGAAATCAAAAAAGTGTATGAAGTAATTTTATAGTAATAAATGTAATCAATAAAAATTAATCACTCAAAGTTTTTTATAAACTTTATTTGTGTAAAAAATTCAATCATTTATACAAAATGTTAAATTGAAATAATAATAAATAAACAATAAATTAATATTCGATTAATACTAGCTAGCACACATAAAACAAGATATATAATTTAAATAATCTTTCAAATTGATGTCGATATCAATATATATATATATATATATTTCAAATGTCGATATTTAATCATTTATATAACATGGTAAATTGACATAATAAATGATACAAAATGTATATTTGATTAATACTAATTAACATCCATAAAGCATGATAAATAATTAAAAAATTATTTCATCCACATATTCATTAACAGTTGACCCTCTCATAGATGCTGATTGATAGGTTCTGTCACCTCTCGTACTGAGATCGCAAATTGATTTTTAGAGATGATGTTCATGCTTTTCAAAAATATCTATATTTAATCATTTATATAACTTGTCAAATAAAAAATAATAAATTATTGAAAAATAATTGATTTTGAATCATACTAATTAGCACGTATAAAACATATACAATTAAAATCATAAATAATCTTTCATCTGCATATTTATTAACAGTTGACCCTCCCACTGATGGTGATTTGGTTAGGTTCTGTCAAGAGATTTTGAGCTTTGCAACTAGAACTTTCATTTATTTCTCTCTTGAAGAGAAATCTGAGAATTGGGTGATTGCCACTTTGGGGGCTGAAACTACCTCTGTTCTTGAAAAGGTAAAGGACTCTGGGATGTTCAAGGCTGCACTCCATTCAGTGGTACTTGGGTTTTCTAAGAGGCTTTTCTGCAGCGAACTCATCCTAAAGAGTGTGTGTGACGTGTGTGAAAAACACTGTCAGACTGATGGCTATACAGAGAGTGGCAAAGAAAGTACTAGAAGTTATTTTTAACTAAATAATGTCATGACAAAAGCCAGCAAAAAAAAACACATTTACTTAAAATAACACACAATTACCTTTAGGGCGATTAATCCTCCAGGGAACTTTAAAAACAACTCTCTTTTTTAAGATGACGGAGGTATAGACTTTGTAGAATACAACTCAGTTGTATCACCAGTCTGTGAGAGGCATGTAATGTTTCTGGTAACCAACAATATCTGATCCACAAAACACTGAGTAAGTAGCGAGTAATTGAAAATTAGCGGTGACACATTGATTCAGTCTGTCTGGCTGAGATGGCCGCTGGTAAAAGACAGTTTAAAATGTTATTGATTTTTGTTTCTTTCAAGTCAGAGATCACAATGAGCCAATAATGTGGGAGGATGATCACTCTTATTTCTGTGATTGACTCTTTGCACTATAGTTCAACAGTGTAACAACATCAGACACTACTTATGTGATTAGTTTTAGAAAAAAAAAACCTAACGTTTTTTGGGAATTATGTAACGAGAAATCCCAAGCGTATTTTATTATTTTTATTATATTTAATGCTTTTTACTTTTATTTCGATTATTATTTATGACAAAAAAGGATTTCCCGGACGTTTAGATTTGAAATCAATATTTGTTCCTGGGATTTTACCTTCATGCACGGTCACACCACAGTTGTCACACTGGATGATCTCATCCGCATCTTCACTGTTGTCTCCGAGACACACACAGCAGATGAGGATGTGCTCCATCCTCTGTGAGCTCCACGTCTGGGATCGTTCCAGCAGAGAGTCCTGAGAAAGCATTCATTGTCCTCTATATTAATATAATTGCTTTATTTGATTCATATATGTAATATATTACATGTTCCCTGATTGTATTGCCATATATGGGGATGAACTATCTACCTGTATGACATAAAAACCTTAAAAACTAAAGCAGCTATAATTCCACATCTGAGATTGAAAGAAAAGCCAATCCTATAAACTGAAGTTGCCAGATAAGACAATTCAAAAAGATTGCTCATTTATATCTGCAATCTGATACCCTGGAAACCAAAGACTCGATTATTTGTTCACTTGTGTATCCCTAATTGTATAATACAACTACAATTTAAAATTACCTTTCATGTATGGTGGAAAAGGTAATAGGGAGTTATTTTTAATAAAGGGAGAAAACATTTAATGCAATAAAGAGAATTCGAAAGGGGGATCAAGTTAATAATCGCGCATTATAAATATGCCAAAAGATGAATATTATTTTATTTCTTACCTCGTTGCCTTTCCCGTGTGAAGTGCTGTGGCTGTCGTTTGTCTCGTCCTCGTCAAACAAACCTGCACTTTTGCCAACTTTCTTCTTTGGTTTTTTCTCTTCTTCCTCACTATCACTGCTACTGCTCTGGTTGTCGTCGTCGTCATCATCATCATCATCTTCATCATCGTCATCACCATCGTCATCTTCATCGTCATTGGCATTGTCGTTATCGTCTTCATCACTTCCCCCGTTGTCTACCTCACTCCCTTCTTTTTCCTTGCCAGATGAGGCCTTGCCTTTCTTTTTACCCGTGCTTGGCCTCCAGTCGTTGTCATCCTCGCTATCATAATCGTCCATTTCGTTGAGCTCCTCCATTGTTGTAAAATCCAGCATGGGCCGATTTCGTCGTAGGTTCCATTTCTTTGTTTCCGTTGAGCTTTCCTCCGCTGTACTGTTTGGTTCTGTATCTGACGATTTGTCCACGTTCTTGCGGTTCTTGGAGACTGCTGCTGTTTCCTTGCTGCCAGTTTCCTCAGAGGAAGAATGTTGCTTAGATTTCTCTTCATCTTCGGCGTCGTCATGCAAGTCTTTGGTCTCTTCTTCATCTATGCCCTCTTCATCAGCTGAGCCATTAACATCAGAGTCGCTCTCTGACACGGCGGCACTGTCTTTGGAACCCTCATCATCGCTCCCATTTCCCGTGCCTTCAGATCCTGATTGATAGGAAGATTAGAAATTAAAAAATCCATTAAGGTTGAAAGACGTTAGCATGTAAAATGTATTTTATACAGTGGTATTAATTCTGATTAAAGCATAGTAAAGTGAGTGATATTGTTAATAGTAGATGTTTTACTAGATTTATTTGTATACACCCAAACTTTACAAAGTTCAGTATTCCATCATCCATTTAGTTTCTATGCACATGTCTAAGATAGCAAAGTAATTTAAACAAATGGGCTTCACCACTTAGATTTTGACAAGTTACATAAGATTACATAATCCATTAAATAACAATCTGACCATCCCTCAAGAGGGCAACATTATGATGCAGGTCTCATCTCCGCCTGAGCAGATGTTCCTTTGACAATCGAGAAACACAATCCAAATAGTCTTACATCAGCAAAGCTATCAATTATGTTTTCACCACATGACGACATGTCAAAATATTAAACTTCTTACCAGATGCATCTCCGACTTCAAAATCACTGTCATCTGAGCTGTCATAATCCAGAGCATCCAGCAACGAGTCGGCCAAAGGCTTCACTTGACGACGTTTTGAACCCCGGTCCACTGCACAAAGAAATAGTAAAGCTTATATTAATATCATTACATACTATACATCTTAATACTATTACAAGTATACCATGATACGATTCCTTGACACCTGGTACGAGTTTGGTTCACCGAGCTAGAATTGGTGAGCAGTATTTAGATTGACAAATTCGTCACGAGATAAGTCACGAGATTGAAAATCGTGAGAATCAACGAGATTGAAAATATGCGGTACAAAAAAGTGCATGACACGTACTGAATGGAGGCGGAGTTGAAGGTTTTAATGCTGGAATATGAAGAATTTCAAACGTTTACGGTATATTAAAAAAGCAAAACAGGAAAAGTTATTCTTAATTGTTTTCTCATAAGGTCTTAAGTTACAGTCAGAACTTTATAAAGAGCATTCCGAGAGAAAACTTGGCTAAACGTTTTTTTTTAAGTGGCGGAAATGAGCCTATCAAACATCCACTAAATTAAAATAATATGGCTCTGCAAAAAATAACTGACAGAGTAAAAGCGTGAGTATTAGGGGTGGGACAAGACACTTTTCATACGAGACGATACACTAGGTTCACGAGAATGAGACATGACGATATTTAGATTTTTGTTTTAATAAAAAAATATTTGATAAAATATAAGGAGAGCAATATTTTATCTGTATTTTATTTAACTAAAACGTTCAAAACTGTTGATGCATTTCACTCTTTCTATTTTCATCAATCGCATGCAGTGATAACCAGATAACCAACATAATATTGATCATACAAAATATGATGCCATAAATTGCCAGGCAAGTAATTTCACAAAAATTTATAATTGTCAATAGTATAAAAAAAATCCATTAAGCGCAGAAATTAAACACACTATTTATAGACAAAGACAAGTCTTCCAGTAATTTGCAAAGAATGGTGGAAACATGTTGGCATCAAGTTCAACTCAATATCAAAGTACTTTATTATGATTAAACTCATTGTGTTCATTTTAGCTCTAAAAACCTCAAAGTTTGTTTTACAAGTTGCAATGCAGAACATACCGTGGGATAACATAACATGTAGAAAAAAACATATTTATTGAAAGTGTTGTCAATTATTGTTTAGAACAAGTGAAGAGCGTGTAGTTCTTTCCCTTCATGACGCTGGTGAGACTCACATAATCTAACTATAATCAGTAATCAGGTAGTTTTTCTCATATTTCTGCTCTACTGCAGCGTGAGTGAATCGTTTCAATAGTAATGTAATACGCGTGTATTACATTAGATCACATGTGCAACTAATGACAGTTTGAAATAATCGGTTTTATTTTACAAACACATTTTATTAAAGTTAAACTCGTTCGCTATAGCTACACAAACGATCTTCTAGTGTGACCTGTCGGGGTGGGCGGGGCAATGGCGGAGATCCGCTCGGAGGGAGAAGTTCACGCAGTTGTTCGAGCCCACGTCGATTGAGACACGAGCGCAAAGATCCGTGCGCTCAACTCAAGCTGCTTATGCTGGCACGAAAATCGGGACGCTCGTGCACGAATCCTTAAAAAAACTTTTTATTCCACACACCGTAGCAAAGGTAGCGCCAAATTCTCGCAATATCACGAGATGCAATCGTATCTAGCGAGAAGCAACGGACCTCGCGAGATCTCGTACCACGAGATATTGTCACACCCCTAGTGAGTATATAATGTTCATTGAAATCAAGTGCCTAAATTGTGATGGACCCAGTCACAGAAACCCTGAAAAGGAAAATACTGTACAAAGGAAATAGTGTGTGGTCTTAATATGTTCGATTCTCTATCACAGAGGAGAATCGTCGTTGAAAGGTGGACACACCTTGCTCAGACGCAATCCTACAAAGAACTGAACACCCGAGAGACCAGGTTTACTTTAAGTGACTGAGGTTATCCGAGGTTAACCACATACTGACTCTGTAACTGAACGCTGAACCGGCCAGCTGGAATACATCCTTGGACTCGTTGACGAAATATTTTTGTCACCGTCTTCGTCAACGACACTTTTTCCCTGACGAAAACGAAATGAGAACAATATAGGGACACCGCGTAAGGACATTTATTTGGATTGAAAGAAAAGTTCATTTAAATAAGTTAAAGACAAAGAAATGTTTTTCCAAATAAGATCTTTGTATATATTTTATATATGTTTCTAGTTCACTAAGTATTCAGACTTCTTAGACAAAGCAACTTTAGTAAATATTTAGAATATATAGCACTTATATTTTTGTTGACTAAATCTATACTGTAATTTAGTCGACTAAAATGCTGTGGTAATTAGTCAACTAAAATTAGACCAAAACTTGAAAAAAAAAAAAAAAATGGGATGACTAAATTGGGACTAAAACTAAACTGAGTTTTAGTCAAAAGACTGACTAAAACTAAATTAAAAATCTTTGTCAAAATGAACACTGCTTGGACTCAAGTTGCCATAACTTTGAACTGATGGAAATTATTTAGTATCGTCAATAGAGCTGCACAATTAACCTTTATCGCATCAATTTCAAGGTTTTAACTCCCGTGATTACCAAACCTCAAGAAGCTGAGGTTTTTTCCACCGCTGACATTTGAGTGACATACTTACAACCAATCAAAATGGTTGAATCTTGCATTGTTGGCTTGAACAGTTTTTAATTCTTGCTAATTTTTGAAAGTAACCCTGATAACTACCTGCCGCTGGACTGCCAAAAGATACTTGAATCTCGGAACCCATCACATGTGTGAGTAAGTGTGAGAATGTAAGTCCCGGTATGTGTTTTGTTCACCACCTAGGCGGGTTATAGTCTTCAGGGCCAAAATAATTGATGTGCTCCACATGACCCCGAAATGAAACAAGCGGTTCCATAAATTATTAGTTGAATGGAAAATATTAATAAGCAAATATTTACAAATGGCATTATCAATAATACCTCATCGAGATCATAAAAGTCATACAAATAACAGATTTACCAGTAATTGTAAATGTAACAGAACTGTTACCGTTTACAGAAATTGGAAAAAAAAAAAAAACATTTACATCACGTGAATCTTTTTGCACCGTAATGACGTTCCTACTACACAGGTATATAGCCTACCATAGCCACAGTAAAACGTATAATAGTATGCACGTTGTAAGCATATATTGTGTAACTATCAAGGCTAATGCCAACACGAATGCACCTCGGTTGTAATTAAGGTAGCAAAAATAGCATATAGAAACGCTGGATAAAAATGTAGAAAAAAGAAGATTCTGCCGCTCCAAGTCAGTAATGTTTGGGATTTAGGAAACAAGCCGAAATACTCGTTCAAAAATACACGAGAGGACACGTTATTTATTATTGCCTGCGCGTTATAATGTGTTTCACCCGCGTAAAAATTGAGTTGTGAAGTTCAAATCAGTTAGCCAGCAGGCTAAAGTAGCACCAGGCAGGCGCTGTGTTTACATGTTTATTCATGTCTTGGCACCAACGTTTAAAATATTAATAATCCGATTTTAAAAAGCAGTTGTTTTTCTTTCAAAATGTCAAAATTGAAAGCATTGTTTACTCACTTTAACGGAATTGTGCGTTTGGATAGCTCGGACAAAGGCACACCGCACACCTCCTCAGCTCATGTTCTGCGTAATACGTCATAGGTTTTGCGTATCACGTGACCGAATATGATGACGCAATTCTACGCTTCACAAAATGGGAAGCAAGTGGGACGTTTCGTAGATTCGTAAGGAAGGATGCACTTTGTTTGTAGTAATAGTCATTTTTTATTTCAAAAACTGTACATTCTCAGAAAAGTAACGTTTTGTTATCGCATTTACTGATTTTAGAAAATTTGAGGGTTCCACACTGAGCTATACAGCTGTTTTATAAAAATCTGTACATTCAAAGTAACTGCACATAAACATGAGGCATACGTATTGTTTACTTAAAAGCAAAACTCCGTTTGATTAAAATTCCTTTAATCGGTCCTTTAATCATCATTCTTAAAATGTCTTTAGTTTTATTTTACTTACTAAATATTTTGCTGTTATAATGAAATTGGAAGGATGGATGGATAGAGAGAGGGAGAGGGAGGGAGAGAGAGAGAGAGAGAGAGATTAGATGAGATGAGAATGATGATTGTTTTTAACATTACGTTCTTAAAAGTCATACATTAGCTAAAGTACATGTCATCCCATTCTTTAATTTCCACTTATTTTTTTTTTCATTTCTGGGAGATGGAGCTGTTATCAGCAACTCTAGGTGTGAGGCGGGTTAAACAGCCTGTTTTGGTGGCCAACCAATCACAGAGCAGGACCCATAGACCTACTCACACCTAAGGTCAATTTTCCAACTACAAATATTATTCTAAACTCATGTTCTTTAATTTCAGTTGTGAAGTTCAAAGTTGCTCTAGCTGTACAGCAATACTAATCGTGCCATGGTACTGTCCCTGTGTCAACCCATAATGCTGTGCTGCTTTTTGTCACGTGTTGGCTCAAAACCAAATGTGTTCTTTCCTGTGCTGAAGAAAACAATTTTTTGACATAAAGTGAAATATTATTTAATAAAAATTGAAATCTCAGTGTAAATCAGTGTAGCAGTGTGGCAAACTTAGAGTCAATGGCAAACAGACGATGTATGGTCTTAGTCAAATGTCCTAGACATCATTCAAGTTCAGTGCATTTGTAAATACTTTGCTTTGTGTGAACATTTAAAAATAATATAATTATGTCAGATTACGTCAGAAATCTAAATTTCTCCAAGTTGCGAATGACAACCAAGAATTGACTGTGGTCTGACTCTGCCTTTTTCCTTGTTTTTACATGTAATAACATAAATACGTATAAAACATTTGTTAGTGGTTTAGGATGCTCATGAGTCATTGTTTGTTAAAACTATAAGATTGTTGCATTATGTCCATTGTTCGTGGGTGTTTAAGATTATGACTATGACCAGTGAGCAAGCAATATATGTGACAGTGACTAGGTAAAAAAAACTCACTACCAGGTGCGAAGAAAAACCCTGGGGAGAACCCGGCCCTACGGTCGTGCCAGTCATCTCTGGCATTCCAACACTACAAAATCATGGCGATGTTGCTTACCAGTAAACACATGGTAACCATTGGGCAAAATAATGCCAATGAGCGTCAGCTATGTTTGAAAAGTGTTGCAGCAATGGTTTCTGGGAGACGAAGTTCAATACTCGTTAAGCAGTTAAATCATACTGTGGCAATGCAACAAACGTAGGAAAGAATTTAACAATTTAAGCTCTAATTGTAAGATCTAATTTATCTGTCAAACAACTACATGGAAAAACAAATATTTAATTACATTAAAATCCATGCTTCATAATACCAAAAATGTTAAGAGAGCAGGAATTACTGTTTTGCTTGGCTTGTTTTCAGAAAAAGGCTTGATTTTGGTTGTCCTCTGTTGACTTTGCCAGTTTAGCAAACAGGGGGCGATTAAAATAAATGAGCCTAGATTGATCCTGATACGCAGAGAGGAGAAGACTGATGGCGAAAGGCATGATTACGACTGTCCTTGCCTGATGACAAATGGCACTGCATTCTGCTAGAAAGCCACCATTTTACATTCCTTGGCATCATCACACCTTTAGGGACATCATCATCATCAACATCATCATCAATGTCACCAATCATTTTAAAGGGGTTAAAGCAGAAGTTACATTTAGACCAATGGGCATCTGTTTTGTCTTCACCTAATTTTTTGCAAGAACTCATGATTTGGGTAGATTACATAATTCATTATTTGGATTTCGTGACATTCTGAAACTTTTTTAAACAGTAGAGTGTGAATTGTTGTCAGCGTTGTATTTAGTAGTTACTGCATTTGTGAGTGACAGATATGGTAGCACTGTCTACATGTGACTATGAAGACATTGAGGCAAAAATATTTAAATGAGGGATTCTTGCTGAGGCACAGGAGAGCTTGAGAAACTATTCTGCTGCAGATATCTGTCAGCTTGATGAGCCAATTGACAGAAGCAATTACATTAAGAACAAGAAAAACACAAGGTTTAGGAAATAAAAACATTACTATAAAGACATACTGTGCCAAACAGCTTTAAAACCTCATTTGATGAGAAGTAATTGCACCAGCTATTATTTATGAAGCCTAAAGAAGTGTTATGGAATGCTTGCATTGATCTAGTGCCTCAGCCAGTTTAATGTTTTGCATTTAAATTGAAATATTTATCCATTCATATGGTGTAAATCATCCCATGTTTTGCCGCCATTTATCTTTGCTGAGGTTTCCATTGCTTCTCCTTGGGTGCCTTTTTCATTGGAGCGTGGGGCTGAAATTGAGTGAATTTGATTACAAACACATTGCCAGTGTGTGGAGATGTTATCTCAGTGTTATCTTAATGTCATCCTCTGCAAGCAAGCCTGTGTTAATTTATTCATCATTTTAGATATGATTATTTACTCCTATGCAAAGAGACAATCCATACCCATTGAAAATCATACATAATTGGAAACTGAAATACAAGAAATCAATCCACAAACACCACAATAGGCCTAAGAGCTAGGCTAATTTAATTCAAAAAGGCCATTTCTGTCATCAACTATCCCTTTGTTCCTAACAGAGTTAACACATGAGATGCAATTTAAACCATGATAACGCATTAGTGGAAGTATAAGTATTGAACTAATAAGATGCTGATTGTGAGTTGCATACTGTAAGTTGTTTGGGATGCAATCTTCTGCTGATGGGTGAATGTAAATATACATCTCAACCACCATCAACCGTTTACACAAACTATTAAGTACAAACAATGACAGTTAGGATTCCAGTACTGTACCTGCACCCCCCCGCCCCCCCCAAATTCATTGATTTTTTCATGTGTGTAGTCCATGTGTCTCCTGATTCAATTTTTTTGCTAATTGTAGGTTTATACGTTTAAAATTATATGTTTGCCTATTTAGCTGTGTATGTCTTTCTTCATCTAATTTGTTAACAGTACATGTTTTATTGCTCGCACCTTTTTTCTCATTTTCTAAATGCTAAATACGTACAATCATGTTACAAACAATAGAAAGTAGGACTAACACCACGATTTGACACAATCTCTTGATATGTTTTTCTTTATACTACTCAGTTTAACTCACACTCAACACACACACACACACACACACACACACACACACTGATATAATGGCTGGTTTAGTCAGACTATCTTGGCCCTACCGTTATTAACAATCACAGCAGATGTAGAATCAGCTCACCAACTCCAAACTCCAAACTGTTGCTCACCACCTCCAAACACAATCAAACTTTAAAAGCAAAGAGGAAGGAATTTCTACATGAGTCTGAATTTGTTTGAATTTTGCTGCACTTGAAACCTAGTTTTGATGGACTGGACCATGGAACTATTTTTCAGTAAAAACAAAGCAGTACAAGTTGGTTTGGATAAAAAAATAAACGTAAACTAAATGCATAAAATCAGAATCAGAAGCATCTTTAATTGAACAATAAACATTTATATGGAATAACGGTATAGTTTGGAATTATATGTGGCCTGACTACACCTTTGTTCCCTCTTATTAAAGTTAGTTAAACAAAGACAAAATATTTACAGTTTAATTATAATTAGTTTAAATAGTTCTTAACATAAATAGTTAAATAATTAAAAAAAACTGTTGCTCGATAAAAAACATTCAACAAACATGTTCAAGTTCAAGTTTATTTATATAGCACTTTTCTCAGTACCAGACCCACTCAAAGCCGCTAAGCGGAATTACAAAAAACACTCAAAAGAAAAGTGTCCATTGTTTATCTGTGTTAACCATGGGCAATGACCAGAAGAGCAAGCTACAATTGCGACAGTGGCTAGGAAAACAAAACCTCTCTGTCGGGGTGAGAGGAAATAAACCTAGGGAGAGCCCGACTCTCTGGTGCCAGTCTCCTCTGGCATGCTAACATTACAAAGTCATTGGTGAAGATGGTTCTGGACGGTGTCTTACTCCTGCGGGGAAGAAAGTGTGGCGGCTTCCTCCTTCCCATGACGACCCAGTGGCATCAGATCTTCTGAAGGGACCAGGAAAGTGAAAGCACATAGACGGAGAAGCTGCCGGACACTCCAGGAAGCCAGGGTCGAAGGCGGGAAGAACTAATCCAAAGACTCCTCGGAGCGACCTCATCTCCATTCAGGTGGCAACGACACTCCTCCAAGCGACGTCTTCTCCAAACCCTATATTGCACATGCAGTATATTACACAAAATCAAGTTGAATAATAGATTCCTTTTCTTGGTTTCTTGCTTTTAAACTAAACAAATCATTAATTACTATTTAAATTAAGACATACTGTTCTTTCCTTGTGGAAAACTAAACAGTGTTTTATTTTATTTAATGTTGGCTTTTTAATATTAAACCTATATATTTGTATACATTATCTGATTGCCAAAATGTTGCACTCACAAAACTCCAGACATAGTATACTTAGATAATTAATTTGACTATTATTACCAAGGCATATGCAAAATAAGAAAATCAGTAAAAAAAAATATATTTTCAATCTCATTTTGAAAGATCTTCTCTTGGTAGAGAAGACATCTTCCAGTATTCAGCACCTGAAGAACACAAAGGTCGGACAAAACATAATGCATCGCTTTATTAATATTACAATGTCAGGGGAGACTGGCACCATTGAGCTAGGATTTTTCCCAAAATAACCCTTTTTAGCAATTGGATTTTGAATTGTATTCATTTATAAACTGCTCTTCACAATCTCAAACTAAAATTAAAATGAGATTGTTACTATGGCTACTGGTGACCATCAAATTTCCATCATCATTAACATTTTTAACACACCCGGTTAAGTCAGAGGTTTTTCTGATGGCCGTATCTGAAACAGTCCTGCTCCTTGGCTCCCTCTGGTGACTGTGAAGGGAAGCAGCAAAGAGCTAATCAAGCACCAGACAACAATTTCCAGCGCACACCTGAAGACACTTGTGACAGAATATTTCATAGCCTTTCTTGCAGTATCTTGCTTGTTTTGTTTTGTTAAGTTCAGTCTTTTTGTTTTTTTTTTTTAATTGGTATATATCTGCCAACTATGTTGTTCTGTCTGGTTGTATCTATTTAAAGATATGGAATCTGTCTCAATGAGATAAATTCTGTAAATATACAGAGTTTATGGCTCCCTGAGTAAAAAAAGCTTCCCGTCCCCTGGGTTAAGAAAACACACACAACCCTGAGCAGTTGGCAGACTAAAGTCGTGGTGTCTTGACCGCATGTGGGAGTCAGTCTTGCACAAGGACACTGAGTCCAGATCGACAAGGGACACCAAACAGCCTCCGGTGTGGTCCTGACAGGCTCAGAGTGGAGGGAGTATGGTTGAGCTCCGACGATCGAGCAACCGCTGTCAAAGTCCATCAACAGGTGGACACAGAAGTGGGGCTACCACCTATGGTGCTAGCCAACTTGACTGTGAAAAACACTTCCTCCACTCCTACCGGCGAAGATTATGGCGTCCATTAACACCGGAGCTTCCCTGCACGGTAGAAAGCTGAGACTCCAAAGTTCCCACCGAAGTCTCAAGGGGTCACTTCCACCTCCACACCTAGCGCCTGGAAAATGAGTGACTCCCTCCCCATGAGTCACTTTCTTTCTGGTAGGCCTTCCCTATCTGGTGGCGGGCAGACTTTCAGACAACCCCAGGCTACCTCGGAGCTGCCAGATACTCCCACCTTCCAATCAGAGGTCAGCAGCACTAAGCTCCCCCTGGTTTACTCTGGGGGGGCTTCCGTCAGAGCGTCGGCCCTCTCAGACCCCGGTCTTGGGAACCCCACGGCTTCGTTGATCCCCCTCAGACATTTCTTGAGGCAAGTGGTGCGCACTCTCTTAGTGGGTGATCCTAACTAACGTGCTACGTGCTACTGAACTACGTGCTAGTGTTCGAACCTCAACCTACGGCTTGCCAAGGCGTCCTCACCACCCAAGTGAGGGACGCCAAGGTATTATGGGCAGAGATTTCCTCGCTCATAGCGAAATGTGCCATCGGGGTGGTGGTGCCACCGCCAGCCGAGGCGGAGCCCTAATTTTACAACTCACAATTATACTAATTGTTCTGTTTATTTCCCACAGCTGATTTAAAAATGAAGTGTTATACTATTAATTAGAACTTCATTGAATTTGCATATATCGATGTTACAATCCTCAAAATTGACAGATCTATTTCAAAGGTTTTTTAATGCATGGTGTTTATTGTAAACCAACTTTTTAAAAAAAAATCCCAAGATACTCGTTTTTTTTTGCATTGTGCACTTCAAGACTTTGAACAGTGTTTGACTTTGAAGGCCAAACTAGTTTTGATGGGGTTAATATCTTCTTCATCCACCAACAGATGAAAGGACGTCCATACGTCCATCTAAAACGCTCTGCCCCAAGCCTTGGGTGGTTTTCTTCACCGTGTATTTTCTAGCGTCTGTCTGACATTTCCACACAAGCAGATATTCAGCTTTTAATCAACTTTCTCTTTCGCCTATTTCACTACACTTTTCTTTGAATTAGACACACTGTGTTTCTTCTTTGAAGTTCAATTTGTATTTCATTGTTGTATCCTCGAAGATCGTTTCCAATTTTTCTCTCTTTTTTTTTTTTACAAGTCTGCCAACCTCTCATCCTGAACATGAAAGTTTTGATTAAATTTAAGGAGTGGAATCTGAGAGAGCTTCTACTTTGGTCTTATTTTGGCCAAATGAAAAAGACAACCTGACATTTATATCTTCCATTCCGATCCCGCTGCACAGAAAAATTTCTAGTGTTAAATTCGCTCTAAAAAAGAACCACTTTTTCTAAATCGACACTTTTAGTTGAGTTCATTGTGAACACTGTTAGTGTTCAGAATAAACTCTATTGGTGTGTTTTTCACTTCAGCTTACACAGAGTGAAGATGTTAAAACTACATGAATGAAAACTTAAAACATTTGTCAGTCACGAGAAGGCGTTCTGAATCTGAAGATCTAATTCCTTTGAAGTGAAATGAATACGATGGAAGCGCAAGCCAAAGCTTCAACATTATTGGTAAAAATACTCAATAAGATGGTGAAAATGACAGACTCGAGTAAAAGTTGTAAAGTATCCACTTTTGAAAGACCCTTTTACTCGTACTGAAATTGGGCTCAAAATTACCAAGTTTATTTCCAATCGTAGAAGTTAATGTTAACACCTCAATGTTTATAATTGGCAGAACAAATTAGATAAAAAAGAACGAAAAGTCAAACTCAAATGTTCAAAAAAAGTACAACCGATAATTCACATTAACGTGATTTAGTTCATAAATAGCATCAAGTACCTTCAGCATCCTGCAGATGGCAATATCGCCTCGTCCGCCCAAGAAATTAACCTCAGTGGAAAAAGATGCCGACTTGTCGCGCACAATCGCATTGTAACGAGTAACAGTAAGTGGAGTAAAGAGTACAGATGTTCAATCAACATAACCATACATAATCAAAAATGTAGTCGAGTATGAGAGTACATTTTGCTTATAGGTTTTATACTCAGTACAAGTACACAATAGCAAAAAAATACTTAAAGTAACAAAGTCCTCAAGTACTTTACACCACTGAAGGACGGCCACAACTTCCTTTTTTTCCAAACCTTTTCAATATTATATAACCAGCTAGTGATAAAATATAGAATTGTGGAAAAAAAGCACTACCCTCTATTTGAAAGCCACCTCTAATATAAAAAAATGTCAAGACTAAAAATAGAGCTCCATGGCGCTCAGATAAAGGTTTTACGGGTATTTACTGTCACCTGACTCATATGCACTTTTCAGATCCTGTAGAACCTCAATAACAACAATTTCTTTCTTTGCAATTTCTGAAATTAGCCCATTATCTCCAAGACGTGATGAATAACATCAACACAGTGCTGGAGACACATGTATTTGCGATGTAGGCTCCCACAGGTAGGACTTGGTATGATTTGATGTTTCAATCATGTTCCGCTTGAATAATGAACAGAGAGACTGAAAAGTGTGTGTCTGACAATTTTCGATTTCCCTTAAAAATGCTTGACTATTTATAAAAGTTTCGGCCACTCTCTCCTTGGTGCAGTAGACGGAGCTTCCATTTCCCTGATGGATCGGCTGTCATATTCCGACAGTGCAGTGCTTCTTTTAGTTTATAGACGTCTCCGTGCTCCTGACGCCACAGAGTGCGCATCGTTTTTCTCCCTTATCGTCTCACCCTTTTGCTCGGATCCGAGACCAGAGCACAAACAAGCTAGGGAGGAACATCTTTGCATTATTTCAGCTCCGCCACTTGCTAATTAGCCAAGCAGCCAAACTGAAATTACATTTCTCCGATTGAGTATCTTCTAATGGAACTTTTGGGCTTGTTTGAAAAGGTGGAGTGCACATTTATATTCACGAGGGTCTGCGAGTTGGCTGTTTGGTGTTTTAAGTGCAGGGGTTTGCAATAGAGCATTGATATATTGATCGGGTTGGCTCCTTATGAAGTCACGTTGGTCTGCTTATCAGTCTAAGTGGATCTATGTTGATGTCGTCTTCACTGGTGCATGAGCTCACGTATGTGACCTGGTGGACATTGTCTTCCTGGTAAATCTGTGTCGCTCCTGCGGGCCTGCAGGAACGTGGGCTTATCAGCGGCGGCCAGAGTCTCCCACATTCCCAGCCACCTCCGTTGCCGGAGAGGAAAATAAATTGCACCCATGCAGTTAATAAGAACGAGAAATATTGAGTGAGACCCACACGGCCATTACAAAGAGTGAGAGAGGGAGTCAGGGCGAGAGAGAAAGATGTTCTGAAATGTCGGAGATAAACTCAAGTGTTGGCAAACAATGTCTCGCCCCGTGAAACGAAACATCTCCCCATGCCTTCATTTTCATCTTATGGCCAATGAGCAATAAAACATTGCTTTTCCGAGACCAACACACTAGTAAAGCGCACACACGTAGCCAACCTCCGTCGCTAGCCACCAAAACAAACACTTATTTCCATCACATTACGCCGGAAGTGTCAGCGCTGCATATTGAATTCCCTTCACCGGCGTGACTGTGTCTATGACAGGTAATTACATATTGAATGCTCTTTTTGTTCATTTGTTTCCTGGAGAGGGAAATCCATCTTTTGCGCCGTGAGATTGTGTCACGGAATTTCATTTTTTATTTTCAGGTTAAAGCGTTACAGGCACTATCAGAGGCAGGGGGAACTGGAACCATCATGGACAGATTTATAGTACAATTGCATGAAATTACCATAGTTATATTTTTGACAGATACAATGCTTTACATTATGCGCCCTACACGGGTGCGGGAATAAGCTTTAAGACGACGCTTCAGGAATGGTGGAATTACAGTTACTCCCACCTTTGTCGTTTTTTCAGGTTTCATTTTTTTTTCTGTAAATGTCATGGATGGATAATTGGAGAGGGGAAATATTTATACAAAAAAATACAAGATTGTGGGGTTAAAATGTTAGGCATTTAAATAAAATGGGAAAGCAATGTAAAATTCAAAAGCCCATTTATATTTGAATGCTTTCAAACTTTGAATGCTGAGATTTAACATGAATTTAAGTATTACGATTTGAAAAAAATAAAATTGATCATGAGTTTTTCTTCTATATACATATATATATATATATATATATATATATATATATATATATATATATATATACTGCAATATGTCTATATCAGGTCACAGCGTGGCTTGATATGGCTTTACACAAAGTCCGCTTCATTAAACAAAATTGTCTGTTTTATTTAAATGCATTTTTTGAGAAACAAAATTATAAAACAAATGTGCATAATAACTTATGTCATTCCAATGACCCTGGACCATCATTTCAGGCCCCTAGATTGTCATTGAAATAGTCATATTCATTTCCTACTGATTATGTCAAGATGATAGCAGTGATTATCTCACACACACATACACACACACTTGCGCATGCTCACACATTCTCACACTCACCACCAACGCACGCTCACACACATACACACACCCTCACACACACTGCGATTGCTCATTTTAGAGAACATCATAAACAATTTACACGTCATTAGCTTTGTTTTGATCATATTTGTTTGACAAAGTGTCTAACTGCGTGACAGGGAAACCTGTTATTTGTAATATCAAGAGGAAGAGCGCAGTTCGCCGGATTGATTAACTGAAATGCATCCGTCTGCTAAAAACCGAAATGTTTTTTGCCTAATATTCCAGAAAATGTTTACAGTAACTTTCTATTTGTAAGGATTAATTAATGAAACCTAATTTTTAAAAACATAGTTTGTTTTGCATTTCAGTATTTCAGGTTTGCCGACTACTCCCGTTATGATCAATAATGTGAATACGTTTTACTGTTTAAAAAATATTCTAAAACTGTTTGTTGAATATTGTGAACAAGTGATTTGGAGGATAAAGCGGCCTGAAGAGGGCACTGTACATTAGAGGAACGGAATGCTGACCGCATCCTTTCTGCCGGAACATCTTCTGAAAACTTTCACCGTCACTGGAGCTTCTTTAACCTCGGCATTTCATAAAGTATAAACAATTATTCTCTATCAATTACAATTTATATTGTTATATAGTGTATAATAATGGATTTGTGCAAGGTATTACTCTCTTTATCCTGCTCCTCATTATCATCATCAACATCAGCATCTTTGTCTTATTCTTCCCAAAAATTGAAATCAAAAAGCCTTTGATTGTCCCACAGCGGGGATATTGCATGTCACAACAATAGTGAAATATATCTTTTTAAAAAACAAAAAAAATCTATATGAGGAATATAATGAGTAAATAAGCATGCATGCATGCATTAACATAAATATAAACAACACCGCATACACTATAGATAAATAAACATAACCATAACACACCACACACATCGTAAACACTGCACACATCACAATCATCATACTATTGTTAGATTCACACAAATGTAATATATATATATATATATATATATATATATATATATATATATATATATTCACATGCATACGTGTATATATAGATTTTTTTTTTTTTACAAAATTGTATTTATTTATTTATTTAAGTAAATTATTCCATATTGCATGTAATTTCATTAATAATATTCAGTTGTGTGTTGGCAATGATTGTGTTATGAAAACCAGAAATTCCAGAAGGAGCTATTTGCTTTTCAATCACAGTGAAAATGGCATTATGGAGCATTTTGAATACTCTTTGACAATACAAGCACATGAACAAAAAATAAATAATAATAAAAAGTCCAAGACAGAGTTTGCAGCGCAGTAAATGCGGCTCTGGTAGGTAAAGCCTTGTGAAGCCTGTACTTAAGCTCTTCTGCTGGCATCCGCCACCTCAATCAGGTAGCTGGCACCCAGAGTAAAGCCGCACGTTGTCTGAGTAAAGGCAGCTTGGTACTTTTGTGTTGTGTTTGTGTTGACAGCAGGTCTCCGAGTATAAATCCACAGGCTGGCACAGACACAAAGCCGGAAATGGTTGAAAGGCTGAAGTTGTGTTTTGGACTTTGTGTTTGAGCCCGATTAAAGGCATGGCTGACTTCTAGTACGTGACCATGAGCAACGGTGTCTGTGAACATTAGCGCCAGTTCTCTGATTTTATTAGACGCATGATGACATACTACACAATTTACAGGATATTTGATAGGATATCTGAATGCAATTCCACAGTGGACAAAAATTTACCAGGACCATATATTGACTATCTTAAAAGACAGATTCAGCCATCACAGCACACGTCCAGCCTAATAGTAAATTAGCAGGGCAAAGTAGAAATGACCTCCCGTGTTTGAGGTCCAACATGAAGCAGAACCTCGGAGGCTATGTGAACTCTCTGCTCTGGTTTATCTCCCTCGTACTCTTGCACTTCCTCCCTCCAAACTTCGCTTCAAACGCCTGCAGGTAGAGAAGCGATTTTCACCTAGTGTTTGAATAATTCCCTACCTTCCAAAAATCCCAGAAATGTTAAAGTAAAATCAGCAGAGATCAGAGAAAAGGGATTATGGCTGAGTAGTAATCAGAGCGTCTCTCGGCTGTTTTTTTTTTCTTCCTGGCTGCGTGAACTGAATGTGAATAGACTTCATATAGAGGAGGATTTACATATAGCTCATGCGGTATTTGTATGATGGTGACCGCAAGCTTATGTTGTAGCACATTGATCTAATGCGTGTATTATTATGGTAGGAAAATTGTTTTTTTATTATTAATTTGTTGATTTATGGTTAATAAATAAATTACACGTAAAATAACTTTTTTGGATGTATGTGATTCAAGGTTTTATAACCGGTCGTACATTGGCAATGTAGCAGTCTATGTGAACAAAATAAATGCAAAACATAGATTTTCTTCTAAAATTGTCTACATAATTTTTAATTGATTTTCATGATCAGTTTTTTTTAATTATACAATTTATTAATAATTTAATTCACACAACTTCCATGATTAGGAAGCCCAATTTTAAACTTCAAATGAGAAATAGCATAAAAAAAACGATTACATTTTTAAAAGTAAAGTACAAAGTCTATTTGTAAAAAATAATAGATTAATTCTAAAGTGGTTAGTTGTCCAATAAAATGCAACCATTAATTGTATGATTTAGTATAGACACTAAACTGATTTTCCAGTAGCACATTATATGTGATAACTACATGCTATGAACCATTAGTTAATCATCAGTAAATAATCAATTAATATAGACGTGAGATGCTCTTAATCTCAGTGCACATATCATAGTGTATATGTAGTATATTGTGTTTGTACAGTGACATTAAAGTCATTCTACTCTTTTTAAGTTATTTTGTCAAGAATGTTTCTAACATTTCATGTTGTTTTACTTTATGTCAAAGTGTTTTGGTTCATATTCATTCACATTTACAGTATTACTGTATTTCTACTTGAAACAGATGTTTTTTATGGTTGAGTTCTCTTTTGTGCCCCCCCCCCTCCTGTTCTGTTTAGTACAGTAACAACTGATTCTCAATACCTCTTTAAGTTTACTTTTTACTTTTTAATTATAGAGTTAATATTTGTGTGAATAAAGCTTTTCAACCGCACTGAATAACTGTTACATGTCTGAATTAGCATCATTTATATGATATAATATATAATGATATAATATATAATGATATAATATATAATATATATATATTATATTAAAATGAAAGCTAGTGAGATTCAGACCCGCAACCTCTTGTCCAAGCCCCTTACAACTGGACCACAACTGCCATGCAATAATTAAGCATGTTTCATGGCTGCTAATAAAGCATGAATAAAGCCTTTATAGGAGTATTTATAAATTACTTACTCAGGTCTATTAATGTGGGAACATTGCTTTATAAATTATTCATGGATTACTTACTGATGCTTAACTAGTGGTGTAGCATGAAGTCACCATTAACTGCTACCGATGATCCTACTACAATACGCTCCCGACTTTCATGTATGCAATAAATATGTTGCTAATTACAATATATATTTCCATTCAAAACCAAAGTGTCACTCAAACAACACTGCACATCCAGTTTCCATTTAAGCATCCCAGCAAGTCTCTCATGCGTGCTGAGCAGTGCAAACATCCTGGTATTGCTCCGCATTATGCAGGAATGATTCCATCGTGATTCGACAGATTGAATTTTGAGCACACCGCTGTTGACGTGCACTACAACGTGCCCTGTGCTTAAGATGCTAAACGTCTGCTCCCGGGGCAAGCGTTTGTGCTGAAACAAGCACCGCATCCTCCATCAGTTTGAAGGAGTCTTTCTCCACCACCCACCCAAGTCATCCATAACAGGACAACGGCACGAGCGGACCAGCCGGATAAAGTTGAGGAAAATAGTGTCTGTCTGTGTGAGCGATGGATAATGCATTCATTCAATCACAGCGATGTCAGAGGAGCATCGCTCTCTAGATAAGAGTATGTTTGATTTCTTAAAGCCCGGCACTGATTGGATAGGGGAATTGTTGGCTGTTGTGAAGGGATGCAAATGAGTATTTTACAATCCACTCCATTGCTTCCTATTAATTTGTTTTGATTTTTCTTGTATTCCTTGGGGCCTGCAGCTCATTAGTAATGATTAATTGGAGAAAGCCTCCATTTGCTGAGCCCCCGTTTTAAGCCGGACCTTGTTCCGGAGTGTAACTCCACTTGCGATGTGTTCAAATCAGGCTTTATCAAACATGGAAACTCATTTAACCTTCAACATAGCAGCGATTTCAAACAAGTCAGTGCTAAAGATGAGTCAATTGTAAAGTGTTATAAAGGGTATATACATAGAATATTGTTGCAGCTTGAAACATTTGAAACATGTTCGACAAAAGTTTGTGGTCGCCTAGACAATTGTGTGTGTGTTCCATCAAAAGTCACGCACAGAGCAAGGATAGACTGTCAAGTTTCACATATTCACAAAAAGTGCTCTATTTCTGGCCATTTTGAGCATTCGATTGACCCACAAATGTAATGCTCCAGATTCTCAACCTGTTCAAAGGAAGGTCAGTTTTATAGCTTCTTTAACCAGATAAACAGTTTCCAGCAGTGCTAACATGAACAAACAAGGGTTTTACAATCATCCATTATCCTTCTGACAGAATTAGCAAACACATTGTACCAGAGGTGTGGACTCGAGTCATGTGACTTGGAATCGAGTCAGACTCGATTCACGAATTTGGTGACTTTAGACTCGACTTGAACAAATATAAAAAGACTTGCGACTCGAATTGGACTTTAACACAACAAACTTGGACTTTCACTTGGACTTGGACTGACTTGCAAAGACTTGCCACCTCGCTTGAAAAGTCGCTACTTCTGTTTACAATTATTTGCGCGCATTGCAGGCGCCTGTATAACGCATTTGTGATCGTCGAGACTAGCATGCGCGCATTTGTGACGTAGAGAGCTTGCGAGTGTTTTGAATTTTGTGAACGCGGCGTTTGTAAAATAATACCAAAGACAGTTTCGTCTGGCAATAAAAATGACAAGGTGAACAACAACAACAACAACAACAACAACAACAACAACGAGTTGCAGTGTGTAAAACATGCGAGTCAAATATTGCAGACGGGAACGCCACAACTTCCACAACTTTGTTCGACACCTGAAGCTGCACAAAGGTATGTTTTGAATGAAGACTATCAAGTCAAGACTATCTTATTAGCTAAGTGACCTACTAGATGCGTGATTATATCAATGAGGCTGTACATTTCCTCAGCATCACCTGCCAAACTCCTGCTGCACACACGCGATCGTGGCTACACACACCCTACAGCACACAAGGGATTGTGACATCTCTCTCTCTCTCTCTCTCTCTCTCTCTCTCTCTCTCTCTCTCTCTCTCCCCCTCCCTCTCTCTCTCTTTCTCTCTCTGTTTTGGTTATAAGTTTGAAGGGAGTTAAACAGAGTAAAATGAAGCTGTCTGTAGGACTCATTCAAGTACTGTACATGTTTTGATGAGAGCATGGTTATTCATTTAAGGATATGTGTAAGTTTTGAAACAATTTCAGGTGAAGATAATTTCAGATTTCAGACCTGTTTTTCTGTTTAACATTTTTTCTGCAATATTCTGGGTAGATTAGTGTCGTGTCAAGTGTGTACAATTTGTTCAAAATTAACAAATGTTTTTTTTTTTTTTAAAAAAAAAAACTCTCCTGAGTCCGTCAGTGAACAATTGGTCCGTTCACTTTTCGAGGGACAGCTGAGAACCATTTTTTGTGGTTTGGTCAAAATAGTTTGTTCGTTCTTTCATTTGTCATGTGACTGCTGCGCTGTTAACACAACAATGGCATCGTATCTTTTAACTTTGTGGCATGTTGTGAATTATATGTTGTCCACTGAAGCAAACCATGTTGTTAATTGTTGTCTCGGCAACAGTGCTGCATGCTGTATAAAATGGACAAATTACTCAAAACTAATTGTTTACTTTACAGTTCGAGAGTTAAAGATTGATTCAGTTAAAAGAATTGAACTTCCCACCACATGACAGCAGCACTTTTTCAGAAAATATAATTTGTAGCTTTATGTGTCTTATCAATGTTTTTTCATTTAAAAATGTTTGTTTAATAAATACAGGTGATTCAACCTACATAAAGTATAACTAATGTATACTTTTTATTTTTCTGTTGAAAAGACTCGAAAAGACTCGAAAATCAAACCGTAGGACTTGGACTTGAGACTTGTTAGCTATTGACTTGGACTTGACTCGAGACTTGCTTGTCCCTGACTTGGGACTTGACTCGGGACTCGAGGGCAGTGACTTGAGACTTACTTGTTACTTGCTTAACAGTGACTTCCCACCTTGTCCCACCTCTGCATTGTACCATTAAAACACTGAAGTGATAGTTGCTGGAAATGGGCCTTTATACACTTATATAGATACATTATGTATTGCACCAAAAACCAGACATTTACAGCTAGAATAGTTATTTACTACGTAATAAGTAAAGAAATACATACGGTATTCTCCACACTTTTTTTTTTCGCTGCAATTCAGATTTTTGCGTTTCGACTTTTGGCACTAGTGTAGCAAAAATGGGTAGTGCCAACAAATCCATGTGCCCTTTGGGGTTTGCCACCGGTTGGCAATGAGGCATGTGAACCAATAACGCGCTAGCTTTCCTCCTCATCAGTAAAATTGAATTGAATTGAATTGAATTGAATTGAAAAATCCTTTATTAGTCCCACAGCGGGGAAATTTCACGTCACAACAGCAAAAACAAATCCAAGCAAATAAATAAACAAACATCACCATAACGCACTGCACACATCATAATAGACAAACAAACAAACACAGACCATAAATGAACCTGCCCGTCATAAGCATAGTTCCAGTCACCAGTTTAAATTTAAGTTCAAATTGTAGAGTCTAATCGCAGCAGGTAGGAAAGATCTGCGATATCTCTCCTTCACACAGCGGGGGTGAATCAGTCTGCCACTGAAGCTGCTCTCCAGAGCAGACAGTGAGTCCACCAGTGGGTGAGAGTCCAGGTCCAGGATGGATGATAGTTTATCCAGGACTCTTCTCTCACCCACCTCCTGCACTGTGTCCAGAGTGCAGCCCAGGACAAAGCTGGACTTTTTGATGATCCTGTCCAGTCTCTTCCTGTCTTTGCCTGAGATGCTGCTGCTCCAGCAGACCACACCGTACAGGATTGCTGATGCCACCACAGAGTCATAGAAGATCTTCAGGAGTGACCCTCTCACTCCAAAAGACCGCAGTCTCCTCAGGAGGTAGAGTCTGCTCTGACCCTTCCTGTACAGTGCGTCTGTGTTGTGAGTCCAGTCCAGTTTGTTGTTCAGATGCACACCCAGGTATTTATAAGACTCCACTCTCTCAATGTCCATTCCCTGGATGTGCATCGGTGGGATGACAGTAGACTGTCGCCGGCGAAAATCCACCACCATCTCCTTAGTTTTCCCTGCATTGATCAGGAGGTGGTTCCGCCGACACCAGTCCACAAAGTCCTGAGTGAGTCCTCTGTACTCAGCATCGTTAGCTCCTGTGATCAACCCAACAATTGCTGAGTCATCGGAGAACTTCTGCAGAACACAGCCGTCCGTGTTGTGTCTGAAGTCTGAGGTGTAGAGAGTGAAGAGGAAAGGAGCCAGTACAGTCCCCTGTGGAGCCCCCACACTGCAGCTCAGAGTGTCAGACACACAGTCCTTGGCTCTCACAAACTGTGGCCTGTTTGAGAGCATCTCATCGTGAATGTGTGTGTTGATGAGTGACTTTGGCTATTTTTCCATTTCTATTCTACAGCTTTAATAACAGCACTATCAAAATGAGTTCATAATCTTGTTGAACTGCATTTTATGTTGGTTTTATATGAATGCATGTCTTTACTGTATGCGTAATTAGTTCTGAACATATGTTATAGCTCTCAAGGAATTAGTATTTATAAATATGTTGTGTTTATGGCTCTCTCAACCAAAAAGGTTCTCGACACCTGCGTTAGTAACACCATCACACAAAAGAACACGTGAGCTGCTTTTTCCCTAAATTATATGTTGTGGTAATAATGTCACCACATTTGATTCTGTGCATGTGTGTGATGAAAATTTTGAATTTAGTTTGTTTTATTTTTTCTCCTAGAAGAGAGTTTTGTTTCCTTTCTGCTGCTCACTATTCATAGTCATTGTTAAATTACACTCATTGTATAATGCAACAGTCTGCGACTGTGAAAAGCCCATTAGTAATAAACTGAACTGGAACTTAAAAGCACTAGTTTGGGTTTGAGTGTGTCAGCCAATGTGAGTTAAATATGTATATAAAAATATTGCATTTTGTGCGGTCTCCATTTCGATAAGAGTCGCTACTGTGTAAAAAGGTTGCCCGATAGATACCAAGTAGGTAGAAACGTATCACAATACTGCAATACCTCTAAAGTGCTCACGCTACATTCACCCTTTTAAACCTGAAACATGCGGCTGTCCTCTTCAAATCCGCACAGGCTCTATAAAGCCCGAGCCTTGATGCACAGCGCACAAGCGAGAGCGAGCGAGGCAGCCGTGAAATGAACCGGTGTGGGAACAGGAGGGATGGTAAGAGGAGAGGAGCAGATGAGTTTATTTGCTCTTTGGAACAAACATGCACTCCGCTTTATGATGAGAGTTAAATTGATGCGGTTAATTGAAAAGCGAGATAAACAAAACGGGGAAAAGCACAAAGAAGAATTGTGCCTGGCAGCTTAGATGGACCACCATTTTTTGAATTGATTCAGACGGCTGTATCCAGACAAATTTACCCAACTAATAGACTTCTTGTTTTTCGCCAACTTTATTTTCATTCAATTAGATAAAAAATGCAAGTGGTTTTTTTTTTCACACTCTCAATTGCACTGAGGACTTTTATAGTGCTTTGTGCCAGATTCTGTAATTTTCACAGCACACATACTTACTTTTTCTCATTGTTTTTCTATAAGCTCTTAAGAATAATGATACACGTTCGTATTTTCCTTTATTTTATAGATACTTTGAGTTGGTCTGGAATTAAGAAAAACACAATATAAATAAACTTGAACTTGAACCACATTTCTCAGATCTGGGCAACTTATTGCATACACCAGGCCTCTCTCGATTTGTGTACAATTGATATTGTAAATCAAAGCTTTTCTACTTCAAATTCCGGCAGGCAAGATCTGTGTGCGGCAAGGTGAGCATACTTGGTATTTTTCAACTAACTAACTAATTAACATCCATCCTTCATGCTGTCTGGACAAATGCACTATGGAGGAGGAGAGAGAGTGAGGTAAATGCCATGGCTTGTGCATGAATTTCAATTAGTCCAATCAGCCATGATTTTCCTGCGGATGTCAATAATGTGTATAATTCTGGGCTTATCTCACTTTGCCATGATGTTTGTGATTTTTGTTCTGATACCTAAAGGAGTGAATTGTGTCTTTCAAAAATATGTTGAGTCAGCAACAGTATATACATATACTGTATATACATTATACTACCATTTTGAAATGTCCTACATTTTGAAAACAAGGCTCCGTTTTTGTCAATGAAAATAACTTTAAACTATTCAGAAATACACTCTATGTGGTAAATGGCTATACTAGCTGAAAACGTTTGGTTTTTTATGTAAAACATAATATCTACATAAGTAAATAGAGGCCCATTTCCAGCAACTGTCACTCCAGTGTTTTAATGGTACAATGTGTTTGCTAATTTCGTCAGAAGGATAATGGATGATTGTAAAACCCTTGTTTGATCATGTTAGCACTGTTGGAAACTGTTTAACTGGTTAAAGAAGCTATAAAACTGACCTTTCTTTCAGCAGGTTGAGAATCTGAAGCATCACATTTGTGGCATCTGAAGCATCAATAAAATGCTCAAAATGGCCAGAAATAGAGCACTTTCAAATTTTCTATTCAGTTTACAACTTATGGTGCTAAAAGAATGTGTGACAAAATTGTGTGACCACAAAATTTTGAACAGTAATGTGAATATGCGTACAGAAATACTCATAAAGTTTACAATCAACAGGGAAAAACACCCCAAATGCTCTACTGATATTAGCTTTGATGCAATTTATATAAAATGTATCTTATTTTATTAAATACTGTTTTTGAGATTTAAACATTAACCTATTTATTTTAATTATATTTCAATTGATTTTTCAGACTACACAGTACACGTGGCTTATTATTCAGAAAATGAGTATAATCCTGCATCTTTCAAAAGTCACTGTGAATAACCGTGTAATGTCCAGTCTAGTGTATGAACTGCTAAGCAGCATAAACTGCAATCTCACATTACTCTTCCCCCACAATATGCTAATGTGTTTAATTAGGTTAATTTGAGGGATTTTTCAAATTTGTTTAAAAACATTTAACTGATGTAATTTTATTAATTGTTTTGATGCAATGAATGCGCTGAGAATATATTCTGGCTAAAATTCATATTACATGTAACTGGATCAGTATTCTTAGACATATCATATCATCATCATTAAACCAAATGAAATACCTTACAGAAAAACCAAGTGAAAAGTCTGTGTACCGTGTGCGTGATTGTGTAATAGTGTGCAGTGAACACTGTCATTCATGTGTAAGGGCTTACAAGCTGGCTTATTTTTTTTTTCTTATTCTGTCAAAAACTGCTCCAAGAACTTGGTTTTACTGGAAGTTATTCTTTATGATGTCAGTGTTGGCCATGGTGAGAATAAAAAAATAGAGGGGAGGGAGGGAGGAAAGAATAGAGGGTGAGGGGGGTTAGCATGGACAGAGCAGGGGCAGAGAGAGAGAGAGAG
>CM051498.1:7512774-7523189 GCA_028031935.1 Paedocypris micromegethes
CTTACTAATTTATTTTTTTTAATCACACATTTATATTTAAGATGCATACAGAATTTCCTGGGGAGTTTTTTGATCAAGTCCAGATCTTTGAACATATCTGAACATTTCCTCACCCATTATTTATCTCTGTGAGCACAGCCTTAGTAGATCCACGGGAGAGCTCATTGTTAAGTGGAACACATTTTAAGTCATAAATTATTCTTGATATCACACTGCTCTCTCGGCCCTATTTAACATTTCCACCACGGAGCTCAGGGGAAAACACAGTAGCTTAAAATCTTGGTTCCTCTTAAACCTTCATCAGCACAAAGATGCAATGAAGAGGACAAAAAAAAATGTTCATGTGGAGAGGTGATGCGAACATTCTCATGAATTATGGGAATTTCATGCTGGGCTCTCAGAAAGACCCTATGCAGGGACAGGGAATAACAAAATGTTCTTATTTCTGGAATGAGATTGCATAGTGGAGAAATTAATTTAATCTAGCTTGATATTAAAATCCAGTCCTGATGAGATAGAAAATGTAGATGACTTTGGCTAATCTCATCTGCTTCACTTCAGGACACGAGGAATGCATGATGGGTAACCAGGTTGTCCTTTATCTTTATGAGTTTACTTTTTTTCAACTTTGTTTTCAAACGTTAAAACGATCCATGATCTCTTTTATCCCCTACCGTAAAATACATATCAGTAATAAACTGATTAAAAACCTTTTTAAAATATCTAACAAATATCTAAATAAAATATTTTGAACAAAAGCTCAAACACTCTAATAATGGTTCAAGTTCAGCTACAAAATTATGTAACAATATACGTGATATGAAAACGCTTGTTTGTATTTTAAAAACAATTTAAAATTGTAAAGATTAAAATAAAAAAACGTAAAACCAATCCAGTTCCTGAAAGACAATTGCAAAGCTTGATTACTTTTGTAATCTGTTATATTTATGATCCATAAAGCCTAGTGTTTACATGTTTGGATTATATTTTATGCTCAAGCTGCGCAGAAACAACTGCTGGTTTAATTTAACATGTCTAGGTCAGTTATGGCAGCAATATATTCTCAAAACACTTATTTCAATTCCAACGGAGGCTCACAAGATGCGAACATTCATTTTCCCAAATAACAAAACATCGGTTGACCTGCACATCATGTTCAATGATTCCTGATTCAAAAATACTTTAAACCTCTCACCCCCACCCTTTCTCTCTCTCTTTCCCTTTCTACTGGAGCTTCTCCTTCTCCTATACTCTCTCCCCCCTCTCTCTTCCTCTCCTCTCTCTCTCTCTCTTTACCATCTCGCTCTCGTTCCTCTTCACTTTTCTCACTCTTCTATCTCTCGTCTCATTCCCTCTCTCTCTCTCTCTCTCTCTCTCTCTCTCTCTCTCTCTCTCTCTCTCTCTCTCTTTTTTACTCATCTCTCTCTCTTCCTTTCACTTTTTCTCACTCTCTCTCTCTCTCTCTCTCTCTCTCTCTCTCTCTCTCTCTCTTCTCTTCTCTCTCTCTCTCTCTTTCCTCTTTCACTTTTTCTCTCTCTAGCTCTCTCCCTCCCTTCTCCCTTGTCTCTTCTCTCACAAATCTCTCAATCCTTCACTCTACCCCGCCCCTCTTCCTCTCTCTCTCTCTTTCATATTCTCTTTATCGTCTATTTCACCCCCCCCCAGCCTCTCTTATTTTTCTCTTTCACTCACTCTTCTTATATCTTTATCTCTTCTTATGTCTTTTTTTCTTTTCTCGGTTGTCTCTGTCCCATTTCCCCACTCTCTCATTATTCTATCTGTCAGTCGGTCTGTCTGTCTGTCTGTCTGTCTGTCTAGCCCGACACCCCCTCCAGTCGTCTGTTTGTCCTCTGTCTGTCTTTCTTTCTCTCTCTCTTATTCTCCAAAATCACTGCGCTGATTGCAAAAACAACTGATTTGTGTGATTGGCACGTACGATTAAGACACTTTATTAATTTAACATAAATTGACAATCAACCGGAGACTAAGAAATATGTGAATTGACTGTTCATCATTTGATATAACAACACGGCACATGGTAATATATTTAAACTTTTCAGCAATTGCTAAATAAAAAAAAAAATTTGCCTCCTGCTGTGGAGGTCTGATGGTGAACATTGGTGACTGCAATAGTGTTTTATTTTTATTTACTGCAATTTTTTAAATAAGGATTAAGTTAAGGCTTTTTCAATAGATCACTTAGAAAAATAGACACTTTTAAGAAAAACATTTATACGTTTAATTGGTTACTTACAAGTTGAAGTACAGTAGAATCACAAAAATGTAAGTTGACATGGAATAAATGACCAAAAAAATAGAAAGAATTTACTAAAGTTTTGACTCCTGTAATGATCCCCTGTGCAGCTCTAAACAATAAAAACCCTCCTGATTTATTTATTTATTTAAATGAATTTTATTGCGTACTGCTTTATTGAAAGCATCAAAAGTTTGAATTAACACATATAAGAAATAAGAGAAATAAGTATGAAGTTTTGAAGATTTTAAGATGTTACAAAACCAATGTTAGCAAAAAACAAAACAAAAACTTTCTAAATAGATTCATTGGTGCTTGCGCTTTATCAGTACTCTTGCATTACAAATATATAAAAGATCGAACACATTTTTTTAATCACACTGAAGCATTGGCCTTTATTTTTTAACTTGAAATGCAAACGAAAAGTCTCACCAAAATAAGTCAATGCCTTACTATACTAACTTTACTCAACTACACACACACACACACACACACACACACACACACACACACACACACATATAAAAACTGCTTTTTAAATTTAATCGCAGTAGGGTAAAAACTATTATGCCTACAGACAATAATACTCAGTTACACGTGAGTACAGCTTGGCTATATGACCACTAGGGGCAATATTGATATTGAGCTCAACATTTAACCCATCAAGAGTAACTTCACTCCATCCACATACACAGTGAAGTTAACACACACAAACTCGGAGCAGTGGGCAGCCTTAAGCCAAGGAGTCCAGAGAGCTTGTGTGTCTTACTCAAATACACCCAGTTGTGGAACCCATCAGACAGAGATTTGGACAGAGAACGCCTGGGTGGCAGATCCAACCACTGAACCACAAGACCATGCAACAGTATAATTGTATTTCACACGTGATAGGGAACGCAAACGTACATTACAGGAACTTGTTTTTCAAACATTCAAATTGGCCTTGAATCAAGGAGCACTTAGCCAGGCCCAATTAGCCCAGTGTGACTGCAACCTCAAGAAATTAGCCTGGGCTAATTAGCATTTGAAAGTGTTAATTTGTTTTACCACAAATCCAGTGCTCCTTAAATACCAAATGTGGAAAAGAAGAAGAAAAAAACATCTTCATCTTGGATTCAATCATTAACTGCTGGCCTTTTTGTTTTTTGCTGTCTTCATTCAGATTCCTTGTGGTTTTATCCATCACCTCCCCCACCAGCACTTCTCTCCCACATGCCGCAAAATACAGCAACAGCTTGTAGGTAATTGATCAGACAACCCAACTGTAAAATATTCATTTTCTACTTCAACAGCCAAATAAATCTCTGGAGAATTTTTTTCAAGAGACTGTGAAGATATTGCTTATGTGCGGCCAGGTTAGCACACAGCTCATTGTAAAAAGTCAGTTTACTGGGAATTCGGCTTTGAGATGGGTGCTGATCGATGTTTGGCCAAGCAAGACGTTGACCCAAGTCCTCTCTCAACACTACATGCAGAAGCCAGAATTGAAGACGCATCCCGCATGCTTGACCAGGTCTCTATTACCTCTATAGTACTAGGGTGAATTCCGAACCAGAAAGAAAAAGAACATATGCAATGGGAGTTTTGTCATTATGGCCACTAGGGGACGTATCAAAATTGTCAGGGTTCTTATGGGTGCTAGAATCCATGAAAATGCTTGAATTTTAACAATGTGTTTTCAAGGCCTTGAAAATGCTTGAATTGTAAATGATGGGCTTGAAAATGCTTGAAATTATGCACATTCTCTGGACCGTATTCTGTGTCTGGTTTCACGCGACTTTTGATTCATAGACTACTGAGAGTGAGACAGAGAGATAGAGACAGACAAATAAAGCGAGTCTGTGAATAAACTGCCTGTGATCACTATGATCCAGGTCAGATTAAAAGTGCAAAAAGTCTGAAGCATCAACACTTTTATTATTGCAGTGTTCCCGGCTTTGTTACACTTTGATAAACCAAAACACACTTGGCTAAAAATGGAGAAGAATAGCAGATGTCTAGTTTTCTACTTTAAACAAAGCTAGAATACAATTTTTGCCTTTAATGTAAGTAAGGTCTACTAAAATGTAATGTCCATTTTTCCACTAATAGCACAAAGCTGTCACCCGAAATGGTAATCAAATCAAATCAAATCAAATCATCTTCATTTATATAGCACTTAAAAACAACCAAGGTCGACCAAAGTGCTGTACAACAAGGACATAAAACAACCATAAACAATGTTTGATAACAGAATAATAAAATGTGAATAAAATCACGGCCTAAAACAAGTAAAACCCACTAAACATGCAGGACCTCATACAGAGTTAAAAGCCAGAGCATAAAAATGTGTTTTTAAAAGTGACTTAAAAACAGGTAACGATGGGGCCTGTCTAATGTAAAGCGGAAGGGCGTTCCAGAGGGCGGGAGCAGCCACGGCGAAGGCCCTGTCACCCCGGCGTTTTCGCTTTGACACTGGGGCTTTCAGGAGCAGCTGGTTCGCTGACCTGAGAGATCTGGCCGGAGTAAAAGGAGTGAGCAGCTCGGTGAGGTAAAATGGGGCTAGACCGTTTAAAGATTTAAAAACAAATAAAAGGACCTTAAAATCAACTCTAAAAGGCACCGGAAGGAAATGCAGAGAGGCCAGGACGGGCGTGATGTGCTCCCTCCTGCGTGCACCAACCAGAAGTCGGGCCGCCGCATTTTGTATTAGCTGGAGACGAGCAAGCGAAGCCTGGCCGACACCGACGTATAAGGCATTGCAGTAATCCAGCCGTGATGTTATGAAGGCGTGGATTAACATTTCGAAATGCTGCCGTGTCACCATTGGTTTCACTTTAGCCAGACGCCTAAGGTGGAAAAAGCTTGTTTTTACGACTGTGCTAATTTGGGCCTGTAGTTTTAAGTCACAGTCTACCTTAAATCCCAGGTAGGTAATGTTTCATTTCGATTGTGTTTAGTTTTAAATACAAATGTTACCACAACTGTGTGATGCTGGTGTAGTGGGCAGGATTAAATCATGACACCGGAGTCTTGCTCAAGGATATTCAGTTCCTGAACCCTCAACCCTCAGATTCAAACCAAGGGTGGGGCAGCAGGTCTAACTCCCAAATGCTGCACCACATAGACAGACACATATAGACACAGATACATCCCAAAACTGATAGAAACAAAGCTTCTCAAACCCTTCACCTTCACTTGACCTCCACGAGGAAATGCTGCATAATTGACGTCGCTGTTTAATGTGTCAAAATCGTTCCTGACACAAGCGTGGAACAGAACCAAAGGCAATTTTTCAGAAATGACAGAGCTAAGAGAAATTAGAACACTCTGCATTGTCTCTCAATTACACAATATCTCCTCCAAACATTTAAATATGTCATGTTTGATCGTTTTACTTGCTTTCAAATATCTCCATACTACATATGACAAGACATGTAAAAAATCAAAGCAGAACATGAAATTAATCTTAACGTAGCAGAGAACAATTAAAAGTTAGTGAATTAAATACCTTATTAAAATTGTGTCGATTCTTCATAAAACACCACCCAACACAACACATTCAACTTATTTATTCAGTAGATTCAGACCCATATAAAATTTTTTCCATATTATATAAAACGAAATGCTGTATGTATATATATATATATATATATATATATATATATAATCATTCATATAGAATCATATAGAAATCATTCTACCGCATATTATGGACCGTTCTTTATCTCTTTCCTCTCAATAACTTGATCAATTGTGCTTTATAAATATCTATGTAAGCTTGTGGAAAGGGTTGATTAAACTTGGGATAATCTCTTGGCTCATCCATTCAATATCATAATACTTGGGATGTAATCCTCTTGTGCACTGGTCTGCTCTTCTTTGCTCTTACTGGATTAGATCCTCTACATTTATTTATTTATTTATTTATTTGTTTTGAAAACCTGCTAAACGGCAATGATAAACTAAGCAAAGTAAATGGACAAAAATGTTTAATTCATAAATATATATATATATATATAAATCATATTTTATATTTAATAACAAATTAATCTCTCACTGGTTAAACGAATTAATTGTATAAATTGCTACATTTATAAAATTTCAATTCGTCAATGCATTTGTAACTGCGTTTTACCTTTACCTTTCAGGTCAGTAAACACGGAGTAGTGGGCAGCCGCAAGGGGAAGCATCCGAGGGGCAAATGGGTGTCAATATCTTGCTCAAGGACACTCAGATGTACCAGCCAAAGCAGGACTCAAACCTGCAACCTCTTGGACACACGCCCAATTCCCCGCCACTGATATTGTTGTTAATTAAATCATGTTTGCCTTTGAGATCAATATTTTCATTCTTTAATAATCTCACAATATAGCTAGGGGTTTAAGATATCTGTGTTTATTTGTGCTAGTGTAATGAAACATAATACTCTATTACTGTGACCTTTGTGTGAAGGAGACTCTGCATCAGCTTGATTGACTAGTTCCACAATGTCTTGTCCTTTAGGTCTGTTCACATAGTAATTGTATCTGGAAAGATGAGGCAACGCTTCCAAAAAGAAAGCAAACACGACTGCATTTCACGTCTGTTTTGTTCACAAAAGGAAGAGACCAGGGCCAAAAATAAATCTCTCAACCATCACATTGGTTGGAAGCAGAGGTATAAAGTAAAAGGTACTTCAGTAAAAGGTACTTATTGTACTTGTACTATATCAAAAGTTCCTGTCTGAGAGGTTGCAGGTTTGAATCCCCCTATGGCTGGTTCTGCAACTAAGTGTATTTGGGCAAGACACTGAACCCCACATGCCCCCAGGCGCCACGGCTTAGGCTGCCCACTGCTCGAAGTTTGTGTGTGTTCAATTCACTGTGTGAATGTGCACTTCACTTAGATGGGTTAAAAGCAGAGCACAATTTCGATATGGCTCACCATATCTCACTTTACTTGACTTTACTTTACTTTACATTTGATTGGACTTTTGATTTGACCATTACTCGTTACATTGTGATTGAGCACGACAAGTCAGCATCTTTTTCTACCGTGGTTAATTTCTTGTGCAGACAAGGCAATATTGCCATCTGCAGGATGCGGAAGTTACTGGATGCTATTTATGAGCTGAATCACGTGAATGTGAATTAGCAATTTTTTTTTAACATTGAGTTTTTATTTTTGTTTATCTTGTTCGTCCATTTTAAAACATTGAGATGTTACAATTAATTTATATTTTAGGAAATAAAACCTCATAATAAAAGAGTTTCCTGTTTCACATTTTACTGTTTTCATTTTAGTCTTAGTCAGTACAAGTAAAATACTTTACATCTATTACTCAAGTCTTATTGAAATTGGTGTAAATTGTAACAGAATATTTTTTTACAGTCAGGTATCCATACTGTTACTCAAGTATGGTTTTCAGATATTCTTTACTTTTCTGGTTGGTGGCTTTGCATTATGTCACACAAGACAGAAAAATTAGTTTGAGATGCAAGTTCCAGTCTGGCTTTTCTGTGTCCATTTTGCATGTTATTTTGCTAATGTGTGTGTATGTAGGCAGTATCCTCCCAAGATCCTACTTTTGATGCAACTAAGGAAAGTTTGACAGACTTTGTGAAGCACTAGCATGGTAGAGCAACTCCCGCTAACCTCAGAAATCCCCTTTTCCGTGACCGCTGGTGTGGTCCGACGCCCCCTGTGTGTTCATATGGCAAGACCTCCCACTCATTGGTGCTTTTTTTTTTTTTTAAGAAAATTGGCTTTACCCAAAGCTTGCCCTGAAAGAGTAGCCCAGTTCTGCTCTTATGTGATTTACACGGGTAGAAACTGTGAGGCCGTGGATCAAAGGCAGTCAAGCTTTAGGCCACTATTATGTATAGCAGTGTTATGAAAATGTGAGAGTTCATTTTTTGAAAGTATCCAAAAGTAAGAAGTAAGGACATTAAGGGTCCATTGAGGTCACACACACACACCCTTGCATTTATAATTATATATAGTAGGTCCCATCATTGATAACTCAATTGTAACTTCTGCCCTAAAATCCCATGCTGACCTGGGAAAAGGCCTTCAAAATGTTTGGGCCCAGACTAAAACCCCTACTAGTGTCCATAGGGCCCTACTTTGATTTAGATGTCTGAAAATACACAGACACACAAAATTTGATTAAAAAGACCATAGCGTAGTGAGACACATCAGATATGTACACAAAGGTTCACATTTACGTCACGTTTGTTTGGAGAATCACTCAATATGTACTATGGTACAGCTCACAATACCCAGTACGAATGTACAACTCTCATGGATTTAAGCTACACAATTTTTAGTTGGTTGCGTAAAAATGAGAAAGAAGAATAGAAATGATGTGAGTGAAGAGAACGTGTGTTGAAGAGAAAAGAGAAAGCCAGAGATAAAGAAGAAACATAATTAACTTATTTTGCTGGGAGAAGTCTATTACAAAAAAAAATCAATCTGCCTTGAAAAGAGGGATTTGGAAATGTGGCAGGTCGAGGAGGAGAAAATAGAGGACCAATTTGAGACAATGTCTAACAGAAACAACAAAAATGTTTTCGGTATCTTTCCTCACACCACTTTTTAAATGTAAAACTCGGTAACACAATACTTGGCAATCAAAACCCAAGTACAGATGCAAACTACTTTTTTTTGTGAGCCATACAGAGGCTGAAAACTCTACAAAGCACAGATGTTTGTCCCTGTTTTCTTCTGTCGCGAGTAAAAACTGATGCACCAAAGTGACATTCAACCACAAAACACGTCAAGCGTAGAAAAAATATCCTAGCCATGAAAATGTCACAGAGTCCTTCCCCCGGTAATCAGTTTGCGAGCATTTCTCACTCATTACATGACATAATGAAAAATTGTTCTCTATCGTTTTGCTGTTAAAAGGCAGAGTGAGTTCCGTGAAAAGGCCAGCAGATGCTTCTTTTGAGGCACTTCCATGAAGAGGCAGCGCTGCGTGAGAGCTCTGGGGAGAAAAAAGAAGAAGCTTGAAATGGCAGGGGTTAATAAAGTCCATTTGGTAGTTAGAAACACCAGAAGTGTTGGAGGGGAAATTATAGAGGGCGTGTCGATAGTCTCCAAAAAAAGATTGCACTTCAGATACTTCCTCATTCGGGGTCTTGATCACTCTTGACAGAAGCCCCTTCCCAGCCACTACCCGGGGGGTTTGAGTGACAGCTCCACTGGGCCGAGTGGTATCCGTCTGCTATACAGGGATGAGCATTGGCAGCTGGGATGGAGAAGCCAGAGGAAAGACAGAGGACAATAGCAGTCTTTGTGGCTCTGAGCTGGCACTAACTACTACAGGTGTCCTTTTCACCAGCCGAGTTGGTGAACCATTGGGGAGATGCTCTCATTTTGTCAAGTGAGTCAATCCAGGAAGACCGACCAGCTTGAACACAAATGAGAAGATACACACACAGAAACAAAAAAATAAACACGTGTTGGTTAATTTGAATGTTGTATTTGCGTGTGTGTGTGTGTGTGTGTGTGTGTGTGTGTGTGTGTATCCATACACTGACAAACATATATAGACAATATATAGACACATAGTATATTGTATGCACAGTACATATTTATATACTTATGTACTACAGATTGTAAAAACATGGGTGCTTATATTCGCGTAAATATGGTATTTAAGCATATAGTATATACTATATTTACCCAAAAGCATCATTTTTTAAAAACATGAGGGGTGCTTATATTAGCATATTTCAAATATGACCGTAAATATAAGGACCCATTTCAGCAATCGAAGTAAATGTCAATTAATTGTCTTTATGTAGAGTAGTACTTCTGCATTGTGTCCTTCTATGTTTCTAAAAATAATGGTTCCGGAGGCAGACATGCTCCCCCAGACATGTGGTTTTATTGGCTAAATAACAGAAATAATAAAAAGAAAAATTTATTTTAATCTAATATTCAAGTTAAACAATATTCAAGTGAAAAATGGGTCACATGTAAGAATTCAATATGTAGTCAGAAATATTAGTTACTGGAAAGTCATAACATCAAGAACGTAAGGAGATGCTTATATTCAGCTATTAATGAAAATTTCATTTGGTACATGAAAAAACAAGGGAGAATGTGTTTATATTTGCGTAAACACTACACACACGCGCATACACATACGTATACTGTATTTACGTGAATATAAGCACCCTTTTTTTTTTTT
>CM051498.1:7527462-7551904 GCA_028031935.1 Paedocypris micromegethes
TTTTTTTTCCTCTTAGTTCCTTGATTTTTATTTTCTGACGTCAAATTTTTGTAATGTCTTTCAAACATGCACCTACTTAGAAAGAAAATATTCCTTCACTATTTATATAACTTCGTTAAACTTTCACTAGTTATACAATAAGTGATGTATGTAGGACACAGATGTCAGTTATATTGAATATACATATTACATGTTCATTTTTCGATGTATAAAAGTCTATATATTAAAATGAGCAAGAACCAAAATGTATTAATTATTTCCTGCTCACGCCATTTATACATTTCATTAAACAAAAACAAGTATCACATAAAAAGAAAGAAATGACAAAGATGTTCTTTGGATTCATGAAGAGATGATTGGTTATTTTTGTTTTTTTGCATTTTCCATTTATAAAGGTTTCATTCCATACAGGCTGAGGTGTAGATGGGGGTAAAAACTAGCTTAAATAGTATGGTAAAGTTTTAAAAAATATATATTTTGTACAGTTTATTACAAACTCTGAAAGAGATTAAAAGTTACACGTTATAAAGGAAAAACTATTTAATTTATGCAGCCACTGATGGTGACCGCACTTGATGTAAGAACGTGAAGCTTCATTGTAAAACAGTGACAGTAAAGCTACTACAAAACTAAACTAGTCAGTAATTTCAGAAAGTTGCTTCAGAGGGATCAGGTGTATAAAAGCATTACTGTGATTTACTGTCAACACTTTTAACAGCAAATCCTTTTGTAACAATCCAAATCCAAAACAATCACTATAAAGGTCTCCCCCTTTTTGCGCACAGTAAACTATTCATTAAATTGCATTTCACAATTGCATCCTAATTCATGTGAAATGGTCATCAGCAAGGTTGACGCGGTCGTTCACTCGCAGCTTATCTCCAGAAGCCCTTATCAATGCTCGAACAAAAGCAGAAAAGTGTAATTACACAGTGATTACAATCATGCACATGGAATATTAGTGATTTGTGATGGTGATTCATCAGAATGTCTCTTGTCTTCTCAATCAAACAACCATAGATCAAAACACAATCCCAAAGCACAAATTGATTATGAAAAAATGCTAAATTATGTATTCAGAACGTCACTGGTCTGTGATTTATAGCAGCGAGATCTACAGTGTTTGCTTAGGCCTTGGTGGAAGCTGCTGATAAGGACGATGCACAGTCATGCACACAATAAACAAAGAGAAGCCCTTCCTGCGAGACCACCTATCTCCTCCGTCCCCCTAATCTGGCCTCAGCATGGTCCAGAAATCCCAAGGCCACCAGTGGCATCCACAAACCGCCAACTGACAAGGCCCGTGGACCTGGTTTTTCTTTAGGCAAAATAGTTTTTGTTCAGATTTACATCCTGATCATCAAAGTTACTTTAATTACAAACTAGGCGGTTTTGTGTACGCACGAGAGCGAAGCTTAAGTGGACACTGCGGCGATTAACACAAGATTATCCTCAAATACAAACACCAACAGAAAACACACAAAATGTCCTCCACAACCTACTTTACCGCTGACTGCTTTCATTTTAACGCTTGATAAAAAAATATCATCGAATGACCACAGCTGGGATTATCCACCAGAAGTCTGGATTATGTAAATTGCTGGATCAATAGTGAGTTTTTCACAGTTTTGCCGTTAGCTTACTTATTCTGGACATTTCCTGGACGTGTAATTGTTATGCGTGGGCTAAGATTCTCATCATGCTTTATGTAAAATAAAATTCTATTTTACTAATGCATTTCATTGAAACACAAAATGTGAAAATCTGTAGAATTCAAAGCTAAATCATTGCTCTCGTTTTTTCCACAATCAATGCAATTTGAATGTTGTGCAAATATGGACTGTATAAAATGAAAGTAGAATTTTTTATTTGCTAGGTATTCTGATAGTAATGCTAAAAAGTGTTTAAAGTACAAGACATTGCAAATAAAATACTTTTGTTACAGGTTTGCATTACAATAAACGGTTAAAATTATATAAGAAAAGAAAAAGCTATTTCCTGAAACTATTACTTAATTATGTCACAAGTTATTTTTGAGTCGCTTAAATTTAATTAAATTGAATTTACAGTCACATATTGTCTCAAAGCGGCTGTACAAATAAACTAAATGTAATGATTGTGAGGCTTACAATCCAAATGTAATCCAACAAAGCAAGATGCAAAAACAGGCAAGGTGGTCAAATATATGAGATGATACTGTACCACATTGATGCTAAATCGTCTGTGAAAAGCATGAGCCAAACAGTTTAGCACATGTCTGTGACTCTTTAATTTAAAATGGCCAGGAAGTCTCCAACGAAGAAGAGGGTTGCCAGATCAAGCTCGCACTCACACTCCCTCTGCTGGCCTGGAGTGGCAGTAACTCACACTAAACAATGAGAATTCAACACTAAAATGAACATGACTATGGTTATGACCAGTCAATACTGGGCAAGCAGAAAGACGACAGTGGATATCAGAACAAAACAAAATGGCAAAAATTAATAAATACATAAATAAACTTAGGGGAACCATGTTACTATGTCCATGTCGGGGTGGTCCAGAAAAGACCCCAAACTTTTGAGATAAGAATGAACATTTTAAAAATAATAATAATTTAACATAGACAAAGTTAATTAATTCTTGAATGTTGAAACCAAAATTTTGTAATATTAATTTGTGTTTTAAATAATAAAATAACAATACTGCATTGTATTCTTACACAATTGCAAATTATGGTTTCATATAATTTTATTTGGAAACATTTTAAATGAAAAATTCTTACTGTACATATTTTGAAATTTAATCAAACTAGATATCTTAATATCTTAGCTAGACTTAAAGATTCCATGCACTTACAAAAACCACAAAGAGCAAATAACAATGTGGTGAACAAATGTATTATTCATATGATAGATGCACTTTATATTTCATGCAGAAATCTTATGTTTGCATAGCTTGTTAGTTTTTGACAAACTACAGCAATTGCACGTTTCATTTTTTGCACCTTCATCCAATGTTCCTATGGTTTATTTACAGTAGAAGAGGAAAGAGAAGGGTTTTCTCCTCCATGGCATCCATATCTGGTTCTCGTTTGATTAAAAATGTATTCAAATATTGCCTTCTAATACTTTTTTCCTATTCGTCTATGCACCAGTGAACACGAGATTAAGCACTAGGTGAATTTTCCCACAAATCCCAGGGTGGAGAGGCAAGATAAACACACTCCATTGAGTTTGCCACTGCAATTACCTTTTAGAGTTTTATTTAAAAAAAAGACAGAGAAAAAGAGAGACGAACCTCCAGTCTTCAAGCAAGATTTTTGCTATGTGCAGTGCAAAATGGGGAATTTACAATGCAATGAAAATTAACCAGGAATTGCGAATTCATCCAAGTTTTGACACATTTTACCAATGTGGCCATTTTAACACAAAAAAGCTGATTTTTTTTTTTATTCAAATGTAATTATTCTTCAATAAAACCTTTTACACTCCTGTCCCCACAAGGCACGTACTCACAAAGGCAAAAACAGTGACTTATAAAGATTTCATTTTATTTCTATTAATATATGTATGGAAAAATGTATCTGGGTCTCTTTTTCTCTAAGTCTGCCTCATAAAATGATCTAGTCCACAGATTGACTTATCTATCTGAATCCAATTTTCGTGTTCACTGGCTGCAATGAGTGCCCTTATCCCGAGATGAGTTGGGTGTACACCTCCCCTATCAGCTCCTGATAAACAGACGGAACATTACAGCTGCCCTCTGAAGTGAGAATCCGCCCAAAGATACCACCATGAATAAAACACCACAGAGGGGCTCGCACTTCCCCACATTGCAACAAATTCTGCACGTATCACTCAGCACTCAGGTGCAGAGCGAAATCCCAGTTCGTTTCATTTCATTTTACAAAAAACTGATCCTGGGTGTTGACAACACAAACACGTTTCAAATTGCTGACACGTGTAAAATGCAAAGCAAATTTGGGTCTAATTCTGAGTCTTTATCGTTTGCCATAAACAATACTTTTTTCCCCACAAAATAACATTTCTCTGATAAGGATTGAGTCATACTGTATTATCTGGTTTCATACACATTCAGTTTCAAGGTTAAGTAAAAAATACTTGTATCTATGAATAGAATAGAATAGAAAAAAATAGAATAGAATAGAACAAACTCCTTTATTTTCATTTTATCACAGGGTTACAATGCAATTAGTAATCTCTTCCTAACTTCTACCTAACCACCCAACCACCATCCATCCAATTATCCATCCATATTTTGATTCATTCATCCATCATCCATCCAGCAACTAATCCATCTTTTAATTCAGTCATGTATCACCCAACCATCAACCAATTAATCCATCCACCCAGCAACCCATCCATCTTTTTATTCTTATTCCAATCCAATATTTTTCCATCATCCAACTACCCATCCATTATTTCTTCCTACATCTTCATACAATCTTCAATTGATCCCACAAACCTTCTTCCATCTATCTATCTATCTATCTATCTATCTATCTATCTATCTATCTATCTATCTATCTATCTATCTATCTATCTATCTATCTATCTATCTATCTATCTATCTATCTACCATTTCTTCAATCCATCCTTTTATTCCATCCATCCACCTGTCCATTCATCCTTCGATCAATCATCCATCCACCAATCCAACCATTCATTCATTCATCAATCAAAACATCCATCCATCCATCCATCCATCCATTCAAAAAAATAGCACAGCCTAAAAAAAGCAGTAAAGAAGAACTAATATTTCTTTATCTCTTTCCTTAACTACACGTGTGTATCAATAGTAGCAATCAAAATTGAGAAATCTTTCTGTGTGTTCTTTGTTTTTTATTGAGTAAACACACAGTGACCATGCAGACCATACCTAAATGTTGCTTTCTAACATGTTTGTGAATGCCTCAACACATCAGTACTGCAATCCTGTATCGATTGCCCCTTTCCTTCAGAAATGCAGGAAATTTACCGGAATTTTTATATTTTACCCTTGGTGGAAAAATGCCAGAACGAATTTACCGGCATTTGTCTGTTCACAAATGACTGCATTTCCCGGCAAGGTCTGTATGTGTGAAAGGGGCTATTGAAGGCTATTGAAGGCAAAATGATCCCAGAAGTTCTGAAAATAGTTGTGGTTCTTTAATTGCCCTGATAGCAGCCTCCTCTTCCCCTGGAACATTCTAATGTCATTAGCGAGGAAAGACATTAGAGGCAGGAGACGAGGAGAACTGGCAGTGGCAAAGCAATAGCAGCAGGTGAAGAGCCCTAGGACGCCTAGAAAATGCAGTTTATGGACTCCTGATTGATGAGGTGATTCTGAAACAGGTGATGAGTGATTCACTATTTAATTGAAAGAGATCAGTTGTGGTCGTCTTCGTTTTCGACAAATTCAAAAAATGACTTTTTAATGTCCCTTTAGTCTAATTGCTTTGAACAGTCAAGGTTGTTTATTGTTGCCTAGTTCCTTGTGTGTGGAGCTTTTGCATCGAGTTCTGTCTCTAAACTTTTTGGATTTGCGGCCAGAGAACAACAATCTGCTTTGACTACAATCACAGCTATAAAGCGATCAGTCTGGTTGATTTGAAGCAGATGAAAAGAGGTTTTAGATTATGAACATAAGCTGTCGCACAGAAACAATTTGGGGTGCGGCTTTATCTCTTCAGAAAAGCAAAATAACTTCAAATCCTCAATGTCAACAGGTCAACAAAGTTCAACTATGACCCTAAATCCTTATAGAAGAATAAAATAATCAAAGCCCACATCTTGATTCCATTGTTCAATCTCATAACTGATTATTGTTGGCTGTAGTTTTAGTATACCTTTGTGATGTCTCAAAAATATCAAAAGATGAGAAAAATGTTAATTCAACTAACACGTTTTGATTTTGTAGAAGCAGCTCGGTGAGGTCAGTGTGTCATTATGGCCACTAGGGGCTGTATTGAAATTGTGCTCTACTTTTAACCCTTGGGGTTGACATGTTGGCGCACTTTTTTTAAGATTACTGTAAAACACAATTCATATACTCAGTCAGTTTGGGGCTTACATACATAATTTATAACAAGTGTTATACATCAAGTGAAAGTTTAAAGTGTCTATTTTGTTCTATTGTTTTCTTATTGAAAGCAGAACGTTGTGTTTTTCGTAAAATGTAAATCAAAATGTGAAGCACTTTTTGCAATATCCTTGTTAAGAGGAGCCTGTTTAGAGTTAATACATACATATCACACAAACATGCAACATATGTGTACATGAAGCTTAAAATGTCTATTTTCTAATGGTGCAAGTAAAAGTAAACATAAATATTGTGTGTTTCGATAATCCGTCTGAAAGTGATAAGAGCTTCAGTCCTTCTCGTTTGACTTAATTATCTTGCAATGAGCTGAGATCGCCATGCCCCCGTGCCATTCAATCGCAAAATACGTTTCCATTTCCATTTCCAGGTCATTGCCATAAAAGGCTTGCCAGTTTTACACCAGATTTCATCTGTACATTTGTCGCGGATTGAGGATGGCCCTCCAGTGTAGTCACAAACACAGTGAAGTAAAAACACACAGTCCCGAAGCAGTGGGCAGCCTTAAACTGTAGAGCTTCAAGGTGTCATCGTAGGGGGCATTTTTTTGTCCACAAAAAATTTAAAGTTCATTTATCGTAGTGTATAGACACTAAAATCCTGCAATGGGATTTGAACCTGCAACACCTAGGTTGTTTAAGGATTACTGAAACGCGTTACAATGCTATGCAATGTATGGCCACTAGGTAGTAAATCAAGAGTGGTGTTTGAATTTCAAAAGTGGAATCTGCCCAAGATTCAACCCTGCAAATTCAACAGCTAACTGTCATGTCACTATGGACTACAATACCAATGATTCTCTGGCTTTAGTCTTAAGTTGTTTTTGTAGTGAAGTGTTAAATCAGTGTCACCTGTGTTATCATATAAACCTTAAACTGTATTATGCTTTGCAACATGAATATGAAAGCTTTAGTAAAATTAGTCTGTCAGAAAAGGAAGAAAGTGGGACCAGTGGGCTGGGTTTTTTTATAGATTACTAGTCACTGCCAAAGGTTTGTGGTCATTAGCATGTCATGTTAATATTCCTCTAAACCTACAGACCTGTCTGGTTGTTACCATTTGAATGGTGGCATATTTTGAAGTGCTGTCGTCTCAGAGCAAGTAGTTCCACATTCGAGTACTTTCTGTGTGAAGTTTACACATTATCCCCTCATGCATATTTCTGCCGGTTCTAGTTTCTTCCCACAGTCCAAAAACCTACAAGCAATAGAATTGGAGTCTTTCCTAATCCGAACGTGTGAGAATGAGAGTAGGTTTTTGTTGAACAGACCAATGAAGCTCATGAAAGGCTTTTATTCTACAAATCAAAACTCACCACACTCGAAAAGCAATGAGAGACCTTGATACACAGCAAGATACAACTCAGTAATACAAGACAGAACAATTCACAAAAAATCCAAACACAAGACCAAGAAATCGATCATATTGATTTGAGATTTAAATAGAGGAAACCATAGAGACAGATGGACACACTAGTATTTATCAACTAATTATTGGGCACATTGTTGTGATGACAAGAGACAGTCATGTGCTTCAGATAACACATAATCTCCTGGTTACTGTCAGAATACTCGTCCTCATGAAGACAGTGATGTATCAGAAAAGAAAAGTAGAGGAAAGTGAGGGGATGGCAATATGGCCACTAGGGACCACACTGAATTTGTGCTCTACATTTAACCCATCCAAGTGAAGTTATACACACACAGTGTGTATTTAAAGTAGAATGACTGTTGAATGATGTTCAGTCAGTAGAATGACTAACGATACACCTTTATACGCATGCCAACGCAATTAGTCTAGAAATAAAAAGAAAAAAAAGCAGTAGATTAAGACCTGATTATGGGATTGTATACCGTATGTAAGTGAATATAAGCACCCTCCTAATTTTTCAGGCACAAAAAAATTAGGGATAGGCTTAATTACATTAATTTACTCTTTAAAATACTATTTGTTTTTATTTATTAAACATAACTTGTGATTCGTATCACTTCAATGTTGTTTTACTTAAAAATAATAAAACAATAATCTAATCTTGCGACCAGAACTACACCTCCCATGATGCTTTGCTGCTCACTGGTTCCCATGAGCCTTTGCGCTAAAAGTAAAGCTGACAGAGCTTGGTTTTTGTTAGATGTAAATATTAGAACAGTCACGTTTTTCTCTGTGTAGCAGACGGAGCGATTTGATTGTGTTTGACTCTGCTGTTCTTCATTTGAAGCTGTTTTCTGTTTGTTCCGAAGCTTTTGTAGCTGCTGGTCTCGTTTTCAAGCGCTAGCCGTTAGCATTTAGCACGGCAATCTACCGGATGCAATCTTTTAGACAGTGAGGGGATGGCAATATGGCCACTAGGGACCACGCTGAATTTGAAGTGAGCTAAACATACACAAACCTGGAGCAGTGGGCAGCTTTAGTCGCGGCTCCCAGGGAGCACGTGGAGGTCCATTACCACTAGAACAGAACTGCCACTACAAAAAAAAAACCATTAAGAATGGTTGTTGATGTTGTTTTGTTGTTGCTAAGTTTTGAAATATGACAATGAATGTGCGATAAAAATACCTCAATTAATACAAATAAAAAGAAACGTGAATTCCAGAAAAAAAAAAATGCTAAATGCGTATCTTCTAATAAACCACATTTCAGCGTTTTCCAGTCCGCTAAATGAATCATAGTCAGTTTTTAATGATCAATGCACACACAGGACTACTATGCTGCAGCATTTGGGAACCATAACATGTTTCCCAAGAGAGTGAAACGAGGAACTTGATTGATGCATGATGTGAGAAACTACACTCCAACTAATTTGGTTCCGATTAGAAATAAGATCAATTTCAATAACATCAACACGTGAAACCCAGCGGGGCATATGTAAAGATGAACAATGAGCGTGTCAAAAAACAACATCTCTCTGTTTGCTGTTCTCACTGGGGTGTCAGCAACCCGTTATTCAAACAGTCGCTGGGATTCATTTGTAGAGCTAAGTCTTGAGTGTTTGGAAGATCCGTCATTCTAAGAAAATACACCTTTATAAGCATGCCAACGCAATTAGTCTAGAAATAAAAAGAAAAAAAGCAGTAGATTAAGACCTGATTACGGGATTATATACCGTATATAAGCGAATATAAGCACCCCCATAATTTTTCAGGCACAAAAAAATACAGGCACTGGCTAAATTACATTAACTTTCTCTTTAAAATACTATTATTTTCTTTATTTAACAAACCTAACTTGTGACTCGTAACACTTCAATGTTGTTTTACTTAAAAATAATGAAACAATAATATATTCTAGCGATCGGAACTATAATAATATAATAATAATGAGTATTTGTAAGGCGCTTTTCACAGTTTTAACTGTCTCAAAGCGCACATGTAAATATGTAAGGGAAATGATGCTTTTTATTCAATTTGTCGTCTGGATTGTTGGTGTTGACTAAGTGGCTGCGGTTATGACAAGACAAAGACAAAGACCAGCGAGCAAGCACATACGCAACAGTGGCCAGGTAAAAAAACCTCTTTAACGAGGAAAAACCCTGGGGAGAACCCGGCTCACTGGTGCCAGTCTCCTCCGGCATTCTAACACTACACAATCAGTGCGTTGGTTGTTCCGCGTCATTTTTAATGATGATTCTGGAACGATGTTTCCCTCCTCAATGGGGAAAGAGGCGGCTCCACTTCTCCAAGCCAACAGCGTCATCAGGTCCACAGAGGTCGAGGAAGCACCACCGATGATTCCGAAGCTCTAGGAGATTCCGGTCGTACGACACTTGGCGCTCAGGAGAGGAGGGGAAAAAAAAAAAAAAAAAAAAAAATACAAGGCAATTAGAAAAATTCAAGTACTATAGATTTTGACAATTTTCTGAAGGTGCAGGTGTAATTCGGTTCCGAGCACTAACTAGGCAGCCTTTCTATACGATATATTAATATTTTCTGTAAGTTATTATAACAGGTCAATATATGCTTCGTTGAAGAGATGCGTCTTCAGTCTAGACTTAAATTGACTCACTGATTCTGAGTCTCGAATTGGACTAGGCAGAGCATTCCATAGTTTGGGTGCTAAGTATGAAAAGGATCTTCCTCCCTGGTAGATTTTAGAGATTCGCGGTATTATAAGCTGGCCGGAGTTTTGAGAGCGCAGCAGTCGTGTAGGCTCGTAGTAAGTGATGAGCTCACTGAGATATAGAGGAGCTAAACCGTTTAGTGCTTTATAAGTGATTAAGAGAATTTTAAACTGGATGCGATATTTAACAGGTAACCAGTGTAGCGACATTAACACTGGACTAATATGGCTAAATTTTTTTGTTCTGGTTAGTAATCTAGCAGCTGCATTCTGAACCAACTGAAGTTTATCTATTAGTTTAGCAGGAGAACCTCCCAGAAGACCATTACAGTAATCTAACCGTGATGTCATAAACGCATGTATCAGTTTTACTGCATCCGGTCGGGAGAGCATGTGACGCAGCTTTGAGATATTCCTGAGGTGAAAAAAGGCAGTTTTACAGACGTTGTGCACGTGACTTTCAAAAGAGAGTTTGCTATCTAAAATGACACCTAAGCTTTTCACTTTAGGTGAGGATGAGATTTCAAGCCCGTTAAGATTCATACTGTATTCGGGTGCATCAGACTTTAAGTTTGAGTCAACAAGTAATAATTCGGTTTTGTCTGAGTTCAGCATGAGAAAATTACTTGTCATCCAATCACTAATGTCGCTGAAGCAATCTAATATATTTGCAAATTTTGAGATTTCATTAGGCCGTGCCGAGATATAAATTTGTGTGTCATCTGCGTAACAGTGGAAGCTATGACCATGCTTTCTGATTATGTCCCCTAGTGGAAGCATATAAAGTGCAAACAGGATTGGGCCGAGCACTGAGCCTTGTGGAACTCCATATTTAACACTAAATCTGGGTGAAGAGACTCCATTTACATGGACGAAATGAGAGCGATCAGACAGATAGGACCTAAACCATTCTAACGCGTGTCCAGAAATACCAACGTAATGATCAAGTCTATGTATTAAAATATCATGGTCAACAGTGTCGAAAGCAGCACTAAGATCTAACAAAACTAAGAGTGAGACGTTCCCTTTATCTGATGCCATTAGAAGATCGTTGGTGACTCGGATTAGTGCCGTTTCTGTGCTGTGGTGCGATCTAAAGCCGGATTGAAATTTTTCAAATCTGTCGTTCTGTTCCAGAAATTTACAGAGTTGTCCCGAAATAACTTTTTCAAGAATTTTAGATATAAAGGGAAGGTTTGAAATTGGTCTATAATTAGCAATCACGTCGGCATCAAGATGTGGCTTCTTAATAAGCGGTTTTATGACGGCCTGTTTAAACGCTTGTGGCACGTGACCAAGAACTAGTGACGAATTTATAATATTCAAGATTGGTTCGTTAACTAATGGTAGGACTTCTTTAAGTAAAAAAGTTGGTATAGGGTCAAGTAAGCAGGAGGTCGTCTTGGTCTTAGCTATAATCTCAGTGAGCTCATCAGGGCTGACCTGTTTGAAAGTGCTAAGCTTGACAGCGGGTGGGTTTATTTCCGGTATAACCAGTTGAGGGCTAGTATTTGTGGATACAATTTTCATTCTGATATTAGTAATTTTGTCATTAAAGAAGTTGATAAAGTCGACACTAGTGAGCTGTGGGGGGATTGCGGAGTCTACTGTGCCCTTTTTCTTTGTTAACTGAGCTACGGTTTTAAACAGATAACGAGGATTATTTTGATTTGCAGAGATAAGTTTACTAAAATATGTAGATCGTGTGGATATTAGGGCCTGTTTATATGCGATTATACTGTCATTCCAGGCACTGCGAAAAACGTCGAGTTTAGTTTTTCTCCATTTCCTTTCTAACTTTCTACTTGATAATTTTAAGGCTTTTAGGTCATTAGTGTACCATAACACTTTGTTTTTTGTGTTTAGTCTCTTTTCCCTAAGAGGGGCAATAGAGTCAAGGGTACTTGACAAAGTTAGATTTAAGGCTGCAGTCAAATTCTCAAGCTCTTCTGTTCTTTCAGGGGTATAAATGGTAAGATCAGGAAGACGTTTAATAAAATTATCTTTTGTGCTGGAATTAATGAGTCTACAAGAGCGATATTGCGGTGAGATCACAGCTGGGATGTCTATATTTATTAAGCAGGAAACTAGAGAGTGATCAGAAATGCAGTCACTCACCGAAACAATATCTACATCATGAACTACGATACCGTATGAAAGAATCAAATCTAATGTATGGTTAAACTTATGAGTGGAGCCAATAACGTTTTGCTTAAAGCCGGTGGAATTTAGAATATCATAAAAAGAGCGAGTTAGAGAGTCACTGAAGTCGCCGAGTATAATCACTTTATCTGCTCTAATGATGAGTTCTGCTAGTAGTTGCCCAAATTCATTTAAAAAGTCAGTATTGTGCTTTGGCGGTCTGTACACTGTCACAATAAGTATTGATTCCCGATTTATATCTGGCTCCATATGTAGTACTAACAGTTCAAAAGAGCAGAATTTAAAGTTTGATTTCCTATTCATCTTGAAATTATTATTATAGATGGTAGCGACGCCTCCACCTCTGGAGGTTAATCGTGCCTCATGTTCGTAAGAGAAATTAGGTGGAGTTGATTCATTTAGGCTAGTGTAGGTGTCTGGCTTTAGCCATGTCTCTGTGAGCGCTAAAACATCAAGCTTATTATCCAAAATCATTTCGTTTATGATAAGAGATTTTTGTGCTAAGGATCTAATGTTTAAGAGACCTAGCTTTAAATATTTGTTTGTATAAGTCTTGCTCTGTTTAATATGATTAAGCACCATTTTTTCTTTGTCTAATGACCGGTTTCTATGGCTAGGCTTATGAGATTGTGATACCGTTTCTATGTTGTGTCTGTTATTACTTTTAGCATTTTTATTATCAATGTTGTTGTTATTGGTTTTAATAGAGCTGATAATATTATTATTATTTTTATTATTATTGTTAGGATTGTATCTAGATGCACTAAATGCACTGGACTAATACACCTCCCATGATGCTCACTGGTTCCCATGAGCATTTGCGCTAAAAGTAAAGCTGACTGAGCTTGGTTTTTGTTAGACGTAAATATTAGAAGTCACATTTTTCTCTGTTTAGCAGAAAGAGCGATTTGATTGTGTTTGACTCTGGTGTTCTTCATTTGAAACTGTTTTCTGTTTGCTTCGAAGCTTTTGCATCTTCTGGTCTCGTTTTCAAGCGCTAGCCATTGGCATTTAGCGCGGCAATCTACCGGATGCAATTGGGTCTGTCTGTTCAAATATTAATGATTGTTTTTCGTGTCGCGACAATTCTAATGTTTCTTTATTTCTGTTATTGAGCTAATAAAAACTCATAAGCACGTCTGAGTCTAGAACTACTCACATATCCAAGTAAGAAAAAAAGAGCCAAACCAAGCAAAAAGTGCAAGCTGATGTGATTTTGACCCAAGGACAGAGCAAGTCTAGTAGAATGTCACAGCGGTTTGAACTCAGAAAGGCTCAATCTTAAGACTCAGTAATCTGGAACTATCTTTAATACAATGCCATTACACTGAGAAAAACAGGTCAGGGCATGGCTGAAAATACCAGTTTACCCTTTTCTGTCAGAAACCACCTGAATGTCCTGTAAACACAAGCAAAGAAAAGCCCTAAATGTCTTTTATTTCACTTTTGCCTGTTGGTTTTCAGTAGGTCAAGACCAGTGTTGTGCAAGTTACTTTGAAATTGTAATATGTTACATATTACTTATTACTGTTTGTAAAAAGTAATAAGTTACATTACAATATTACTTTCTCAGAAATGTAATATATTACATTACTTTTGTATTACTTTTAAGTTACTTTCACCAAAATAACTACAGAAGTAGAAATTAACGTCCTAAAATAACAAAATGTACTTTTTACTTGTACAGTAATTTATGTTACAACCAGTGGAAGACATAGAGTTATGTAGCTAATGACTGTGGCCTCTCCAAGCTACAAATAACAATATACATAATCTATAATTGTAGGGTGACCATATATTTTGATTTCCAAAAAAAGACAATCAGCGCGGCCTCGAGACAAATTCAGACAGGCTTCTCGGAGGCTGATGAACATGCTTTAATGTGCTTCAATGTTGCTAAACTATAACTTAGTAAAAATAATCACTTAACTTAAAAAAAATCAGTAAAAACCTAAATAGGTAACTATTTTAGTCAGAATTTTTTGAATAATGAAAAATGTTTTTAAAAATGTGATTGTTTTTAAAAAATAATAATAATACAAGAAAAAAGTCATTGTTTCAAAACGATACGCGCAATTTCATTCTCAAATATTACTTTCTCATTTAAAGCACGGGTTGTGAATCTGCGTACACGTGTATTAGTCGTTTGAAGAATAGGGAAAAACCGGACATTATCGTGAATTTATAAAATCCGCCCGGATGTCTGGGGAAAAGACGCTTGTCAACACTAATAATTACTTTAAAAAGTGTTAAAAGTATGGTAGACAAAGCGATTTTCCTCCAACATCAGTGAATAACTTGGGTATATCTGATATCAGAAACAGGACTTGTAAACTTCAGTGCGTTTTATTCATTTTGAATGACTACCACAAATACTGTCCTGCTTTCTGGCATAAAGTGAGACGACATGTCGTTGCTGTTTTCTTTCTCTTCCCAGGTCGAGCGGATGGCAGTTCGAGTGTTTTTTTTAAATAGCTGTTTTTTGATGCCGACAATTCAGCGGTTGCATTTCACCACAATGTTCTTGTTTTTTACAAAACTGAAACAATGCGCATAAGACCATCTCGCGAATGTACCTTCGGCTGTTGTTTATTAAATGTTCAAATGTGCCGCGAGTGCGCGACTGGCCCGTGCACAGCCGCCAATCAGAGCCACAGCTGTCAGCCGCTAGCTCAGAGCACAGCCAATCGCTCAGAGCACACCTCGAGCTCAGAGCCAATCACTGCACACCTCGAACTCTGAGCGTTACAAAATACAACGCTTCACCAGCGAAAGGCGGAACGAATGACTTGCGTGTCTATTTGCGAACATGAAATGTTAAATGTTTGATTTACTGTCTTGAAAGTGAAAGATTTGATGTATCTTGCATGTAACGAGTAATATATTACTGAAAATACTAAAAGTAATAAGTTACACTACCGCGTTACAGCAAAAAGTAATATATTAGTGTAATATGTTACTTTTGTAACGCGTTACTCCCAACACTGGTCAAGACAGAGAGCTACGCTGAAATCAAGTCAGCAATGCTGCTTCAGAAGCACTTAACAAAATAGAAACACTGTAGTGTTAAAGATTCATTCATTACAAATCATTAGAAATAAGAGATTTAAAGACTTAATAGAGTTTGTGATGCATCCAGCAATAAAACCAATGTGTAATGCTGGTTTATTGGAACATATTGGGCTGTTTATTGGCTTAATGGGACAAAATTCAAAGGTCGCAAAATAGTCTAATAGTCTTTCCTTTTTTGACAAAATTCTACTAAATTGGGCAAGAGACATGGAAATAATCAAAATAAATGAAGCCTGTGTACTGCTGTTCAGTTTGTGAACACAAAGGTCAGTGCACCCACTGCTTGATGTCAGCTGAACCTCATTTTTTGCCTCCTGCAAAATCATTCACACTGATCCAGGATCAGTAAAGTGAATATGTGCATTGTGCATGAATATGTGCATAATTTCTGCTCTTATCCTTTTCTGGGCCAAGAGAAGCTAGAGCCAATCCCAAGAAATCTGGAATTTAAGGCGGGATACACATCTTGGATTAGTGGCCAACCAATCACGGGGCAGGGCACCCACTCACATTCACACCTGTGGTCAATTAACTCCAATTCACCTGAAACCTTTTTTTAGAAAAACATTTTTAGATTGTGGGAGAAAACCCAAAATCACCAAACCACAGTTGTGCCTAGTGGTTAGAATGGCAACCCAGGGGTTGCAGTTTCAAATCCCAGTCCAGTAGATTCCACAATTGAAGTGTTCATGAGCAAAACCTATCTATCCCTGGGCTTAAAATTGCATACTGCTCCGGGTTTGTGTGTGTTCACTTACCTGTTTGTGCGTAGTTTCACTTGATGACTATATAGAGAGAAGAATTCCACTGTGGTCCCTAGTGGCCATCTTGACCAACTCATCATACCACACTGAACCAGCCGTGCAGTTGAATCTAAGATTCTAGTTCTTTTTGCTGTAAGACAATTTGTGCATCACTTTTAATTCATATCCAGAAGCCGAGGCTCATACAACCTCATTCATCCTCTCTCCTGTCTTGTCCCTTTCAGCTTCCACAGCCTCTCTTATGTTCAGCTCGACTACAATAAACTCTGACAGTGTTGGACAGCCAGCGCTATTCTCCCACTGACGAGATGAACACGTAGGCAAGAATGTTAAGAGTCTCTAACGATTTTTCAGCTCAAGTGGGCAGGTGACTGGCATCTTTTTTCGTGAAGGCTAGTGTGAGACGCCACCCCGCCCAAGATAATTAATGAGTTTCTGTCAAGACCACCGCACCAGAGAAGTGCAGAAGGGGTCGTCCTGTCAAAAGCCATCCTGCTCTCCAGCACAGAGGAACCCGATTCAATGCTGCGCGGCAAGAAGGTGAGCACAATGAAAGTTGTAGTCAGAATTTGTGAACGACACTGACACATTCATAGGGATTTGGTTTAATCAAGGTTAACCTCACTTACGATGGAGAGGGGGCTCCTGCAGCAGGCAACCGCTTTCTACACACTGAAACATCAGTTGTCCCAGCAAGATCTGCACTTGGAAGTCTCTTTTGGCTGTCACTTCCTACAATGAAATATGATATTTGTGGTAGTCTTGATCATTCTGGATCAACGAGTAAGCTGTCAGTACATAAAGGAAGCCACTGAGAAAGCCAGCGGGGGCAAAGACGATCTTCTGAAAGGCAAATTAACCTGTCGTCAGGTCTCACAGTACGATTAAAATAACTCCCAAGCACCCTGTGGAGAGAGTGGGCAAGCCTATGATGGTGTTAAGCCTTCTGCCTTCAACCCGGGGCCCTCTACCTGATTGCTATTGCCCCCAAAAAGACCACGGGCCCTCAGTACTGTCCTACCCCCCCTGACAACCCCCCCCACCCCACCTAAAGGTGCCCCTGCTTCAACTCATTCATATCCTGGAAATTCTAAGGTTTGTAACGTTAAAATTTCATTTGGTCAAATACTTATTGGTTGTCGATTACAGTCTATAGTTGTTCAGAGACCCTTTACCTTTACGGACGTGTGTCCGAGAGGTTGCATGTTCGAACTCCCTATGGCTGCTTCTGCAACTAAGTGTCCTTGGGCAAGACACTGAATGGGTAAATGCAGAGAACAATTTCGATATGGTTCTCCATAATATCACTCACTTTTAGCTTTATCTTGTTTACATCAACTCCAAAGAAAGTTGTGGTCCAGTTGTAGGGAATTGGACTTTGGAATTGTTCAGGATGTTGCAGACTGTCCTTGGGCAAGACACTGAAATCCACATGCCCCACAGCCAGGGCTTAACGCTGCCAACTGCTCCTGGTTTGTGTGTGTTCACTTCACCATGTGTGTGTAACTTCACTGTATGGTAAATGCAAAGCACAATTTCGATACAGTCCCAGTGGCCATAATGACAATCTCCCTCAATTTCTTCAATGCCAAATAATTCTATTATCTACAATTTATTTTATTCATTCCATGTTGTTCTATCTACAATTTTTGTTTAAAGCCAGAATGTAGATGCTCAAAAAGGTCTTGTTCTTTTCCCCTGTCTGGTTCAGGTGACCTCATGTCTAAAGAGGGAGCTGAGGGTTTGAGTCTGGTAATTTACAATGATGTGAATGGCAAGCAAGACCCCAGAGCTTGTTCCAGAGACCATCCAGTTCATCAAAGCCTCAAGCAGACCATATAACTGTCTTCACCCTGTCAGTCTTTAGAAAGAGGATGAACAGCAATGCGTTGGAAGTCCATCGCTCAGTGCAGCTGTGCAGCCTTCACTCACCATGGGCTTGTACTTGACAGCAGGACGCCTTGTTATGTCATTCAAACATTAAAACTTTGATGTTCTTCACAGTGTCTTATAACGTCTATAAGTATAGAAAAAAGAGTGTCTGTATGTTTTTCCGCTAGAAACGGTTTTCCTTTTCATTTTGGATTCTCAATGAATCAAGAAGGTTCAAAAATTCAAAAATAAGAAGTCACATACTAATTCTTTTTGAGTTGAGGGAATACGCAAAAAGTGACTTTCTTAAAACTGAATTTTATTTTGTTATATATAAGATTTTTTTTCGTAATCTAAATTATTACCTTTGATGTTTTATTAGTATCAGACAGTATTTAAATTATTAGCCTTTTTAAAATTATTTCAATTGTGTTCTTTTTATCTAATTTGTCTATTTTTAAAAGCTTTCTACAAATATGAAAAAAAAATACTTCAGTTGAATTATTGACAGACAAACGTTATTTGTGTCTGTAATGTGGTGTTAAACAATCGTTAGCAGTGGTCCCAACTTTTTTGTCATTGCGGACCAGTCAACGTTTGATCAACGCGGACCAAGTGTTGGGGACCATAGGTCTACAGTACACCATTGTATTTCAAATTACAAAAAAAAAAAAAAAAAACAACAACAGGATTTTTGCTTTATTCTAAACTGCAAACACAATATACCGTAAATACCTTTTTGTATGCATCTTAGCTATAGCAAACATTGAAACTTTCTTGGAATCTTTTTGCATACTATTATACGGTCTTGAATATTCATAGACGTCTTCCTTTCTCAAGTCATGACATTTGATATGAATATTCATCATGATCATTCATGCATACATGCATACAGCTATTCTAAAAAAAAGGAGATAATACAGACTAAAACAATATATTATGTTTTTTTTATGTGTAAAATTTAACACTAAAACATGAGATCCACCTCTCAAACATCTAATGAATAAACATTTTTGAACAAAAGTGGCCCAATTTCAAACAAGTAAAATTTGCATTTCTTTTCCTCAGAAACGAATAGTTTCATAGTAATATATACAGTTTGTGCTGAATACAGTTATATAACACTTTATCAATAGAAAATTCACAAGTCAATAGTAAAACATACCTTCAGGAAAGTTGACCAACAAACATACTGTTTAGATTCATGCTTACATTTACTCATGTACATTACTTAATTCATTAGATACATAATGTTTAACAAAGCAATTTTACTTTACTTTAAAAGAAAAAAAAACAGCTTTTTTTGTTATTGCCTACTGCATAGAAAAGCGTTTGAACTAAGTCCGGTCAAGTCTTCATCTGACACCTTCACAATGAGAAATATATGGTACGTGCGCTTTCTATGGTCACAATAAACATTTTTCTTCTAGCAAGACAGATAGCAGACATATCATTACTTTAGAAGAGAGGGCAAACAAAATGTTGCTTTTCTTTTCATAAAAAACCTCTTTGTTCTGCAGTCTCTCGGAATGTAATATTTTTCATCATTCACGTTTTGTCATTTGTCGTTACTTGGTTACAATAGTCCACACTCTGGTATCCGTTTCTCTCTCTCTCTCTCTCTCTCTCTCTCTCTCTCTCTCTCTCTCTCTCTCTCTCTCACACACACACACACACACACACACACCATACCGAGCACACATGAGTACACACGCTTTCACAGATAAAACATTCTCTTGGAGAGTGAACATGGAAGAAAGAAGAAAAATGACGTGCAGTAATCACACCGAAGCATTACCAGTCATTACTCTGTGCTGTCACTGGTGGAGGAGAAATCAGACTCTTCTTCACCTCGTCTCCATTGATGCCTTCAGCAGCGCTCCACTGGAGTGAACCAGCATACGATACCTTCTCACCCACTGTTAACAACACACACACCCCGGTTTCATTAATATGCATTCATCTTTGAATCACAACAAACAAATATTGAGAGAACAGTTTGCTTAGTAAATTAAAGAGATTTGTCTCACGAGATGGAGCACATACTATAATCATTTGTGTACAATCATTTATGCTATTTTTCATGAGAGTACTAATGTTTCTTACTGTACACAACAAAAAAAGAGTAAAACAAATATACATATATAAGTTTAATGTAGAAAAAAGAGTGGATTAAATATGAGTGTTCTCTACAAGAACAAACAAACCATAAATAAACGAAATCATTTGTTGATTATAAAATACCAATCAAAATCGGAGACATTTTATTTTTTGTAGACAACCATTGATTTTTAAAGCATTTTATTATAACTAAATAATAATTATGAAAAATATATTAATATATTCAATATGATAATATAGAAACAATATCATATATCACAAAAAAGACATTAACTGTAAAAATCTTATGCTATGTAAATCTAACACTCTTGCTAAAATCGATGGAAACCGATGGAAAACAATTAGCACTTTAACATTTGTTTCCTCAAGTTTTCTATGTCAGAAGGAATTTTTCTGCCATGAATGCACAGCAAAGTAATGCTGAAATAACAAATCTCTGGGTATCAGTGAAACAAATTGGAAGACAGGAGTCACACTCCCCTGGAGATTGACTATATTCTCACAAGAGAGCAAGTGGCCTAATCCGTAGAGAAAGCTCGATATGTTCCACCACATTGCCCCTAGAACTTGCAGGATAAAGAGTGATCTCCCAGATTAAGGCTCATTGCAGCAGGCGTTGGGCCTTCAGAGAAGACAGAGGGAGAAGCAGGTGCACAAGATTCAAGGAGACAGTCTGTCTTAACCTCACATAGAGCTCATTTTCCTCTTGCCATTTCATTCAGCCTCTCAGACACCTGACCACCAGACAAGACAACTGCGATGGGAGAAACAACAAGCTAGTATGACGAAAAGAGACTGAATGTAGCACAGTTATGGGTGTTTCTGGGCAAAAGGCCTTATACGCTGTGTAGCAACTCAATATCACATTTACTTTACTTACTTTACTTTACAGTAATTTAGAAGACGCTTTTATCCAAAGCGACTTACATGTCAATTCTTTTTTTACAAATCACCCGGAAACAGCCAACGCGTTTAACTCCAGCATTTTAGGTTATGCTAGTTTTACTACTGCCGGTTTCCTCTACAATGGCCTACTCCTCTTTATGAATTCTTTTCTGAGTCTTTTTCTAAATGCTAGCTAGTCATTCTCAACTTGTCTCCATTATTACCTTGGTCTTGTCCTAGTTGATCCATAAGGTTCCAGCTTCTGTGGAGACTGTCAACTTGTCTTGGGTCAGAATCAGAGTCTGCTTCATGTATATCTTCTCAAAACATTCCCGGAGACTTGTTTCACCCACCTTCAATTCCTGCCTGATCTCTCTGTAATTGTCCCATTGACTCTTCCAGAGACTCGTTATTGGTGCTTTGATCGTCTTTTGTATTTTTCTACAGACGAAAGTCAATTCTTGTAGAATTACTGAAATACTGAAGTATCATAGTGCACAGTAGAGCGACTATCAGACAAAATGTCTACAACAACAGGTATTACCACCAAATGTAGAAGTTGGGCAGATGTTACATAAAGAAAGTTTCAGATCAAATGGCTTTTATCCTTAAAGATTAAGATTAGAGTTTCAGCTCATGACATATGTCAAACTTTAGATTTTATGGCTGGCTGTCCAAATTCACCGGAGCAACTCTGCAAGCTCATGCCAGCCTTACAGCACAAATAGTTTTGTGTTTAGGGGCAACCGAGCACCAAGGGGGCTTGACAATTACACTATGTCCAGATGGCGTGGAGACTGCCAGATCCGTCACTTCTATACATCCCACCGCTGCGGAACACACTGGAGTCAGAACTTCACACTGCTCCTCAATGAGACCAGTGCCACATCAAGATCATGCTGAGAGAGAGGGAAAACTTCTGCATTTACAAATTCAGTCCATTTGGAGTTCTGCCCAGCCCAAACCTGGCCATTTTGCCTTCAGGCAAATCACTTTATTGCCCATTCCGATGTTCCCCATAACAACAGAGACAACCGGGGATATCTAATGCATGTTCTGGCAATTTAGTTTTTATTGAAATGACTGTAATAGGTCTTTGAAAGCCATAGAACCACAACAGAATGATGCAGATCTGTTAACATACAAAATTCAAAGGAAATGTACTCATAAAAAGACAGTAAAATGTTAAAAAGCTGAATAAGTGGTCTGCTTAGAAGTTCAATCTTTAATATTTTGTTAAGCTTTCCATAATCTTGTCTTCCATGAATTATTTATTGGTAAGGCAACACAAGAGCTTTTATGCATCTTTTTGTTGAAAGTCAATCGCATTGGTGCTGCACTGATCTAAAACCATGTTCTTTATGTTCTCTGGTCTTGCAACATCTATGCTAGAATGTTGCTGTGATGGTCGCACCTGAAGTTTGGACTAGTGCAAGACACTTTGAACTTGAGAAGGAAGGACTCTCCTGAGCAAAGATCAAAATCATACGGCGCTTTGTACATCTCTTTGAGGGATGTGATGTTCTATGCCTTCAGAAAAGACCACGAACATGTCTTTTTTTAAACTTTGGAAATACTAGAGTAAATGTCAGGATCCTGTCTCCAAAGTCAAGTTGGGCTGGAGGAGACTGGGCAGTAACTGCGTTGATCTGCGTCCATATTTCATGTTTTTAACCTTATTGTTTTAGTTCTTGCCTGATATTTTTATTCTCTGTATACTGCTTTCCTCAACCTAAACCTGTCTGCTTATTGTTTATGGCTAATGTTGAAGTCTATTCCACAAACATCTTGGGGAAGGCACTCTATTATCACTCTATTATCAGATTAAGTATGTTTAAAGCGTGTTTAAATGTTTATCTGTGTTTAAATACATCATGGTTTTTAAGCATTCATATCGTGGTCCATCCAACCATCTATTTGATGAGCTGCTTGTCTTGAGGAGCTGGAGTAAACCACATCAACTCTATAACTGAGGATTGGATACCCTAGATTGATGCTCAACCAATCGCACAGCTGAACATACAGAAACACACATTCAAACTCACACTCTCACTCTCATGCTCTGGTAATTTTAGATAATCTGATTCACCTGAATGCATGTTTTCGGACTGTGAATGTGTGCGGTACAGTGACAGTGGGACCCACCGAGTTATCATGCCACTTATCAGTATAGGAATGCAATCAGCATTTTATAAAAAGTGGAATATAAAGTGTAAAAAAATGTGAACGTGCGGTTGTTGAAATTTGCAAAAAAAAAAAAAAAAAGATTGGGCTCAATAAGGACTGACAATAAGAAAACAAATTGTTTATTTTAGTTATAATGTTTGAAAAAAGTTTTGAATTCATTGTCTGGTGCATGATATTCTATATAATTATTCTAATAATTGCATGAAACAGAAAAGAAACTAAGGCATTAGACAGATTTGGTTAGTGAGGGTAAGGTATTATTTTGAGAATGATGTATTTTTTTCAAAACTAATCTAAAATATTCACATTTTTAAACATACACTAAGGATTTCAAGCTAAGACTTTACTTACACCAAAAAACAAACACACTTATGCAGTCAAACAGCATTGATCCAATTCACTTGTTTACGCCAAACAATCCTTTATCATTCTGCCTATGTCACGCATCCATAATTACACAAAAATGTCATAACCAACTGCAAGTTTCCATCCAAGCCAACTTAAAACCAAAGTCCCCAGACTGCGCTTCAGTTTTTCAGCGGCAATCAATATAACAGCAGACAAATAAAAATGGAGATTGACAATTTATCGGCTGCCATTTGTTTGGCACACTGCTCTGTCAAGGCAGTCGGAATTGGATTCTCTCTCTGATTGGGAATAAGGTGAGATATAAGGAGAGCAGGGAAAGTGCAGAAATCAGTGAAGGGATCAGGAAAGCAGGATATGACTCAAGACAAAGAGTTTTAATCACCCACTGCAGCTCTGGCTACACTGCCTTTATCATCAGTATGTATCTGAAATACACACAGACTCTAATGGAGGAGGAACAATTTATCAAACTGTGTGAGATCTATCTGGCTTTTTCGAGATGCTGCACTGACCTTGAGGAACAGTTTGCAGATAGATCTTCTCATGTGTCAGTGCGTGGATGTCACAGGATTCTCTTATTGTTACTTTCTGGAGAAAACAAATAGTAGATAGCTTTCCGGGGGGTTTGGCTTTTTGATAATTTTCTAAAAAAAAAAACAACAAAAAAAAGTAAAACAAATAATGTAATTTATTGTGGAATTCTAATTACAAGTTGTGGAAAATGTATTGTGGAAATCATAATTATAATACAATTAATAATGAAAAAATTATTATCGGTAAGTTCAGGTTTAAATGGCACTTTTCTCAGTCCCAGACCAATGCAAAGCCGCTATGCGGAAATAGGAAAAGAGTCTTAAAAAAATGGGGGGGGG
>CM051498.1:7560464-7643906 GCA_028031935.1 Paedocypris micromegethes
AAAAAAAAAAAAAAAAAAAAAAAAACGAGCAGGTGCAAGAGACACCAGCTTCTTTAACCCCTGCGTTGTAGCATGTTTTCTTTGAACAAATCGTTTTTTTTCCTGATGTTATGACATGACAAAGAAAATTCTAAATTAAATAACTCGAGTTGTTGTTCTCAGTGTGCGTCAAAGTGGGCTCGAGCCATGCAAGTGTGCCTGTGTCTGAAACACTCACTGTAGGACAGATAGAAAGCCACTGTGAGTAATTGTTTTGCTCAGCCGTGGAGGCACATCCTGGTCCTTTGGAGATAAGCCGAAGTAAATCTCTCTGGATGTCCTAGAAGAGGCAGACGCAAGAGGAGAACAAACACCAGGGCACAGCCAAATGCTATTCGAATGCTCTCTTCAAGATGGCCCGAACCAAAAAAAGAGCTTCCTTTTATTAATAAGCAGAAAAAATCCCATTATAATGCTCTCAGCTGAGCTTTTGGCACGTCTCTGAGAAGTGTCACATTTTCATCAGCCGGAATAAACCTACAGATAAAAACAAGGACAATTGTCATTCGAATAATGAACAGCAATAATAGACAAGAGCAAATAGAGAAAACGATTTGAAAAAAATCAAGGATCCTTTATACGGTCTTCAAAAGCAAAAGTAATGTTTGGAATAAAACATTTTAAATGTGAAGTGTGAATGCTCTGTCAAAAGAGTTAACAAAAATGAACAGTTTCTAGTCATATTCTGATTTTTGAGCATGGCGTTAACCTCCACACCGTGTGGGTTTCATTCCCAAGAAAAGCATAAAAGTCATTTATGTGTTTGTTTAAAGTTTTTTATTCATGTATTTGATAAATTGAAGCACAAGACATTCAGTTTTATTTAGCCATCTAGCTAGTTAGTGACTGAGAGAGTGAGTGAATGAGTGAGTGAGGTATCTGTTGGTTGGTTGGTTAGTTAGTTGTGTCATTGGTTGGTTAATTAACAATGTCATTGGTTTGTTGGTTGGTTAATTAGTTTATTTGATTAGTTAGTTAGTTAGTTAGTTAGTTAGTTAGTTAGTTTGATTACTTTGTTTGTTAAATATTATAGTTAGTTGATGGGTTTCTGCGGTTAAAATGCTTCAGAAATTTGACCTTTTCTTTCCGGGGAAATAGACAGCACAAACAGAATGGGCACACCTTGATTGCTGAAACATTATATACTCGCAAATGCTCTTGCCAATGAACCTAATAACTGCTCTACATGGGCAGCCTGCAAGACAAATGGAACTAGCCACAACAACCTGATCATGAACCCTGTATCAGTCACTTAAAGTACGACTGACAAAGTTGACCACTGCTCCGGTTTATGACCACTGGCCATATTGACACTAAAGTCACTGTACTTTACTGTACTTATTAGTTGCGTTGGCTAAATGTGTATGTCAATGTATTAAGCACATCGTAAGACTAAGGAGCTATAGATTATAATGTACTGGGTTTTGTTTTATTTAAATTATAAGTGCATTATAGGTGTTACGCGGATACGTTAATAACGATACATTTGTATCCATTTAACCAATTTGAAGCCTTAAGCTTTATGATTTATAATCGATTCTTGCTTAAATTCATGTTAAATTTAAGCAAGCTGTCTTGAATTACATACAAATGTACTCTAGAATATTCCAAGCACTGGCGGTGATTATTTTTATGCATAAAAAGTGCTTTGTACTTTTTAAAGCAAGCCAAAATTAAGCCAGATTTTGTAGAGTTTGTCCATGCCAGACTGACTGAAGAGCTTCAGAATGAGTGAATGATGATTCTTCTTCTGCAGCAAGTCTTTCATCCACAATATGAAATCCTAATCAGATGGTCTGATTGCCATGAGTGGCCTTTTGTAAAGTCTTTAATCCAGCAACTGTTTAAAGAAGTGTATAATTAATATCTTGTCCAGAATGGTCGTAATTTACAGCTGTGTGCATAATGAGCAGTCGGATGGCTTCTGCTGCGGATACACGTGTCACTGTCTCAAAGCCGGGAAAATGAACCCATGATTGGTACTACACAAAGCTTGCAATTTAAATAAAACTTTTGAGAGCATGAGACTAAGGGTTTTCTCAGTTTAACTCCAATCCTGATTTTCTTTTGGCCCTAATTAAATAATCAGAAGAACTGAGGGGCTATTAAGAACCTCGTTGTTATGCTAATTGGGTATTTTTTGTTCCGTTTTATGGATGGTGAAAATGTTTAAATAGCCGTGCCTTTCAGGGAGTTTTTCTACATGGCTCAGTCTGAACATTTGTTTGGGAACCAATTGGGCTTCTTTAGGCCCAAGCGGCAGGAAATAGCATTCTTGAGTATGTCAGAATTAGCTTGACCTTTAAGCTTGTCACATCAACATAGCAGACCAAATAGCCAATAGGTAATTTTTTTATTATAATAGGTTATTCTTACATTTCTCTTTTGAATTAGCTTTATCCCAAACTCCCAGACTTAGTCATCCTAGTCTTTTTTTGTACATCCACATGAACAACTGCTGACAAAAAATATGAGAGGATTCGCCATACAGTGGTATTCGGAAAAGCAAGTGACCAAGCGATCTCACGGATTTGCATGGCGTAATTTCAAAAGGGCTGCTCTTTTTAGCAACACTTATAATGCTGATGCAGACGGAAGAGAGAAAATAAAACATTGCCATTCTGGTCAAATGCAAGCTTATTTTATATTATGGAAGCAAGATCTCTGAAACAAACTAGTGTTTTTCATGTCTGTGAAGATTAAACAACAGCTTTTATACATCTGGACTCATCTCCCTGCATGCTAGTGGTAAGAAAGAGATGCATTTCTTTTGAACAGAGAAAATTATCCAGAACTGGAGGGAATTTTTGCGACACATTTTGTTATTTGGGAGTTTTGTTATCTAGGACATATGTAAGTCCATGTTTAGGGTAAGTACGCATGTGTCAAGGAAGCAAGAGTAACTTGGGACTTTTAATATGCGTTAGATTGTTCAAAGTTTTGTGACTCTTAAACAAAAATGTCAGGTTAAATAAACATATGACTTACCTAAGGTTTTCACAGCTCACTCCTTTTAATTGAAAAAGAGTACAAATAAGAGGCAACAGTCTTTTCAGCTAAGGTCATTGGCAGCCATCTTGCTATTTTTCCACTAGGCAGCCATTTTGAAATGTGTAATTTTTGCCTGAACATGAAAAAATGTACATGTTCTAAATGATGACAATTTTTTTTGTTTGTTTTTAAATAAAATCTTTTTTAAAGAAAATATCCTGCACCTGCATAATATGAAATATTAAACTGAGTGTAATATGTGCACTATTTTCTCTCTTATATTTAACAAGCTATAGTACGTCATCTTTTCTGCTCAGATGATGGACAGGTTTATTCTGGAGCATCATTTTGTATTATCTATGAGAGGAATGGGTTCACCTTCGAACCCCTTCATGAAAGGGCTGATGTGACTTATCCCATACTATATCCTGAAATTATTGGTGTAAATACCTATATGGCTGAGGCCCTGGTCGGTGACTGGTAACTGTTTCCTAAAGTGACTTGTGGTTCTTAATGTGGCAGGTGTAATATGGTGGTAGGGAGTTCAAATCCCACTTTGTCAACTGGAAGAGCTACTGGGCACCTCGGAAATTCATCCTCTATGCCACGTGTGTCAAACTCAAGGCCCGGGGGCCAGATGTGGCCCGCCATGTCTTTTCATGTGGCCAGCGAGAGCTTAAAAGTTTTGAGAGTCTACTTAAAAATAATCACCAAAAAATAAATTATGAGTGTGCGTCACCAAAAACTATATTTCCCACAATATCAACAGTAGCCGTGGCAGTGCTTCCACAGTTTCATGCTATTTTTCTTTATTCACTTTTTGGACAGTTTGATCCTTCATTAATGGAGTTTATGGAAAATGAGTTTGACACCCCTGCTCTATGCAAACTTTGTGAGGAATTTTTCACACTATACCTCAGACGACCTACACAGTAGATGTTTAAAATTTGGAGCCAACTGAGAACAGTTGAGAACAGTCAAAAAAACAACTGGACCAAGCAGTCATTTCATATCAAAAAGTTCCTAACCCACTCAAAAACAATCCCATCCGTCTCGATTTTGTCAACATTATGGTTAAATTATATTGCATCTCGAGTAAGTGGGCAGTCTTAGCAGTGGGGACCGGGGGGCTTGAGGTGGTCAGTGACAAATGAGTGAGATTCGAACATGCAACCTCTTGGACACAAGTCTAACTTTTTTCCACTGGACCACATTGCTACATGTTTTATAGACGACACATTGCTGAAAATTGTCAGTCATTGAATAACTTTCCATAAGAACTCGCATGTGATCAACAAAATGCACAATACAAGCGTCTGTACTCATATGATGCAACAATTTGCGCATCAGCACAGTAGGTGTTAGCAACAACAGGTTTGCGAGTGCAATGAAATTACTGGATAAACATATCAGCTAAAACCATACATGTACATATATGCATTCAGCTGGCAATGTAGAATGACTTGCCAATCGCTTTATCAGCAACATAGGACTTCAAAATTAAATCATCGAGTAAAACCAAACTGAAAGCATTTAAGTTGAAAAGTTTCAGAGGCAAAACTACCTCCTCACAGAAGCAAAAAAGAGAGCTAGGGGTGTTAATTTCATGGGATAAGTCTTAAATTGAGCTCCATAAATTTCTCCACAAGTAGATTACAAAAAGGTTTCACTATCCTCAGGTAAGACAGACTAACCAACCCTTCTATCATTACTGAGAGTGGACCTACCCAGCCTGAGGACGATACCAATCACATCAGTGAAACGCTTTGAAAAAAATGGCTCCGTTACAGCTGAACTTGTTGACTGCTTTCAGCTTGAAGCGAATACTGGATGTGAGCCATCCCTTACCCGTGGGGCAGACAGGTTTGACATGCAGACAAGGTTTCTCAGATGCCCAAACAAAAGTTTAGCATGGAATATCTTGGAAAGGAGATATGGAGAATATATACAAGCCTTGTTTTCTATGAACCAACTTACATCTTAGGGTTAATAGTTCAAGTTCTGGAACAAAGCTTTTTTTTTTGGAAGGTTACATTTCTTAATCACTAAACTAATAACAAGTATGTTACATTTATATTTTCCAGTTACTGCAAAGGAAAAACAGATGGCATGGCATGGCACTTACATAAACGTACAAGCCAAACTGTATAAAAGTGCAAAACAAAAAGGCTGGGTGTGTGTTTTTTTTTTTTTTTTTTTTTGCTGTATGCAAGATCCTTGCGGTTATAATTTCTAATTATGTGTTTTCATTTGAAACTCATTTAAAGAGGTAGAGCTGAGGTCATTGTAACATAATTGAAAGAGAAATTGCCAACAATGTAGTTGGAATTTTCTGCCGAAAATTTGATGGCAAAGTCTTTTCATATGCATTAGCCCCAAAAGACTTTTTTAGATTACCTTTTATTAATATTATATGTTCAGTTGCAGCACTCTAATTCATTTGCGTTTGTTTTCTCCAACTACAGAGAACACTGGGAATTAATGGTGTGGAACCACAGTGCTGTTGAGACGCTGATGGGACTCGTCTTCATGTTGCGAAATTTCCGTCATTAGATGAAGCGCCTGGTGACATGAAAGTTTGCTGGTGTCAGAGTTGTTGTGGAGGAATTACATTCCCTTTGAATAAATTATTAGACCCACCGGAGGGTCGAAGTGATAATGATTGAAAAAATGGGGGTAAGAAAAGAAAAAAAATAGACATTCTGAATTCAAATCGTACTGGCTAAGTGCTGTATGTACATTTTTATACACATATGTCCAGAATAAATATATTGTGAATTTATCAACTGTCAAATAGGGTTTACTACAATAACCACTTTTTACGGTAGTAAAAGCAATTATGGCAACATTATTGTATATTAATTATCCGATTATAATAATCATAGGCAACATTCCCTTTGATAATGTTAATGACAGCACCATCATTTTACTGATAGTGTCAACTTTACAGGCTTTCATACATTAAAATAAAATGTTTATAGTGTGAACAGTAATGATATACGTTCACTGATATATACATACTAAAGAGTTGATATGTTGCACTAAGAAAAGTTGCATTTTATTGCATTCTGAATAACATACCTATCAGGACAAAATTCACATACTGCTCCCAAAATCAGCCCCCATGTTGTGTATGTCTATGTCCCATAGCATAGTGTTTATTTTTGTAGTCCCTAAAAGTGGGACCTCAACGTACCCAAATCGGTGAGCAAGCGGTCCTCCAAGGCTAGTTCAATGCCTACAAGAACAAAGACAATTTTGTCACAATTATAAATATCGAATACCACTTTTGAGGTTTGTGGTCCAAACAAACATACATTTTGAACTGTCTGTAGTAGCATTTGTACTCCTTTCACACATCTGAATTTCGCATGCTAACTCCTAGTTCTTCGTCTCTGGTTCCCAGGGACAATCACATACTGTTAGTTGCAGACATCACAACTGGGTGTAAATGTCCTGTCATCTCCCTATTGTCCTCTTTGAGTGGGCCTGCTTTGAACAAACATGCCTGTAAATAAATTCATGCCTCATCTGACCCTCCATCCAAAAAAAGTGGATGCCTCTACTGGAATGTGCAGATTTGGCTCCACCTCGCTAGGAGCTTTCTCACTCGGCTCCACCTCTGGAGCTCTCTGACATGGCTCTTCCTTCTCTGGAGCTTCCTCTCAGCTCCACCTCTCCTAGAGCGTTCTTTTGACTTTGAATCAGAATCAATTAGTCAGTTTAAATCTATATTGAAAACACATCTCTTCAATGAAGCATATTTCTAATTGTAATAATAACATGTTCATTGACTAATAACGAATAGGAAGGCTGCATAAGGTAGAAGCCTGGAACCGAACCCCTCCTGCACCAAAGCATCACTACTATTATTATTTTCTTAGAGCCCTTCAAAGTGCTAGCTCTTTTCTTGGTCTTTTCTTGGTCTCGAGGTCCTGAGTAATCCACATCCTTGTCCGTAGGAGACGACACCACGTCCCTACTGGAGGAGTGTCGATACCATCGGGATGGTACAGGCACATTCACCTACGCCAGTTGACTAGGACAACCTTCCTCTGTCACAGGGAAAGAACCTCGGGAATGGAACCAAGCAAAACAATGCAGCATTCTGCATTTGTTCTGGTTGTGGAACATTGGACTGGTGGAACTATGTGTTTTGGGGCCTCGTATATAAGTGGCTCGACAGGATGGATGTGCACAACTAAATAGAAAGGTTGAAGTGCTCAGAGTATGTTTGATATTTTTCAATTCATCATATTTATTTAGGCATAATTATGTTTTTTCACATTTGAAATAACCACATTCTTTTCGACAAGCTTCCTTAAATCCTTGTAGAGGAGAGCAGGTGCAGAAACAGGGTTTGTGTTTTAATACAATTTGTTTAATACTCAAATTGAAGTGCTCTACGGTGAACAGATACAAAAGACTGAGACATAGTTTCACTGGGCAAATCATGAACGAGAAGAGGAAGTTGTGTGGACAACAACAACAGATGCAGTCAGAAGACCACAAGAGAGAACGTGGATGTGGAAGTGTTTGATGAGGCTTGGGAACCGGCTCCAGGAGAAACAGGTGATTTGGGATTGACCAATTGCAACAAGGATCAGCTTGGGAGTGGAGGTGGAGCCAATGACAGTGATGTAGGAGGCCAAGGGGTAACACATGCTAGTTGTGGCATTGCTGTTATGCTATGATTATGGCCTTTTATGGTTATTCATGCTTTTAATGTTGAAATGTACGATTATATTATTCGTACTGAATATGCCGAAGGGAGACTTGTCAATGTGTACAGGTGAAATGCTCAGATGAAGAGGGTTAAGGTTTGGAGATCAGAGTCAGGTGATTGGAACAGGACACAAGTTCATATGTGAAGTCTAGCCATTCAATGGCAACACCAATCTGTCTTTTAATACTTCTTGTGCTCTTTAAACAACCTGTATGCAAACTTTGAATATTCTGTGAGTCAAGTGAAAATGTAAAATACATGGTCACGCGCCTCACCACTCATGACCAGCTAAAACCTACTCCAAGAGAACAACAAACCAGCAGGTCACCAATCCATTGGTCTATAATCGAAAGATGATGGATGATTGTCGTTTGACTGGATGTATCAGTGTGGCGCCTGCTTGACCTAGCTGAGACACTAAAGCAATTAGAGTAGAGTAATTAATCTGGGCTTGGAATCACCCCTGCCACTGCTCAGCCTCAGAAACCTATGCTCAGGAAAACTCTGTGGGAGGACTCCCACGGGATCTCTACAGTATTAAATCATAGATCACTTTGTAGGGGACACGTGGAAAATGGACGATAGAAAGTTTACATGACAATAAGCCAAAGTGGGAAACCCTAAAATACCTATTGTAACCCTCCTATTACGTTGGGGTCAAATTGACCAGATTATTGTATACAAAAATAATATTTAATAAAAACGCAAAAGTATTTTTTCACTTTGAAACTTATCCTGCTTGTCTTAGTTAGTGTAATCTACATATAAACAAAACAGTTTGACATATTTGTAACCATGTAACCATAAAGTACATGTTTTTGTTACAAAGATAATGCTCGAGTCAATTTGACCCTTTAGACAAAATGGAAGATAAAAAGAGTCAGAAAAATCAAATACTATTTGTTTCTTTGCAACATTGAGACACAATACACCACTGTCTCAGACTTTCTCACACTCTCACACACACACACACACACACACACACACACACAGTTTTGGGGAACCTTTTGGTTTCTGACACTTAGATGCATAATAAAAGGCCCCGGGTTAAATTGACCATCGAACATAACATGACATAATCCAACATTTCCCATTTTGTAAATGCATGTGATTCATGTTTTTAATTCAAAATGGTTTTACAGTCAAGCTACAACACCAAGTGCATCAAGTTTTGTATACAGAGAATCAAAATTTGGGCATCTAGTTTTGTAGATTAAGCCATTTTTGTGCTGTACAATGTTTAAAAGGTTCTTATTGTACAAACCAAATTCCGAGACAAGACGGGAACAGACCCAAACACAGGGACGTGACTTTTATTTTAGAAAATGAAGCTAGCACAAACATGAACAGCTGCGAGGAAAAACACAAGTTGCATGTGGCAAATCAACATCAACAAAACATAAACAAGAAAGTGATCAGACGGGTTGGAAACCTGCCAGAATAAAAGTCCCATCAAGTCTCCTTCAAGACAAGTCCCATCAAGGCCAAGAGTCCTTCAAGACAATTCTCCATCAAATAGAACAATTATTTGTCCTTTAAAAATGTTTTTTTTTCCTCAATTGAGAATAATATCTATGTCCGGCTGATAATTTGCATTTAGACTCAAGCAATATATGAAGAAGCATGGTAAGGAAAGCTAGAAACGCCATAAGAGTTGTAGAGACACGGTCAGGGATCAGATGCGTGGCATGAGTTGTGATGTGGCTTGTGTTCTGTGCTGAAAGCATTTGTCACATGTAGCACTCCACAGCACACTCGATTAGATGTTAGCATTGGATCATTAAGTTTAGCTCCAAACCTGACACTGCAGACAAGTGTTTCATCTGTGTCAAACCGCTTGTCAAAATACAGATTCAAAAAATAATGTAAAAAAGCGTGTATGGTTTATTTCTTTTATACGTAGGTCTTATGTCTCGAGGAATTGCAGCCATCTCTCAGCCATAAAGATTTGTGTCCAAATAATCACAGAGCAGGACACATTCATCCACTCACCAGACTCCAGAGGAAACCCATGCGAGAATAGGAAGATGCAAACTCCACACAGAAGTGATAGAGCTATTCAGTAAATCACAGGGTATTTTTTGTTTGGGAGTAAGCATTTCTTTAAATAATGGTTTTGGAGGCAGACGTGCTTATGAGTTTTTATTAGCTCAATAACGATAAAGAAAAGAAACAATAGAAACGTCGCGACTCTTAACAGGGACAAAATAACACTGGAAGAAGTGGAAGATTTCGATAATATCATTATTTTTTACAGACAGATCATAATGTATTCGGTAGATCGCCGGCTAAATGCTAACGGCTAGCGCTTGAAATACGGTAATAAAAACTAGGAAATGGTTTTGAGAGAAGCGTCATGTTCAATGTAAAATGTATGTTCAATTTGGCGCCTCTGGGTGAAGATAATCTCATGGCAACTTTGTGTTTCTAACTTAGTGAAGGATCTTCTTGGGACGTGAAGATGGAGGTACGCATTCGAAAAAAATGCAAGTGGTTTCTCAGACAAGGAAGCTAATGAGATTTAATATACATGCAGGTGAGGAAAAGGGGAGGTGCTGAAGCCCTTAACGAACCTGTGACAGCATAATTAGCTACAATTTACAGTTCTTGGAATCTAATCACTGACACTAAAATGATGCCACATATCTTTGTTTGAATGATTCACATTAAATACTTCAAACTATTTGATTGATAATTGTGGAACTATTTTTTACCGTGTTTTACTATACTTCAGAATCTTCTGTCCATATAAAGGGATAGCATAATGATGATGTCTTTCAAAAAAATATTTTTAATGCTGTATATGTGTGCGCTATAAGTAATGTGACAGTTATGAAACTTAACTTAAACTAAATGTCTGGAAAATATATACACTGAATATCTACACTGAAAGTGCACTTTTAGTTTTTTTTTCTTTCATTCTTCATTGTTTTACCTCAGCCAACAAGAAACATATACACACTATATGAATAAGGTTCACCGAGTTTTCATTTTAAGTATACAGAGAAAACAAATAATATTGGAAAAAAGAACATATTAACTTTAAGTACGGCTACTTTATGTACAGATATTTTTTCCTTTACATATGATTTTTACATGGTCTCGAGAAAAAAAAAAAAACAATTTAATGTCTGCTAATCAACCTGGTCTTTCATTCAGATCTGTGTGCTTGTACACTTTACCCTCCAACAAATTGACCCAAAGCAAAAATTACTGTAAGCAATTTGGGACAGACTTTTGAAAGGGATGGTATTTTACCAACGAGATATGATCAAAGAGACTAGGACACGACATGCCTCTACAGGTCACGACTGTACGACATTGTAATTAACCAAGTATTTAGGCAAGAGTAAAGATTGCACATCAATCAGATGCCGATACATTGATCCAGTGCCAATTAATATTACATCGTTAATGACACGGCTTAAATAGGCGTGGCAACTAAACAAACTAACGAGAAATCAGAGATCAAAGTCTAGAGACTGAAGATGAATAATGTTGCAGGCATACACGTAGTGACATTGGTCTTGGTTTCTTGGTTCTTATGAAACTATTTTATGGTTAAAGCAAATGTATGTTTTTTTTTTTTTTTACATTTTTATCATACAGGATGTTACATAAACATTAACATTGCGTAATGATTACATTGGTCAAATGGGATGATGTCTGCATCAATTGTGTTATTGGTTCCCTGCAAAATTATTTTCTCCCAACTTTACCAGGTGTCTCGAACTGGGGGTGCAAAATACTGACTACACTTTAAATTGGGGACCGAATGGTATAAATACCTTGAAGAAAACATTTTCGGAACATAAATATAGAATAAAACAATGGTTTTTTTTTATTCTTGAATTTATGCGAACTTAAATTCACGTAAAATAAGTAAAATAAGAGTAATAAGAGTACAAGAGTAAAATAAGTTACATTTTGGCTAAGTGAATATTACAAAACTACAATTACTATTTATACGAGGCACTGCAACTAAAGCACTGCATTATGGTATCTGTAGTGTGCATGTATTCAGCGCTTCATATCACCAAACCATTAATACAAATAGTAACAGCTCCGTATTAAAGCATTTTGCAGGTCGGGTGCATGGTTGGTTGTGTCCTCAGGGCCTATCACAAATTAACTACACACTATCTGAAACATTTCTATTTATAATTGTATTTATTTTTTTATTTTATAAAAATGTCTTTTTCTTTGAAATAGTTCCCCTGTTGCAAATAAATTGTGTAAATCAGTTTGCAAATAACCCTTATTTACATCTTAAAATACAATCTTAATAATATATTCCTAACTATTTTATTTTCCTTATAAATATGTGCACTGCCACTGTCCCATGATTTGCAGTTAAGCAATTTGATATGAGTGAATAAATATTCCGAGATTTTGCTTCAACTTCATTCCAGCACCACAGGTAATTATTTTGGGATTTCTGTGATTCAGACGTGTAATCGGGTTTGAAAGGTTTTCATCACTGGTCATGGCCTCCTAAAATCTAATCTCATCAAGGAGATTAAACGTGGCTATTTAAATCAAATCCATTCATATATGCTTGTGGGTGTTATAAGACTTCAATCAAAGTCCGATGCTTGCTTTCTCATCACCTGGCTCTCAATGGGATTTCAGATCCTTTAGGTGGGACCTGAGTAGAGCTCCTCACCCGTATCAGATGAGATACGATTAATTTCAATCTATTTCTGTGGGATTTTAATAAGTCAATCTTAACATCGGAAATGAAAAGGAAAGGTCAAGGATTAATGTTGATACTGTCTAAAGGTCAAGCATTAGCCATCAGGAACAACACTCTTTTTGGATGGTTATGACACCAAAAGCAAATAATTTGTAAAATAAAACCGAAACGACAACAGACATCCCCTACATAAACATAAATCTACAGTAAAAGGAGAACTTGGTTTTGATTTTACAAAAATGTACAAATTTACAAAATTATAATTTTTTTAAACTCTTCTAATCTTTTGTATTTTGTTTTCAGACTTGGAAAAAACATGTCAAAGTATGAGAGCACTATATTTGTGAACGAGTAGCAAACAAACATTTGCTAGCAGTACTTTAAGTACTTATTAAGTCGTTATGTGAATTTACTCGGCGTTATATATTAGTCACTCTAATATTTTACTATAAACATTGTAGAATTGCATTTTGCTCCTTCAACAGCAACAACCATGATGAGTGTGTACACAAAAAGTAATCCATCCACATGATTCTGTTAATTTACATAATTTTACCCTCCTATTATGTTCGAATCACATTGACCTGTTTTCAAAGTTATAAAAATAATTTTTAAAATACTACTTAAAAGTATTTTTTTGTAAACTTTGAAACGTCTCTTGCGTGTCTTATTTATATGACTTATCATCATGTAAAAAAATATAATGATTCAGTTATATTTACGTAACACCATGCTACATGTTTATGTTACAAAGATACTGTGTGTGTGTCTGTCTGTGATGTGTGAGAGTGTCTGAGGCAGTGGTGTGTTATATCCATCGTTGCAAAGAAACACATTTTTTATCTTTCTGACTCTTTTTAGCCTCCATTTTGTCTGAAGTGTCAAATTGATCCAAACATTTTCTTTGTAACAAAAAACATGTAGCGGGGGTTACACATAAGTCAACTGAACCATTTTTTGTTTACATGTAGATTACTAAATTTCGACTTACTAAGACAAGCAGGAGAAGTTTCAAAATGAAAGAACACCTGTAAGTATTTTTTTTTACTTTTAACACAGGTCAATTTGACCCAAACATAATAGGAGGGTTAAATAAAGTTTACAATTTAAAGCGACATAGTGCCCAGCGTATTAATTTACCTTATTAGGTTACAAAAATATATATATATATAATTAAAACAAACTTTTTTTCTAAAAGTGCTGTGCCTGGATGCAGTCGAGAGCTAGAAAAGCCTTCAGAGTTTCAGAAGTGTCTGCATGTGATGAAAGAAACAAGGCCTAAATTGCCTTTGAACTTGTGCTGGTACCAGCTTGCACGCCATGAAGGGCACACAGAACACCACGCGTACACACCGCCATGATGTCAGACTTGTAATGTAATTACAAGCCCATCTGTCTCTCATCGCTTGACAAGCACAAAATGTCCAATTATGGTTTCATTTAAATTCTAATTAGTTCGGCCCAATTTCACAGGCTCCGGAGCTGGGGGAGGGTGGGGTGTAGCACCCGAGCTGGGGAGATGCTTGATCAAGTCAGTGCTGGAGAATTTGAGAGACTTCCTGCTGGAACATCAGTGTGGCCATTTGAAGGAAACGCAGCGATATCTGCACTAAATTTTCAGAAAAAACGTAACTTGGAAATTATTGCAAGAGTTCATTTTTGTTTTCTTGAATCTATACTTGTGTATGTGTGGGTGTGTGTGTTATGCAATCGATACACATTGTGGAGAACCGGGTAAAATGTGACCAATTTATAAAAAGCTTTCAGAATATTAATATCAAATAAGCCACATTTCTAAAATTATGTTAGTAAAAAGTAATTGATGGAACCTTGAGTTTAAAAATAATGTTTGAGTATCTGAGATTAGATTAGATAGATTAGATGCCACATTAATCTCACAAAGGTGAAAATGTTGTGTTTCACAGCAGCATGAAAGACAAAAAAGTTAAAAAGTAAAAACACAAGTCGTAGAAAAAAGTAATAGCCAAACAGTACTGAATTATTACCTTAAAATAAAGAACCACATTTCATCTGTGTTATATACAAAAACATATAACCAAGCTAACAACATTATTATGACATTTACATACATGACATTTATTAAACAAATTAACAATATACGTATTGTTGTTGTTGTTGTTGATTATGAATAAACAAGACTTTTTTTTTTCGTTTTACCTGATATAATTGACAGTAAACTGATGTTTCATTTTGCAATATAGCATTTTATTTTGCAATATACGTAGCAATTGTTGCAGGAATGATTATACGTAAAAAAAACTAGAAGCATGTGAATCTCTAACCTACAAACCTACTCTGCCAGTCAGGATTTAGATGAAAATGTGTAGTACTTGTACTTGCTTGAAGATGTAATTCAAAAATACTTCAATGTACAAAGAACATTCCAACCTTGACATAGCATCTCCTTCTCATAACTTTAAAGCACCATTAGACTATTGCCAAGTTATTGGTCATCAAATTAATCAATATACTATTTAGCATAAAACCTCTAATAGAACACCATGGCGGTCTATTTATCAACTCTACCATCAGGTGGCGTTCTATTAGAGGTTTTTACGGTAAGCTAAATCTACAAAAAAGTGGATTTAGCTGACTGGTGGCTGTTGTAGTCCAGTGGTAGGGTATTTAGTTCAAGTTATGAGCATTTGTAAGGCGGTTTTCACAGTTTTAACTGTCTCAAAGCGCACATGTGAATATGTAAGAGGATTGTTGCTTTTTATTCATTTGATTGTCTGGTTGTTGGTGTTAAGTGAATGGCTATGATTATCACTATGACTATGACAAGACCAATACCAGTGAGCAATCACATATGCGACAGTGGCCAGGTAAAAAAAACCTCTCTAACAAGGACAAAATCCCTGGGGAGAACCCAGCTCACTGGTTCTCTCCTCTGGCATTCTAACACTACAAATCAATGTGTTGGTTGTTCCGCGTCATTTTAATGATGGTTCCGATGGTGCTCTATTTTTCCACGTACTCAGCGTCCTCAGGTCTACAGAGGTCCAGGAGGCATCATAGAAAAGATGAACTCGAAGCTCCTAGGAGATTCCGGTCATACGGCACTTGAAGTACCATAATTAAAGATTTTGACAGTTTTAGGAGGTGCAGGGGTAATTCGGTTCTGAGCACTAAACTAGGCAGCCTTTCTATACAATTATATTAATTTTTTCAGTAAGTTGTTATAACAGCTATATATATAACATATATATGCTTTGTTAAAGAGATGCGTCTTCAGTTCGACTTAAATTGACTCACTGATTCTGAGTCTCGAATTGGACTAGGCAGAGCATTCCATAATGTGGGTGCTAAGTATGAAAAGGATCTTCCTCCCTTGTAGATTTTAGAGATTCGCTGTATTATACATAAGCTGGCCGGAGTTTTGAGAGTGCAGGAGTCGTGTAGGCTCACTGAGATATAGAGGAGCTAAACCGTTTAGTGCTTTGTAAGTGATTAAGAGAATTTTAAACTGAATGCGATGTTTAACAGGTAACCAGTTTAGCGACATTAAACACTGGACTAATATGGTTATACTTTTTTGTTCTGGTGAGCTGTAATCTAGCAGCTGCATTCTGAACTAACTGAAGTTTATCTATTAGTTTGGCAGGAGAACCTCCCAGAAGACCATTACAATAATCTAACCGTGTTGTCATAAACACATGTATCAGTCTTTCTGCATCCGGTCGGGAGAGCATGTGACGCAACTTTGATATATTCTTGAGGTGAAAGAAGGCAGTTCTACAGACGTTGTGTACGTGACTTTCAAAAGAGAGTTTACTATCTAAAATGGCATCTAAGTTTTTCACTTTTGGTGAGGATGACAGTATTGGACTGCTTATTGGACAAGAAGTTGCAGAATTTAAAAATCATGGGGTGCTTATATTCGCGTGTGCAAGATTCGCATAAATACAGTAGATAAAAGTATTGCAAAGTAAAAACTGTGACTATAAAGTTGTTGCTGTTTTTCACAATAACGATACAAACGTTCACCACAGCACGTTGGCTTATAAAAAAAGAAGCTAGTTGTGAACCCATTCGCCATTGCATATGCAATGGGCTGGGCAGGTTTTACGTTTCTACTCAGACTGGCACATTCTGTTAAAAGTGATTGTATTTTTAAGAAAAATACAGAATACATTAAACCTGGCCGACAGAAAAATCAAATCAAAGTAAAGCAGGAGCACAACAACACCGACAAAGCTGATAACATCCTTTATGTCCTCTTTTCTATTCATCCATTTATTCTGCGACTCACATGTGAGCATTCGAATGCAAATCAGATCTCATCGCCGAGTAAATATTGTTGCTCGTCGAACACCAGGGAAGCGTCTTAATACCCAATAGCTGTTGATTTGTTTCCCCTTCTCTCCATCTTTCCAGACAGACTGTCATATTAACTGGGAACAGGGATGTGGGATCACTGCGGCAAACTGGGCCGTGTGCTTTCCGGTCGATGATTAGCTCCTAATCAGCCAAGAACAAACTGATTATTAGCTTGGCGCCACTTGACAGTCTCTGGGGAACGTGTTTGCTCACAGCCTTTTCCTTTCGTTTCCTTCCGTGCAGCGTTTTCCGGACTGATTAGACAAGTTGACACTCCTTTACAGGAACACTGCTATAGGCGGAATGCTGAAGTCTCTTACATTGCCCAAGCGGCGCTTCTTCGCTCACCTACTCCTAATGATTGGAACTGCATCTCCTCTGATTGCACCCAGGCTCTGATTACTACTGCTTTACAGCTTCACTGACTCATAAATGTCAGTCTGAACATCTTCATTCTTACTTTCCGGGTGCCTAAAAGTCAATTCTAACAGAAATGTTATATATAAGGAAGTATGGAAGTGTATAATATGTAGCATATGTGTTCGATTTTAAAAATGTTGAATGTTTAATTCTAGATTAATCTAAGTTAATGACTAATTGATTAATTGTTCACATTAGTTGAGTGATGCTTTGCGTTTAAATGGCACTGAATTGGAAGTTTTCATTGGAAGTATTTGTATGGTAGTTTTAAATATTTTCATTGAGCGTATTTGTATATGCATGTTTATTTGCCTGTTACTGCAACTAAAATTAATGAAATACAGCAAAGTTCTTCTTATAGTGAGTTATTGAGACATACTTGCAAATTCACTAAATTATTAATATTTCTGACTTTGTTTCTCAGATTTGCACATTACTGTATATATTCTGAGAAGAATGGAAATTGGAAATTCTGAGTTTATAACTGGCAATTCTGACTTTAAAACTCAGATTTCAAACATTGTAACTTGTAATTGCAACTGTTTAACTAAACAAGTTAGAAAATGTTTTAATTCATGGTTCTGGGCTTCTGAGTTTCCACACATTTACTGGTCGCAAAATAGTTTTGTCCCTGTTAAATCATTACATCTTGAGTTTGTGCTTTTATACTTGTGCCAGCAATGTTAGTATAAATTCCTTTGAATAACAATTTTTTTCAGTCTTTTCCTTTTCAGTGAAGAACGGCATAAGTGACAGATAAGAAGCGTGTACATTCCCGCTAAGATATCAATATGAAAATCATCGTGTAAGAGCAGCTCCCGACTCAACATGGCTCCAACAAGAAAATGGATGAATAGATGGATGGATAACAATATCAATACAATTGACAGCTGTCTAATTCAAGGGACTTGTTTAAAGGCAGATGTTTAAAAAAATGTGATTAATTAAGAGTTTTGGCGTGAAGACTCTTTTTAATGACAGCCACTTTTAATAGACTAGAGAAGAACAGACGCTAATCTTTGTTTTTGATGCAGTGGAAAAAATCTCTTTGGGAATGAAAAAAAAGAAAAACGGTTCATTTAAATGAGTAATTATCATGTAAAACAATTCTAATTATTATTCGTGTGTTTTAAAAGAACCCTATATACAATATACAAATCAATAATATTTTGTAACTGCAAATAATTTAATACAATTGCCTAAAGATGTATAGTGATAGTGTAATTGTGTTTGTCAGTAGGTCCTGATCTGTGATTGGTCGCTCATCAATCAGGCCCAGAGCTGCTGGCAATAGCCTCAGTTCATTGTGTCCCAGAAATTAAAAAAAGGCTGCAAAAAATTGATGATTAATTTTAAAATGTGAAACCTTTATTTTTAATAAACGTTATGGTATTAAGTAAAATAAGGTTAGCTAAAATATTCAGCCTAAATTTAGTTTAGTTTAGTTCATACTTTCGTAATAGTAAACCAATAGCACCAGAACCGGAAATAATAAATAAACCTTGAATAGTTAACTACTGTACCGCCTTCTGCAGCGTATCCTGGGCCGGGTCCTGGGGGCAACAGCCTCAATACAGAGGCCCAGACTTCCCTTGCCCCAGTTACCTCCAGCTCTTCCGGAAGAATTCCAAAGCGTTCCCTGGCCAGCCGAGAGACATAGTCTCTCCAATGGGTACTGGGTCTGGACTTGGGGAAGGACTCTGTCTCTGACCTGCAGGGGGCACTCCACTCTCCACTCAAAAGCCATGGTCGCTGACTAGGAAGCACTTATTTCCATCCCGGCCGTTTCACACTAGGCAGCAAATCCATCCAGTCAGAGTTGGAGATCACGTCACTTCGAAGCCAACAGGACCACGTCATCTGCAAAAAGCAGAGACTCAATCCTGAGGTCACCGAACCGGATCACCCTTCCGCCTCGACTGCGCCTAGAAATTCTGACCATAAAAGTTATAAACGGAATCGGTGTCAAAGGGCAGCCATGATAGAGACTCTCACCAGAATTGGAAATGGCTTGGTCATGGTCAATACAGTGGCTTGGGCAATGGTCATACAGAGACCGGACAGCCGTAACAAACGGCTTCGGTACTCCATATTCCCGGAGCACCCCCCACTGGAGTCCCTGAGGGACACGGTCAAATGACTTCTCCAAGTCAACAAAACACATGTAGACTGGTTGGGCAAACTCCCAGGATCCTGAAGAGAGTATAGAGCTGGTCTGTAGTTCCACGTCCGTGATGGAAAACATATTGCTCCTCCTCAATTTGAGACTTGACAATCCGACAAACTTTCCTCTCCAGTACCCCTGAATAGACTTTCCCAGGGAGGCTGAGGAGTGCGATCCCCCTACAGTTGGAACACACTCTGTGGTCCCCCTTCTTGTAAAGAGGAACCACCACCCCAGTCTGCCAATCCAGAGGCACTGTTCCCGATCTCCATGCGATGGTGTAAAGGCAGGTCAACCGGGACAGCCCCACACCATCCAAAGCCTAAAGGAGATCTGGGTGGATCATATCTACCCCCAGAACCTCGGCCCCAGAGATACGAGTCCTTGCAGCTTCGGCAATGGATGTACGGAACAGAGTCTATTCTGACTCAATGTCCCTCACCTCCTCCGGAACCTGAGAGAAGCTCTGCTGGAGATGTGAGTTGAAGCTCTCTCCGATGGATGTATCTACCAGACGTTCCCAGCAGACCCTCACAGATTGTTTGGGACTGCCAGGTCTGACCGGCTTCTTCCCCAACCCACTACCAGATGGAGTCAACTCACTACCAGATGGTGATCAGTTGACAGCTCCGCCCCTCTCTTCACCCGAGTGTCCAAAACATGCGGCAGCAAGCTCGATAAAACAATTTTTATACTCTTTGTTATATCTTTATAACTCGATTATAAAGTTGGTCATCAAACTTTGACCTAGAGTGTCCTGGTGCCACGTGTGCATTTGGACACTCTTATGTTTGAACATGGTGTTTGTTACTGACAATCCGTGATAAGCACAGGAGTCAAGTAACAGAACACCGCTCGGGTTCAGATCTGGGGGGCCGTTCGTACCACTCCAGGTCTGACTGTCGTTGCGCACGTGAGCGTTGAAGTCTCCCAGAAGGACTATGGAGTGTCCAGGGGGAGCCCTCTCCACTACTCTCCCTCAAGACTCCAAAAAGGGGGGATAATCGGTACACAGCAACAAATGACAGTGAGAACCCGTCCCCCCACCTGGAGGCTGAGAGAAGCCGAGCTGGGGGCAATAAGTATGCCAACGCCGGCACTGCACCTCTCACCCGGTTCAACTCCAGAATAGAACAGGGTCCAGTCCCTGTCAAGAAGACAGGGCCCAATGCAAGTCCAACTATATCGGAAACGCTCAACTTCGCACACCAACTCAGGCTCCTTCCCCACCAGAGAGGTGACGTTCCACGTCCCTATAGCCATCCTATATAGCAGAGCTTCGGACCGCCAGGGTCTCCGACATCGGCTGCCACCCATCTCCTCCTTCACCCGACCCCTTTGGCCCCTCCAGCAGGTGGTGAGTCCACTGGAGAGGTGACCCATGTTCCTTGTTCAGGCTCCACGTCCGGGCAAGGGAAACTTGGTCTTTATTTTTCACTTCAAAGGGGTTTTTGAGCCGCACTTCGTCTGCCCCCCTCACCTAGGACCTGATTGCCATGGGTGACCCTACCAGGGGCATTAAGTTCCCAGACAACATAGCTCCTTGGATCACTGGCGCACGCAAACCCCTCTACCACGGTAAGGTGTCGACTCAGAGAGGGAAGCAGTTAACTAAATCGTGTTTAAAAAAAAAAACATTTTTTTAAATTTCAGTGGCTCACGGTTGGAACAGTTTCAAAGCAGCTGTTGCATTGTTTGTTTTGTAAGTGATTTTAGATAAAAGCGTCTGCCAGAATGACTGTAAAGCACGTAAAGTATGAAATGTTTTTTTTCCTCAACACTCTCAACATCTAAATAATCAGTGGATTACAATGAAAAGCTTTTATTCCAATTTGATCTATTTTAAATATGCTTTAAGCATGGCCACAATGATGAGATTTAGGCATTGCGCATTGATTTAGAAGCATAATAAAATGTTAATCTATTTAAACAATACGAGTTTTGTTTTCTTTTCCATTTATAGGCATTATACTATAGCTGGAATGCTTCCAGTGTGTGTTAATTATGCAAAGAAACAGACTTTGAGCTGCCTGCAGTCAGAATTCAATGACTACTTAAAGCCTCACACATTTTAATCTGTGGCACGTCTTGAATGCTGGGCTGATCCTCCGTGGCCTTGGTTCGCCTGCAGTTGCTGAGATCCTTGAAAGCTTTAGGCCCTGCTCCCTTCAAACTGACTTCCTGTGTCTAATTTCTTCCTGCAGCAAAAGTAGCTTTGGCAAAGCAAATACAATTAATCAGATGATGAGGATTTTTCATTTCCTGACATGACAGTCTGGCCACATGCATCCATATTAATAGGATGGAAGTGAAGATTCAATGGCTTAATTCCACAGTTAAGTGTGTGTGTAGGTGTGTGTGTGTGTGTGTGTGTGTGTGTGTGAGAGAGAGAGAGATACATGGACAAATCATAATACATATGCACAACAATGTCATAAAAGACTCGAACACCTGCGATTGCTGCGTGCTGCTATATATCTTTCACACCCTTTACAGATTTTGAGACATCTTGTGTTTTCTGCCGGCAATCAATGCTTTTGTTTTTATTCTTTTTAATGCCTAAAATTAATAACGACTGTTACTGAAAAGATTATTCACTGGACTCGTTGGCATTCACACAAAGAACTGAACTGATGTTCTTGAATGAATGAATGTTCAAGAACATTTTCAGGTCTTTCTGATGATGAGTTGTGTGAAAACCGCAACAGGCTTTTACTCTGAAAACAGTATTTGCATATTTGCACAAAGCCGACGTTGCTCAACACTTTTTAATATACATTTTTTTATTATTTATTGTATTGCTTTTCTATTATTTTTGAACAAGCTGCATGGACCTTCACCTATTTGTGATTACGCAGAAAGAAAAAAATACTACATAATAATAGGCCTGCAATTCTAAGCAATTTTACTTTGAATGTCTTTAAATGGTTGGATCAACATTCCTTCTTTCTTCCTTTAATATCACACGTATTACTAATAATACATACGGTATTGATGAAATAATGGAATAGACAGGCAGATTGACGCAGTTGACAACACTTAAATATTAAAACATACACCTCACATACTGTACACCTAAACCAGTATATACCGTAAATAAAACTTGAAATTTTTTTAATCACAATTTTCTAATTGTTTATAAATGTTCTCAACTTTCAGCAGCACACCTCATATTGAGTAGTAGTTGGTATTCTTATCTCATTGTAACTTTACATATTTGCCATACGTATATTGTGGACTTTTCTGATTCTTTCTGAGTATGAAAATATTTTTTTTATTGCCATTGATTGTTTTGAAGTTAAATTGACACACCTGTGATTTTTTTAAGAGATATGTCTTTCAAACCAACAGTTAATTGTTCGTTTTTTAATGGTTTATTGCAAATATGTTATTTATGAAACAAAGAAAATATATTTTAAATTAACATTAATGAAATGTGTACAGTTTGTTGACAAGTACTTAATATTTAACTTGAGTAATTTGCTAATATTAAAGTGAAGTTTGGTAGAGCTTTGGTGATCCATTTTAAATAAATTTAATGTGTTTTTACTAAATCGTTTTCGTCTCAATTTGAAAAGAAAATTAAAGTGCAGGAAAGTGGCAAGAACCGGTTTTTACTTAATTTAGCCAGAAATGAAAAAAAAGAAAAAATTGTGAAATTAAATATATTTCTTTCTTTTTTTTGCAGGGGGCGAGTCTTTATTCGCGTAAGTATGGTATGTTTGTCAATATAATGACGTTTAATATAATTCTGTTTAGTTATTACTTTTAGTTTGACAGTACAATATTGTGCCACAATATTGTTACACTAAAAACATCTCAATTCCATTCACAAATGTATCTGTCCTTCTCTTTCTTTGTGATAATGTGACAGAATAGGCTTTTATGAAAAAGTGTTGAAACATGAACCTGAACAAATTTCAAAGACATTCATTAGCAACTCCTGCAAAATACAAACAGTTTTGTGACGGTTTGTATAAAAGCATGGAAAGCACAACAGCTGCCAAATTCAAACATGAATTCACACTTGACACAAGATTTAACACAGAACCTGTCGATCAGCATCTACTACACTACACGCACCAGTTGCAATAGCAAATTAATTTGCAAACTCTTTCTTGTTTTAATCTGAGACACTTTTTTTTTCTTTTTTTTGGTGTAACCTCTAATCCTCTAAACCTCTAATTTCAGAATCCTTGAAACAAATACATGTCAATAAGCAATGTTAAAATACTAATTCCATCAAACAGATGTAACCAATAGTATTTACTTTAGTTTGATTACCCATTGGTAAATGATGAAGGGAAAGAGAAAGAGGAGAGCCAAAAATAAGAATAATAGAAAAAAGAACGCACGTTGATGGGTTGTCAGAACAATGCATCAAATTTGGTGGCTCTGTTTGACGCTAATCAAAGGAGACAGGGCTAAGTACAAGGCTTTACTCTCAATAACTATGACTCCAGAGGAAGCTTTGCATGAGCCTGTATTTCGTCCAAATTAACAGCTGCGACCAAGGAATTCTACAAATGTCAAAATAATGCGTTAATGCATGCGATTAATTTTAAATATTTAATCACATTATTTATTGTTAAAGCATTAACGCAATTGCAGTTTTTGTTTGGAATTTTTTGGATATTGCAAAAGAATGGAGAATCGAGAAGAGGCGCAGACTCATTTTTACACGTGTTCACAACGAACTGTTATGGTTTCCAGTCATTGAAATATTGCAAAGTGACATGTTTGAAAGACTAGGCTGAATTGTTTCTACATTAATTTTTCTAAATTTTCTAATTGTTTATACATGTTCTCAACTTTCAGCAGCACACCTCATATTGAGTAGTAGTTGGTATTCTTTTCTCATTGTAACTTTACATATTTGCCATACGTATATTGTGGACTTTTCTGATTCTTTCTGAGTATGAAAATATTTTTTTTATTGCCATTGATTGTTTTGAAGTTAAATTGACACACCTGTGATTTTTTTAAGAGATATGTCTTTCAAACCAACAGTTAATTGTTCGTTTTTTAATGGTTTATTGCAAATATGTTCAAAACAAAGAAAATATATTGCAAATTGAACAAACTCTAATAAATTATATTGCGGTATTTAAACAAGTGTTTAAGTAGTGTTGAGTTTACATACATTTACAATTTACACTTCAATAACCAATATTTGGATTATTTGCAATTAATTTGGATGTATAACGTATTGTGACCTGCTTTTAACCGATCCAAGTGAAGTGCACATACACCCGTAGCAGTGGGCAGCCTAAGCTGTGGTGAAAAAATGAATTGATTGACAGCACTAATAAATAAATAAATATCTTAAATAAAATAATATACATTTGTGTGTATATACGTTTGTTTATATTTGTATATGTTTTGTATGTATGCATATATATGCAATTATATGTTGTTTTAATTATTTCGTGTGACGTTCATGTGACGTTCATTCACATCAAAACAAGGTACTTAAAAAGCAACTGGTTTTTTTTTTTTTTTTGAGAAAAATAGGTTGTGTGTTTGATCACACAAAGCTTATAAATCATGTGATGTTGTTATTATAAGGTTATAATCTTATTGTTTATGTTCTATAAAGCCAGTGCCAGTCCGAAATAAAAAGTTCAGCTTCATGTCACTGTTTGTTCTTTGCAGTTAAAAACAGAAAATCAATTTAGATTTAATTGAATCTAATTAAGTGTTTTGGTTACTTTGCCTTTTTAGCCCAGAACTTTTCTGGAGGAGTCAGTCCAGACGCAAACCGTAAAGAGCAACAGCAAGACAGAAGACAGTGAATATTAGCATTTATAGGGTTTGCTCAACACCTGCCTCTAATAAGTCCCATTCTTTCTGTTTTTATTTGCGTATGATGCAGAAATTAGTTCCTGTCCATCAAACTCAATGAAGCTGTCACAACCAATGAAGTAGTCCATTTGTTAGTGGACATACTTGCACACTGCATTCTACATCACTTCTAAAAAGGGAGGGTGAGAAGGACTATAAATCAATATACATTGGACACAGTCCACTTCTCCCCTCACAGTTGTCTGGAGCAGTATTTTGTGAAATAAACCAATGATGGAAAAAGTCAAAACAACCCTAAATTACTTGCTGGATGTATTTGGACTTAAATCTGATACTAAAAAGATCGACAGGGCCTCCAAGATCAGCCTAATAAGTTTGAAAGTGTGTGAAGTATGAGTGAAAGGTGAATTAGATTCAACAACGTCACACACACACACACACACACACACACACACACACACACAAAGCCCATTTTAAAACCACGATACATATTGCTGTTATTGTTTACTTTTCTTACATGCAGTACATAATATACAGTGCACTAAACCACTTGCATCAACCAGTTTCGGTTATATATATTTGCAAATATTAAAATTTATATAATATATTTAAATTTTGTCAATTGAATTTTTCTTGTGTTCTTGTTCTTGTATCTTGTGTTATATTTAAACCGTTTCCTGCCTTTTATATTTTTGACCATATTTTAATAAATTGTAGTTATTTATAATGGTTATTCGGTGTGTATACTTTACCATTATCTCATCTTTCTATTTGCACCAGAGTATCAATACAAATTTCATTCTAACCCTGTGACACACTGACAATGAAGGCATTCTATTCTATTCTATTCTATTCAATTCTATTCTATTCTATTCTATTCTATTCTATTCTATTCGCAAATATGTTCCTCAAAACTCTTCTTTACAATGTCCCATTTAGTACATTCTTCACAATGTACTTTTAAATTTTGCACTTTTAATAGTGCAAATATGTGACGGAAACTCACCTCGCTGAGTATCTCCCTCCAAGTCAAAAGACATCTAATTGCTAATCTATAATCCTATTAATATGCTCTTGCCTTATTTCGATTGATCCTCCGCGAGGCGGAACAGCGTGGCCGGAGGCTACATTAATCTTATTAAGGCTTGCTTTAGGACGGAGAGCTGCAAATCCAAACAGTTCTTTTAACCATAATAGAAAGGTACAACCCTCTATATTTATTTACCTTCCAGCACAAATCTTCTTGCAGGATCACCTTCCACTGGCTGTCAATGACAGACTTCACAGCACGAGGTGTATTCATATTGGCAGCAGTGCCAGTGCCATTATTCGGTTTGTAAAGCACATCTCATCATCGTTAGCCTAGTGATAGATTTAAACGTCTTTACTTGGTACTTCCCTTTTCTACTTCCTATCTAAAATGTAAAAAGGCCTATTTCTTTGCCATAGGTTTTTTCAGCTACTGTCTTGGGTTGTTAGTCACTTAAAAAGTCTTAAATATATCCAGTGATGGATGGATGGATGGTTGGATGGGTGAATTTTGGATGGACGGATCAAGTGATGGATAGATGCATGAATGGATGGTTGGATCGGTGGATTGAGTGATGCTGGAAGGATGGATGGATAGATGAAAGAATGGATTGAGTGAGTGATGGAGGGGTGTTTTGTGAATATTTACTCATTGGGATGAACTTATTTCAGGATTAAATCCACCTTATTTAAAAAGAAGCTTCATCAATTTTGTACAGTTTGTAAATTGTATAATGGCCCCTACCGTTTTTCTTTTTTAAATGACTAAAAATTACACTTTGTTCCAGGAATCAACCATTTTGTAGTCCTGTTCTTGTAGTTCTTAAAGCTTGCTATTTGTGGAGTTTTACTCCTGTGGCTATGTTTGAGTTTGCCATAATTGACACTTTTTTTGTTACACAAAGACTTTCTTTAACTGCAAATAGTGCAATCTAAACGTCGTCACTGCAATATATATATATATATATATAGATATAGATATAACAATATATAGACAATAGATAAAGATATAACCAGAATTGAAAAGTTACTTTTAGTTTATTGAAATCAGAAGAATTGCTGAGATTGACTCCATCTCCCCGTGACCCACAATTGAAAATGAGTAGTAGTAAATGGATTAAATGGTGTTAGAGGTATTTCGAACTTCTAACAAAATGAAATCTGTATCAATTGTCATGTTTGCCTCTTCAAAGGACTCAAAAAAAAGAAAAAACAGGTGCTTTTTACCCATATCCATCGCTGGCCAGAATTTGGCCAAAACGGTGAGTTTATTTATGAACTATGCAGGTGAGCCTGCCAGAAGACTATTACAGTAATCTATTACAGTAAAAGTCCTGCACTGTGAACAGAAGGATTTCAAGCCATTCCTCTTGCAGAACAGTGGACAGGTGGACAGGACTTAACTTTCATGAAGCATGCGGAAAACAAGATTTACTGATTTGCTACTTAGAGGCTCCTCAACACTATAACTCTACAAAATGTTGTAGGTGCCAGTGATGGCGATGTTTAATTCGGTATTTGGCAACCAACCAGTCATTGATGATCAAAGGCTCGCCTACAGTGGCTCAACTATGTATACTGACAATGGATGACTCCCATTTGATCCAAACTGGGAAAAAAATCCAAATTGGGAAAATAAATCCAAAAGTATGGAACGTTGAGGTTTTAATTAAAATTTAATTACCTAATCAAATGTGCACCGGACAGTTGCGGTTTTATGTTTCTTTCTTTTTTTTTCTTTTTTTTTAGCTTGCTGTCTTGGTCACATGTGCTCTTGCAAGATAAGTTTTAATACTTTTGGTGATCAATGACCCTAAAGTTGTGGATACTACCAGTCTGAGATTCAATCCAAGAGGAATTGATGTTGTGTCGTGCTGTGTTGTGTAGTGTCGGAAAGAGATGGTGTTGAAATTAGTCTCAATGAGAATATTTGCTATTTTAATTGTCTAGCCATTGTTGATTAATGGCTTGGTTACTGGTTATAGCCATAAAAAGGAAGGAAGAAGGAAAAGGAAGGAAGGTGACATGTGACACCTTTTAGAACCAATTCAGCTTGAAACTCTTTCTTGTGACTGTAAGAAAGCCTCCTTAATTCAGCATTAACTTACTTTACCGCTGCTCTATTAGCCGTGAATGAGATGGGCCAAACATTGTCAGTTCACTCTCGCTCATGTTCATAGCAATAGCTCTGTACTTTATTCATGTTGATGACCTTTTGCCTGATTTTTGATTACTTTTTTTTTTTTGATGACATGTATTGAATATTTTTTCTCTTCTGGACTGCCTCAATGTGCGTGATCTGCTAAATTGAAACAGGCATAGGCTTTAAATGAAGTTATTGAACAAATGATCTAAATGAACTTATTGACTCAAGTACAAATAACAATTGAATGGCCTTTGACAGACATATTTGATTGCTCAAACGATGTAGGAGTTTTGTGTAACAGGTCGAGGGATTATTCGGGCCTTACTTACAGACGAAGCATTTGTTTAGGCCACATCCATGTGGAAAGTGAAATGTTCACATTAATATTTCTGCAGAAGTTACGTTTCAGGTTTGAATATCCTGATCTAACACAAAAGATTACAATTACAGTTCTACAATTTTCCAAACTTTGAACCACAATGAGTCAAAACTTTCCAAGAATGTCTATCAAGATTCAAAATATCAAATTACAAGATGATAAGAGAGTAAAGTTCACTCACGCTTGTTTTTGTCACAAAACGACTGTCACTAGAACAAGGCAGGGTGGACACTTCCTGGACGAGATCACGGCACACAAGGCGTTAAATGTCCAATGAGGGTTTATTCCAAAAATCAAGGTCAGGTCACAGGCAGAGGGTCGGTATACGAGGTAATCCAAAAAAACACATGAACATGAACAAGACGAAACTAGAACCTGAGGCGAGAATGACAGGTAACATGACTGACAAACTGGCAGTGATACAAGAACTGGGATGAACTTAAATACACAGACTAATGGGTGACACACAACACCTGGGACAAGGGACACAAAACTAGGTCACAGACAGAGACACAAAAACTTCAAAATAAGAGTCCTGCCTGGCCTTAAGCCAGGATCCATGACCGTTTTAAATCCCCAGTTCACTGTACGTACATTTTCGAGACCAAGTAAAGAGAGACCCATATTTTCTGAAAGTAACTGCATTTTCGAGCCTGTGCCTGAGACCATGGACCTCAGAGGCTGATCGGGCATCAGAACAGTTGACGCCTGAGACATCAGAGTCGTCCATTTTCGATTGCAGAAGAAAGCAGAAGAAAATTGCTTCTGAAGGGGCAAGAGAATTGTCTGCCTCAGAGAGGGTAACTTTAACTGCACAGAGTCTGGTCCTGAGTTGCCGGTCTCTGATAGCGACCTGCTGGAGCCGTCCGTGTCGTTCATGGAAACAGTTCACTATTGGAACCTCCACCAAGCAGCAGCCCACATCTAACCTTAAACTGCTATGGCCTCCTGATGTTTCCAGAGTTTCCATGGTGGAGTTTACCACCATATCCAAAAGATGGTCCCAAAGGGGGCTATTTGCTGACCGTTAACATGGCATTGAGGTCTTAGATTGGCATCTTGGTCAACATGCACAAGACCAGCCAGAGCCATCTCTGATTTAGTGGTAGTTTCTCGTTCATGATTATAGCAATAGTTTGAATTTATTGTGCTTGACTTTAGGTGAACATTTCGCCTGATGAAGGTAAAAATGTATTAAGTAATCTCACAAGAACCAACAAACATAGACACCTTTTTTTTCCCAGTGTGCTTTTATTATACTGTTCACACGATCAAGATAATAACCTAGGTAATAACCCAACTAAAGTTTAGATAAAGTACAAACTAAATTTCAAGTATGCATGCATATCAGATTATAATCAAATATTCATCTTTTTCTTACTGTACCATTTTTTTTCTGTAATTAGATACTGTAAGAGAAACAGGGTCAGAAGGAGCTGGCATTGTGTCTTTGTGGATTTAGAAAAGGCATATGACAGGGTGCCGAGGGAGGAGCTGTGGTACTGTATGAGGTTGTCGGGAGTGGCAGAGAAGTACGTCAGAGTAGTGCAGGACATGTACGAGAGGAGTAGGACGATGGTGAGATGTGCTGTAGGCCAGACAGAGGAGTTCAGGGTGGAGGTGGGACTACATCAAGGATCAGCTTTGAGTCCCTTTTTGTTTGCTATGCTTATGGACAGGTTGACAGATGAGATCAGACAGAAATCTCCCTGGACAATGATGTTTGCTGATGACATTGTAATTTGCAGCGAGAGTAGAGAGCAGGTGGAGGAAGAGCTAGAGAGGTGGAGGTTTGCTCTGGAAAGAAGAGGCATGAAAGTCAGTCGTAGTAAGACAGAATACATGTGTATAAATGAGAGGGGGCAGGGTGGAGGAGTGAAGTTACAGGGGGTGGAGGTGAAGAAGGTGCAGGAGTTTAAGTACCTGGGATCAACAGTGCAGTGTGATGGGGAGTGTGGAAAAGAGGTCAAGAGGCGAGTGCAGGCAGGATGGTGCGGGTGGAGGAAAGTGTCAGGAGTGTTGTGTGACAGAAGAGTGTCAGCAAGACTCAAAGGAAAGGTGTACAAGACAGTGGTGAGACCAGCTCTTCTCTATGGCTTAGAGACAGTGGCAGTGAGAAAGAGACAGGAGGCAGAGATGGAGGCAGCAGAGATGAAGATGTTGAGGTTCTCCTTAGGAGTGACGAGGTTGGACAGAATAAGGAACGAGCACATCAGAGGAACAGCTCACGTTGCTTGTGTTAGCAACAAAGTCAGAGAGGCCAGACTGAGATGGTTCGGACATGTGCAGAGGAGGGATAGTGAATATATTGGTAGAAGGATGTTGGAGATGGAGCTGCCAGGGAAGAGAGCAAGAGGAAGACCAAGAAGAAGATATATGGATGTTGTAAGAGAGGACATGAGGTTGGCTGGGGTCAGAGTAGAAGATACTCAAGATAGAATGAGGTGGAAAGGGATGACTCGCTGTGGCGACCCCTGATAAGGGAAAAGCCGAAAGAGAAGTAGTAGTAGTAGATACTGTAAGAGAAACGTTGGAATTCACTCTGGATCACAGGATGTATTTTAATCCCCTGTACAAGTTTTGAAACATTAAGCAATGTGACAAACAAACACGTGGCTTTTTACATTTTACAGCACTAGTAGACATATCTGAAACAGATGGCTGAAGATGGACAGCATATCTCAGAATTGGTTAACTAGGAACAGTTACAGTAACAGTTCTACCATAAACAGCCCATTTTTCCTCATTTCAAATCAACTAGATTTTCAAATGGAGGGGTTTGAATTTGGCTTCAACAAAATGAAAGCATTTTTTCATCCTGCCTTAAATCCGTTGTTCAGGCTGGGGGGTGGTGATGGTAAAATGGTATGGAGGCATTTTCTTGAAAAACTTTGGGATAATTAAAACCAATTGAGCATTGCCATACCCCCACAACCTACCGGAGAACTGTCGCTGATCAAGTCCATCCTTTAATGACAATGGTTCAACCATCCTCTGACGTCTATTTCTAGCCAGATACACAAACCACGTCATAAAGTGCATATCATCTCAGACTGGTTTCTTGAACGTGATAATGAGGTTACTGCACTCGAATGGTCTCCACTATCAACAGATCTTAATCCAGTAGAGCACCTTTGGGATGTTGTGGAATGTGAGATTTGCATCATGGTGGTGCAGCCGACACATCTACAGCAACTGCAGAATTCTCCCAATTCAAGTAGGAAAAGAATCTCTGCGTAAAATTTCCAGTATCTTGTTGAATCGTGGCCACAAAGGAGTAAGGCAGTTCTGAATGCAAAAGAGGCCCCAACCTGGTACTAGTGAGGTGTACCTAATAAAGTGGCAGAAAGATTTTTTTCCCCACTTTTCCATTTCTAGGTCACATGGATCTGGAGCCAATCCGAGAATCTCTGGGCTTGAAGGCAGACCACACATCATAAGCAGGCCAATGATTATAAAGCAGGTCACACAGAAACATTGAAGTCGCATTCTCAACTACGGCCAAACGGCAGAAAACGGTGACCCGGAGGAAACCCATGCAAGAATTCTAGGCAAAGTAAAACATCTGTTAAGTTATGAGGCAATGAGAATTTCGTATTGTTCATTGATTTTGCCACACCTTTTGTATGGTTTGGAAATATGGGGAAATTCTTTCAAGACTAATTTAATGCCTTTGAGTATTTTACAAAAACGAGCTTTGAGAGTAATGCATAAAACCTCTCCAAGAGAGTCTACTTCTGTATTATTTTTGCATTCAGGATTTAGTTGAATGATTTGGTAGTTTTGCAAACATTGTTAATTTTTTACAAAGCAAGACATTGTCTGTTGCCTAGTGGTTTGCAAAATGTATTTGTTTTAAATCAAATTCATAGTAGAAGGGAAAATGATTTTAAGTTACCGTCTGTAAAAACAACGTTGAAACAAAGGTGTATTTCATTTATAGGTGTACAGTACTGGAATTGTCTGAAAAATGTCATTGTAAGCGGAAAATTATGCAACTGTATGGGAAATTATTTAAAAAATTGTGTTTTGTTTTTGTTAGTATAAAAATTGCCATCTGTGGTTATTATTTATGTTAGTTGTGATAAGAATGGGGTAGGAGCAAATAAGATGCGGTCTTCTTCCTACTCCTGTTCTTAAGGTGGAATATGTTCAACAATAACACTAAAAAAAAAAAAAAGAACAAATAAAAATGAAATGAGCATGGAGAAAACATGCAAACACAGGAAGGGCCTCAAAAAGTTCTTCTTCCTGTGATTCACTAATATACAACCAATCACTAATATACAAGTTCATAGGACTCTGATATAGCCGAGATGAAGAAACACGACGAATAAGATGACACAATAAGGTGATTGAAATAAGAAACAACAGACTTTAAAATGCATTGTTTTTTTTTTTTTTTTAAAGATGAAAAATGTTTCAGAAAAAAAGACATGCATAATGCCTAATGCAGTGCGCTAACCTTCTGGAGAGTGAGATGAATCCAGACAGCATGCAGAAATGGTAATGGAGGTGCTTTAGCAAAGGTTACCATCTCTCCAAAGACCTCGCCAGTGCCGCAGCCTCACCTTCTTGTGTAAAAAATCAAAGGAAATGTTACATCTGAATAAGCTGTAAATGCACATAAAGTTCACCGAGGTGACTCACAGTGTAGCGGTAAAAGGAAAGAATGCGTTTTGGTAGACAACCCTGCATATGTTAAAAGCAGCAAAAATGTTTTTGTCCATTATTGAATTATAAAGAGTCATATATGTAACTTTCCATATACTTTAGCTATTTTATGTGTCTTGATGTCTAAACTCTAATTCTAAACCTAGAATGTGCTTTCCTAGCCACTGTTGCCTTTCTACTTGCTCATTAGCATAGTCTTTGAAAAATTAAACTGATTGTTGTTTTCAAATTCATACAGTTGCAAAGAGTTATAACCGAAAAACTTAATACATAAAGCAACAACAATTAAAATTGTATTCCATACATTTCACACACTGCTTTTCCATTTCTGGGTCACTGGTGGCTTGAGCCAATCTCAGCATCTCTAAAGCTATGGCCAACCAATCACAGAGGGATGCTTACATATTCAAACGTACTCACATAGACATGAGGAGAGCATGCAAAATGTGCCACCCTTGAGCACGGCAATTAAATTATCATTTATATTTATAAATGTGGATTTATAAGTAAGGCTTGATTTGGAATCCAGTCTTGCCTTGAGATGCTCCCAGTCGTCTGATGGGCGGTGGGGGTTGCCCACTGTCGCAGACTTAAAAAGGTGAGTTCACTCTCGGTGCTGCAATGATTCAGGAGTGATTAATGAAAACAAATTTTTCATGGCAATTAAAATGATTAAAGCCAGAGGGCCTTTTCGCCATTGCACCGAATTGCTCCAGGAACAAGGCGGCAACAAAGCTGAGAACCAAAATTGCATTAGTAGTGGAGGAGAACTGTATTAAAATGCAAATGTACAGCTGTTAATAGTTCTTCAAAAACCAATAATCCCCCACAGTCAGTCATGTGTCAGAATGGTTAATGGAAAAATATCCCAGAGGCACAGAGAGTATTTTTCCATTCCGCTTCTGATTAAAACAGCAAATCTGTGGAGGCAAAAGCAGAGCTCCGAGTTGGATGGGATCGACTAGGATGGCTTAATGTTGGGCAGGAGACCAAAACTCATTGTTCAGAATTTCTGCGCAGTGAGGGAATGCTTTGTCCCCCCCGGGACGGCTGTGAAGTGCTAAGCAGGCAATGAAAGCTTCTAAATCTGATGTGCAAGTATTAAAGCTATTTATCACGAAGGTGTTTAGTGTAGAATTTACATCAAGGAACATCTGAATTAAACGGAAGACAGCCTGGATGATGTCTGTGGAGGAAACAAGTTCAGCCGAATGAGTTGGCACGCAGCATTGTAATTGAATAAGTCCTCTGCGTAGTTCAACTGTCAATTAATTATTATTTCGCAGTAGTTTCTGAAGTAAAGGTCGGAGTTTTGAGCCACTGGAGAGAGAAAAGCAGTTGTCTCTCATTCCTACTTAAGAAGAAAGTCAATAGGCTCAAAGAAATTATTAGCAGTATGTATAATGCATACATTCGGTTCAAAAGCACTTGGCAAAAAGTTCAGAGTTCAGATTAATATTTATTAAAATTAAAAAAGCACTTTTGCCAGTCGCAAAGTAGCTGTGTGATTCAAAGTCATTGTTGCATTATGCCCATACCATGACATGATGCGTCTTTGAGACAGTGGTTCCAGAATAACTGTCTTTCTCTTGAGTTGTGTCAAGTAAAAATATTTTTATAATGTTACCTCAATTAAGTAGAATTTTGACTTATTTTTACTTTGGTAACTATTATTTCGCCGACTTTTTAATCTACTCTTTACATTTCTAGAGACTTTCATTGCATTTTGTACTCGTTTTAAAATTAGCCCTGTTACTGCTGTTTTCTTTGGGTTAGTTTAATTTCTTTGTTGTCATCGGTCACCAGATAAATTTGGTTATGTTATCCAGCGCTATGCCGTTACGATAATTGGTTGGATGTTATGTATCAACACGCATCATTCCGACACCCTATTGGTTTGTACGTGGTTCATCGCACCTGCACATCATCCAGAGAAATGGCCACCGAAATATCGACAGAAATAGCAAGAGTCAGAAGGTTGGTAGACAGGATGAGTCAACGTTAATTCTTTCTAAATTGACTCTTTTTACTAATTTTGAAACACAAATGAACAAAGGACTTTTTTCTTTTATTATTTTCCCCCTAATTCCGCATAGCGATTTTGCATTGGCCTGGAACTATGAAAAGCGCTATATAAATAAACTTGAAGTTAAGTTAAAAACCAAATTTATTGACAGTAAAGAAACTATGACGAAGAGATAATTTTATTTTCACAGAAGTCTTTTTTGACTCTAGTATCTATACTTGAGTAATGAATGTGATTACTTTTGACGGCACTGCTCTTGAGTGGCAAGTGTGTGTGCGTGTGTGTGTGTGTGTGTTTGTGTACAAGAATGTTGGTCAAAGTGGGGCACTTGTGGGCACTTTTGGCTGGGCCCCACAATTTTGAAGGCCTGTTTGAGGGTCTTTTGTTAGGGTTAAAGTAAAAGGTGTGAGCCCAAGTATCGGAGTTTCGCACACACACACACACACACACACACACACACACACACACACACACACACACACATGCACAAATGCACGTACATACACACACACAGACACACATTGAATTGTATTGGTTACATTTATAAATGTAACCAGCTAGATTAAACAGGCTATGACCACCCATCACCCTCATTAACTGCTGATTTAAATGTTCTTTCTTCACTAGATCCACAGAATGCCTTCAAATTATTTTATAAGATGTTTCTGGAAATGTTTGATGACAATTACTTAATATGTGTGATTGTTTTCTTTTGTGCCTCGCAATAATTTGGAAGCTCTATTCGATTTGATTCCTAGTGGCCATAGTGACAAATTCATTCACTTTCTAACTTTTCTAAATTTAATATTAAAAATGCTATCTAGTCCAAAAAACAGTTTTTTTTAATTTACATTCATTCGTATATTTATTTTTTTTGTATATGTACGTCCGGTTTGTTCCCTGAATGGTGTGTATTTACATTTGAATTTGATGTTTAATCCTTCCTGGATGTTTAATACTTTCAGCTTTGCTGTAGTTAAATCAGTAAGAGCTGGTGTTTTGAACACTAGGCCAAGGGTTTAATACTCTGGGGTAAATAGTAAAAAATGAATTGTAAGTCGCTTTGGATAAATGCATAAATGTAATGTAACCACCACGAAACCCCCATAGAAATGCTTAATTCTGTGTCATGGTCTAAATATTCCAAGTACGTACAACGACTTAAATCAAACAGAACTGGTCACCTCAAAATTAGTGTTTTCCTTTTATTACTGTACAAAATAAAAGACAGCAGCAATCAAATTACCTGATAAAATCTCAGTATTTTATTTGTACATCTCCATACCCTAGTTCCCCTGAAAGTAAACATGATCATACAGATGATAAGTACTTTTAATATATAATTTTGATAGCTTTACAGCCCGTGTACAGGAAGATGAACTTTATGTATTCACATTTACATCAGCAACATTGGAGTCTTTGTTCGAGGAACCAAGAACAAGCATTTATGGGATGGAGTTGAGAAAGAGCTGGATTTGGATGAACAGACACTGGATGAAAGCATATACAGGAGCAGCTCCGTCAGGTTCAACTATGTACAATACAAACCCTCCATACAAATTAAGATCTAGGATATAGATGCATTACATTACAGTGTATTATAAGTGACAATGACAAGCCCTCCAACCTTTTCTGGATCTCATTTCCCCACGGGAGCTAGATTGGGCTTAACAAGCCAACATTGTTACAGTGCAGCTTCTTTTTAAGAAGTAGAAAACATGCCTGTAGGTAAGACCTGCTCAAAACCAACAGAACAAAGCTACTCCGAGCACCATCTTCGGGTCTTATGTGAAAGAAGGATGGCACAGGACAGCTTAGGGATTGGGGATGGAAAAAAAAAAACAATACAATTGATTTAAAAAATGTCTCCATTAACATCTGTTTTGAGGCAGGCTACTTTCTAAATGAAAGCTCACACTATCTACACCATGGTGGCCACTAGGCAGCTCTAAAAACACGGAATGAACTCGTCTTTTACAAATCAACTAAGATAAGATGTTCTAGGAAATCAAACACTTTCACTTTGACAGTTCTAAATTAAAATCAAACATTACAAGACTAATGTCAGAAGCAGCAACGCCTCATAAGTTTGATTTTCCACAGTCACATAAGCAACACTCCATTAAGAACCAAGCTTTGTAGAAAGAAAACCATACTAAACTAAATAATGAGTCCGGTAACTTAAAACAAATAAAATAATCACAATGCTATGCACTCAAACTAAAGTCTCATGGGTTGGTTGTGCAAATCGCCAAATTCTTTTTTTTCCAAGTTAACTTTTATAGATTTGGCCCATGTGAGCCCTACGGGATCAGGTATCGGTCATGGGGGGAAAAAAGCGCTGTTGGTTGCCTCCTTCGGGGTCGTCGGTAAATTTCAGCCAGAGGGAAAGTATGGAGTATCACTATGGTAGTTATAATCTGGACAGACTTTCTGCACTAACTTGTAGTCGGTGCTGTAAAATGAGATATAAATGCATATGACTTTGAAAGGCTTCGAACAAAGCCATGACACGTGGCTTTGCGTCTGCTCCTGGTAACATGTCTTGGATGGGTCGAAGTTGCAGAGTGTGTTCTTCGATCCTCGCTCTACTTTCTCATACTCAATGCGGCAGTTGAAGGACTTTGAGTCCTTGGCGTCAATGACTGACTGTTGGGCCGTTAAGTCAAACTCTACAATTTTGGTGGGTGGGACCAGGCTGACAGATACATTACCCTGACCCGTCGAGTTATGGCGGAAGTAGACGCTGAAGGTGCCGTTGCCGTGATCCACAATCTTTCCAGTAATCAAGAGGTTGAGTTTGACAGTCTTAATATTGGAGTGGAAATCTCCCCAGCCAAACATTTTCTTGAATTTTCCAGTCTTCACCATGGGTCGTCTTTTGGCTCTGGGTCTGGAGTCCTGTAGGTCAGTGGTGTTTCTCAGCCAATCCCACAGGTCCTGTTCTGAGTAAGGCTCGGGAGTGTCATAGTGCAGGTCCAGCGCTGTTGCATTCTCTTTCCCGTGGAGAGTCTGTGATAGAAGTCGACTGATGGACAAGTCCTTACTGGTTTCTGTCCATATATGCTTTAGTGTGGACTTGGGTGTCCCTGATTTGAGCAGTTCCGATTTCCCTGGAATAGATCCATGGGCTCTTGAAACCTAGAAGCAAGAGGGAGAGTTCATTATTAAGCTGTCTTAACCTTAAAGAGCTCTGAAAGACACGGAACGCAAAACAAATGAGCATTTAATCCAGTGCCGGGTGACAGGGAAAAATAATTAAGTGGATATTACTCTTGATTTAGGAGATATTGAACCCTCACCCCCACACCATCATGTAGTCTCTTACTCAACCGACAGATCAAATGGATTAGAAAGGGGGGGGAAAAGGTAATCGATCCAGTCTGCAAGCTTCAATTTGAAACAGTCTTAGCTGATGGGAGCCATCTGGGAAATAGAACGAAGCGTGGCGAATGAGAAAAAGAATACAGCGATCAAACTCACAACGCCATTGTCCCGCATCTGGAGAGAGGATCCGCTGGCTCTCCCTGATAAAAGCGTTGGCTATTCTTTGAGTAAAGAGCAGACTATTAACAAGCCAGTGCGCCTTGAGCTGATGATTGATGAACCACTGGCTTCTCTCTATTTATTGCAGATGAGTGAAATTAAGTCTATACAGGGTCCGGCGAAGCGTCCTGACATTGATTGCATGATTTCTACTGTAAGACCTGACAGCAGATCCATCTTGCTGTGGATTTTGCATCTTGAGGGCTACCCCAGGGATCGATAGTTAGAAAATAAGGTCTCACTACCAATCTGCCCGACCCTTTGGACAGAATTGCCTTGTGGCTTATCTGGGATGGTTTGGTTTGGGAAGAAAAAAACGTGAGCGGAGATATGAAATATGCTTAATTATTTAACAGTGAATCGGAAAGGAAATCAATTCGAATTATTTTGGAGTATTTCAACAGGCCAATGAATAATAATAATGAGGGATACAAAAATATTTTAAATTAAAAAAGGTAAAATCAAGTATGCTGCCATTAAATAGACTACAACTAATAATTCATTGGCTTTTAGACAACCAATTCTTGCGTTAATGAGACAGACTGGGGATTTAAAAGCGTTTCATACTAGAGGAATTAAGCTCACAAACTCCTCTAATGTGCAGAGTAAGGGCTTGTCCCACTCAAAAGGTGAATAATATGCTTTGTGCTCGGGGTCCGTGATTAAAGAGAGAGTTATTACTTATTAATGGATAATTGCTGAAGGGGCAGCACAAACATTTCAGGGTTGAGCAAGTTTCAAGGAGCTATTTGTATAAAATTCAATGCAGCTTGACTGAAAAGGAGGAAACTTGAATTGATAGTGTGATTTTTCAAGCCATGTTGATCATTTGAACTCACCCTATTCTGCATTTATAACCCTGTAAACTAGCTCTAATACATTTACAATAGTTATCTATAGTACAACTACCATATTGTACATTGTTGATTCAATCAGGAATCTCTAAATAGAGATTTCTGCTCATCAAATGGAACACCAGTCAAATACTTTGTTCATGTCTTGTTTAAATTGCATATCTAAGCTTTTTATGTCTATGTTTTTGTGGTATATGTCTGTTTTTACAATTTGTTTTACAATTTCTATATGTATGTAAGGTGTCTTTGAGTGCTTAGAAATCAAATCAAATCAACCTTCAAATAAAATGTATTATTATTATTATTATTATTATTATTATTATTATTATTGTTATTTTCAGTAGTAGTAGTAGTAGTAGTAGTAGTAGTAGTAGTAGTAGTAGTAGTAGTAGTAGTAGTATTGCTATATTTAATACATAATTATTCTTTGTTTATATGAAAACAATTTGTGTAAAGGTCCCATTTCATTTTTTATGTTTTCACACAAGATCCAGTGTGAAATATTGTTGGTTATGGGGGAATTCATCCGTTTGTTTCAAAGCTGCGGGGATGAGAACGAGTGATTGTTGGGGAATTTTTAGTTGTTGGGTTATTGATGAATTAAATTAGCTGGATTGTCCAGACTTGATGCTATCTCAGCAATGGTAGCTGTAGGTCTTGTGAATCCCACCACTGGTGTCAAAAGTAGGACGGTGATCAACCAGAAAATATCCGTTGTTGTGCCAAGATGGACAAAATAGAGCCTGGAACAGCTGTGCAGTTGGTGTGTTCAGACACGATGAGAAAGTGAAGTGGAGGCCAGTGAAGGGCGTGACCTGGGTGCCGTCACCGCCCAAAGAACACGATACAAGAAAGAGGAGGCCGATTTCCTAAGATTTCAAATTTCGTGGAACTGGAAGAATTGTTATGGACGTTGCAAAAGTACATTAGTGAACTTCAGATCATCGCTTGTGTTCCCACATTCCTTATGTGTGCAGTCTCCATGCCCCAGAGATCTGACTCCGGGCTGTGCTTGACTGAGCTTTTTAAGGTCGCCAAAGGTGGGCAAAGGTGGGCAAACACCGACTAGCCACGGGTGAATTTAAACAACGTAGCCAGATGTTTTTTTTTTTCCTTTTTTTATGTCGTAGGAATTCAAAACTTTTTAATTTAGAGGAGTGCATAGGTAATATACTTTCTACCATCCATACAATTGCACACAAAAGACACACACACACACACACACACACACACACACACACACACACACACACCTATGAGCAATTCATTTAAACTCCAAATCACCTAAATTGCATGTTTTTGGACTGTAGGACTAACCGAGACCCGGAGGAAACCCAGAAAAACTACCCGGAGGAAACAGAAAGGCTTCTAATCTCCTCAGGTACAAGATTTGAGAAATTAGCTCCAGCTCCACGTGACCCAGAAATAGAAAACAAAAAATTGTTTTGAATGATGAAAAAAATGAATGAAGAAACGAATGAATGGATGAATATATATGTTGATATTGCAACATTGTAACTATAAAGAAGACACACACTAAAAAAGAAAAGTAAAATGTTATGACTTCCTACAACATTAAAAAAAGGAAGGAAAAAAAAACATCTGGCTACGTTGTTTAAATTCGCCTGTGGCTAGTCGCTGTTTGCCCACCTTTGGCGACCTTAAAAAGCTCAGTCATGCACAGCCCCCTGGAGTCAGATCTCTGGGGCATGGAGACTGCACACATAAAGGATGTCGGAACACAAGCTATGATCTGTCCAGTCTGTCTTCCCATGACGGGTCTGGATCCAGCCTGGCTACTGGAGCTTCACCGAGCCAGCTGCAGTGCTCACCTGAGGCAACAGTGCATCTGGTAAACACATTCGGGACAGAGTCACCAGCCAAGTCCTTCCCACCTCAGCCACTGACAGACGGCCAGCCGGGCTCAAACAGCTGGACTCCCCCAGGCACAGCACAGCACCGGGTCAAGAAGAGCAGCGTGTGGACATGGATACGTGTGCATGGTGTGAGTTTTAATGAGCCTGGGTGTATTTTAATCCTCAAAGCTCAGATCTGACTATTATACAACTCTAAATTCAAGCCAAATACCAGGACAGGTTGTTCATAATGCATATATCGAATAGCCGTCGTGAGTTTTAAGGCTGCCCACTGCTCCTAGTTTCTGTGTGTTCATTTCCCTGTGTGTGTGTAATTTCACTGCATGTATGTACATTTTTTTCAATGCGGTAGATGCAATAATTTCAATACGGTCCCTAGTGGCCAGTGGCGGTTCTACATTGAATGACGCCTCCTGGGCGAGACTCACATATTTAAAAATGTCCCATATATTGGATATACACATTTTGACAATATATATTTAAATATTCAAAAAAAAACAATGGTTCACGGATACATTATTTATAGTATTTATTTATATTTTCTTGATGACATTGAATGTTGTTGCATACTTTTATATTTTGCTCATTTTCACTTGCAGTTTTAATGCATCATTTTACCTACATCAAATATAAAAAACTAACCATCTCAACATTGTAAATCAAGCACTATGAACTGTTTGCAGTCTTGCAATCCGTGCTTTATGACTGCGCTGCGCTCCCATTTAACAGAATTAACTAGAAGATGCTTGTCTTGAATTAAGCCAGAAATACATTTGCTCATAATTAACGAGAGGAGATTAATTGAAATAATTACACAGGCTAATTCCAAAATTGCAATTAGGTTATTGCCACACATTTGTGTTTCCATTTGGATGGTAATTTGCACGGTAGTTAATGTGCATGGATAAGTCTGTTACAGTTAGCTACCGTTTTATTGACGCAGTGATTACATGGCTGTTTATGACATCAGATGTAGTTGTTCCCAGCATTACCTTTCCATTTTGTACAGTTGACCGATAAATATACCAACTGTAATTAAGACTATAATTTGAAAATTAAGTCACCTGATCAAGGTGAATCTCAAAACGGAAAAATTAGCAATTGTACATGTACATCACAGTACATCACAGTACATCACTGTACTACTGAAAACAGTAAAAGAAAAACAAAAAAACTACTACAGTATTTAGTAGTACTATACTATAGATAGTTATTGTAGTAGTTTAGAGACAGTTATTTTTTTTGCTTCTTTTACCTGAAAGTTCACATTATGTTATAATCAGTGATGTAAAGTACCTGATAAATTGACTGTTACTTAAGTGTATTTTGGCTTTGTACTTGTACCAAGTAATAAACAATTGTTTTTTTACCTTTTACGCTGTACTTGACTACATTTCAGATTGAGTGTCTGTACTTTTTAATCCACTACATTTGAATGGACACTTACTGTTACTCTTTACATTGTGATTAAGTGCGACAAGTCGACATCTTTTTCTAACCTGGTTAATTTACTGAGTGAATGAGGTAATATTGCCATCTGCTGTATGCTGAAGGTACTGAATGCTCTTTACTGTATGTCTTTCTTTCTTTCTGTCGGTCTCTAATGATCTATCCATCCATCCATCCATCTATCTATCCATCTATCTATGTATCTCCCTACCTACCTGTTTGTCTGTCTAAATCTCTACATCTTTATCCTTTGAATCCTTTTATCATTCGCATGTGGGGCTCAGAATCTATACCAAGAACACTTCAGTTGTGATACCTGTCGATCTGAGATTTGAAACCTACAATCTTTTGGTTTCTTGACCCGTTCTCTAACTGAAAGCCACAACTGCCCTAATCCAAAGAGTCCTATTTTCTAAAAACAGCAATTCCAGCGTGATGGTTTGACCCTCCTGAGCAGTTTTTTACACCACCTTGAACCAGATGTCCCATGTTGTGGCTGACCAGAGTAAAATAATAACAAAAATAAGAGGAATAAAGATGAAATTCAGGTAAATCCATTTTTACCAACAGAGCTTGTCGACTTCTGAGTGCATTTGTAAAAGTGCAAGGCAGACGGCCATTAGTGATATAACCAGGCGAACAGGCCGCTTGGTCCGAGACACACTTGCGAGAAGGGTTAGACAGCAGCTAAGCAGCCATGGAATATCAGGCTGTGACCATGTACTAGAACTGCCTAATGGTGTTGTAAGAAGGCCATTAAACGCGCCATTTAAGCCGCCTGTCACGGTGGCTGTGTTTATCTGTGCGTGTTGTAACAGGGCTACTATGATGTGCTATCAAGAAAGCAAGGATGGCGACTCTTGAGATGAAACAAGTCTGAGCGTGTGCAGATTATCATACTGTTGTGTTGTGTTGTGTAATGACGGACACGTTCTGAAATATTCCAGCCGTTCTGTAGTACATCCAGAAAGATGAAAGGAAATGCGATGGTTGTCTTTTTGAGTATCGTTCTGTTTTTTCATAGCATTACAGCAGAGTGAAACATATGTAGAGCGTTTTCTTTTCTTTTTTGAATTCTACAAATGTATTGAACACAAATCCACTTTTCTAAGCTTTGGTTTGTCTTGAACTGAGTGAAAATAAACATTACAATGTTTTTTTTTTTTTTTTTCAAATTTGAACATAAAATCAAATAGAAAATTATGCCTTTCGGTTTGCATCCGTCATCGTTTCTCCTCTAGAGTCGCTTTAGACCGTTTTAGAATGTTCTGCAGTCTGATCTTCTAGTCTTTTAAAATGTATTTTTGTTTCAAAATTTTGTTCAAATATAGTTTTTTTGTTCTATTTCTATTTTTCCATTTTCTTGTTAATACTTATTTTCCTTATTACTTATTTATTTAGTTTTATTTCAGACTCATAGATGATCCATAGTAAGAATAACATACAAACAAAAAGAGACAATGAGAATACACAGAACAGAATCATGCAGTATGCAATCTCTGTGCCCAGTGTTTCCTCAAGACAGAGGTGTAGCGGCAAGAGCTTCTTCTGGGATTTGACAAGGACTTTATAATTTAATTTTCAGAGCTATCCAAACGCTCCATGAGACTGTAAGTGAGATGTCGCAGTAGTGCCTCACATGTCGGGATGTTAGCATGGACAAACAGTTGACTGGCACTTTACCACCTGGGCACCTGTAGCAGAAGCCTAAAAGCATCGTTGTAGGCCACTACGAGTCTGTGGAATGTCCTACGTCTAAATTTCCACCATAGAAGGGCCGTGTACAGGGGAGTGCATTAGGCTTTGAACAGGGAGCATTTACACCTTTTCTCATTTACACAAGAGAACACATTTGAAATTTCTTATTTAGCATATTGGCCTGAGCATACAGTTCACAGGATTGTCTCTTTATATCTCTGTCGTCACACCAATCATCAGAAATAAAATGATATTTAATACAGGAAGTTTGTTCCAAGGGCTGGTCACATTGGGAAATGTACATGCTTGTCATCTTTTGTTCTAACAATCACAATTTTACTTTTTGTTGGATTATAGCAAATGTCAAAATCTCTGCCATAGTCTTACCATTAATCTTTCTGTTCTATCTATCTATGATTTTGCTCGTTTTCAATAAAAGATTGAAAAGGAAAAAGAACATTCAGTCTGAATCAGAAAATTAGAAAAGTCAAATAAAAAATTGTATTTTAGAAAAATCATCTAATTACAGATTTTATTAATTAATAAATAATTAATAAAACAGTACAAATAAAAACAAAACTATTAAATAAACAAAACATTGATTTACCATTACACCTGGATTTACCATTACATACCTGATACTTCATTTTACATTAGTTCGAGCACTTTATACAGTTCACCATTTAATATAAATATTTAAATATTCAATAATATTTAAATTTAGACTATTGATAGAAAATTAACAAAAACAAGGCCGACAAGGTCACATGATCAAAGAGTAAACCTCAAAACAAAGACAAATGAGCAATTATACATATTTATCACTTTCACCTATACTACTGTAAACTGTCATGGTACTATTTTTAGCAGTATACTGTAGTTTAGTATAGGCAGACACTTTTATTTAAAGCAACTTGTGCAATGAGCAGATCAGGGTCAGTATCTTGCTTCAGTTGTGGAACTCACCAGTCTGGGATCCGAACCTGCAACCTGTTGGTCCCTGAGTCCATCATGCTACTATACAACTGCTATAATCGTATGTGGAAAAAACCCAATAAGGGCTACATATTATAATCTTTAATCATTTTGAATATATGAATGTTAATCTGAGAATGTTTGATGCTAAAAAATATAAAAACATTGATATTATACATTTAAAATAATTAATATACAGTATCAATAATATAAAAATATGTTATCTAAGCAAGTTTTACTAAGTTCTTTAATAATAATTTAAAGCTCAAATACATAGTTGTAGATGATTCATAAATAATAAAAATTAATTCATATAATAATCTGACGCAGTAAAACACATATACCTGTATAAAATTGTGATTTTTTTTCTTCACGTCAAATGAATGAGTTTTTGCTGAATGTTGAAAATATTTGGCTTGCAGATGTTTGGTCTCTTGTCACTACTCACACGTGTAACAGTGAAATTCTAAACATCATTGTTATAATGTCCATAGAAGAAATCACGTCCCTCATCCTGAGCATTGCATATTTCATCGAGCCAATTCTGCTGCGGAGGCTGATATTTACTGTGGAAATCTTGAGACTAATGTAGCCTGAGGGTCCATAAATCAAAGCCGGCTTCCTTTTGTCAGCATCGCAGATGGCCCCGCCGCCCAATCACCCCAATTAAGAGCCGGAAAGGCACGGGAGAGAAGAACACAGACGCAGCAAGACGTAAAGGGGAAGAAGCGAGTATGTGAGGAGAGAAAATGCAGAAGAGAGGGCACCTGTCCAGCTGTCATATTCGGGGGGCTTCCTCTGATCAGTGGTTGGGGTCTTCCTCTTAGCCACTTCAACGCAGAATTAATGATGGCAAACAAAAGCCAGAGTGTCGCTCCTCACAGCTATTTGTTGGAGACTTTTCTCTGTATTCTTTTCCCTCTGAACTAATCCTCAATGTCACACTTAATGAGATTTTAGGCTGGAATAATAAACCCAGGCTTTGCTGCTCCTCTTCAAATGATTTCTTTATAGGCTTCTTTATTTATTTTTCTTTTTTTTTACAGATCTGAGTGTGTTTCGTGCCGCCAGACATCTCACATTAGCTATATTTTGTAGATAATTATATTTTGCGCTGTATAGTATTGTGAAAACAAAAAGCAAAATACCTATATTAAATGTATAACTTTGGCATGGATGTGTGTGTGTTGTGTGTATGTATATATATCTATATCTATCTATCTATCTATCTATCTATCTATCTATCTATCTATCTATCTATCTATCTATCTATCTATCTATCTATCTATCTATCCATCCATCCATCCATCCATCCATCCATCCATCCATCCATCCATCCATCCATCCATCCATCCATCCATCTATCTTATTGTAGCTAATTTAAACTCTTAAACTCCTAATCGTTAAAACATGTTGACCTTTTGAAAAATAGACTCGACATTTGACAAAATTCTGTAGTTGTGTTTGTCCTGTTAGTTAAAGCGTTCGACACGTTCAGGAGTCAGGTAAAGAGAAGCGCTCTCCAGGGAGACCACCATTATAATGCACACTCGTTTCTCAAAATCAAATTAAGCCTGTAATCCAATAAACTGCCATTTTTGCTGCAAGTGACCCCACAGGACCTCATTTCAAATCCGTGACAAGCTTTAATCAATATGATTTAGTGGTTGAGGACACAAATAATTCAGCTGAGGAGAAACGAACCGCTGTTCCGCCACTGTCTCCGGACTGAAAATCTGTGACGGCATTTTACAGACGGCCTGTGGTGTGTTACAGTGCCACATTGATTTGTGGATGTAATGTGATAAGCAAGTGAGGGGAGGAAAAAAGGAGAGAAGAAAAAAAAGACAGGAGCTGCTATCATGAGACCCCCTCAAGGAACATTTAACTGAAAGTCAGAGATCAATACGTCGGCCATTGACAGGCTGCTTACAGGTTACTGTCGCTTTAACCAGCCGGATTTCTTCCTCATCTTTCTCGTCTGTTTGGCGAGACGTAAACGAGAAGCAATCATTGGTAGATAACGCTATACAGGCCTGCTTGACAGAAGAACGATGCTCCGTTTGCACATGTAAACACTATGAATACACAAGGCAATCACTGATGTTTGAGCTGGGCTTGTTTCCTTTGCGTTTTTTTCCTACCGTGCACAGAAAAATGATTAACATTTAAATGAAGGATAAACATCAAAATGTTTATTTTTTTGTTAGCTGGAACTATACATGTGGTGTAGAAAGCAATATGTGGAGGCATGCTGTACATTCAAACATCCAGGCCCGGATCCATTTTCTGAGAACTGAGTCTGTCCCATTAAAGCCCATTTTAAATAGATTAGAAATGTTTCTGAAAGGCTGATCTCAATATGGATCATTTTTATTTGTCTGTCTGCCTGTCTATCAATAAAATATGTCTATCTATCTATCTATCTATCTATCTATCTATCTATCTATCTATCTATCTATCTATCTATCTATCTATCTATCTATCTATCTATCTATCTATCTATCTATCTATCCAACTATTCATTTGTGTATAACTCATCACTCATGTGTTTATTTTCAATTTATATTTACATTTATATTTCTGTATATTTTATATCCTATATTTATTTAATGACTGTAAATATAACTCATATGGACTTCTGGTTAGATGCTAACTGCATTTAATTGTCTCGTTACACGTAACTTGCACAATGACAATGTAGTTGAATCCAATCTTAAATGTAATCTCTAATCGAATCTGTCTTTCTGCCTTTCTCTCTATACATCTATCAGTCTGCCTGTCTATCAGTAAAATATCTATCTATATGTCAGTCTGTCCGTCCATCCATCCATCCATCCATCTTTTTTTGTTCTTTATAGCACAATATAGATTATCCACTTGTGCAAAGGTGCACAGCTCTACCATCTGATCATGAGGTGATTTTTATTTAACTCTTATGACTCCAATATATAGTGGAATGTCATGTATCTAATTGCCAAATTGAAACCACTGAATCTAAAGGCCACTGAGCTTTAAAGGGATGTTTTGGGACATTAAACTTCTTCATCCCTCAATGATTAATATCATCAGCCAGAACAGACATTTACGTATGTGAGAGTGTAACAGGAAAAGGCTGGAACGTTGTGGAAGTAACAGCTTTTTGTCATTCAAAACATTGTACATTTCAAAGCCTTTTGAAACATTGAACAAGTTTCTTTTCACTGCCGTGAACACATCAGTCTGTGTCATATTTGTAGTGGTCTTCAGACAAAATACTGCACCTTATTTTAATTAATTTGAACCAAAAAACACACCAAAGGTTTATTTCAGTCTGCAAAATTTGATTTGTGTTTCTTCTTCTTAAGAAGCAAATGAAGTGAACATTCTCCAGAAAGATGAATGATGCCGTCTTCTATTAAAGAGCGAGAAACAAAGTACGGTAAATGTAAATTTACAAGGTGAATTTCACTAGAAAAGAGAATAATCTACAAAGGCACTGATGATAAACACTTTAGCAATTTCACACTATAAGAGCTTCCCAAAACCTCCCTAATGAAATTTAAGCAATGAATCCTGAGACAGCCGAGCTTATCACCTCTCTTCAATTACACTCCACTAAATTGCTTTTCATTCGAGGCATGTTGCCCGATTGCACTTCTTCAAACAGTCTACAAAGTTCTTTTTCCACACAATGAAAAGCAGACTTCCGTACACAACAGACTCGCAGACTTTAGGCAGTGAAATACTTGAAGTTAAAAGTTTGCATTGTTAATGCATTTTATATGCCATTACATGCTCAACTATGAGTTCAGATATGCGCAGATATGCGACAGTGGCCAGGGAAAAGAAAAATCTGATTTGACTGATAACTGCCTGATAAGCGCATGATCTGAGACTGAAAAAGGAAACTTTTGGCCTTAACATCCGTACTATTGAAAGTCAATTCTGGAACGGGAGTCATTTTAAGGCATATTTTTTAGATGCCATTAAATGTCCTACTAGGACTGATAACTGCCTGAAAAGTGTTTGATCTGTGACAGATTGGCGACTGAAAACAGAAACTTTTGCCGTCTGAATTTGTATTACTAAGTCACGACTGGAGCGGAGACATTTTAATGATTTTCTCTAGTTATTTTTAACAGAAAGGTCATTAGTAGCCAATTGTTAAAAGTGCACTTCTTTGTGACAACCATAACACACAAAGCTGCAGACAACTGTGATAACCCCTTCTGTAGTAGGCGAGCGATCACTGTCACGCTATTCTTTGTGCTTTTCTCTCATCCCAAATGATAAGTCCGCTGGAAATGGGGGTGTCACAAGCAGTCAGATCAAATGTCAGAAACCAAACACCTGGAACTAGGAGCTTCTCTATACAAGAGAAGGTCAGTGTTTTGTCAGGATGACCCATCATGATGGGGAAATAAGATTTCAAAATCCAGAGCAGATTCTTTAAGCTGTGGACAACTTGCAGGTTTCCACTTGCATCTTAGCATTAAAAAAACTAAATACAATGGATACAATTTATTTAATAAAAAAAAACAAAAAATTTTTACAAGTGTGAAAGTGTGAATGTTTTTTTTTATCTGAATAGTTAATATATGTACACACACACGCACATATACATATGATTTTATTTTTTTTTTGTATTGTTTACTTTTATTGGTTATTTTTCAAGCCTAGGTTAAAAATTCACAATATTCCTTTCTCTATCATAGTCTTAATTCGGGATTTCTGAAATAAGATTTTCTCTCCTTAAACACATATTTAATGATTATGTCTTTAATTCTACTTTGACACCAACATTTATTTTTTCTTTATAACTACTACACTAGTAAGACAGAAAGCAGCGTTGTGAAGCACATTATAAACAACCAATTGCAATTAACATGAATCCAAGTCTATTTTAATCCATTATAAAGCAAATTAAGTTGCTATTGCTTTTTTACAGATGACAGACAGTAAAGCAGCTTTATACATTTTTTTTTTATACATTTTGCTTTTAGGCTTTTAGTTGGTCTGGGACTGAGAAAAGCTCTGTGTAGATAAACTCAACCAAAAATTAAATCAAACAGAACAATGAGTAGAACTACCAATGACTATGACATGACTCTGATCAGTGAGTAGCAAAAACACAACGATGGCTAGGAAAACAAAACCATTTGTTAGAGAAAAGGTAAGAAACATAATACGTACTTGTGAGAACACTGCTAAATCAGTGAGTCTTTTCTGTAGAACGCAAAATAATAGAACGCCAAGAAAACATTCCGAAAACCAATAATTTTGTTTGGTTGTTCTTTAAATACAGCTATTTCTTTGTAGACATTATTGGCAAAAAGTGTGTATGTCCAGATTTGTGAATTGTGAAAGCTGTGTGTACTGCAGAGAGAGAGTGAGAACCTGAGTGAAATGGAGATTAGGAAACTCATTCTGCATCCTTCTGGGTTTTTCCGCTACTTCAGCTTACTAGACTCACTGTCCCATTGCTCTAATGCACTTTCACAGACTAATAACACATCAAAGTAAAGCCCTGAAGATCCAGAACAGAACGAGGACTGCACCATCTCTCCAGGTCAGGAAAGCAGCCATTTTAATTATAATTAAATATGCTTTAGTATAGAGTGATATAACACACACACACACACACACACACACAGACACACATTGTTGTATTGTGGCTTTCAAGACGATTTGTATAATTGTAAATCGTTTTAATCAATCAATCGTGTTTGTTGTATTTTGACAATTTATAAATAAAACTGTTCATTGATTGGTAGAAAAGGAGCATTTAATAATGCATGACAGCATAAGATTAAAAGACTATTTAAGAATAAAAACTAGCATACGAGTGTCACAATTAATATTCATGTCAATATCATTATAAAATACTATACATATAAATGGCTGCTATAGTCAGTATTGGTAATTATTGATGGTGCAATGCTGATAATGGAAAAAAATCTCTATAGATTAATAAAATGTGGCTATCTAAGTACGTTCTACTCCACAGCCCAGTGAAATTCAGGTCTGCACGCTTGAGAGACAAGTAAATGGCCATCAAGCATTTTCGGATACGGTTGCATCATCACCACTTCCTGTGACAAGTGTCAAAAAATTGTCATATCTAGGATATGAATAGAATTCCTTCATTGTCACTGTGCACATATACTGTACAATGTAAATGATATACATGTACCTTCAAATTAAGATAATCTAAAATCTTATAAATTATTAATTTATATTAATATTTAATTCACTGAATTAATTCTTATTCAGTGAAAAATGCAGGAGAACTTACAGTACAGTACAGAAAAGAAAAGAAAAGAAAAGAAAAGGATACATCAGTGTGTCCATTTGCTTCTCTTACAACCAACTTCTGAACAAATTAAGCCTAGAAAAAGGATGTTCAAGGAAAACTCCACACAATCCAGTTGTCAAGGAAAGAGAATCATGAAACAGAAGAGTAAACGTGACTGATTCCGACCGTGTTGTCCAGGGTCTCAGGTATTTCACTGAAGACCATTCCACCACTTTATTCAGTGTAAAGACGTTGTTCACGGACAATCTGTACGTTTCCCGGAAACATCAGAGTCAGGAAATATTTCAGGAACAACACCTGATGAGTTAATAGAAAATTCTAGAAAAAACAAAAAGCGATTTTTGCTGTCAAAATCTATAGTTACTGTTGATTAATCACAGTCGTTTTTATCATTTTAAATAAAGTGACATGGAATATAAATGACCTTTAATTAATTAATTAATTTCTTCATTTCTTAGTTTGTTTACTCATTAATTGATTGGCAGGAACATTTCACTAATTATTACATTTCAATCATAGAAGCATAATTATTGATTCTTTCTTCAGCCAAACATGCCAAACGCAAGATAACATACTAATTTGTTTCTGTATGTTATCTTCCTCCTGGTGGGCTTCCGCATGGGTTTATAATAAAACAATGCCAGCTGAGCATATTTGATATACCGTTATTCAGCATGCGTTTCATTTGATGTGGACTCAAATTGATTATTTTTGTGGAACAATTAAAAACATCCCCTCAAAGCAAATGGCGGTCATCTAAATCCTAATTTCATTAACGTCGGAATTGTCTCCATTTCACAGCATGAGGCCTCAGTCGCTGTCAGAAATGCAATTACGCTTTAAACAAAGGCCCACGTCATCTGCATCGGCAGAAATGATGCTCCCCCCCCCTCCAGAATCAAATATGATCAAACAAAACGGAAGTGAAGGACACGGAGTGGAATCCAGCCGGGACAGGAGAGCAACACGGATCATAACACTTGTTCGGCTGGTGTGTGAGCGCTGCTGTCACACACACACACACACACACACACCTGTCTGTCTGTCTGCGGCTGAGTGGCGGCTGCTATGGGCCCGGGCTAATGTTGTAAGTAATGACTTTTGAGAGCTGACAGATCGCTGGTGGTTGGGCTGCTCGGGGAGAACAGAGCACATCCATCACCTCGTCATTATGCACCAACCTTCAGTCACTCTCACAAGCTCGGCTATCGGCTCCTGCAGACTCTTCACACACCAGGCAACCATCACACGTCAGGACATTACCATCAGCTCTCTGATTAAAACTACAATTCGGACTTTAAGACCACTTTTGAAATTGCGCTTTTTGTAAAAGTTCTGACATGCTAGAGTTTGCACAGATAAATAGACTTATAAATGCCTATACTATATCTATCTTTATAGTGTTTTAAAATAAAAAAAAAAAACAAGAAAAAAAAAAGACAAAATGAGACAGTGATGCTGATCCATATTTCTATATGAGACGATATTATTATATTATCTCATTATAAATACATTAATTAATAATTACCAAATAAATACTTGTCAAATGAGCTATTAAAAAATGTTGGTGACGAAACTAAAATGGTTGGTATAAAAAAATGATGTAAACAATGTAAACAAACAGCAAAATAAATATGTTTTCAAATTAAATATATTTATGTTAATATATGTTAATAAAATAATTGTTTTAAATTAATTTTATATATATATATATATATATATATATATTATTAAATAACAAATTGGTTGTATTTTTATTCTAAAACATTATATAAACAGAGGTCACATTTGCAGAATTAATGCCTTTTAAACTATAATATAAAATCTATTGAGATTTAGTATTACTTTAATGAATATATTCTATAAATGTATTGTGTAATATATATTTTGTATGCCGAAGACCAGCAATACAATGCAAAGCACTGATTATGTAGTTGAGGCGAGATCAGGGCTCTGATTGGTCGGTTAGTCTAATTGGTAGTCATGCAGTGTTCTCATGCACTTGCCACATGCCTTCTCACTCAATTACACTTTTTTAGCTGTAATTCTCTCTGTCTAATTAAAGAAAGTTATAAATAAAGAAAGCAATTTTGAGTACAAGAAGAGAGTATTAGATATTGATCAAACCGATTCAATAAACCGTATCCCTAGAAAAGAAATTGCACGGCTGTAAAACTACATCCCGCGTTCAAAACAGCTTCTATCACACAATATGGGCTATCTAAAGTTAAACAACCAAACTAGTGCTCGGTGTTAAGTAGTTTTAGGCAGAACTTTAATTCAAATATAATTTATTACATTTTTGAAAATCAAATCTAAAACTACATTTGACAAAACATAAAAACGCAAATAAACTGGTGTTCATCACCAACGACACACCGGCTAAATATGCATTTGTGAGATTAAGACTTTATGTGCAATACATTAAAGAAAACTAAATGGAAAATTAATGATTCCAAACAGAAAGTCGATGAGGCTTTACACATCCACATCCTTCAATAATGGAAGCATTTTGAACTTGTTCAGGTGCTCCACCTGTAGGCAGAGACAGGTATGTCTTCCTCTAATAAGCTTGAATAGTAAATACATATAAATTGTATTTTGTTTTTTAAGTTTCAGGATATTTGTTTTAGTTATCTTTGATTTTACTTTTAAATTATTTTAGTTATATTCATGTGGATGTTTTTTATGTTTTTGTAATTGATTGTTTTTTTTCTGTTATTTTCAATTCCTAGAAATACAGCATATTTAGATTTATAAAATATCACAGATACAAGTCATCCAATACAAATTGCTTCTACAATCATACTTAGACTTGGAACTCATTTTAAAAGAATTTGAAAGAATTAAAGTCGAATTTTAATATAATAACAAAAACCAATAATACAGTTTTTACTGTTTTTAGTTTTGCACTATAATACATAAATAAAAGCCTTCGTTTTCCATGATTCAACTCAGCAGTACCACTTTGGGTGCAAAATGAGTGTAGACATGCACGCAAACACGTTGGAGTTGTGCTGCTGGTGTAATCCATCACGATTGTTGTCTGAGTGACGTTTATGGCTCAGAGATTTTTTCTTTCATCTCCCTAATTCCATCCTCTTTAATGCATGAAAAGAAACTTCAACAGGCCCACAGCATTTACAGATAGAGGGGAGCTCGCCGGGGGTTATCTGCTTCTTCTCGCCTCGCTTCTGGCTTTGCATGAGATATTTAAGGACACTCTTTACACATCTCCATGGGATTGGGCAGTGTTTCTAAAAAAAGTGCAAATGGGAATAAATAGCGCAGGTTGGGGTCAGTCTGGAGGCATACGAGTCCAGATTCTCCGCTGTGCTGAGGTTGTATCCAGCGCTGACCTCTCACCTGCTTAGGTGACTACAATTCAGAAGCAGTTTGTGGAGAGAAGGACTGAGACCGTGGCAATAAATCAAACCAACCTTGTCCTGTCTCCGCCCTGCGGTATGTCCTTAGCTTGGTGTGTGTGTGTGTGTGTGTGTGTGTGTGTGTGTGTGTGTATGTTTGCGAGAATGTTGAGATAAAGACAATAAATCTGTTAAAAAGTGAAATTATTGGACAAGGTTAATGTTAGTTAACAGAGTACCACTACCAAAATTTAAAATATTTTTTTATATAGAATACAGTACATTTTATATATAGATATTGAAAATATTTTTTGTTGTCAATTGTGCAAGTTATTTATTTTAATCTTTTTAATAAGTTCAACTGAGGACAAAAAATCATTACAACTGTAAAAAAAAAACGGGCAAAAAAGTAATGATAACCCGGTGATAACCTTATGGTGATAAATGATAACCTTAATCTTAATCGGGCTAAAATGTTCGAGGAATAGATTTTAAAAGAGAGAGAGAGTGAGAAATATAAAGAGAGAGAGACAGAGAGGGAGAGAGATAGAATAATAATAAAGAAATAATGAGAAAAGTGTAATAATGGTACTAATCACACACACACACACACCGGAGGGATGAAGCGCCCTTGGCACAGGTTTACCACCACAAATCCACTCAGAAAATTGAAAGAACCTTCAGACGTCAATCCATTGGCTGCAATCAGCAAACACGCTGATGTAAATCCACATTTATAAAGTTTGCGGTCACTCTCCTCAGGTCTTTTCAGTTGCGGCCATTCAATTTCATTTTAAGCGTCCAGAGGAGTCAGATTTGCTGTGTTTCCTTCATTTCTGTTCTGTAGTTCTGCTAATCTCAGACGTAATTACTGTAGAATGTCTCAAAACCCTGTTTCTCCAATTACCCTGGTGCAGAACTGCTGATGGCACCATTACCTACAGACAGAGGTACATTACCATAATGCAGATGTCCTTAACTGCAATACAGAGGCACTTGGTGGAACCTAAAGAGTTGGGATAAATGGTCTGTGACTGTGGGTGTGTGTGTGTGTGTGTGTGTGTGTGTGTGCACCATGGGAAGAGAGCAGATTATATTGCCTGCACACTAACTATACAGCTGCGGGCTCCCTCCCCCTCCCCCCTCTCACAACCCCTCTTCAACACTTTGGAGCTTAACATCACTCAGCCTTAACATACTAACTCACTACTAAAAACCGGTAAAAAAAAATGCCTACGTGAAGAAAACGAAAAATTGCAGAAAAAAAATGAAAATGTTTTTTCTGCTCGTCTGTCCGTCTGTCTGTACTAACAGACACACATGCGTGCGCGCACACACACGTTTAAACTGTATATAGTTTTTATGGATATCGTTCCATTGCGTTTCAGCACCACGGACAGCGGCTGTGCCTTTTCTGCTGAAGTGTAATAAGGTGTTCAGTTCGTAGGTCGACACTTCAGTCAAAAGCAGACATTTGTTATAGAACCATTTTACAGTAGAACAGTTTTGCATTTCATCAGCTTATAATAATTATAGGTGGTTAAAAGACATTTCCATTTGACTCATTTAAAAACCTGCCGAAATGTCAAAAAGATGAATATCAGATTAGCTGACTTGAGCTTGAACTTCAGACTTTATTCGCTAGATGCTATATGAACATTTTATGTTACATAATACTAATTTTACTAGTTGTTATGCAAAAGCCATTTCTTAGTTTTCCACTGTAAACTTGCATATTTTACAGTGCTAACCAGCAGCTGAGCAGTTGGAATCCTTCTATCTACAAATGTTTTTAATAACGTACATCTGTGCAGTATTGCTAATGAGGTTGTGAATAAACAATTCCCGAACTCACTGTATTGCTGCAGTTGCCATGGAAATGTAAAGACTATATGATTCATTTCGGTGTTAAACAAAACTTCTGGTAACAGGGAGTACAGAGTTTCCAGACATAACACAAAATGCTAAATACGTGGCTTCTCAAACCTCTATGAATAAAACTACTGATAGAATTTGACCGTTTTTACTAAATTTTCCTTAATATATAAAAAAAAAAAAAATATATATATATATATATATATATATATATATATATATATATATATATATATATATACTAATCAAAACAATACACTTATTTCATTATTATGAATATATTCATTGATTAAACAAATATAAATGCTGACATAAAAAGGTGAAAACAGTACAGTTGCTGTTAAAAATACATCTAAAAAATGTATAAGGCATAAGATAACTATAATAAAAAATTACGGAACACAAGGATATTGCTGCTATCATTTCTAGAAACAACTAAATCTTGCTAAATTGTTTTCTACTTTAATATTTTTTCTGTCATATATTGGTTAGTTCAACATAAACAAAACAAAAATACGTAATATCAAGTTATACAGACAAACATACTGAAGGAGTTTGAATAAATTGTGAGCACATAAATTTGCACATTTAATACATATGTATCAAACTATAGTTCAAAGTAATTCTACTTCTTTGTAAGTCATTTAAAAAACAACGGATAATATAAAACAAATATTAGATTGACTCAAGTAAAATACAAAGCATTTGCAAACAGAATGAAAGGAAATTATAAATAAGTACAATTACTTGGTAGATGTAAACATTTTAACGTAAATAAAGTAAAAAATAATGTCACGAAAATATCTATTATGCTACTAACAAAAAAAATAAGTTTAGTCAAAATAAGTAATCAAATTAATGAGATGTGTTTTGAAAAAAATGAATTCAAATAAACAGCAAAACAATACAGTATTTTATATGCTTTTATACATTTTTTTAAATGTGATGTCCACAACATTAAATAAATTAACGCGGGCGCGTGTCCGTGTGTGTGTGTACTTGAAATAACCGTACCCAACAGCTCTGCTGTATTTACACCTATTTTCATTTGCTTTGGCGCCACCGTGAGGTTGACGTTGAAACTCACTCGTATTTTTTACGTACGTTGACCAGAATTCAAGGCAATTTTGAAAAATCCTTTAGATTCTGTTATTATTTTGCTCACGCGTCTAAAAGTTTCTACTCCACTAGTGCAGAGATAATTCTGAAGTGTTTTAATGTAGACATTTGAAAATTTGAAAGGAGATTTAAAAAAAAAAAAAAAGTCCTTACCAGGTAGACAGCCGGAGCGATGAGAAAGACGACACACCAACACGTCGCCCGCATCCTCCCTTATCGCAAACTTCCACTAGGTTCTGTTGTCTGTAGGGGACATAAATCCACCAGGTATCCGCTTCAGACCTTTAGCCTAGGAAAAGTGACATTCTAGACCCCATGACCACTGAATCGGATTGAAACTAGACAGAGAATGAGGGAGGGAGAGCAAAAGGAAGTCTATATTGGCAATAATCCAGTCAGTGAGAGGAGCATATTGCACTGGCTTGTCATGGGAGATGCTCGCCGGTCGCGCGCTCTGGAGTGAGTTCCTCTTACACACCACGACTGAGGCTTTTCACGCGCGCGCTGTCACTCAGCGGCGGCTTTATATCGCGCGCGCCGTACGACATCCGGAGAGAAACTCAGAAGGGGCGGGAGGAGGGAAAAAAAGATTAAAGAGCCGGACGAGATTGGTCCTGATGAGAGGATCACGCGACTGCCACGACTTCAAAGAAGCGGTTTAAAAAAAAATTAACGGCGCGTTTAATATTGCGGCGGATGTCCGATATTGATATACACAATGCAGGAAATGTTAGGCTTATTTGCGCAAAAGTTATTTGCACAAATAAATGTATTCCTGTTTTTTCTCTATTCTTTCAACGAATTGCTGCTAACTTTTCCGAAGCACTTCAGCCTGAAAAGGACGTGTCCAGAATATATTTTCTTTTCTCCTTTTGTTATTCGCAACATTTTGATCCATAATAACTTCTGAGCACCGACAAGACTCTGACGTCCAGTAGCCACTGGGACTGATAATAATGATGACAGCGAGCTGTATTCTCATCGTTTTATTTTATTGTTTTATTATTATGTTTTAAATCCGATGGTATGATTAATGTGAACAATAGACAAAAGTCAAAGGTGACGATGTCAGCTCAGACATTCTTAAATCAGCGTGTTTGTGTGTGTGTGTGTGTGTGACCCAGCACTCCTGGAGGACAAAGGTTGTTGAAAGTTTGCTTGCATATTGTAGTTAATACAAAAAAGTATTTAAATCAAATGAAAAAATACTGTAATTTTCATGTGTGTAAGCTTTTTTAAGATATACACACATTGATTTTCCACGCTTTACAATCAAAACCGGCTAATCAAACGTGTCAAGTATCTCTAAGTCAAGTCAAACTAACTATTGACCGACAGACGATCTGAAGCGACACCTGCTACAAGAGGTCACGACCCTTTGTTTGTTATCACCGAGGTCAAGAGTGTTCCAACCAACACATCCAACCTTTAGTCCTCGTTCACTCTGATTCCTCCCCAGTCAAAGCTCCTCAGCAGAGAACAGCAGATTACAGGGTAGCGCCTTCCACTTCCGCACGGAGAAGCGAGGGATAAAGACAGACGGAGGACAGGACGAGCTGAGTGACGCTGGCGCGGCTCAGCTGGGATGGCTGAATGCCTGATTGTGTGGGCAGATGTTTCAGAAGAAGAGAGTCGACCCCACAGGGGCCGCGGGGGCACAATAGGGGGCAAACTCCAGCCTTCCCACGCCAGGTAGTAGCAGCCAAGTCCTCACTTTTAGCTTTTTAGCACTTATGCCGTCCCCACACGGTAGATCGAGAAAGGCCGGAGTGTGTGGCTCGGCCATTACGGACCACTTGGCGCCAGTGCGGAGCGGGCGGAGCGCGAGACTGACAGAGACAAATGCGGGATCAGAGCGGCGGGCGCAGGATGCAGCTGGTGCACATCAAGTTCTTCCGCGTGGTAATTACATGAGGGCTGGACTCAAAGGCGCGGCCAGGCTGGTGCTCGCCACAATGTCCGCAGCATCTGGATCTCCACGTGCATCATACGCTGGTTCTGAAGTGCCGTAATGATGCAGATTACAGTCAACTACAACTCATCTTCCCGCCAATTGTTGGTTTGCTCTTCCTTCGTGAGGCTTGAACCATCTGCAGAAGCTCCATCCTTGGCATCCAGCACGGGCATCTTGGCATCTTCCCTTCAATCTTGAAGTTCTAAAACTCCCTAAAGTGCATTTCTAATGCAATTGAAATGATCGCCATCTACTAAAGAAGAACTTGTTTCCTTTTGGATATTTTTCAAAATCGACAGCGTTTCCCGCAGCTAATGCTTGTTTTGCTTAATCGGATGTTGGCGTAATCTTGATAAGGCAGAGGTTGGGACAAAGTCATCGGATTGAAGTGGCCGTGCATCGGGACTTAATTGATTAGGTCAGTCTGAGGCTTCCTTCTCGTAGCGTCAGAGGCCAATCGGAACGAGGACCAGGAGACGTGATTGTGATAATTACTGATTGGCTAATGAGGAATGAAGACTCCCGCCGGCCTCCAGTCATGATTATAATCATAGAAGCATTGTGACCCTGTTGATTAAAGATAGATATGACTTTAACAAGCTGAGGGCACTGGAATGACTTCGCCATTAAAAGAATTGACCGTCTTCTTCCGGAAGCTCCGTCACTTTAACTACAGCTCTGTGTGGAAGACGGCAAAATGAAAAGACTTGGCGTAAATGTACACCGCAATAGTCATTATAATTTTTGTACACATATATAAAATTACATCAGAATATAAATAATAATGACTTGTATGGTGTACATGTATGCCATGTCTTTGTGGCTTCATGGAAGTGTTAATCTCTTTCTAGAGTCCAAAAATATACGTTCAGAAAAATCAGAATATGGGGAATGACTAAGAAATGGAAAAGGTGAAAAAAGAGAACACTAATACTCAGTTTAATACTCAGTTGTATTTTAACCTAGTTGGACTTTCATAGACCTACAGTACACGAGTCTAAAAAATATATTGTGCTGTCCTTTACTGCTCTCTGGTGGCATCTTAAATATTACAGTTTATACATATATATATTTTTATTTTGCTTTTTAATGTAATTTTCTTACTATTGTAGTTAACAATCAAAACGCATTTACCACAATTTTTTTTTTGGTTTAATATTAGCAATTCATCAGACACATATAAACAACCTGTAGGAAAGAAAGCAACATTTTCACACCGCAAACCTGATTCGCCCCAGCGAAAATAAGCAACAACAAACTCCCTCACCACACACACACACACACACACACGCACACTCACGCGCGCGCACACACACACACTTTGAAAGGTTTACTCAATGTGTTAGGTAATAAAAAAATCAACAAATATATTTATATATAACAAAGAACGTATCATTAAATAAAAAGATCATTCATGTATTTACAAATAAACAAAAATATGAGCACATAAGTAAACATTCCTCTCACCCGTTATTTAGTAAAGCATACGTTATGATGATAATCCTTGAGAGATGGACGTTGCCCGCGCTTCAGGGACTGACGATATGTGCGGGAAGAGAAAGAAAACACTTGATCCTAAACTACTTGTTCATGCTTTTCTATCCACACGTTTGGCTGGACGGAGACTTTCTCAGTCTAATCTGAAGCCACAGACACACTTGTGATCGCTTCCGTGATGCGAGATTTACTCGCTGCAGCTTTTCTGGACAAAAAACAAACAAACAAAAACAAAATGCCTTTTTTTTCTTAGCCAATAAACTTTGTACTTTTCAATTTGGAAATAGTAATTTTGAATTCGTTTTTTGGTAGTCAGTGATGCCCAACCGGCGGCCCACCAGTGGTACAAGTGGTCCGCCTTTATATTTATAATTAACAGACATATCTAGTAATTTAGTCTTGTTGCAATTAGGAGTTACAGCGCTGAAATTTACATTAAAGACGGTAAAATTGACGGTAACTTTGAACAGTAAAACACTCGTCAAACCTCCATCGGAGTTTTAACATGAACAATCACGTGTACTTTCCAAATGTGTGAAAGGAAGACCTGGAAATGACCACGGCGTGAGAGAACACACACTTGTGAACTTTCTCTGATATGAAAAGACCATCATCTTCATCCTGTGTTGGGAATTAATGTGACCAATATTGACTCAATTGCTCCCCTAGTGGTGGGAAACTGAAAACTCGGCATTTTCAGACGCAGATTGAACGCACCATTTAAAGACTCTTCCTTTTCCCTCTCACGCTTTAGCAAGGTGGGCATCACTGTTTTCAGTATTTAGTCTGATCTAGAAGCCGCAGGAGCCGAGCATCATAACACGGCCAGGAAACGGAACCGTCTGTGCTTGAACACGGTTCTGACGTGGTTCTAGAACATAAAGAAGCACTAACACATGACGTCAGTCAGGAAAGTAAAGCAACACACGCTGTACATCAGTGGAATTCACAAAACCCCCCAAAACAAATGTCGTCCAAAAACTGGCGGCCAATGAGAGTGAACGATCAAACTCGGTCAGTTCCGTCAGAAGAAAACAGGGTTTTTTCTCTCTGGCCCGGGACAGTAAATACAAGGATCTTGTCTAGAGAGAGGCATGTTTGTGTTCTCGCTGCACTAATATAGTGCGAATGGAGCCTGGAGACGGAGAAGGGGAAGGCAGAGAAGAACATGTTTGTGCTTCAGCATCAGCAACACCATCTCCTGCCATCGAGCTTACATCGAAAGAGTCGAGCTTACAGAAAATCACCGATGGCCGAGAGGTGAAGGCAAACTTCCTGATGAAGGTTAGCTGGAGTTTGTGAAGGCTCTCGTGAAATAAAGTCAGAAACGTCAACCTTAAAAAAAACAATGGAGGGAGGACGAGTCTCCCTCTGAGCTTCCTTCAGCTTCTTACAGAAGAGCAGCGAATGAGTTTGCACAGAGTTCCGGGTCGACGCGCTTCTCCTACATGTCGGCGTCGCCATCGTAAGCCAGCGTCAGAGGCTTGAGTCGGTTGTTCATCTGCCTTCGCTGAGGCTTCTTTGGCTTTTTGCTGTGAAAAAATACAACGTGAAAAAATAATAAGTGAAACTGCAAAGGGTTGAAAAAGCACAACGGTTCTATTATTCTACGCGGAAATTTTGATCACTACTACTACACGCGATAAGCAGTAATTAGCTAGCACGTAGCGCGTAGCAATGATGACTAGTTTGGAAACTAGTAGGTAGCTAATAGATTAGTCAGTAACATATTAAACTTTAGGTGATTGTTACAATGTTGTTACAATTGTTACAATTAGCGGTTGCGCTTTCTTGCACATATGAGTTTGACTGAGACTGACTTTATGCTCTTTTTATCCATTTTGTTCTGCCATTAATATACATTGAGGTGTAAAATTTCATTTCTATATTAGAAAACAAAACACCATAAAGAGTTTAAATACGTAGTACGGGTAAAAAACTGAAGTTCTTTTAAAATTGGATACTTTACAAGTCTTCTTTGAATTGTTGACTTGTGACTAGTAATGGAGTATTTTTTTTGTAAGGTATTTGTACTTTTATTCAAGTATGGTTTTCAGTTACTCTTTACACCTCTGATCATGGAGCTTGTATTATATAAAAGCAACAAATTATATAAAATACAATTACATAATAATACAATCAATTAGTAAAAAACAAAACGGAGAAAAGAGCAAGGAGCAAAAACATAATAATTCAGGAATAAAATGTAAAAAAAGGATGAAGGATAACATGCAGCATTCCACTAGGAGGCAGTGTCGGTTGGAGACGATCTTGAATATTAACTAGTATTGGAGGATTTCTACACATTACTCTATCAGCGTGTGTAATACACAAGCACAGAGACTCTAGATACTATCCACAAATGGATTTATTGCTGGTGTCTATCAGCTCACCTCCAAACCACTCCATGTGATTATCAGAAAGGCACTTATGACATGTGAAGGCAAAGGTGACGGACACGACTGGCCACAGGCCGAAGCCACATGAGAAAACATGTGATGCTCTAGTTGAACTGAGTCTCAACGCGCTGACAGTCGGGACAGGTATAGATCAGCTCTTGATCGGTGGGTCCGACCCAAACCACAGAGGAAATGGAAGGGTCTGGGCTCGGCGGAGGGCGGCGGGCCAGCAAACAAAAACTGATAGAAATGAAGGGATGTGTAAGAAAAATGAAACTGTGAAACTCAAATTAAAATGGAATGAAACAGCAAACAAACAAAGATACATTTTCAATCTGTATTTTTTGTTTCAAAACAAATATTGTTTCCTGCATAATATACTGTATGCAAATGCTACAGTTATTAGCATCTATATTTTACATATACTTTGATTTTGAAAGACTTTTGATTTTTGATTAATTTTGACTTATCAATGTTATATATCCTAGAGAGGGGGGAGGCAGAGAGAGAGAGAGAGAGAGAGAGAGAGAGAGAGAGAACACATATACAGGTCAAAACCACTAATTGACTAAAAAAATACAGATTCAAAATGTTTTCATGTTACATGCAATGAGTGAGAACAGACCACTGTTATAGGAAATGGAAAAGAAAAGCAAGCTGTGTTTCCCCATAGTGAAAAGTCTTACCAGGCTAAATAAGTCATAGAGACAATGAACACAAGCAGCACAAAAGCTCCAGCGGCCACACCATACACCCAGGTCTTGAGTTTGCCATCTGTACACACACACACAAACAAACCAGAAAAAAAAAAACACAAAAGAACCCATCAAGCCTCTCCTGCTAACAAAGAATTCCGAAACATTTCAAGCAAGCAGCCTTTGACATTTCAGAAGATCAGCGTTAGTGAACAATACAGTAGTAAGTTAGTAAAAGTTAGTTTTAGCTATTAAAAGAAGATGGCATATATATTCTGGCAGACGAGTTTGAAACACACCTGGACCAAACGGCTGCAGGAACCAGGTGCGGCCCGAGCGGCCTGGCATGTTGCTGGTGGGCTGGGTGGGACTGAGCGCTCTGATGGTCTTCACATCTGCCTTACTGTCTCCTGCCGTGGGGATCTCCAGCACTGGTATGACTGTGCACTGGTCCAGGACTCCATCAGACGTCATCACCTCAGTGAAGCCGTCTTCACAGCCACATATACCGGCCTGCAGGGGGTGCAATCGCACCAGTTACACACATGTACAATTCGCCTGCACCATTCAACATTCAACATTCAAAACACAAGTATAATCTATATCTGGAAAACAGACATTAGACAATACATAGACATTCTTGATAATCTTTAAAAAAAAAGATACAATCATTACTTTTTTTTATTTTTTTTTTTATATAAAATATTTTATTTTTTAGATTATTTCAGATACATTTTCTTTTTCCCCAAATCCATAGTAATACATATGTAGTAAAAAACAAAACATGCTGTTACTCTAAAAAATGCTTTTGATCTATGAAAAGTGAAAGTAATTTAATAATATTTTGCATTAACTTCAGTTGTACACTATATATGAATACGTGTATACTGGTAATTCTATAAAAAAACGGAATCAGTATCACATGCAATAAAAATGCATTAATGAATAAAAAAATGCTTCTGTCCATTGCTATAGTTGTATTTTTTACAACTATTAGAAAAGACTAGAATGAAGAAATAAATAGCTATAGCTCATATCGACTGGCCGACAAAAACTGTCAATCGGGAGAAATCCTCCATTAGCTATTAACTGTATTAACTTCTGTCTCTAGTGACCATCACTGTCAGTTTCCTTTCATTGTCGTGATCTTCTGTTTTGTGCTCAACATCTCCCTGACAAAATCTGTCAGAGGTTAAAAATATCTCTCAGCATCATGCTGTGATTTTAAACTTCTTGTTGTTTATATTATTGTTTTTGGGTAAAAAAAAAACAAAGAACGTAGCATCTACAGAGTAAATTCCTGTGGTACAAAAAAAACTGTGGTACAAAAGTATGTTCAGAAGTGAAGATTGAGGAGACATTTCCCAGCACGAAGTGTTTCAATTACAAGATATTGGGAGAGTGAGCACCGCGTTACAGTAGAACAACATTTCAGAATCCCCCATCAGCATCATGTTTGGGGGCTTCCTTGCGCTACCCAAGCGATCAACAGGAGGTCTACCCTTCCCACAGCAATCTGACAGGATATCCTGCAAACCCAATCCTCCTTGGGCATCTAGAACACAACAGGGCGTTTGCCTTTCCGAAGATGGCTACGAGCGAGCAGAGAATGAATCTGATAGGAAGAGCCGGAGTAAGAACACAGTGGGAGAGCAGATTCATAATCATCACTCATACGCAGCGTGTCGTTCATAAAATGGAAGAAATGTTCTCCAAAGGCGCATATATGGCTCACAATGGTTGCTCGGATCTCATCTAGGAATATCTTCAAAGAACAAGATGTATTTATAGGGGAAGTGTAAGGTTGGTGCTGTGTGCCACGCAACTCATTTATTTCTGTCTGATGTAACTGAAAGAACATGGGGAGATGTTTTGAGCTTCTACTTTGAAGACCTCACTGTAGTATTAAACCAACACGTGTTACAGACATTTCTTATTTTTAGACGTGTACGTTCTACATCAATTTCATCCAACCATATACATTTTTTTTCCACATATCGTAACTAGAACATAAGAATTACTTTGCTTAGCCCAGGGCAGAGAAACGCAATAAATGGAGGTCAGCGCCAGCACCTCTGGAGTGACAGACCGCACTGGTGGTGATTTTTCTTTAATAAAGAGAGCCAGAGGTGTGTTCCAAATATAGCCTGATCACAATCCACAGTCTTCCTGGAATTATCAAGGCCAGACTGGTGGAGAGAAGAATTAGGCCAAGACTGGACTCTAGGATGCAGGAGGAATGATGTGGATTTCGTCTTGGTCATGGAAAGTGCTGATAAGGGCTTTCAAAATCATATAAAAGTGGAGTAGAGTTTGGTTTGCATTTCAAACCATAAATTAGACCTGGTATGCCCGATCCTGACAGGACTGGCCTGCCACTTGACCAATTCAAAGCCTTTAATAGAGAGTGTTGTAGGACAGGGTGGCAAAGTGGGTAGCAGTGTTGCCGTATGAATTGGAGTTTGGAAAACTGACCATAGCTGAAAACTGCCAATTACTGACCCTTTTCCATTTCTGTGACCCAGAAGATGGATTGCAGGTGGAAGTGTGAAAGTCATAATTGGTTGGCCGCTAATTTTGGGTTTTTACCCTGTCATCAAGCTCAGAGTTTCTGAGGCTCTAGATACCCTGGAATGGAAAAGCAGTTTCGAAAACAAATGGGTGGACAAACCAAAGGGATTGTAGGAGCTGGTGTGAGTTTAAAATAGAGAACACGGTTCTTGTTTGCTTTATCTAGAACATTCAGCCGCTCTTATATTAGTTTGGGGTGAGCAAGTCTCAATACACACAAGTTTAGAAACATTTCTGATGCAGAAGACATTTCACAACGTCTCTGAGTAGGTTTCATAACATCTCTAAGTCGCCAATGATCTCTTTAGTTTTCTTGTCGTTCAGAGTTGGATTGTTCTCGGAGCACCAAGTTGTCAGCTTCAGGACCTCCTCTCTATGTTTCGCTTCTTCACCCCTTGAGATGAATCTGACCCAATTTGAAATTGTGCTTTCAATTGCGCACACAAGGAAGTGAACACACACAAACCCATAGCAGTTGGCAGCTTAAAGCCTTGGTGCTCAGGGACCAAATGGTGTTCGATGTGTTGCTCAAGAACTCTCAGTTGTAAAAATGAAATTTGGACCTGCAACACCTGGGTAACAGATCAATTTCCTTACTGCTGCCGCCTTACTGCTGAGTCGCACAACCAAACTTTTTCTTCCTTTGCATTTGGTTTCAGATTTTCTCTAATGATCTTGTCATAAATCTCTTCATTCTCACACTCATCATTTTAAAGTCAATCTTCATTCCAGAGTCATGTGATTAGAGACCTGAATAGACCTGTGTGGTTTTAGACAACTGGCCAAAATGTGTTTCTTTTGGAAACAGATGAGCTCAAAGAAAGCAAACACTTTTATTACATAAGCCATCGGAGTGGACATCAACATTTATTTAGCAGAACTCTGGGTCGTGATCCTCAAGCTATTAGGATCCAGAGAGACAATCGCTTGAAGGCCTAAGGAGTTTGAAGAAAGAGCTTGAGGAAAGGTTTGAGGAACTATTTCAAGATCAAGACTTGGATTCCTGATCTTGTTGACATGGCAACTAATCTAAATGAAAGCCAAAGAAATGAATAGATTGATTGTTAATGTCATTAAAGTTGATTAGCAGATATCTCAGCCTAGTGGATCAATTTGTAGTGTCAAGTTGTAGGTCCATTTCCAGGGAAAACCATGTAGCTTTACATGTAATTCAACAAGTCACTTTGAATAATCAGACATGAAAAACAGACCCATATATCACAACAATGACTTCAACAATCAATTACAACTAACGAAGGTCCTGGATAACAAAAATCCAGAGTAACAAAATGTGTTGCCGCAAAAAATTCATCCAGAGTTCAGTTTTCACTTGACAAAACGAGAGTGTCTTTTTCTTATTCTTACGTGTAAAAAACAGTTGTTTAATCAGTTAAACAGCTAGTTTCAGAGATCTTGCTTCCAAAATATAATTTAAGTTTCGCCAGAAAATGTTTCCAAAAATAGAACCACTCCAGCGATGGAGAGAGGGATAAAGAGCTGCGCCTTCTTTCTCACACACAGCTCTGTTTCAACAGACTTTCCTGCTCAGAGGAAACATTTTCTTAGCACATAAGCTAAACGCAGTTATATGCACTTTTCTCGATGGGTGTTACATTCTATCTAGTCCGTGGAAAACCGGGTTGGACATTCTGATAATGTCAGTTCCGTGTCCACGCTGACCAACTCCGTTCTCGCAAGATTACAGAAATATCAGGGGATTTAATGTAGCTCAGTCTGTAAAGCGCTGGTGTTTGAAACACCGGATCATGGGTTCAATTCCCAGGGAAAGCAGCAATTTGTTTAATTGTAAAAATTGAAATGTAAGTGTGCTTTGGATAAAAGCGTCTGCTAAATGACTGTAAAGTAAAGAGTAAAAACCAAAAAGTAACACATTGTTACTACATTGTTATTTAATGTACCTTTATAAAACATCTGCTAGTGGGCAAATGAAACAATTGCTATGTACCATATGATTATTATATTTATTATCAATATTTTGTCATTTATGAATTTAAATTATAAATGATAAAATAATAATAATATTAATTTGTCGGAATTTACGAAGTCAAGGTGTTTAGATGTTGTAATGTAAAATCAGCTCAGTTAACGAAATCTTCGCCAGAACGAAACGGCTCTCGGTACAGATTAATTTTGTAAGTTGGGGTACCACTGTTTCATTCTATGATCTTTTGTTCTCCCTTATGAACGTGTATTGCTTGACCTACTCAAATCCAATGCTCTGAGTTCACAAGTAGGACACAACGTCCAGAACCATCTTCACCAATGACTTTGTAATGTTAGCATGTCAGAGGAGACTGGAACCAGAGAGTCGGGTTCTCTCTAGGTTTATTTTCCTCTTACCCGCCAGAGAGGTTTTGGTTTCCTAGCCACTGTCACAATCTTGCTCTTCCGGTCATACCAATATTCTGAACACTGATGAACCACAGACATTTTTCTTTTTCCTTATTTTGAACACAGATGAACAGGGGACATTTTTTCCCAATTCCGCATAGCAACTTTGCATTGGTCTGGGACTAAATAAAGCGCTATATATATAAAAAAAAAAAACTTGAAGTTGAACACAAACCAGAGCAAGCATCCACATATAAACCAATGCAGGCGTACTGACCTCAGTGCAGTATGAGCGAGGTTTGTCGCAGGCCGGGTCACATGATCTGTCTGACACTGGCTCGGTTGTTAGTGGGCATCCACCTGGGGGCGACAGAGTTTTTATGAGGAAAAGAGAAATGACAATGACATGCACGCACATGCACATTTAAGCCTGTGCATTATCCCTGGAGGCAGGGCACATCAAAGAGTTTTCATCTTCTCGCCGTTCCTCTGAAAGTGCAAAGCAGTCTCACAGACACTTCACCCCTGCTCCTCCTTCCAGGCTCCGAGTAGTAACTGCCTCTGGCAAAGCAGTCGCTTGTGAGAAACACAATGACTCACGGCAGGAGTTGGCCAGAAACTGTGCTTTCTTCAGGGATTTCTTGTAAACTGAGTCCTTTCTTTGTTTATCATAAAATATTAATGCAGGTTTTGTTTTTGAAAAGACATTTTTGTGTGTGTCTGTGTGTGTGTGTGTGTGTGTGTGGTACAAAAGACCGTCATTCCTAGCTTCAAGTCCCATTTGGACTAAACATTACATAAAAAAAGTCTAAAACCTCGAGTCTGACAGCAGATTTCCTCTCTTCTCTCTAAGCACTTTCCCTTTTGCACAAATCGTTGCCTGTGGGAATCCACTGGATCTATAAAAGCACTGAAATGGGCAGCCAGCGGGCAAGGCAGGGGTTTTATTTTCGCTAAGCTGGGGTGAATCAATACATCCAATCAACAATGAGAGCGATGGAATAGAACCGTTTCCCAATGCTGAAGCTGTATTCTGAAACTACGTTAGATGGCGTGTAAATTTGAATCAGTGGCCGACTCAGAATACGATTTGGTCTTATAAAATGCTGGCCATATAAATATTTCACTCTCAACTAGATGTATTGAAATCTTTGTCATTTCAGTAAATGGACTTTGTTACTTTACTTTAGGTGAGTATTTTTGTGGCTACTTTGTACTTGTACTGAGTATCAAAAACAGAAGCAACTTTTCCTACTTCACTACATTTTTGATTGAGTATTTGTACTCTTTACTCCACTACACTTGAATGGACACTTACCATTATTACCACTAATTACCATCATTGTGCGTGACAAGTGCGCATCTTTTTATACCGCAGTTAATTTCTTGGGCGGACAAGGCAATATCGCCACCTGCAGGACGCTGAAGGTACTGGATGCTATTTATGAGCTAAATTACGTGAACAATAATTAGCGTTGCAGTTTTTTGCTCATTTGAGTTTGACTGGGACTGACTTTGTTCTTTGTCTACTTTGTTTGGCCAATTTGAAACATTAAGGTGTTAAATATAATTTCTATATTATAAAATAAGAGTAAGAGTTTAGAATAAGAATTTCTAGTTTTTCACAGGTTTGGGTGATTTCTGAGACTAAATTCTGTAAGAGTAAACACTTGAGTTCTTTTAAAATTGGATACTTTACAAATTGTCCTCAAGTCTTCATGGAATTGGTGACTGGTACCATGTAACAAAGTAACATTTACAGTAAGGTTTTCATACTTTTACTCAAGTATGGTTTTCAGGTACCTCTCTCCCTCTGGTAAGAAAAGGCTTCTGGTAAAACTGCACAGCCATCAGCGGAAATCACTTTGGCAATTAAAGGGATTGATGAATATTCATAGTACAGCACACCTCAACTCCAACTCATGAATATTCATAAGCAGGGAACTGGTGGCTGCTGTTGCAACCTTAGAAGTTCCGTTGCCCTGATCTGCCAATCAAGGGTGTCCGGGCTCATGTGTGCCATCTGGAACGAGGTCAATTTGGAAAACCCGGCGCAGAGGACGGATAAACAAGTGAAAATCATTGGAATTGATTCCGACTTGCCATAATATGAAGCACACTGAACATCACGCACAAACATCCCGCACTTCAGGGTTACCAGGAACACACTTCTGTGCTCAAGCGTACAGCGAATAAGGGAAACGGATACGCAGAGGACAGCTGGTACTGTGGTGAATGGGATTTAATCTGGGTGTCACATTGTCATGGATTAAAAGCTTATTTTCATTAAATATATGTAAAATGAGTCATGGGGTACTTCATTTTCCTGGATCTGGGAATATAAATGACAGGACATAATGTCAAACTCTAAACTGCTTAAAAACAGAGCATGGTTTTTATACCAAAATTGGCACTTGTAGGGCCATTTTGCCTGGACCCACACATTTGAAGGTCAGGTTGAAATTTTCTGGCTGAAGTTACAATTGAGTTTTGGTTAAAGTTAAAGGATGGGGAAAAGGAAATATTTGGGCCAGTTCATGCGTTTGTATGTACTCAAGTGAATGTGTGTAAGTGTGTGTATGGTTACAGAGTACAAATACACTCTTAAACGTGTTAAACTCAAACCATGTTAACCCAAACCAAACCCAACATAATTGAACAGAAAATGCTAACTCATTGGAACTGGAGCTTGTATTGTTGTATCATTCTGAACATTTCCTTTTTCAAATGAGAACTTTTTGTTTATGTTAAAATTGGTATCGTATTTGATACATTGGACCTTAATACAAAAAGACTAAACAGAAAAGCTAAGATAACTGGAGGTGTGGAAGAGTAACATTAACATTTGTTTTTATAAACATTGTGCTTTACAGCATGTTATTTTGCACCATTATAGTATCATGGCCATCAAAGTCTTATCATTATATGGTATTAAAGTAAAGTAAAGTGAGTGAGATTATCAATATGGTGAACTATATCGAAATCGGACTCCACACGAAGATATCATACAAAGTTAAGTTATGCAATTAGGTTTTCATAATTAGCCCTCATGATGGATAAGTTTCAAACTGTTTCAGGTTATTATCAACACTAACTTCGATTTCAATTGTTTTAATTTGATCTTCTAATGTTGGAAGCTCCTGATTGTATTATTTGGTTTAACTTATAAGAAGTACCAGCTATGCCAAATGTACCAAATTGTGTTGCTTTAAATATTAAATGTTGATTGTTGTTTGGTTTAATGTATAGGAAGTGATATAATTATAATCAAATGATAATCGACTGAAGGCCCAGAGTATCACATATGATACAGCCAATATGTACACAGTTGTACCAAAACATAAATTATATATTAAACAATTTCACATGACAACAACTAAGTTCCTATTGAGAATTTTATAAAAGTTTCAACCTCAAGCGATTTACATACCTGTGACGTTTAATCCATCCGAACGCTGACACCATACCTGCCGCGATGAGCTTTTCCACGCACCCGTCATCCATTTGTAGTCGTAGCACTGACCCTCTATAATAAGCGACCAATCACAGATTGAGCTAAGACAACATGCCATTGCTATGTCCGATTGGTTGTTTTTCAGACTTACCCGTACAAGGTCTCGCTTCCCATTCTTGCTCCGGACACTGAAGGAGATTCTCGGGTTCTTGAGCCACGACGGCGCGAGATCGCACTTGCACGGATCCAAAGCCCAGATCATCGCCACTGATACAGCTGAGCTGACAAGGGCTCCACACGGTCCAGTCGGTCAGGTAACACTCACCTGGCCAAGCACATGGTCACTCCAGTTAGATCATGGTCTTTGTTAACCCTTAATTTTATAGCAGGCCTTCAAAAATTGTACTTAAACGTGCTAAGATGTGATAAACAGTGCTGGGAGAACAGCATTATTAATAGTCTGCAGTAAAAATCTGATTTTAAATATGCAATAAACAAACATTTAGACACGAAATGCAGCTCCAGCTCTGCGGAAATCCACAGAGATTCCGATGGGTTTCTCCAGGCACAGCTTCTGTGTGAGTCTAATGATTCATTAGAAGATTTATTCCAAAACCTCTAAGAGCAGAGATGGTTTGTTATTTAGTCGCAAAAGCGACTACAAAACATACGGTTTCAGTTTGTGCAATTATTATCTTTTCACACCGTATCTGGACGGCATAACCTTAAACTTCCACTTCCTGTGTGTGGTCCTGCAGTTCCTGGAGCAGAAGTAGGCCACTGTGTGCTGTTGTATCAGCATTGGTGAATTTGTGAATATTTTCCAGAAAATTAATCATTCATAAAGTTCTATAAAGCCCTAATCCTCTGATGATGATGATGATGATGATTATCAGAGCATGTGTGCACTGGAAAGCCCGAGGCAGATGTGACACCTGAGAAGTCCCTGATATTCCGACATGCTGTGCCGCTCAAGGGCAAATACTAGTGCACATACATTTAAAACCCTTCATTTTATCAAGATTTGTAAGAATTACTGAACTTGTGACAAACAAAAAACTAATCAGGAGAAGCAGAGGCAATTTTTTTTTAATTAATGATTTTTTTCCTAATTCTGCATTGTGGCTTTGTGTGGGACTGGTACTGAGAAAAGCGCTATATAAATTAACTCAAACTTATACTTGAATAAATAAATGAGTAGGTAAATACATTAATAATTATTAAAACAAAAATGGGGTCAACTCGGGTCACAAGGGGTCATCTAGGGTTGCTAGGCATTTTAGATGTCTTCAAAAACCAACCATCATCTTATTTATACAAAGTCACACACACGCACACACACACACACACACACACACACACACACACACCCACACTTACATTTATCATAGTGGGGTCCCACCATTGACTTACATACAAAACAATATGTTCCATCTCTTCTCACTGTAACCCGAACCGAATATTTCTTTTCTCCACCCATTTTACTCTAACCTTTACTCTAAAACTTAAAAAAATTATAACATCAGCCATAAAAACCCATCTTGACCCTCAAACAGATCTTCAAACTTCAAAGTGCCTCAAAAAACCTAGCATTTGGGGCCAAACTTTGTGCTAAATGCAACACACACACACACACACACACACACACACACACACACACACACACACACGACACTGTCACAAGCCTCAATCATCACCTGTATTCCACCAAACAGCATATGTCAAACACTTGCCTTCCTATCTGCCACTCAAACTTGTTTGTTGAAGGAAAGTTCTTGAATCAAACAGCATGAAAAAAAAACTGTCCTTGTGGAAATGCTTGTCTGCAGAATTGTATTGCGATACACAGATGGAAAAGACCCTACAGATCTCTGCATTTGTGTGAGTTGTGTAACACACATACTGTAGCTACAGTGGATAATGCAGGAGCGTTTGAGGTAACGTGAGTCTACCTCACACAACCTTTGTCATCTGCAGGTATTTTAATCCAGAAAACATTTCAGAATAAAGTCCTAGAAAAGCAACTAATGCTGTTCCGACACCAACTAAACGGTCTTTTAAAGGTCAATCAAATTTTTTTTTAATTTTTTTTTTTTATTTTTTATTAAGATCACAATCCTGAACAAAAACACTAACTATTGATAACCTATGATTGATGTGACACGTTTTTAAATTCAATTGGTCAGTTTTTCCTTCTTTTCCTTTAAGTAACTTTACTCAAACTCGAAGACCAATAGGAGCCAATGCAATCTTATGTTATGCCACATGAGGCATTTTTTTGTAATTTATGTTTTTTTAATCTTGTTTAGCAAGAAAATAAAAGCTATTACCAATGCTGGGAAGCAGAGGACTGGGTCTGTCATAATGAATCATGAAATAATGGAAAGACAAGGACAATGTGTTTGTTTAAAGTCCGCAACTGTCTGATTTCGAAGCAGAAAGTGGTGATGGGAGATTTTAAATGCCACAAGAGAGGCGACATTAATTTTTAAGTGTCAGTGAAGCTCATGCAACAGTGCACATCAATTACACTTCTTGTTACCGGAAAATTCTGAAAGTGAGAATGAAACTGATCTGTTTGAACAAGTAAAAAAAAAATTTCTCTCTCACTTTCTGTCTATCTATCCATCCATCCATCCATCCATCCACCCGTCTGTCTGTCTGTCTATTCAGCCATCCATCTCTCTCTCACTTTCTTTCTATCTGTCCGTTCATCCATCCATCCATCGATCTATCCATTCATACATTCATCCATCCATCCCTCTCTCTCTCTATCTATCTACCCATCCATCTATCCATCCATTCATACATCCATCCATCTATCTATTTTACATGCTTTTACACACAATTTGTTATTTAAAAATGTACTTGTAGTAGTTAATATTGTTACTATAAGATAAGACAAGACAGACTTTATTATTCACATTCCACTACGGGAAATGTTCGTATTTTACAGCGGGAAAACCAAAAAGAAAGAAGTTATAACAAGAACATTACAAAACATCAACAGAAACAATTAAATGACGACAGTGATGAAGACAATTTTTGCAAATATGTAAAAAGGAAGAGAAAAAGCAACGAAAAATAGATAAAACTACAACAGTGAAATTATTAAACCCCCATTTAACCCATAATAATTAGTTTAAATTTTGTGGGCTGGAACAAATGAACAGCATTTTAATTCATTTAAATGGAGAAAAGTGATTTGACCAGCGAGTGAATTGAGATACAAACTCAACCTCACAACAGATGAAACTTGTAATTCAAGGTGATGCTGCAATTTAATCTGAGAACCAAAGTTGCTGAATCCTAAAAGTGTTACCTGGGCACGGCACGGTGCAGGACTCCTGCAGGACCACTTGTTTGTCTCCTTCCACGTTCTGCTCCAGGTCCCCACACAGCTCTTCATCCACCATGCTCCCTTGATCCTTGCCGGAGCCATCCGACACAAAGCAAGACACGTTTCTGAAGCGCAAACCCTCGCCACAAAGCGCTCCCTAAGAAAGCAAGAGATTGAATTCATTCTCCAGGAAACGACCACAACTGGATTATTCTTTCATAAAGCACTATATGAAAGTTTTTTTTACAGTGGTTTATCAAAGCACAAGATCTCATGGTGATAAAAAGTGGGCCAAGAAAACTCGAATTTCTGAGAAATCCCAGCACTACTTCTCAGTTCTCGCGCTTGGCACTGTCAGCTATATGCCATTATTTTTTCACAGCAGCAGAACATCTCTATAAACAGAAGGCACATGGGAAGAAACACTCCATATGATTCCAGAAGGTTGTCAGAACAGACAAATGGCAGGACGAAATTCTGCATTTCTACACTTTCTACGTTGAGATGGAAATACGGCAGGATGAAAAGGCTGTTTGTTGTCTAGTTTATTTAACTGAATACCCAACTGGTGCATAAAATCCAGACAGATGCTCAGGAGAACAGTAAAAAAAGACAACACAAGAAAAAGTCTGGTCAAACTCTGTGAAGATTTTCAGATTTTACAAAGTCGGTTCAGACCATCTGCTTAAATCCGAAACAACATATGAAAATCCTACTACATAAACCTAATGTTGTTTTTTGGGACATATTCCATCTTATCAAGACCAAAAAACATGACTAAATGTGTCATTAAGAAAAATAAGCCAGAATTTGTGAAGATGTGAAGAAGTCAATCGGTCAGTTTCCGGCTCTTGCTGGATCAGGATACATGGACGGTTTAGCTTAAGCGCTTGTGCAGTCAACACAAATTGACTGATGAGTTGTTATTTTCAAATCAGTTTTATGATGAGAATGTCACGATTGAAATTTTAGATGACTTCTCTACTTTCATCTAGTGTCCATCAACAACGACCTTCAATGCTATGATACACATGAAGATTGCGACTCAAGACGCTGCAGTTGATGCTCAAATTTGCTTCAGAATGAATGTTCAGGTGAAAGTTCAAAAAAAGTCTGTAAACTCTAACTTTTCGTTTAACCCTTCAATTATGTTTGAGTCAAATTTAGCCGTTTTCAAAATTTGAAAGTTCCAAAAACGTATTTGTTCATTTTTATTTTAAGGTTCTCCTGCTTGGCTTATTTGGTGTAATCATCAATGAAAAAAATGGTTCAGTTCACACATTTGTAACTGCTGCTGAGTGTTTATTATTTGAACAAAACTGTTCATATTACATACAACACATTCATGTTACGTTTTCATGTGTTTTAAAAAAAAAGTAAAGTGAGTTTTTTTGGAAAATCTGGTATTTAGGACCAACATGATCTAGTCCCGATTAATGGGAGTTTACTGTATGCACAGAATATGGCTCTAAATGATGCTGCTAATAACATGTACATTACGTGATTGGGAAAGGTAGAAAACATATTCTTGTCAGGCATGGAAGATCCTAGGATGTGTATGTAACATTTCAAATGCAAATCTTTAATGACAATGCTCACATTATTTTGAAGAAATTGAGTAAATAAAAAACATATTCCTTGGTTACATGCACAATATAACTCACCTCGGACTTGCACGGAGACCAGGCGCTGTACCTCCAGCTGAAGCAGGGCTTCACCGGACAGGCCTTCCACTGTTCCAGCTGAGAAGAACATGGCCGACCGTCTCCCTGAGAGGCTTGGATCACTGTTCTCCTTCTCCACAGCTTCCCTGTAAAATGATAATTATGGATATTTAACATCCCTACTGTTTGACATGCTCAGACAGTCTAGCTGCGGCAGCTTAGGTTTTACAAAAAAATTATAAAAATAATATTTAAAATTCACCCCAATACTTGGATGTTAAATCTGGTTGTTAAATCTTGTGCTGTAGCATTTCACAGTAAGTGATTACGCTTACACTCGAATCAGGTAACCCAGTTATTTTCCAGTAGAAAAAAAGAGCAACAATAAAAATATAAATGTATATATAATATATATATAATAATAATGCAATAGTGTATAACTCAATATAGTAGTTTTATAGTAGTATAGTTCTATAGTAAGCAGTAGAAAGTAGATGAATGGATGGATATGTACTTTAATAGACCAATTTGTTAAACAGTTTCTCAAAACGTGCAATTTGCAAATTCGGCAATTTTATTATTAATAACGTTCAAATATTATATATGATGTCTAAAACATCAAAGGTTATGGGTTCAATTCACAAGGAAAATCTGACAATGAGCAATCTTATTTATTAGCCTATTTTCCTAACCTAAAAAAGTATACTACACAGAAAGTAAAACACGTCAAATAATCCTATTGACAAAATGTAATATTTCTATTGTCTATAATTACATATGTTGGTTTATTAGAAGAACTATGCGAAATAAATCACATTAAACCAATACATCAATGGTAATTTGAAATCACAAAATGTCTTCTGAATCGACGCATGAACAGAGAAGACTGTTTGCTTTTTTAACGGGTGGTAGAATCTTGATTGTGTGAAGACGTGAGCATTGTGTGATGGGCTAGCTGCCTAGAATCGCTTTCAAGCCCAGCATCTGTCTGACACCATTGCCTGGAAGCTCCTTCCACCACAAGCAATTCATCTTCAGTGCAGACTGGAGTGAAGGACCATCCCTGAAGACAATTCTCTCTGGATCTCTGGGCTTTCCAGTAGCTACGAACCAAATGAACCTTGCTTCCACTTTGTATTTTCTCTGTTCAGTAGGGAACACTGCATATCCATGAGTGAGCAGGATAACCAAAGCAGGGATTTTTCAGTAGCTTTGATTCACTCCAGAGCTTAAATTACAAATCGCAAAGGTGAATATGACTCAATGTAGGCTAGCAAGGTGCCTAAATTTGGTTCTTAGAAAATAACTGTCCAAGCTCTCATTAGTCAGTATACACCAAATTGTAAAAAATAATGCATTTTGGCAACATTGTTGCTTTAAATACAGTGGTGCAAAGTATTTGAGTAAAAGGACTTTGAAAATATAAACAACTTTTACTCTCTACCTCACTACATTTTTGATTGAGTATCTGTACTCTTTACTCCACTACATTTGAATGGACACTTTCCGATACTCGTTACATTGTGACATGTGACAAGTCGCTATTTTTACTCTTTTATTTATTTTCTTCTGCCATTTTGAAACATTTAGGTGTTACATTTCATTTCTATATTGGGAAATTAAACCTAATAAATAAAGACTTTAATGATTTTCACATTTCTTGTGTTTTTTTACTCAGTACGAGTGAGATTTTTAAAAAGTACTTTTACTCAAGTATTTACTCAAATGTACTCAAACACCATAGTTTAAATCAGAGCAAGTGATACCCTAAGGATTATTTGTGAGGAAATCCTCTGGCCAGGGAAGGGATTAAAAACGCCACAACAGGGTTCACTTGAGTCGCTAGCCATTGGCTGCCAAAGACCATGTGTACAGCGGTGGTCTCAAATACCCAGAGCGCACAAACCCAAAATCAATCTTCAGAGTAGATACAATTACACCAAAGACATCATTATCCGTCTCTAAACACGGATATAGGCGATAACACAATTGTTCTCAAACTGGATTTTTTTACCCACAACTCTAATGGTCATTTCCAGGGACGGAGAGAAATTTAAAACGCCTTTAGACGTGCTATTTGAGAAACCAGAAACTCAAGCCAGCATCAGAGTCTAACGCTGCAAACCACAAGAATACTAAAATACTCTAAAAACACTCTCAAGAGGCTTTTTGATAGCGTCTGAACAGATTGTCAGACCGCCGGGGGCTAAAATTAAAGCCAGACAAGGGCAGAACTTTATATTTTAGTGCACACATATTCACAGAGTAGGTTACCGCTGTGTTTACCTGCAAGACCACATTTGTGAGAGCATTCGGACCAGGTTGACCACTCAGACAGCTGGCAGTTGACCGGGCACTCCACCACACAGGACACGTTCATTTGCCATTTTTTCTCCAGACCAAGCTGAGAAAACATGTGGATTTAGAAGGAACTTCAAGGAAACAATGATAATAAATGAATAACTACCTCCTCGCAAAACCTTAGATCCACGGACTTGCCATCACTACGAACGCAGTCCAGCATGCGTGACTTAAATCCAGCACCACAAACTGCTCTTTCACTTAGCTGACATGTGCTCCAGTCTGAAAGGTTCACAAAATAATATTAAAAGAATTATATATATATATATACGTTAATGTATATTATAACAGTGTCAAAAATAAAATGATATATAAAAAATAAAACAAGTTTAATTAAACTTTGACAAAAACATTCTAATGGATTGGTCAAAATATATCATGTAAACCATTTTTTAATAGTAATTGTAATTAATATTCATGCAAATTTTAAGCAGGTGTTCCTTCTGGACTACAATTCCCATCATTCATTAATGGAATACATGTCAAAAATACATTGTTTTAGTAAAAACATCTGTTACATGAATATTGATACTATAGTCGATTAACATTATTTTCTCTGCACACAAAGATTGATCAATAACTACTGTATGTGTACACTTTAGAAAAAAAGGTTGATCATGACGAACAGTAAAACCACTAGAAAAAAAAATTACATCAATTAAAAAAAAAAAAAAAAACATTTAATTTAAATACCAATGAAAAACACAAGTCATGCATTGGTTCAGTGCTGTGTGCTGATTAGATTTGATCAAATCAAACTATATGACCGTGTAGACAATATTTACCAGTTATATTGTAGGAGTAATGGAAGCAGTTAGTGTTTAGGATGCAGGCTTCTTTCTCTGTAGTGGAAGGACACGTTTTCTCTTCAACAGGCTGGCGTATATCTCTGGCCGTGCGCTGCCGTGTGCTGTTAGCGTTGCATGGCTTAAAAAAAAAAAACAACAGAACAAACGACTGGAAATGAACAAAAAAAGGCTTCGGATAAAAGGGAAGACAACATATGCTAGAGATATGCATTTAACATTCAAACGTTGGACGTTGGCGGATCATATCGGAGGAAATTTTCCCTTGTGTTGTCGGCACATTTATGGCCGTGGTATTTTAAGGCTTAACACATTTTCTCTGCAGGAATACGCTCAGTATCCATGGCAATTAGCTTCCCTTGCAGTTCTGTGGCAGCACGCCTGAGGTTCACACGTGTGAAGAGATGCGAAACCCTCCCCTGAGAAAGTTATATATGTGTATATATACATAGTGGTACCCTGAGTTATGAAGCTAATCCATGCCAAGAGCAGTTTCTTTGACAAAAATGTTGTTAGCTGAGCCGCATTTTACATGTAATCTATCTAATCTATGCCACGACTTCATAAATTCAGACAAACATTCTTTTTAATGGATACAATATTGGTAATAAAAGTACTAAAACAACATGTTACACAGCAGTTTTTAGTTTTACCTTTGGCAAGTGTACATACTTAATACATTATTGTATGTACAAAAATACAAAAATACATTATTTATAGATGATACAGGGGATAATCTAACATGAACGGTTACCGCCATCTTGAAATGACGTCATGAGAAATCTTTGAGAGTCCATACTCTCGTGTAAACAGTGACAAAGTGGTGTGACCGTTCTCGTGAGATTACAAAAACCTCAGGGATTCAAATAATATCATTTCAAGATGGCGGCTCAATTTGGCCACACTTGACGCAGAGGGGAGTGAAAAAAAAGCTAGCTAGTGTTTTTGTTGGTTTTTGTTTATTTGACGTGCGTGAAGATTTAACAACTTTTCTACACGTCTGGACTCTCTCCTCTCCCTGCATGCTAGCGGTAAGAAAAACATGTCCAAACTCTAGATTTTCCTTTTCTAGGACATTCGTTAGTCGGAGTACCGCTGGTTATATATTTATAAACATTTCATTTCCATGTCAATGGCCGGAAGTTTGGAGTTGAGCTACTCTCAAATCCTTGATATGCTTGATAACTATCCAATCAATTTGTGTTTATCTGCCATGGATCAACCTTGAAATGCGCTGAGCTCAGCATTATCACGACACTGTGAGCACGGGGCTTATGCAGGTCAAAAATATCCATCACAGCATCGGAGGAGAATTGGATTGTATGCAATATTGAGCTTTGTAACTCTGGATGTGCTACTGATGAATCTTCTCTCACCAGTGCGCATCGACTCCATGAAGCCCAGTCGGTCAGAACACAGTCTTCTGGACAGGGCAGCTTGCTTTCTCTCGCTCCGAGAGGCATCTCCTCTGGATCACACAGATAGTCTTCCACCGAGTCTGAAGGCCCGTCCACCGTGTTCTGCATGCACCTTCATCAAAGAAATAGTTTTAGGACTTAATTAAAGAAAAACAATTCTGTCTACGGCATCCTTACCTAACTTTCCTTGTTTGCACACCTTCCCCACAGTTCTCCTTCAGGTCGACGTTGCTGACCTTCCAGACGCTCCATGGCTCGGCCACCCAGACGTACTGACTGCATTCGCTCAGACAGGGGACCACTTCATACACCTGATGTCAGTAGCAGTTTGGAGTAAGTATTGTCAAAGTGTGTTATATATGCAAAGGCGTGGACATGTATTGATTGTGTGTGTGAGTGTGTGTGTCTGAAAGAAAGAGAGAGAGAGAGAGAGAGAGAG
>CM051498.1:7644096-7753440 GCA_028031935.1 Paedocypris micromegethes
AGAGAGAGCCAGAGTGAGAGAGAGAGAGAGAAAAGGGAGCGAGAGAGAAACAGAAAGAGATAGAGAGAGAAAGAGAGTATGTGCCATTTTTTAAATGTAATATATAACTGTTCATATTTACCTGGGCCTGTAGAACGATCCCAGTTGTTCAAATAATTGATCAAAAAAAGAGGGAAAAGGGATAAAAAAGGTTAACATTTTCCTGTTTTAGTCACTTTGCAAACAATAGCCTTTTGAACTTTGAAATCAAACACTCTTCAATAAATGAAAGTCAACAAGAACACACAATCTTCCAGGAAGACATTAGCAGCCCCTCGCTGTTCATTAAAGAAACATGCCTTTCTGTTCGGTTCTCCACCAAATATTATTAACGTCTCCGTGTTTCGCCATTACAGCAAGACAAGCACATTCTCCTGGGAACAGGAAAGCAGACCTGATTAACATGATCCAGTTTGGGACAAGGTCGTCCACCATTATAGGGTTTCTCGCGAAGCCATTTGGACCGCACTTTGACTCCACTGCCACAGGACTTGCTGCACCGCGACCAGTTTGACCACTCACTGAGTTTGCAGTCAGACGGGCAGGGGATGATACAGGCTTCCTCTATGTAACCTAAAGCACATAAATAAAAACATCAAAATCAACATTAATTTAACAGCCAAATGTACTTTTCTTTTAGTTTTATTGATTTAACCCCTTAAAATCAATTTGTCAGACAGCAATATTACGCTTTGCTTTAAATGCAAATAAATGTAATGAAAAATGGTGTAATTTTAATGATGTCAAGAAAAAAAATCTGTAAAATAATTTCTAATTCCTTTTTACATCTGCAAAAATTTTAATTTAGATTTAAATCACAATTTAAGTTTTAGGACCTGTCATGGTTGGTGGGACGACTGTAATGTCGTTCTATACATTCTAAAATGTATAGAATGTATATTGAAGAGATTTGAGTGTGAGCAAAGATACGTGCTGCACTCGCACAACTCAAGTTGTGCACGCGCACAAATCGGGTTGCTAGCGCACACATTTTTTTGGCACTAATTTGATCCCAAAGATAAGATCACGAGATGGATGAAAATGAGATTGCACTCTAGTAACAATTTATTGTGCAGATGGAAATTGTTTCAAAATGATAGTTTTAAATATTTTTTAATTCAACATAAACACATGCATACAGTACATACTTCATAATGGGGTCCCACCATTAAGCTACAAAAAAAAACATCCCTTTCTCCTCACCGAAACCATGGCATTTATTTCAACCCCATTTGTACTCAAACCTTAACCAAAACTCAATTCAATTTTAGCCCTAAAAATCCCATTTAGACACTCAAACAAAGATTAGGGCCCAGACAGATCTCACCACAAGTGACGGGGCTCCACTTTAGCATTAAAACCTAGCATTCGGGCCCCAAAAACCTATACACACAAACCATTATGTCTTGAACATTTAAATACTGTACGATGTTTGTTTACTCAATGTTTGCGCTCCACTTCTTTCCCTCACAGCAGAATGAAATATCACAAAAACCCAACCTCGGGCAATAAGTCAATCAGTCAGACAGACACAAGATGGCAACCATGTGTCAAATTGTAAGGAATGTGGAGGGTAATTAGAGTGAAGGACGCCTCAAAGGCAAGAGAGGAATAGCAAGAGAGAAATGGCCAGTCTTGGTCAGCGCTCTCTTCACACTGTGGACGCACAGTCACTCAGCCCCGAGTGTGAGTCCATACTCGAGGATTGTGACTCAGAAAGCGAGAGGTCTCAGCATCACAGAACTCCAGCATTGCCCAAAACGGTCCACATGCTTTCATCTAGCGCCGTCTCTGCTTTCTGTGAGCCAAAGCCTAATCTTTGGCTCAGAGAAAAGAACTGCCAAATGCGCTTTTCTGAGCTCTGCGCTGTAGGAGGTGGTGAGAAATGGCCAAACGGCATCTGACAAACAATACAGAACATCCAATTCCCATACAAAAAGGGAATCAAGACAATGAGTTGAACTAATCAAAATAACAAATGTGATTTATAATGTGTATTTAAATGACTGCATACATGTACCAGAGAGAGAGAGAGAGAGGGAGGAAAAGAGAGTGATAAAAAGGAGAGAGAGATAGTTAGGGAGAAAAAGAGAATGAGGGGGAGCGAGAGAGAGAGAGAGAGAGAGAGAGAGAGAGAGAGAGAGAGAGAGAGAGAGAAGAGAAAAAGAGAGGGGAGGGAGAGAGAGAGTTAGTTAGGGAGAAAAAGAGATTGATGAGGGAGAGAGAGATAGTTAGGGTCAGAACAAGAGTGAGGGGGAGTGAGAGAAAATAAGAGACAAAGAAAGAGAGAGACGGAGATAGAGAGAAAGAAAGAAAAAAGAGAGGGAGAGAAATAAAAAGAAAGAGGGGGTATTAACAGAGAAAACGAGAGTGATAAGGAGAGAGTTAGGGAGGGAAAGAGACAGGAAGGGAGAGAGAGGGAAATAGAGTGAAAAAGAGAGAGAGAGAGAGAGAGAGAGAGAGAGAGAGAGAGAGAGAGAGAGAGAGAGAGAGAGAGACAGTTTAATTTGATTTATCTTTAAGTGTAGATATACAGATCTAATAATACTAATAATAACATTGATAGTAGTAATAATTGTTTACTATACTATTGTAATACTAATATTATTTTGTAATACATTTTCTTATAAAATAAGCACACACACAATACAATACTGTTTTCTGTCTCAATTGAAAAAAAAAATATATATATTTATTTATATATAATATAGAATTCAAATTCAAGCAATAATTCAAATAGTCTGACATTACAACTTCATCAGATTAGTTTTTATCCCGCTGTAGAACGTACCATGACTGTTGCAGCGTGACGTCTCCACAAGCCGATTGTCCTGGTCATAGCAGGCCATGGCTTGATATCTGTAGCCCTGCCCACATTCCTTGACATCACCTTGCACCTTCATGCCCAGAAGACTCTCCACGCGACCTCCTTCAGGCAGGATGCAGTCAGACCAGTTCCCAACAGGCTGGGCATTGTACTTGTTGCAGGGACAGTACTGGGTCTCACTCAGCGGAAACATCTGGGTGTTTTTACATTGCTCCCTTTTCTTACTTTTACCTGTGAGAACACAGTTAAACCGTCAAACATGTTTCAACAAATCAAACACAAGCAGTATGATTTCCAGCAGTATGTAAATTACCCTATTTATGTTAATATAAGCACCTCCCCTAATTTGTCAGGCGCAAAAAAAAAACTTCCAACCTACAATAAAATACTTCAAACTAAATACTTCTCTTAACAATACTTCTTTTAGCAAACCTAACTTTTGACTCTTTTACCTGAATAATAGATGAAAAAAACAGTAACATGAAATATAATTTCTAAATATAGTAGAGTATGTATGCAGTAGGGGGTGACATAATTATATGGGTGTATTCCGGTTACAGAGTTAATTAAAATTTTGATTTTTTTCTTCCAGTGTTATTTAGCCACTGCTACATGTCGCTGCATGAATAAGGTTTCTTTATTACTATTATTCATATTTATATATTTGCGAATGAGGTACCATAGCTTAGCCCCTGCCAAGTCAAGTGCCATGTTTGTTTGTTCATTTCTGTTATTCAACCTATAATAGCATATATGCTGGTGGGCTTCCGGTACCATTATTTAAAGACACATATTTTACTGTATTTGTGATTGCTCCTGACTTGTTATTTGGGAAAATGGGTGCTTGAAATATGCAAATATACGCACCAACCCAAGTTGTTGAGCTTCTAAAAAGGGGATAGAAGGAAGCTTATATTCACGTAAATATAATATTTGTTCTTGATGTTTTAATTAATAGAGTTTGGTAATATGGCCAATGAAGTAAACATAAATATTAAAATAAATAGGCATTGATCATAACAAGTGTAGTTAAGTGAAGTGAACACACACAAACCCAGAGCAGTGGGCAGCCTTAAGCAATGGCATGGCACCCCGAGGGCACATGGGGGTCAGTATAAAGAAGGCTCTTAAAGGTTACTATAATTATATTGCAATGAAATGGATCTTCTGTTTAAAACACGCAAATCTCCAAAGCATAAGAGATTTATCCACAATGGAAGACCTGTGAAGCTAATCTCAAGTAATCCTTCAAAGTTGCTAGACTTAAAGCAAGTCTTCTAAAGGACAATTAGGTCTTTGGCACATGGGTTGTATTTTGGTAGCCACTAAACCACCGACTTAGCTACTCAGAGCACTTTATAGTAGAGGTTTACCACGTTTGGGGATCAGGTAAAGTTCACACCGACGGATCTAATCAACGACATTTGACTTATCAGATGAATCAGTTGGTCAATCACTCCATTACTCTTACCGACAAGCATCCGCTTCCTTGTCCGGACCCCCACACAATCAGCAGCACAGGATGAGAACTTAGACCACGTGGAGAGCTGACAGTCATCCTGACACGGAAGCTGGCAGGACTGCGTGAGCTGAGGCATCGGACCAGCAAGCTTCAGACAAGACACCACGTCTGCCGCTCCACCGTCCAGTTTCTTACAAGAGACGGCTGGAGAAACACACACACTTTCAGGAGAAGATAAAAATCGGCCCATTTCCACCTATAAAGCCGCGGCTATTGAATAAAGATAAGTATCTTGTGATGGATTACACAAGAGAGCGGTTAAATGCCTATTGACTCAAGCAGCCGAATGGATCCAGATTTATATCCTTGAGTGAGAGTGAAAGCGATTGTATTGGATTGCTTCTTCAGCCATGCCTGTGAACCTCAGTCTTCTGTTACGGCTAATGCTTGTTAATGCAGGTCATGCTGGGAAGTTGATATCTGAAGACGCTCTTTATGAGCTAATGAACAATTTAAAACGTTCCGGTTTTTCGTCTTCCTCTTTGTTTTTGGCCAAGCATCATTTTGCACAAACACATTTTTTAGAATCGGTGAGGGAAACACAAGAATTCTAACATCTGCTTCAAGATGGTCAATTCTGGTGGTTTAGAATCTATCATCTAGTGTAATAGAACGACTTTAGAAATTCATGAAAAATCTTAATTATAATACATTTTTTTTTTATATATTTCATTTTGAGAATAACAGTGTTATAAATAAACAGCATTACTAACAGCGTGAGTACTCTGAGTAATATGAGTAATATATTTAAATTACTTTTTTAAGAAATAAAAGTTATTTAACAAATAAAAAATAAAAACAAGCAATGCAATAGTTACTTTCCCTGGTAATTAATTACTTTTTATAACAATGCAACTCAATTACTAGCTCTTGACTTCAATAATTCATAGAAAATCTTTTTTATGAGGAACTTTTTTTTGTTTTTGAATATTTCATTTTGGGAATAACAGCCTTAGCCTTAGAAACTTAGCCTTATAATTAAACAAGTAAACTCAGTCGACTTCATCCATTGGACTCAAACACCTTCCAGTCACGAGTGCTAAAGCAGAACGCTCATCACATCATACCATAGAACATGTAGTAAAGGTGCACACAAATATTTACTACCGTAGCAAGGAGTAGAGAGTAAGAGCGCAAGTCGAACATCTTGACAGCACTGTTCTAAACCATCTACAGCATTTTTTTTATACATATATACAAATACTATAGAAAATGTCAATAGTTTCTGAATTCGTGATTTTGATAGAAAATTGAATGTGATAGGTGTCTCTCACATTGTCCCACAGCATAATAAAAATGCTTAATAATAATTATATTTAGTGTACATTTCAATCATTTAACATATTTAATATTGAGAGCAGCCAAGTTATTTAACACTTGACAAGAAAAAAAAAAAACGCAATGGTTACTTTGCCTGGTAATTAGTTACTTGTATAACAATGTAACTCAATTACTAACTCAGTTACTATTTGTGAGAAGTAACTAGTAACTAGTAAACATTCATGTCAGAGTGATGGCCTGATTTGTTCTGTGAAATACTTTTGAAAGGATTTTCATTGCAGGTTCCTTCAGATGTCTAGATTCAGTAGAATTTACACAGAGCAGAGATCATTGTTGTTTGTAAGGAACCAAGCGGATTCGGGCACAGAGTGAAAATCATTCAGTATAGAACACAATACATAAACACATCAAACTAGCTGAATTCTAGACGTCAGATTAAAGAGAGAGCGTCATTACCTCTAGCCTGAAGTCCTGGACCACACGTCTCTTGAGCTCCAGGACTGTCTTGGCGGATGAACCAAGGAACCAGCTGACACCTTCTCCACTTGTGGGTTTTCCACCTATGATGCATTTCAAAAAGAAATGAAAGTTGATAAAATGGAATAAACATTTTTGCATGTTGTCTGCTAATCTGGTGGTCGTTACCTGTAACCCGGACAAACAGAGGAGCCGTCACATTCTTTTTCCTGAAAGAGAACCTCGGGACAGTCCTGGCCACCATTAGCAGGAAACTGGATGATGATGCGCTTCCTGGATTGTTTCCTTTTGACTCCATTGTCTTTATTACCACAAGAAGAAAAAAAATAATAATAATTGGAAAAAAAAAAAAAAAAAATAATATATATATATATATATATATATATATGTATTAAGTACACACGCATTTATATTATTTAACTAAAAATAAATTTGAATTTTTTTTTAAGTAGTAGAAAAACATACAATGTATACGGACTATGCTACAAATCACAGCGTTTAATTGTCTAGAATAGAATTTCTAGATAACAAAAATATACATAACATTAATCCACATTTTCTACAAAGAATTGTTATTGCGAAAAAACTAAAAGGTTGGAATTTATCATTTTAAAACTAGTTCCACTGAGCATTTTTATAACGATACAGTGTCATAGACTTTCTCCGATTGCTTATTATGTTTTGAATTATTGACATGTTAATAGAAAATGTAGATGATGATGACTGTGTAAAGAAGAAAAGCACCTGTCTGGCAGCTGGAAGGACAAGTGGACCAGTCGCTATAGGGAGTGACGATGCAATCTCTCTTACAGGGCAGAAGACACGGCCTCACTGTTTCTGGACGCAAGCTCTCCGGACATCTAGGAAAAGCACAACAAATGTAAACGGTAAAAAAAAAATCCATTATAAATTTAAGAGTAGAAAAACATTTAAATGTTTTTTAATAAAAAAAGTAGCACATATAAACACTTTTTTATCTACTACTCCTTATGAAGGGTCGTCACAGCGAATCATGCTTTTCCACCTCATTCATATTTATCATCGTATATTTTACTGTACAGCACTTTGTATCAACTAAATGTGTGTTAAAAGGCTAAAAAAATAAAGTTGCATTACATTACATTACATTACATATTTACGTATTTATATACAATACAGTATTGTTGTAGCCTTTGCCTCAACATCATCTCATTTTTTCCGTGTCTACCAAACAAATTCCCAAAACAATCAGTTAATTTTCTTCTTGATGTGCAAATACGAGCATCAAACCACAATACCATTACTGTATATCTGAACGTGTAGATCAGTGGAGTAAAGACCATCACATGAATATCCCAGGGAAGAAAGCAGGACTCATTTCCATTATCAGCGTGGGGTCTCTGAACAAGGCGCCATGACTCCCCACAGTCACCGCCAGAATAATGCAGCTATTAAACTGAATAAATAAATGGATCATTTGTTGTCCCAGTAGACACCTTCAGGGACAGACCAGATATATTCTAAAACTACTGACTGAGAGCTAGTGAACTCACAGACTCTATACAGCTGATGAATGCAGACCAAACGACTGAGCTTCACCGTCAAAAGAATGTATAAAATATCTCAATGTAGATTCTAAGGAAAATAGGTGAGTAGTTTTAAAAAACGTCTTAAGAACAAAGAAAAAAGATGTTGTGTCAATGAAGAGTTAATTGAACCTTTGAAAAAATTGACTTGACTGTGACTGTAAATTCATACAAACATTTTTTAGAAATTATAAAATATTGGTAATAAATGTAATAAATAAATATCCTTGAGATTTAATCTCAGTGAATATTAAACAACTTTTTTTACACGCCTAGACTCTCTTGAACTTCCTGAATTCTAGCGGTAAGAAAAGGGGAAAAAGGGCTCCTTTTGCACTTCGAAAAGAATTCGTAACTGTATGAAATTCTCTTTGACATGTTTTGTAACTCTAAATTTTCGGTGAGACATTCGTAAGCCGTGGTACCACTGAATATCTCAATATGTCAATATCTCAACAGACTGATTAATCCAATAAAAAGACTGGCTTATTTTACCAGAAACACAACCGAATTACAAGAAAAATGATCTTTCAGCATGTAATTAGCAAATCATTCAATAATCTACGCCGATTCATTTTTCATACTATAGCATGTAAAGTGGAAATCAATATTCCAAATTGTACAATTAGATAGCAATTTACAGATGCGCATCTGTAAAAATCCAGTGTTCATATGTTCATAAAAACAAACAAAAACGTACTTTTTCGGTGGGACCTGGCCAACATTGACCCGAACACAAATCACTTTGCGTGTTTGCATCCCAACGGAGCAGAAAGCTTCGGTTCCGATGAGTCCGGCCCCGCCCCCAGCCCCGCCCCGGCTGAGCGAGCTGTTGGCATTGGGAGCCGAAGTGTCTTCTATGCACGGACCCCAAGCTCCAGTCTGCCAGTGGTAGACCGTACAGGGATGATCATTGCAGGTGCGCACTTCCTGTAAGGCACTACTGTTGGGACACTGGTTGCCACCTAGGAAATACGAGACAAAATGTGTTAGTTCCAAAGCTATAGCTGTAACTCCAAAAACTGCTCTATGTGCAGACATTTCTATTCTTAACTGTACGCCATTGGCTGGCAAATCCCACAGAGAGTGGTTAGCCATTCCCTCGGACAACCGCACACCAATCAATGCGAAAATAGTAAACCGATGGAAGAGAAAACGGGACAAACCGCGTATCGAGTGGCGCTCCTTGTTCACGAGCAGCAAAATAATGAATAATTGACCTCTTCCTTGTAGCAATCGGCTCACATTCCATTAGTACTTCATTAATAAAGGGGTTATTGACTATCATCGCAAGCTTCATTAGAGACGTGAGAATCATCATAAATGAACTGCAAGCTACTTGGCACAAGCACTTATTATAATAAAAGGTTCTAAAAAGTCAGGACACTGCATAAGTTGTTAATAAATTCACAAATCTCACGAACTCACATTTTATTTTCAGTAGAATGTGTGTTACCCATAGATTTGCAACGTTTTGGCTAATTTTCCCAAGTTGTTCCAAAAAAGTTGGGGCAGGCAACAATAGAGGCTGGGAAGGTTAAAGTGTCTAAAGAACATCTGACGAATCAAATTTGGACTTATTAAGTCAATAAGCAACATGATTGGGTACAACAAGAGCTTCTCAGAGTGGCTGTGTCTCTCAGTGGTCAAGATTGGACAGATCATCAGCAATTACACAAATAATTCTTTAAAGACAATTTTTTCCTAATGCGACTTTGCGTTGGTCTGGAACTAAGAATTATAAAAAAGCCGGTATATTATCAGTAAATATTTTAATATAATGCCACTGTTTCATTACCTTAAACATACTTATACTGTAACATAAACACATTTCTTATACACATTTCTCAGTTGACAATTTGTTTTGAAAATGATTACCTTTTAAAAGCAACATTTTTTATGGTAATTAAATATGACTGAACTAACTATAATACATATAAAATAGTAAATTAAGCTAAAAACGACATAAATTGAAAACGTAACGACTAAAAACTTTTGATTACATTTTGAAAGTGTTTGCTGCATTTTCTTCATGCAGAACAGAGATAGAAAAATGTCCAGCACTTCAGGATTCCGGAGCTTTCTCAATCACCACACAAAGCAGCAGATGGTGAGCAGAGAGAGCTCCACTAAACTTCACGCCTTTGTCAGCACACACCTGCTTTTCCAGACACGTCTCATCGTTTTGGTGCAACATCTTCCTGGATCTTTTGAAGGGTAATAATCTGAGCGCTGCAGCGTGCTGCACAATTTATCAGCGCGAGAAGCCTCACCGTGCACACGAGGTGCGCAATCCCACCCAAACTATTATTGTATGTCAGAACCCGCAGATTTTTTTTATGTTCATTTTCTTTTTTTGATGCTCTCTGGATAATTCCCGGGTTCGCATAACCGTAAATGTACGGCATGTTAAAAGAAAACCAACCTGATTTGCTGAGAGTAAGCAAAACATTCTCTCAGATGCAATTTGTAGGAATGAGATTGCGTAGTGGAAGTGGAAAAAGGTTTTACCCCAAAGGATTTTCTTAAACTAAAGTCCATTACACATCAGTTATATGCTCTGACAGCTCAAACTCACCTGAGTATTGAATCATTTAATGCTCAGGGAGGCTTATTACATTCCGATGGACCAGATTTTCTAAACGCATGTATCGGAGGAAAATTAAACTAACAAGAAACGAATAGCCATATGTTGGCAGAAAATGAATAGAAGTCATATTTCGGAATAGATAATAAATACGAAGATCCAACCTTTGTTAATATATGTATATACTGTATATACTGTGTATACTAATACATATATATATATATATATATAAAACTACATATTACTTATATTATATTATATATACTACTATATATATGTATGTGTATGTATATATATATCTATATATTGTGTTTTGATAAAGGAAAGCATCCAACCTTCTCCGTTGTAAGCCAGAATGGAGCGTGCCCGGGTTTGCTTGCCCTCTGTGTTCTTTCCAGAGCAGGTATTAGAACACAGAGACCAGAATGTCCAGGGACTGAGAACGCAGTCTTTCGGACATGCCACCTCGCACAAAACAGGAATAGGAAGAATGGCATCCCGGCACATCTGTCGATCAACAAATTCCCCTGAAATAGAACAAAAAACAAAAAAACAAAATTATACTTAAAACAAATACAAATCCAGCAAGACTTTTAATCCAGATTATGGAAAACAATGTCATTGTAATTACAATCGTTTAAGTAAATGCTTAAAAACAACCAAAAGCAATGACTTCAAAAACACAAACAGGAATCAAATACAACCACAAGCATGTACAATAATGCACGTCACAGCAAAAATAATCCTTTAAAATTGTGCATCTGATCCTGTGCCAAGTTTCGTCTTCTCCTTGACACATATGATAAGAACATTCAGGACAGTCCAACGGATTATCTTTACATTATGTTCCATTTTAAAGTGGTTTGCATTTTTTATTTGATTGTCGGAGAACAAAAAATTGGGATTCTGTACTAATCTGTACCATCAAACAAACAAAAAAAGAAAAATAGAGGAACACACAAATTAGGTTCGGCCATGGAGGTCATCTGAAAGACCTACTTTCGGACACCAACCCCTCTGAGATATGCGCACCAACCCATTTATTGATCGCCGTACCCCACCCTTGAAAAATACCCAAAGTGACAGAAAACCCACTGAGTCAGATGACACAACAGGACCCCATGGGACACAACAGATCCATTCTCATCAGCACCAGACAACAGGGATCGATATCAGAGGGAAGAGGGGAGGCAGTGGAGTGGTTAAGACTGGGGGTTGGAAAGAGTTAGACTTCCTCTTACTACTCGTGCCCGGACACTTTCAAGAAGATTTACAGACAAAGGGTTTGAGTGGCGAAAAAACAAATGAAACTCATTTAAAATACATTCTGCATTAGCATTGGATTAAAAATGGTAATTGATTAGTAAAATTGAATCAAAAAATAGTACAGATAAATTGTTGTTTTTTATCTAGTATTATTCATAATATAATATTCATTATTATATTTTCTGAACTGCTTTTTCATTTCTGGAAAACCGACAAACTCCATTCTACAGGAATGCATGTTTTAGAATCATGGAGGTAACTGGTGGTTTGTAAAGTACTCAAGTAAATTTACTCAGGTATTTTTGGCTAATTTTCTACTTTGTACAAAAAAAATGAGTATCAAAAATATAAGCAACTTTTTCTCTCAACTTGACATTTTTGTTCTACATTTTTGATTTAGTATCTGTACTCTTTACTCCACTACGTTTGAATGGACCGTTACTCTTTATATTCTGATGTGCACGACAAGTCGGAATCTTTTTTTACCACCGTTAATTTATTTGGCGAATGAGGCGATATAGCTATCTGAAGGGTGCTGAAGGTACTGGATTATGTTTATGAGCTAAATGGTTTCAATTTTCTGGACTTTGAGCTGGACTGAGACTGACTTTTTGTTCTTTTTTGTCTATTTTGTTCTGCCATTTTGACACTTTGAGGTTTTACATTAAATTTTTAAATTAGGAAACAAAATCTCATAAATAAAGAGTTTCTTATTTTTTACAATTATTGGTGATTTTTTAGCCTAAATCCAGTATGAGTAAAATACTAAAGTCCTTTTAAAATTGAATACTTTACAACTTTTACAAATTGATGACTTGTAAAGGAGTCATTTTTACAGTAAGGTATACGTACTTTTACTCAAGTTTGGTTTTCAGGTACTCTTTACACCTCCAACACACACACACACACACACACACACACACACAATATGTCGGATATTTGACATTATCAAAGCCGCCACATTCTGACCAGGCTGACCACACTTCTCTTCCCAAAGTTAATGAGGGTCTGTAGCTGAAAGCTGACAGACCCTAAAGGACACCGGGCTAATTTCATTTAAATTCTACACCCCTGCCAGAACAGGCTTTTCCTTAGACTCACTTTGGAGTGTAGACAAAGGAAAAGGTGACCTTGAACAAATGATATTAGTGGAGACTACATCAAGGCGCCTGGATTTCTTTGGTCAATATGTCGAGTCTATAGCCAGGGGCAGAAGATTCAGCAGAGATTTGTAGAAGAATGTTGGGTTTTATTTGAAGTAACAATTAAATGCCATGGAATTTCCATCTTTTAAAATGTTCCCACATTAAAAAACACATTTACTTGTTATTGCAAAAACGGTATTTGTTCTCGTGCAAATAATTAGTGTTGTTCATTAGTTATTAGTTTTTATTTACTATTATTTAAATTACAGTAAAAATCCCTCAAAAAATAATAAAACATAAATAAATAGTGAATTGTGGAGAGCTTTATCCAGTGATTGGGGGAGGGGACAGTCGTCTCCGTGGTGACAGCTGAAGCAAAGGCAGCATGACACCTTCAGTCGGTGTGAATGGGACGCTTGATTATGAGCCTTGTAAAACTGATTGAGTTTAGCACACACCAGCGCCTCTCTTGCACTCTCCGTCTTTCCGCCTCCCTCGAGTCCTCATTAGCCATGTGAATGCTGAGGTTTCGGGAATGTTGCCGTAATTGCCGTGTCCACATAGAAAAAAATATACTGGAACGAGGAGCGGAATATGAGAATGTAAAATACAATTATTTCCTGCACTCGTAATTGATTCATTAAATGCAAGACCCATCATGTCGCACCTCCAGACAAGAGATAACAATACAAAAGACAAAACAGAAAGAAGTAACAGTGTTGGATGTAACCATTTAAAAATGAAATATTCTACTTTTACTTCACATTTACAGTAAAATAAGGTCAATTATTCTTTCACTGGATGAGAAATAATTGAACCAATCAAATCAATTTGTTTTCCCTGTTTCCCTTTTTTCTTTTTTTATACACCAATTAAATGGATATGATTACACAATGGTGAAATATATATTTTTACATCTATAGAAATACATCCATCAATCCATCCATTATTTATTCTGTCGTTCCATCCGTCCATCCATCCATTCCATCGTCCATCCGTCTGTCCGTCCATTCGTCTGTCTCTCCGTTCATCCATCCATCCATTCATCCACCTATACTCCCACATGTTCAAGAATTGGTATTACCATTTAACGGAAGCTCAAAGTTCTTGTAATGCTTTTTCTGGGTAGTTTTAACCAGTTTAAAAATTACCATGACAGTGATACAATATTGTGATGTGTTTTTTCTGCACTGGATAACCTGGCATGAGATTCTGTTTCATTTGACGTGCAATCTCAGCAGTCACGTCTGACGCTTCTCGTTGACTCTTCAATAAAGTTATTTTTGTAACTGCAGGAGTTTCTGTCTGCGAGGCAGGAATTCGCATTTCAGCACTATAATGTGTTTTTTATTTAACCATTAATGAGTTTTTGAAGGTCAGGTTACACACACACACACACACACACACATATCTATCTGCACACTAAGGCCCAAGTAAAAGTTTTGGTCACAGTTCAAGGCGTAAAACTTGGCCTGAGGAAAACACTTTTTGCTATGATCACACAGATGGCAGCGCCATTTGTTTTCTGCTATGGTGTACGCAGACTGGCCGATAACATCAAGACGCTATTATAGTAGTTTGGAAGCCTTGGGCTAGTCAGAGAGTAGCACATGTGGCGTTGCGCTTAGACGAAAGAAAGAGAAGTGGCACTTTATATGGCTCTGGATTCCCCTTCTGGCCACTTTAACAGAAGAGAATCCCTACCAGCCGTCTGTGCACAAACACCAATTACCATGTGGGCATGAGCCCAGAACTTCAACCCTGTGGATAGAGTTCAAGAAAAGATAGAGCTTTACAAGAAAACAATCCGGGTTTGTTGCTCAGTCAGCCATTATGTGACCTTTAAATGTAAAATCCCATATAACCAAAGACGTTTAGAATTTTTTTTAAATTTTAGAATTAGTCTGAATGATTAGAAAATCAAACACAATGGAAACCTAGATCAGTGAACCCCAACATTTTTGTCGCGGCTGATCGGTCAACATTTGATAGTTTTACTGTGGGTTTTTGAGGCGGTGTTGATGGTTTTAACTGAAGATTGTTTCGATTTAAGTATTTTAATTTAATTATTCAATTATTTTATATATAATTATTACACATTTAAACATGCCTTCACAAAACACTTTGGTTCATACTTTTGCATTTCGACTTTTGCCACTAGTTTGACGTGGGGGCGGAGGAAATTACTGTTCACATTGTGATTGGCTAGTGAGAATGTGATTGGCAGCTTCATGATCTGGTGTTCTTGAACACCTTTGTAATCGGAACACCTTCATCGAAATTTCAATTTTTTTGTAGTTATGAGTTCTGGACCGACACTTTGTCCACTGCACCACTAAACCACTAGTACAATATTTTATAACCAATAGAACAATATTTTGTGAAATCGGGGGATTGGTGTGGAATTAGGTGACGTCGTCCATGGAAAGTTGAACAAACCCAAGTGAAATATCACAGTATATAAAATGTAACGTTTTCTAATGTCGTCAAAGTTAATGGTTTTTGGGCGGCCCGGCACCATTCAAACCACAGACAAGTTGGAATCTCAGGGGATGGAAACCACAGGCCCAGATCACTAACCGTCACTGTTGACACACTGCACTTGTGGGTTCTGTGTTCCTGGTCCACACGGCTTCTGGTTGTCAGGCTCACACTCGTCCAGCTTCATCAGCAGCCACTCATAGCAGCTCGGTTCTTCACAAGGAATGGCTTCGGTGAGGTGAGGGCAGTTTCCTGTGCCACCAGAGGGGTCGTTCATGATTTTCCTCTTCCTCAGTTTAAAACCTGTAGATACACAAAAAGCAATTCACGTATAATTTGAACATTTGCCAACAAATACAAATTTCCCATCGGAATGAATATAATATATTAAAAAAAGTGAGTGAGTTTGTCAATATGTCCACTAGGGACTAAGGCTGCACAACTAATCGAAAAAAAATATCGCTATCGCTATAATAGAATAGGAGAGTTGCAATAAATTGAAAAAAAAAAAAGTGTCAAGCGTTTGCATGTTGCATTGTCCAAATTTGACCAATCAAATGTGATTTTAGTATCTTTATGCCCGCCTCCCAAATAGACAATATTATACTATTGCAAATAGTGATTTTTGCAAATAGTGAAATAGTGACTACGCTAGCACGCTAGCACATGTGGCATTGCATTGTTTTAAAACAGGTTTAAATGTTATTACATGTGTTTACATAGATGATGTTGAGGCATTTAAGGCATGAGCACTTTGGAAAATTGAAAAACAGGCAATGCGAGAAAATATTTAGTTTAAAAGATGCTAATTTTAAAACAGTCTTGATTATTGTATTGTTATAAGGCCTTTGGATAACACTTTGTTTAATATTCTGTTTCATTTATTTTTACATAAAAGCAGGAAAATGCAAGAAAACATTTTGTTTAAAAGATGCTTGTTTTAAAGAATTATCAAGAATAAATAAAAGAAATCTGCTTGAGGCTTTAAGGTTTTTAGTCAAAATATTTGCCTCCTACTAGACAGTTTTTAGCCCGAATTAAGCTAAATTTGATTAAAAACATATTGCCTGGTAATTTCATCATGATGATTACTTTTAGGAATCAGTAGTTTTACTCTTTAGATAGTTTTGGATATTTTTTAGTTCATAATTAAGTCATAGTTATGGTAATAATCAGTAATAGAACCAGCCGGAGAGGGATTCAAACCTAGAACCTCTTGGACACAAATCCAATTCCCTACCACAACTGCCATCATTTTATTTATATTACTTAAAAAATGATATTTTACTCATACAATTGAGCTTTTTTATTCACCAAAGGAACAAATGGATTCAGTAATCCATTAATAAAGAAGAGGCTTTGATTCCAGTGCTACTGAAGGGCAGGAACAGGCTTTGGAATAACAAAACCTCGAGACTCGGGACATGTGCAAGGTCACATCCATGTTCCAGCCATTAGCCACCCCTCTGTATCGCCACTCTCTGTCCTCTGCCCTAATCCACATGGCTGTCTGGGGCCGATAAGGTAATATGAGAGAGGGGGGCTTTTAAAAGTTAGCTGGAGATGGCAGCGTTGTGGCGTTCTCTGATTATTTCTGTCTCTCGCTCTCCTCCTGGTTTTATTTAATCAGAAGGTCAGCATGAAGCTCATTGTGGTTGATAGATGTGGGGAGGGGTGTGTAAGGGGATTGAATCACATGCTGTCAGTCAGCCTGGAGGTGTGCGTCTTCCTTTATCAGACACCGGCGAGATACGGTGTTTCATATGACCCCCTGTTAATCAAAAAAGACAAAAGCCATGCAGAGAATCTATTCAAATCTCATGGGTCAGCCCATCCAATGTCCTCTCCTGCGCAGTATTGGTGCGTCTGTTCAATATGTCACCGGTAATTTGATTTTATCAATTTCTTTTCAGTAAGTTGAAATAAATTTGATCAATTACTGCTGAGAAAAGAACAATAATCAGCCCAGTATAAATAAATAAACAAATAGAAATAGAAATATATATAAATAATACGTAAAGTTTAAATATAGTATATATATATATATATATATATATATATATATATATATATATATATATATTATATATAATGTTATACTATAAATAAAACATTTTTTATTCAATATGTTGTCAGTACAGCTTTTATCAATTTCCTTTCAGGAATTTGAAATAAATGTGATCAATTACTGCTGAGAAATGAACAATAATCAGCCCAGTAAAAAAAAAAAAATACATATAAATATTGTATATAGAAGAAAATGTCGTTTATATGAAAAAATATATACATATATAATATTGTACTACATATAATAAATATAATATAATTAATCATTATGATTTATTCTTTATTTTCATTATTATTCTTTATATTCTTTATATTCAATATTGTTCAATATGTTGCCGGTAATTTGATTTTATCAATTTCTTTTCAGGAATTTGAAATAGATTTGATCAAATACTGATGAGACATGAACAATAACCCACCCAGTAAAAAAATAATAAATACATAAATATTACATTTTCCTGAATGCAAAGTTTTGCTCTTTCTGCGTACATCAACACACACAGGCACACACAGTTTAATCATTTCCTAAAAAAAAAAAAAAGGAAAAAAAAATAAAAACACTAGAGTGTATCAGAAAAATTGGGATAAAGTGGGAACTGTAGGCATTCACAAACAGAGCGTTTCAGAAAATTTATCATAAAGACACACGGCGAAGAATTTCCTCCCACCGCATCCGTTTGTGTCGCTTCATTAGAGATGAGTCAATATTCATTAGTCAAGGCACAGGTCTCTGTCCCAGCCATAATTAGTATGAAAAGCAGCCAAAACGCCAGCATTTTTAATACCCGACAGTTAAGAAAACTACATCTTTCCGGTATATTCTGTGCATCTCTCGACTGTCATTGAACCCCGGCGGGTTTCAGAAAGTATGTCTTTGGAGGGTGAGCTGATGATCTATTGTTTCTCTCTCCACGGTTAGTCTGCTTCTTAAACCTCTCAGAAAATAAATCTTCTGTCTCAGTCGGTGGTGATCAGTTTATGGCCTGGATTCTGATGCCACAGATGGAGGTGAGAGGTGGAGCGGGTGAGTTATGTGTTAAAAGGGTCTCTGTACACAACTCATGTGATTTACAATAACATGGTATTGATCCACTCTATTTGAACCAGCGGGTTGAGTAATAACGCTGCCTCGGACAAAGAAAAAAAAGGTAAAGTGCAAACAAAAGATTGCTCAGACCTTTCTTTGTGGACTGATCTTGGCAGTTCTCGAAGGTGCACGGACCCCATGCGCTCCAGGAGGATACTTCACACTCCACCGGACAGGCGATATGGCAGAGCTGGGTCGTGTTGGGTGGGACTCCAAGGCACAGGTCATTGCTCACTGGGCGGGAAGCTGGAAGGACACACAAAGCATCAATACATTAAAAATTCATTCAATCTGTGCCTCTGTTTGCCAATTATGAAATGCAAATTCATGTGCTTATGCAATCCATATGCAAATCCGAGGTGCATCTGATTACATGTTCCCCAAGTTTAGAGCATATATATGTACCGTTTTTTTTTTTTAATTTAAGCACCCCTAACCCCTTTTGGTCAAAAATTTTCAACGCTCAAAAACCTGGGGGGTTCTTATAAGCCCATATTTCAAATATCCACGTGAATAGCTGCAAGTCTCAGGATATCTGGAGAGCCTCAGCGTTCTTTCTTTAAATAATTATTCTGGAGGCCAACATGCATATATGCTTTTATTGGCTGAAAATCATAAATAAAGAAACATTAGCCACGTCGTGACCCTTTAGCCACGCTGCATGAAGACGACGTGTTTCCATTTATTTGTGATTGTTCCTGACTCGAAATACGTAAAAATGGGGGCTTATATTTACGTGCATATTTAAGCACACCCCATGTTTTTGAGCGTTGAAAATTAAAAAAAAGGGGTGCTTATATTTGTGTAAATACGGTACATGATTAACAAATCTATCCGAAAAACAGAAAAAAAAAACGTATCTACTCAGCGACACTTAGCAGTGGCTAAATAACACTAGAAGAAATCAAAATAAATTAAATACAATAACATTGTATTTATATTTATGCCCTTATATTGACATAGCAAGAAGAATCGTACTTTATTCCTTACTGATCACTACTGGAGATATACAGTACTTCCTTTAGAAATAATATTTAACTTCTATGTGTAATCTATTAATCAAGTAAACTGACATCGAAGTGAAATACAAGTCACACCTCTGGTTTGTTAAAAGAAGTAAAAAAAAGTATTTTAAAGAGCAGTATTTAGTCAGACATTTTAGGTTTCTGGAAAGTCAGAACAATAAGAATGTTATGGAGTTCTTATTTTCGACTATTAATGGAATTGTCGTTATATTCACAGAGTGCTTGTTTTCACTTAAATACAGTATAATTTATTACATTTTAAAACACATATTTTGGACGGTTGTGGACCCACAAGGTTGTTGGTTTGACTCCTGCTCGTGTAGAGGACACACACTTGTAGGTAAGTGAGTTACAAGACCACAAGGAACCATATCGAAATTGTGCTCTGCATTTAAACCATCCAGTGAAGTTACTCATACACAGTGGGCAGTCTTAAGCTGTTGTTGTTTAAGTTTCAGGTTCAAGAGGGATTCAAGTTTGCAACATCTTAGACACAAGTCCAATTCTCGACAACTGGAACACAACTGCCACTTCTCTGAAATGCAGAGAACATTTTTCCCACTCAGCTGAATATTATAAATCTTATCTTATGAAAACATGTTCTTTATCATCTCTATATACTTAGTTTGTGTCTTTATGCTAATGCTCTTAGCCAGCGATGTCTTTATGCAAGGTCAGCAGGATAATGAATCTACCACCGGTTTACTTTGATGGATCATCTGTTCATTCATATGCAAATTGCCATTGAGTCCAAAAGGTGTGCGCTTTAATCTGTTTTTACAAATCAGTTGGTTAATACATGAGAATGCACACCATATATCTTGACCTTTTCCGTGATCAAAGTGACTAATGGCATGAACACACCAGTGCAGCCGTGCGGAGTCATTAACGATTCGCTTACACTTTTATTATTTTGGGACGTGATCCATGGGGAGAAATATTGAAATACACACTTTCAAGGGCTGATTTTGACTCGCTCTTCACTCTAAAAATGACGTGTCAGAAAATGAGCTGTCAGACTGGTGGAATTCATTTGACAAAAATGGCAAATTGACTTGCAAATTTGAGTTCAGTTTCCTTGTTACTACAAACTCTCTCTCTCTCTTTTTTCCTTTCTCCCCAGTAACTCTTTCTCCATCGTTCTCTCACTCTCTATTTTTCCCTTTCTCCCCAGTCACCCTCTCTCCATCGCTCTCGCTCTCTCTCTTAGTCTCACTCTCTCACTCACCCTCTCATTTCCTTATTACTACAAACTCTCTCTCTCTCTTTCGTCCCATCCACTCTCTCTCAATTATTCAGTCTCTCGCTCTCATTTCCTTACTACTACAAACTATCTCTTTCTCTCCCCATTTATTATCTCCCAATTTTTCAGTCTCTCTCTCTCTCTCTCCTCTTTCAGTCTCTCTCACTCCCTTTCTCTGATTCTCTCTCTCTTAGTCTCACTCTCTCGTTCACCCTCTAATTTCCTTATTACAAACTCTCCCCCTCTCTCTCTCTCTTTCCATCCACTCTCTCTCCATCTTTCAGTCTCTCTCTCTTTCTCTCTCAGTCTCAATCTCTTGCTCACCCTCTCTCTCTCTATTGCTCTAAGTTCCTTATTACTACAAACTATCGCTCTCTTTCTCCCCATCCACTCTTTATCCATCTTTCAGTTTCTCTCTCTCTCTCTCTCTCTCTCTCTCTCTCTCTCTCTCTCTCTCTGTTTGTATTACTCAGTCTGTCTCTCTCTTCATCTTTCAGTCTCTCTCACTCCCTTTCTCCCCAATCACTCTCTCTTCCTCTTTCAGTCTCTCGATCTCAGTCTGAACAGATGACTAAAGAACTGAGGTACTGAAGTGAGGTACAAAAATCTGTACAATGTCTCGCCTCAGAGGCCGCCATTTCAGTGCCCGGTTAGCCCAGTCTGATTAATCGCCCTCTCCTTATAGACTGACCTTGTTCTGGTGGCACATTGCTCTCTTGGAAACCAGATGGTCTGCTCTTTGCCCACCCAGGGCTTCTCAGACCTAATTATGGCACCAGCATCCCATCAGCCTCTGCTACCATGTGATAGCCGCCAACGAATTCACCTGCTTACATCATCATCATCAATAACTCCGCCTGCCTGCAGGGCGGTGCTGCATGGATGCACCGTAACAAAGCCCTGCCACTGAATATCTCATAAAGATCCACAACAGGGTTCAGAATTGATTATTTTCCGGGTGGTGACACGGCTGAGCCGAGAAGAATGAACATCGGCGGCACTGTTGTTGTGTTGCTCTCTGTCTCTGTCTCTCAGTGACGGAGATGTGTTAATGGATAAAGATTGTGACAGCAGCTGCTTTTCCCTGCTGTCTAAATGTCTGAAGCCACCCGTGGGGAAAGGAAATCAAGCACAGCTTCCCCAGGCCCAAATACTGAAGGAGGAAGCGGATGAGATGCGGAACTGGCAGAGGAAGACAACAACCTGCTTTTGATATGGTAAATGATTGTGGTGTTTTTCTGGCGTGACACTCAGAACTTGAGCTTTGCGGCTCTTGATCCCAAAAAATATTTAGCATTCGTGGAAATAGAAAACGTAGAAAATGTCAGAGAAGAAAAAAATTCAGCTTGAATACATTTTATGAAACAAATGAAATGTTATATATATATATATATATATATATATATATATATATATATATATATATATATATATATATATATGACTAACTCATTCACACATTGTGTGATTTACTTCACTCCCTCACTCCACATACATTCCGGTGTTTGTATTTGTGTTTTGTAATATCACATATTGCACTGCATATTCATCAGAATTGGATTATTTACCTTATTTCAAATATAATTCAATTAATTAATTCAATTAAAATTATTTTGCATTCACACATAATGTAGGTCATACCAAACCAACTATTAAGATCTAAATACATCAGCCATAAACAGTGTTACATACATGAACATGATGTATAAAAAAAATGGTTGTCCACCAAATAACTTCTACACAGGATTTAGCTATGATCCCTGGAACTGAACGACCAGATTAAATCTGCTTAAAACACACACTGTCTGTCCTTGAGTAAACCACTGCCCTTGATGCTCTCTAGCATAAATGTATATAAATACCTGTAAATAATTCCAGAGGCCTAGTAGCAAATCATCTGAAGCTTGAAATTAAATCCGCCCAAATCTGTTTAAAATTCCCTGAAGAGTAAGCGACCGATTGATTCTCCATTGATTAAATTGAATCAGAGAAAGAAAGATACGGTATACAAATGAAAAAAAAATTTTACTATACATATTTAAATGTTTTCGCTATCACAAAAAAAGTGTAAGAGTCGGTAAATGGCTTTCCTGTTTGTTGAAATTGATCATTTAGGCAAGTTTTTTACGTGTCTAGGCTATTTCAAGAGTGTGAAATAAAGAGAGAGAGAGTGTGAAAAGCAGAGCAGGTGCTCCTCCTGTACTTCTTTTCTTTATCTCACAGTCTTTTTTTCCATCTGTCACAGTGTGATTCGTCAGTAGCTCACCAGACGTGTCACCGTGCCCAGCAGGTTCTGCCATCAGTGCCATGTGCTTCTCACAAGGCCACATGGAGAAATGAATTCCAGCACGGATGGGCAAAATCTCCTTTAAACAATATTGACTTACAATACTTTCTAAAATCAGAATAAAATACACAAAGGATAATTTCCGATATAAGGCTAGTGTTCGATTTAGCAATTTAGCAAATATGTAGCATGCTAGCATGGCTATGACTATACTCAGACTTAAACAATGCAATGTTGTTGTTTTTTCAACGCGCAACTGTAATGAACGAATGCAAGTCGCTTTTGTTTAAAGCTTCTTTTAAATGCGTACATGTAAATGTAAGCCACGCTGGCCAATGACTTCTTGAGGACAGCTGTTGACGTTTGGATAAGTTCTGAGAGGTCGTCGGTTCATCTCTCCGAGCAGATGGCTGAGAGTTTCTGTGTCAGTGAAAGGGAAAGTGGGCACTGCACCAGCCTCAAAGCCTTCCTGTTACTGTCATAATACTCCAAAGAGAATATGGATTTGGGTGTTTCTCCACCGGTGTGTGTGTGTGTGTGTGTGTGTGTGTGTGTGTGTGTGTGTGTGCCTTTAGCAATAAATCTCAGCTGAAACCGCCTTATCATTTGGTTCTTTCTTGTCTTTTTCATTTATCTTTCTTTTCATCTCTCTCTTGTGATTCACCTTCAGAGTAAACATTATAAACCAAGTAAGTGTGGAACAGATTTGGCATCACCTTTGTCTAACAGTAACTGGACGTATGTTGGAATTGTGATGAGCAAGTGCTATTGTTCTGCTAGTCTAATAATACATAGCTTGACTGTGATGTTTATTATCACTCAGTTATAAAACAATATTTCTCCAAAAAAAAAAGAGAAAATGTCTCTCCACTGCGTTTCAAGTGCTTATAACAGTCAACTCCAGTTAGCTGGGAAAAAATACTAAATTGGCCAACATTTTAAAGACCGATACAGATCGTTTTACATGAAGCTAATTTAACAAAAACAAAATACAACTATCTAATAAATATAATATATAACATATAACATATAACATCTCTATCTATCTATCTATCTATCTATCTATCTATCTATCTATCTATCTATCTATCTATCTATCTATCTATCTATCTATCTATCTATCTATCTATCTATCTATCTATCTATGGAATATGATCTTTCCATCCATCCATCTATCCATCTACACATACATATAAGTTTTAATTTGTCTAAATGTATATACTGCGTATATTGTGGCATACATTTGTATAGCGCTTATTCACATTAATTATTATGTAATTACATACATATTAACCACAATCCCCACAACATATCTAGTAGTGGAAAGACTTGAAGGTTTGACAGTTTTGTTACCATCTTTGTTCTTGAGCGAGCTGAGGATTGGTGAGGCTTCCGTGGGGGCTTGGACGCAGTAGACCTCCCTGTTCTGCACCCCACCGCCACAGAGGCCCGTCTGGTTGCTCCGACGACGGTCCTGTTGGCTTAAGAGCACGTCCACCCTGCAATCGCTCCACTCAGTGGTCCTCCAATTATACCTGCAGAGAGGAGAGATACAGTGAACAGACGTGCACTGATGAGCACATAAACGTTCTCTTTAATTCGTCCTCTGTATGCCAAGCCAAGGAGACGGAGGGATTCTCGCCTTGCTTCTTCCTCTTTGAACTAAACAAACATCCGCCATTTGAACGCAATCTTTCACTTGGATTTTACACAACAGTACATATTCCAGTTTCAATTCAGTTCATGATTCTCTCCCACATATTATTTTCAAAAGCAGCTTCATGCATCTCTGGCAATCAAACTATTTTGAAAACACAACTGCATATACAATACAACATACATTGAGAAGATTCACAACTATAGTGTTCTTGAATTGTTCCAGTTGACAATAATGACACAATGCGCGAGAACATATAATGTTTTTAAGCGTAGAGACTCACTGAGAAGGCTTGTTTTGTTTATGTGTGGGTGTGGAAAGTGTATCTTACGTACACGCCTCTCAAAGTTCACTTTAAATCTTATAAAATTTTACTGTAAACTTGAAATAATTTACAATAATATTATGTACATTATTTGCATTAACAAATTGAACTGATTAGACATTTGCAATGAACACATTTTAACAATACATACAACTATAAAAACAGTATACTTTTGAAAAAAAAAAACATCCGTTTGAACGCAATCTTTCATTTACATTTTATAATACAGTATTCCCATTTAATTTCATGATTTTAACCCAAAAATAATTTTCAAAAGCAGCTTCATGCATCCCTGGGAATCAAATCCAGAGGAAGGAAAACACAACTATGCAAAAACAACAAAACATATGTTGTGAAGATTCACAACTGACTCACAACTTGAATTGTCCTTAAGGTGATGGCTTAAAGCTGCCCACTGCTCCTGGCTTGTGTGCGTGTGCTTACTTCACTGTGTGTATATTCTTCACTAGAACAACGTCTTAGTATGTTTCCAACCGTACCTGAGACTTCTCATCCCTTTCTTTCATTTTCCTTATGTCTCCCAATGAACTTCTATATTGGGTCAACATCGTGATCAATAGCAGTTTGAATCTAAATCAAAAATCAATATAATTTGTTTACAATAAGAAAAATGGATTCTAACATCTCAGCACACATTCATCATCATCATCCATCATCGCAGTCTGCTCTGCTTCTATTTAATTGCATAAATACTTCTTGATTATTAAATATGGTAGGTGAATTAAAGATCATTCACGTTGTAACACAGAACAAACACAGTCTGAGCTTAGCATATACGTACGCCGTGGCAGTTATGGTTTGTTTGCTGTGTGAAGTAACAAACCAGACGTTTTTTGTTACAACTTTTCCCACTGCCAAATGCTTAGTACCGTAGCCTCTCACTTAACTTACCAGTTTTACCCTTTTAGGTTCGCATCCCAGTTAAGTACGCAAAGTTGTTGCTGAAACAATTGATTTACACAATTGGCGTACAAATTTACTGTACACAATTGTGCAACGTTTGGTGCACAAAAGTGGTTACACAACGCGGACGAAGAGAACACGCTTGCGTAATGAAATCCCAACGTAAAGAATCATTGAGGCACTTGAGGCTTGTTTTGTTTGCGTGTGGGCGTGGCCAATCTTATGCGCACGCCTGCCAGTTAAGTTCAGAGCAAATCTCAAGGCTATTGTAATTTTACTTTAAATCTACTGTATACTTGTAATAATTTACAATAATATTACAGTTTTTGCATTACCAAATTGAACTGATTAGCCATTATAACTATAAAACTACAACTCTATAAAATCTCTTTCTTTCTCTGTCTATGCAAGTCTTGAAACAAGAACGTCTTTTTTTAACTGTTTTTTTAAATGTTTTAATTTAACGTTTTTGAATAAAACAAGACGTCACTGGTGAGCAGCTTAGATCTAAAGTCCAATTTATTTCCAAAATTGACCAACAACAGCTAAACATTGAAGCCACAAGAGAGAAATTAATTTGCACTTCATTTACAAAAGTGAAATTGCGTGATCTGCACATTGAAGAGATACTTATCAGTGCGGAATTATTGGCTTTAAATTGCTACAAGCAATTCCTGGTCATCTGAATCTCACCCTGGGGGGACATATGGGCACAAACCCCTGCCGGTAATAAACCAGCACTTTTGTAGAGAAAGAATTGGTCATAAACCCCTGCAGTGAAAGATTGTAAGTGACAGGGTTGAAAGCACACTCGGGGTTTGATAGGAGATCACGGCCTGGCACAGAGTGTGTCGCCACCTCCAGCTAATACAGACTGGGCTTTCTCATGTGAGACTGAATGTAGAACAGCGAGGTGATGAGTGATGGGGAACGGACCGGCCCATCTGTAGGCAAGATCAGATTAAGCAGCGTGTGGCCTGTCCTCTCACACTTTCACAATTCATCAGCTCACCTCCTCTGGAGTGGCACCGTGCCAAAACACCTACCTGCTGCCATCTCTTCTTCACCCGCTCTGGTTCCCCCTTCATTTTCCATCTGGGTTTTAACATTTGTGGGAGACACTGTCCATTGAAGGATTAATTTGGCGTCGGAGAAGCTGCTGTCGTTTAGGTTGATTTTAGCCAAGACAGTTTAAACTTTTCTCATTTTGCTGTTTGCTTTTCTCACTTTGCAGGTTCAACTTACTGTAGATGCATTTGTAAGACTCTTTTCACAGTTACAACTGTTTCCGTTTTCGTTCTGCTAAAGTTTCCTTAGTCGAGATTTTTTTTTATAAAATGATAAAATATTGGTAATAAATGTAAATAAAAGAAACATTATATATAGCAGTTGTTTAGTTTGCCCTTTGGCAGATGTTTATAAAGGTACAGTATATAATGACCAACAGACCTCAACATGTCCGGTCAGACAACACCTTCTCCTCTATCATCACCCTCAACACTGGTGTGCCACAGGGCTGTGTGCTGAGACCCCTGCTCTACTCCCTCTACACCCTCTACACATCTGGATGTGCTCCTTTTATAGAGAGAAATTTATTTAGTGATCCTAGTAGCCTATTAGTATACGTAGATACACATAGCTATAGTGCCTGGGGATCCGATAAAAATACAACAAACTTGAGTCCCATTTATCACACAGTGTGACACACAACAATGAAATCAGATGAATATGTAACAACAACTACGTGTGCTTGTGTTTCTGTTTATATGCAATAATGTGCATGAACTGTAACCAATTGTTTTAAACTGTAACCATTTTTATTATTATTTTTTTAAACTATTTGTTGGTTTGTAAACTGATTGCTTATGTCCAACCATGCTGTATGTTATTTTTTTACATATACAATAATTAAACTAGGAAGATGCAATGCACTTATACTCGAAAGAAAAAAAGAAAGACAGAAAGAAGAGGAGAAACAACAAAAGAAGTAAAGAGAAAAACAGAGAAAGAAAGAGAGAAAAAAGAAAAACAGAGAAAGAAAGTGAGAAAAAAGAAAGAAAGAAAGAAATAATAAAGGAAAGAAAAATATTTTTCAATATGGCCCATAATGAAATTGTGCTCTGCATTTAAACAAATTACAGACACACTGAAGAGACACACACAAACACGGGGGTCAAAGACATCTCATTAGAGAATCAACCAGAGAGGGAATCGAACCTGCTTCCTCGAGGACACAAGTCTATTTCCCCACCACTGGACTGGCATTAACTATCTAAGAAAGAGACTCAGAGGTTGACTTACACTATGCACGGGGGGATTCCTTCTCCCTGGGGGGAACACGGCTCACTCTCCTCCAGCTCGGGACAATCACTCCCGCCACCCACAGGAAACTGTAGCACCTGTCGAGCTCGCGTCCGCTGCCCATTGCGCCCATTCAGATCGTAGCATTCCTTTGAGCAAGAAGCCCAGTTGGACCACTCGGTGAAGTCACAGTCTTTCGGGATGACACAGGCCTGGTAAGTGAGCGGAAGCATCTGCTGGCTACAGTGGCTGTGAGGAAACAAGAAAAGAGAGTTAATATTCTATACTCATAATGTTACCATCACAACTTTTTAGCTCCCGATCCGATTTAGAATTGTTTAGGAGTTATTCCGATCTAATATGGATTCTTAATCTGAGTTTTAAACATACACTGTTACGATGTTGTACTTTTACCGTAGTGTGTAGTTTGTTTACATTTATTTCCCACTTTCCATCACACTGTTTTCACACTGCAGACATTTTAGGTGCGTTAAAACATGAAGCCCTGCACACTGTCTGGCTTTAGAGCGTCTACTGGTCGATGGTTTAAAGAAAAGATGATTAATGGGCCATTTATAAAAAAAATAAAAGGATGATGGCTTCTGATCTGATGTCAAAACAGAATTGTGACATCACTATTCCAAACATTTTCCTTCTTACTCCCATGATATAAGTCCGCCCCAAGTTTCCGTAAATTCAGACAAAATGTTTTTATAATATGATAAAATATCACATTAGCTGTAATGTTAATTACAACCGTAAAAAAAACATGTTACAACCGCCATCTTGAATCTCAAACTTCAAATAGTCTAGTTATATAGTTTTGATTGTTATATAATATGTATGGAATGGAATAGGGCCAGTAATGTTATTAATCATTTTTGTTGGTTATTTATCATCAAGTTGTTGTTGGGTAATAGTTTGAAAAAATAATTTTAATCCAGCTAAGCGAATTAGAAATATGTTCCAAACTTTAACTCACTTTCTGAACCATTTTAACATTTGTAGAGTTCGGAGGGACGCACAACTGGACAATTTGTACAATTTTTTGTACAATGTAACATTATTCAAACTCCAATTCTCATCGATTCATCGATTCACAACTGTGGGGAACCTGAAACCCTGCAAGCTCAAGTTCAAGTTTATTTATATACATAGTGCTTTTTTAGTTCGAGAACTAATTCCAACGCAAAGTCGCTACAAGACCCCAGAATACACCTAGAACTTAGATTGCAATTTATTTTCAGTCTTACGTTTAATTATGTCATATATTCAAAACCCCAATCAAATATGTTCCAAGTTCTAAACAAGTTGTGTATAAGTTCTACAGCATCATCTATTATTTTTCCCTGGTCCTGTTACGTGTGAGGTGCTAGTACCTGACCTTCCTGTTTCATGCATTGGAACCAGAGCGGTGCGCTGAGTAATGCGGTCATCAGGACCGGCTAAGCCTCTTTGGGGATTTTAGCCATCTGTGTAGTCAATGAGTAGCGGTAATGTACCGCTCGGCCCTGGACTGTTCACATCTCTCTTAGCACTTTCTCCACTAATCTCATGTAATACACACAGGCATAACCGAAACCTTCACCCAGCGTCCGTGTTAAGTGTGCACATTTTTTAGTTTGATAGGATGAAAATTCTTGTGGCAGTTCACCGTGTCAGACAGAATGAGGGCATGCACGCAATGTTTTTAGGGTTTAATATGGTATTAAATCCACACGCATTAATAAGACGTCAGCCTAAGCAAACTCAGAAAAGGAAGCCATTTACTACAAAATTACCACTGTTAGTTCCTGCCAGTATCTATTTCCTACTAGAACTACTTACTGAAAGCCAATATTAGTGAAGAAAAATGAGTTTTCTGGAAATGACCATCAAACCCTTGGGTAATTTGAATGTGTAGATACTGTGGATGTTGCTAATGTTCAAGTTCAAGTTTATTTATATAGCGCCAAGTTCCAGACCAACGCAAAGTCGCTATGAGGAATTAGGGAAAAATGGTCTTTAAAGAAGAAACATGTCCATTGTTTATCTAAGTTAAAAACATTGGAAAAAGAAAGTTAAAAAAAAAGAAAAAAGAAAAAGAATGAAAGAAAAAAAAAGAAAAAAAGAAACGTGATGTAAAGTGATGATGGTTTATCATAGTGACGATAAAGTTTAGCTCTATCAAGAACATTCATCTCAAATCTTCACTAAAACTTTTCAAGAATTGGATAACACATGAAATAACATGAAATAAATCTTAGAAGGAAACCGACTCCATGATATTTTGATAACATTTACATCAGCCTGTGAGCATTGACATCATTCAGTTGTTTTTCTGTATAAAATATCAATGAGCTAAACAAACTGTGAGAGTCTATATAGTGAAACAAGCCAAAATGAAAAATTAATAACATTTCTGTGAAACATCATGTTACCCAACACTAATCCAAACCTAAAAACGTAAGAGAATGTATAAAACTCTAGTTTGGCTGGTCTTCGCCTTGCGTTGGGAATAAAGTTTGTTTACGCCGCAACGATGTGTAAGTTTTTATTGTTTTTGCATTTATGACAGAGAATATTGCATCAAGCGTGTGGCGGCGACAGGGGCTTGCTAGACCCGTGTGGTGCGAAACAGGCAAGAACGACGGAGTTCTTCACTTTATCTTGATCCAATCGTGGCCAGCAATTGCCGTATGATGTAAAATTAATGAAGTGAGCTGCTGGAAACACTAGAACTAATTAAAGCTGAGAAGCGGAGATATCGCACACTTTAAAAAGCAATTGTGGCAAAAGTGAAAAAAAAAAATTGGGGACAATTTGTATTAAACCAATACAATATACTAAATATACATAAGTTTTACGTTACATGTGGAATAGAATAATAATGTTAGCATGATCAATGTAATAATTTAATTATTATTATTTTTGTAGCTGTTAATAATAAAAATGATTTTTTATGAAATTATATTTCAAAACAATAATGATAATAATAATAATAATAATAATAATAATAATAATAATAATAATGTTTATTTATAAAGCACTTTACACTTAAGCACAAATTTCAAAGTGCCACAGAATGATAAATATTAGCTGCAAGCGGCAATTCTGGGAAGAATTGAAAAATGCAAGTCTTTTTTCTTTTTTGATTACTTTTTCTGACTTTTATTAATGTTTAATATTATTATTATTATTATTATTATTATTATTATTATTATTATTATTATTATCATCTATAATATAGATACGTTTATGTTATAATTCCCATTTGGGTCTATCTATTTATTTACATTCGCCCAAAACATTCATGGGCTTCATGAAAACAGTCACATCGGAATTAAAGCTTAAGCAAACAAAACATATATCTCTATGACAAACTTAATGTCTAAGAGTAAACTATTTTTTGTTGGGGTTTTTTTTCCCCTTCTTAAAACAACCCCACTTCAAACTAAATTTGATATTGATGAAAAACAATTCCAAAAGGGGTCTCTAGGCCTTAGGGTTCAAATGAAAGACTGACCTGAGAGAGCCTGTCGTTCCGCCCCGGTGCACACAGGTGACTTCACGGGTTTGGTATCCCACCTGAAGGTCCCAAAACTTCAAGCCCTGCCGGTTCTGGCGATTTCTCGTTCTTTTCTTTTTGATGAGCTCTCGTGTCTCTGGATCCTTCATCTGTCCCTTCTCCTTCACTCGGTCCCTCATGCGTTCTCGTTTCTTCTCCTTTGCCTCTTTCTTCTCCTTGTTCTTCCGTTTCTTGCCCTGTCGCTCTTGCTTAGCCTGGCGATCCCGCTTTGCCTTCCTCTCTGGTTTTGCCTGCTGGGCTTCTCGTGCCTGGCGTACAGGTGAAGCGATGCATGGACCCCATGGACCCACCCTCAAGCTGTGTAACCTTTCCTGGCCCTCACAGGGGCCCGGCTGGCATGTGCGGAACTCTGTGAGGTTGGGGCAGGCGGAGCCACCAAAAAGGGGAGGGGCTAAAACAGCTCTCAGGCGATTTTTAAGGCCCATGCCGCAGCTCTTGGAACAGGAGGTCCATGGAGAGAACTCCGACACCACACAATCCCGCGGGCACGGGATGAAGCAGGCCTGCTCTAAACGCGGCTTGGGCTCAAAGTACTCGCAGATGGCATCTTCTGCGGGCATGCCATCCGCCTTTTGCACACAGCCCACCTCCCGTGTCTGGATGCCCTCCTCTCCCCGAGCACAGACAACTGGCCTTGGCATGGCCGCATTGCGCATCGACACTGGCACACATTGGTTCCACGCACCTAGCTGCCAGTCATACTTCTCCTTGTGCCAGTCACACACGCGGAAGCAGCTCTGCTGGTTGCTGGGCCGTTGTGACTGCAGGCAGTTGGTGTGTAACGTGGTCCAGCCCTCGGAATGGGCACACCATACTGCCCGGCTCTGACTTCCTCCCGGGCCACATTCGCTGCCCATGCACCGACCCCATGGTCCTGTGAGGCATAGAAACAGACACTGTTAGATTGTCCAAAAAAATTTAAAACATTTAGCTTGTTTTCAAATAAAAAGAAAAATACAGTTTTTACGCAAATGTAAGTTTTTTTTATTATTTTCATTTATTTAATTATTTATGTTCACAGTTTAGATGCTCAAAAACATGAGGGGTTCTTATCGTCAATTTCAAATATGCGCCCATTAAATTAAATATAAGCGCCCGTTTTTCCATATTTCAAGTCAGGAGAAAACACAAACAGAAACACATCGTCTTTTTGCAGCATTGTGGGTCATTAAATAGAAACATTACACACGCTGCGACACTTAGAGACAAAAAAAAAAAACACTGGAACAAGTAAGATTAAATTAAATAAAGTCATTAATATTAAATAGACCAAAGCATACCAAAACCTATCGCCTGAATATAGGTTCAGAGGAACAACGCTAAAGCATCGGAGCAGAAAAACAGAAGAACACTGGTGTCAAACAAAATTGCTGTTACACAGCAAAACAATACTGTTCTGATATTTGCGTCTAACAAAAACCGAGCTCAACTTTAGTCTGGCAGCACGGGAGGCTCATATGAGCGCAAGGCCTCAATGGAGGATTGGGTTGAGAACTCAAGTGGAGTTTATAAAAATCTTAAGAATAGATTTTTCTTGACCTTTCTAGACTATTATAAGTAAAATTGACATTGAAGTGATACGAGTCAAAAGTTTGTTAAACAAAAAACAAAAAAAAATATTTAAGAGAAAAAAATTTAAGAGAAAACTAACAATTTAAAGCAAAAGAAAAGTTTTTTTTTTTCTTTTTATTTTGTGCCTGATAAATCAGGGGGGAGCTTATATGCACGGGGTGCGTATATTTGTGTAAACATGGTATTTATTAGTTATAATTGATTATTTGTCAATTATACAAATAAATTATTTGATTTATTGTAATGTATGAAGTATAAAGAGTAAAGTTGTAATGCATAAAGCTAGTTTTAGCATTTGAAGTCTTGAACAGTATGTTTATTATTAATAATAATATAGAGTAAGATCTGCTAGTGGCAATTTTCACACTAAAAACGTTGCAAAGTAATGGTTCATTGGCTTTTATTAATTGTTTTTTAATGAAAATTAATTTTTCCATTGAACGTTTTAAGAATAAAATCATTATTATTACCTTTTATATATTTTCTTGACACATCAGTTTGAACATTTCACAAAATATTTTACATTGAATCTTTGATCTAATCTCGATTTCGAAGAGATCTCTGATTTTTTTTTTCATAGTTCTTGATTTATTTTTGAAGGATGTGCTATATTTTAAGGCATACACTTTAGTACACATCACTATGCAAACACAATTAATAAAATAAAACAAATACAATTTGTCTAAAAAAGCAGTACAAAACCATCGCTTGGTTCTTAGCAAAAGATTTTTGTGAAGCATTGATGCAAAGTAATATAACATTCAGAGCAGTAAATTTAACAAAGTTCACAAATCGCGTAAACTGCTTTTATTTAAGGCATTAAAGTAAACTGACTTTAATTAACAAGATACTTTTGGCATTTCTAACAAAATAATGGTTCATGAATGTACTACATTAGTTTTCCATTGATATGTATTACAAATAAACTCCTTATTATGAACTTTTGCATAGTTTCTTGACAAATCAGTTTGAATATTTTACAAAAATTACTTTCATTTGAATCTTTGATCTAATCTTGACATCTTTTTTAATAGTTTGTGTTATACTTTTAAAGGGTGTGTTATATTGTTAAGGCATACACTAAAACAAATGAATACACATACCAATTACTTAAGGTTACGTATATATATTTCTATGGACAAATACATATTGTTTTCAGACCAAGTAATACAAAACCATCTCTTGGTTCTTAGCAAATGGCTCACAACATTTCCAAAAATGAGTTTTGTGAAGCATTGATGCAAAATAATAAAACATCCAGAGCAGTACAATTTAACAAAGTTCACAAAAAAAATCAATCGTGTAAACTGCCTCTATTCACCAAACCGTAGAAGGAATGCCCTTTTTTTTATATATTTCATTATCACTTTTTTGGTAGCCTGAAGTCAATCTTTGAATATAATATAAACTCCGCTCTTAAATAAAAAAAAAACAGAAACTAACTCTGGGCCTGGAAGTAAATTGCCCGAGAGACACAAAGGCCATGTAAAGACTTACTTTATGACTCCACTCGATAAAGAGAGGACATAGCGATGGAAATGTCAATGGAAGTAGTCGGCGGCTTGAATTAGCCTACAACCTCAACCACGAGAACCCGGGTCAATACAAATCAATACTGAACACAAGACCCCGCTTGAGATACAACAGAGGCTGTCACCGTAAACCGAGCTTCATCAAAGACCGCCGTACTCACTATTTATTCATTATCCGTCTTGTGTGTGGTGAATGCAGGGATTGCATTTATGAACAGAGTGAATAAACCTCAACCCCAATCCCATGTAAAATCCATTTTTTTGGTACATAACCCACAAGATACATCTAAACCACAAGCCCGTGGCGTCTGGACGAATGACCTGCCCCTGAAGAGCTGTCAGAAGGTTCCTCATTCACAACGCCTGAAGCTGCAGATGCTCGGAATAATTTACGACAGCGTCTCAGGGTGATGTGGTCATCTGAGGGACACGATGCCGAGCGCATCAAAGTCATACTAATAGAGTCATGCCCACAATTTGGAGGAAAAGAGAGAAGATGGCACATTCATTTCCTCCTGTAAAGGTTACCAGGAGAGGAGTTCATTAAAATGGAAAAGGACAGAGGAACTAGTAAGAGATGGAAGGAACGGGTGAATGATAAAAGAGGGGGAGGATTAAGACAGGACTTTCTTTGTTTGCGCGGCTGCTCCAGCTGTTCCATCTAGAGCCGTAGGGCATCAGGAAGAAGAGCTCATCCATTTCCCCTGGTCTGTTCTTCCACCTGCCACGTTCTGCTCGGCATCATCAAGCTCAAACTTACAGCGGCTAAAAGCCAACGCCACGCAATGTGCACGTGCCCACTTTCGGCTCTTGGATTTTATACATTAATTGAATTGAATTGAACATTGAATTGAAAAAGCCTTTAATTGTTCCATAGACATAGAAATTTCTGAATTAATATCTCTGTATTTTATTTGTATTGTGTAGATGGTTTCAAATTCTCTGGTTAAATTAGATGGTTTTCAATCTGCCCTGAACTTTGCTTTTAGTCCGTCAGATAAAAACTATTTAAAAAATGTAAAAAAAAAACATTGCCTGTTGTAGAGCAATGTTTACATACAAGGCAGATTGTTATTCATGGGTGCTATTCATACTTTTAATAATTACATTTTAGTATTTTCCAGATTTAATAAGTATTTAATAAACAGTATTTAATAATCCATTTATTGATTATAACTCAGTCCATTTATTTAGCTGCTTTATTCAATGTAAAATCGATTTTATACCTGCCACAAAATCATTTTATATTCTATCAGATTAATGTTTTGAATGTTTTTGTGTTTGTTTGTTTTCTTTTACATTTACTCCTTTTTTAAATGACAACCATCAAAATATTCAATAAATTATATTAATGAATAAATAATAAATTATCGAATAATTAAATAAATAAAAAATAAATAAATAAATATATATATATATATATATATATATATATATATATACATGAATCGTTATTATAAATCTTAGTAATCCACTAACGTTTCATTATTGAAAAACCATACAATTTATTCAACACATTGCATAAACAAATAAATTAGGGGGGATTCTGGGAAATATGGTTCTGAGAGGCAATGTTACAATTACAATTAGTTTGAGACGAATAAATATAAATGATGTTGGTTGGAATTTTGGCGGCCATACGTAATCTAAATATAACAATTAGATAAATAAGATCTATTAGTATTGCCATCAGCACTGAATTTTCTAATTTTGTTTTATGCTAGTTGGGCTTTCTAAAGCAGTCAATTACAAGCGAAAATGCAACACCATGTGAAGCGTTGCACCGTACCAAATTGGCTGGATTCGGAAGCTTTAGAAAAACAAGTGCATGCTGGGAAAGATGCTCTACGTTCATTCGTACGTAGTGAAATGTTGGGAAAAGCTGAGGAAAAGGTCACACGTTTTAAAACTACAGATAACCGTTAGATCTGAACCAACAACCACACTGTCAAAATGCTGTTTTATCAAGCTGCATGGTATTTGAAGAGAAAAAGACATTTTTGTGCAGAGCCTTATCATGAGCAGTTCGCGGTCAACAGTGAAAATTACGGACAGGCTGAATTTTATCTACTTCCCACAGAGAAATATTGAAGTTGCGCAGATAACCGGTAATACTCACAACCTTCACATTCAATATCAAGACATCCAGCACGTGTGAAACAACCCTACGCCAGTCATAAATACTTTGATCCCTCTTTCTTATTCATTTCTGCTTGCCGGCTTGATCACAGTAGATAAACTAAGCCCTTTCTGGAGTTTGCCACATCGTTTATTGGCAGAAAATCCCCTTTGTGTGTTTTGTCCCCCCGTCTGTCCAGACTCACTCGGTCCCATTTCACCTGTCGTAATGACTGATGCAATGGTTATGGTGATGTTTGTTTATTTATTTGTTTGGATTTGTTGTTGCTGTTGTGACGTGAAATATCCCCGCTGTGGGACTAATAAAGAATTTTTCAATTCAATTCAATTCAATGACCATGAAAAGACAAACAAGTAAACAAAAATAAACGCGCACACATTTAACGTTTTTACAAACTGTAATTTACATAACAAAATGTGTATGTAAATGCGTAATTATGTACTGTTTACATAATAATACGTATTATGTAAATACCCTCCCCCCCACAAGCAAAAAAAAAATCACTTTAAATTATATATTCCTCGGCTTAAAAGCACTTTGCGATGTTTTTAAAACAATTATTATTTTGTTATAGGGGTAATAGATACATTCATCTATTAGAAACATTAAGTATATTTAACTATAAATTAAATGAATTTCAATTATATTTTTCACAAAATTACTTACTGTACTTATTACAGTACTTTTATTTTATTATATATTAATTACATATAACCAAATGAATAACTACATGAGATAAAAGTGTCTTGCAAATGATTGGTGGCCATGATCATGACATCACAGAACAATAAACAAAAGAGAACAATTTGATTTACATTAATGCAGTTTAAAAAGTGTTTTTAACAAAAATGAATAACTTATTATATATTGTTTTTAAACAATATAATATTGGTGATCATGAATTCACTCAATCTTCACTCAATTTTTTTTTGGTATATTTTTTTCAATGTATATGAAAAATATATCGGAACAATTTAAATTAGTCGTGTTCTTGAAATGCATACAAAGAAATGAAAGTCAATCATTGGTGACTTAGATGGTTATCTGATGGTTATCCACGCCATCCGATGGTTATTTTTATTAGTGGGACATCGGAGGTTGTTCTTCAGAACCCAGTTTCAGAATCTTTGTGTGTCCAGACCTGTGACACTGATTGTGAGCCAAGAATAAAGATGATGGTCATGAATAAAGATGAACGTGTTCTGCTTTTTTAGTTGTTTGCGGTCCTTTTTTGACACTATGAAAAGTTTATTGGTGACAGTACAGCATAACACTTAACAAACACTACAAATTTGTCTGAAGGGCGACTGGTTACGAACGTTAATGTTTGCGTACAGTCATAACCCTGCAGATGAACTAATGTGAATGTAGAAATACCCTGCATGTAGAAAATGGAACGTTATTGGAATATAATTGTGATGTAAAATACCCATGTGAGTGTACACGAATGTTTAACAGTGCATGGAAAAGATGCTAAATGATATGTCTGAGAGATTTGGCCTAAGATAAAAATCCCGAAATGAATTTCAAGTCAATTACGATGATTAATGATTGATTATATTATTAATCTATTTTTATTTCCCTTAGATGTTGTTACAAAAAAAGAAAAAAAAAATTACTTACACTTTTGGAAACAAGTGTAAAAGTTTTAAATATGTTATTATCCCTTTACAGTATATTATATTAAAAGTATAAAAGTGCAGTTCTCTTCTAAATAAAAGGGGTAACAATATTTCCACCTGAAGAAAATGTTTTATTGATAGTAAGTTCTGAATGTCGTTTCGATTAACTACCCAGCCCCACTAAAGAAAATTAAAAATTCTTGATGTCAGCAATAAACACAAATATAAAAAAATTATGATTATAAATTCTTAATTTAAAAGTTTCTGGGTGAAGATTAGAGACAGAAGAAGTGAAGAAAAGACAAAAGTTGAAGGCAGCAGAGCTGAAGATGTTGAACATGCGATTGTATCGACATTGGAAGGACAACTCAGGTTAGATGTTTTGGGGAAATAAATGTCAGAGGACAGAATTGAGTGATCAGGGCAAGTTCTGAGAGATTAGCATTAGTATTGGTAGCAGGATGCTGTGGTTGGAGTTGCGAGGCTGGAGGTCTGGAAAAAGACCAAAGGATGCTGTAAAGGCAGACATGAAGTTAGAGGATGTGAGAAAAGAAGATAAAAGTCTGATGGAGTCCGATGATTTGCCATGATGATTGATGAAAAGAAACGGCTAGAAGACACAGGAATATGTTTACAAACTGGCTTTTGAATTTGATTTAAATGCTGGAATTTTGACTCATGCATTATTCATATCATTGTACTAAGCAGATGATGTTTAGCTATTGTCAAAAAAAATAATAAAAAATACTGATCTCCTTTTGGATACATAAAGACTGGGAAAGCACACACACACACACACACACTGTGTCAGACCGCCTGTGTGTGCCCACACTGTACTCTACACTATGTGTTGTTGGCACTCTCTTCTGTACGATTGGCAAGCGCTGCAAAATCACTGACGCGTAAACTAGTTGTAGCTAGGTTGTTCCAGCCAAGGGTGTTGTTGTTTGTCTCCCGGTGTTATATTATTATTATTTAAAATGCAACATCTGTGTTGCACAGTGACTCTAATGTGTGCACACTGGCCAAAGAGCAAAAGGTATGATGGCATTTCTAACCCCTGCTGCCACACACACGCCTCACACATTCATCACTCGCAAGCGTGTGTGTGTGTGTTTGTGTGTGTGTGACTAGGACGAATAGTGACGGTATAACCTCACACAGAAAGGTGGTACGACCCACTGCTGGAGCTGTTTTTGATAACAGGGGTCTTTCAGTACCACCCTGGCATTTAGTACAAATAGAAATAATGTAAATAATGCCATTAGCATGACAGAGCAAATAATTTGTCAGTTAATCTCCATACTGTGTTCTTAAGGTTATTCTGCACATTTCAGCAGGATTTAGTCATACTTCGAAATCTCAACAACCAGGTCGCTATCATAATTTTGCAAATGCTATATTTCACATTTTATTTATGTTACTATATCTGGTTTTTGCCTCATTTTGGATTCCTTGTCTTTGATGAATGATGATAATAATGAATATTATTATTGTTGTTGATTAACAATAATAATATTTTAAGTTTATACAGTACTAGTATATTAAGTATTTTAAGACAACAAGTATATACTACTATTACTAATAATAGTAATATTAATATAAAATAAAATAGTAATAATAGGTATTAATAATATTTTAAAATAACAATAATAATAGTAATAATAATGTTATTGTCCTGCACTTGCGAGGAAGAGAAAATGAAGAATTTGGAGAGAAAACACAACGAGAAGTGTCTCAAAACAAAGCGTGTAATCCAACTAACAAGTGCACCACAAATGACAAACATTGACGTGCAACACAATGACTGCTCAACGAACAACACAGAAGACGAGGATTACAGGAAACAACAAATACCTACATGGAATTAAGCACAATACAGTACAAGAGATTCTGTAGGTGTGCGCACGAGGACGATGGAGATCTGTAGACGACGGCAGACAAGGGACAAGTGAGTAGACGGAGACTTTAAAGAGCTTGATGATTCATAAAGGTGCCATGGTGATGGTGACGTGGATGGTTGAGATGTAATAGTTAGTACTATTAATATTATTATTATAGTTGAAGCTAATCTCTGCACAGAGACCCTCAAAGAACATCAATGAAATATTGAGACATACTAACAGACAGACCACACATTTTCAGCGCAACACTTTTTCTACAGAACATTCTTCATCTGTGCTGGTGCTATAATCACACGTCCTGTACCACACTAGGGTGGCAGAGTAGAAGTGTTTACAGCTACATGTGGCAGCCAGAGGTGTGCAGAAGAATATGGGTTGCTGCCCGATGCCTAAAGGGAAGCGTTCACATCCTCCCTTTGTTCTTGAAGAACAGTGCCATACTGATCGCTCACAATAGAAAAAGAATCTAAATCTGGAGGGGAGCGATGGCGTGCCTGGCTGGAGCTTCAGCTGAGACACACACACACACACACACACACACACACAAACATACAGAGATGCAGGCTAACAAACAATTATTTTTTATTCATTCTGCCAGAGAAACCCTCAGACAGCACTTTCTTAAAAAAAAAGGCACTTTCTTTTGTTTTTGGGAAGCTAAGTTTGACTAGAGTTGAGATAAGTGTTTTTCTGTTTTATTAAATTAAAATGGACGTTATCTAGGACATTTGCAAGTTGGAGTACCACTTTATTAGAAAAAAAAAACAAAGTTAAAAAAGTTATCCAATTTCACTTATTAGGCAATGCACTTGTAAAACCCATGCACAATGTATACATGTGAGTTTAACAGTTCCTAAATTCACATTAATCTGTCCATGCTTAGAAAACGGGTCCAAAATAAAACCTCTAGTCCCACAGTGTTCATTACAAACTGCTGCTCTTATCTAATTCCTACAGATGAACAATTACATCCTAGAAGGTAATTAAGAAGAGGCTTGCCGCCAGATAAAACGTCGACAACGAAAGGAAGATAAAACACATTAGAGTCACTGGTGAGTCGAGCTTGAGTCAAGGTCAAACCCGCACAGAAGATTCAGTTGTAATGGCTGAAGAAGATCGAAAGACAGAAAGATGGTTGGCATCAGGACACCACATTTGACTGGTTTGTGATTTGTGCCAGCAAAACATATTGTGCATCTAACATATGGTGAAAGTTATATCCCAACATAAAGGAAAAAAAAAGAAAGAAAGAAAGAAAATAAAAATTGCAGAATAGCTGTGGATTTCAGAAAATTGTCCCTAATATGTCTGCAACAAATAGCAATATATGCATATATTATATATGCATCTATCTATACATATATTGGAAATATATGCATACCTGTATTTTTACACATACATACAAACATGTACTAATATACAGTACACAAACACACAAACAATAAGTTACAACAAGAGCAACAATAAGTTTTTAAATTAATCATCATTATAATTGAATAAAGATATTTTTATTTCATTTTAATATTATCATTGTGATTAATCCAAACATGAATTTTATTTTGATGTCTGTACTTATTCGCACTTGCTTTACATCTCACATTTTCATTTTTGCTCCCCACAAATCTGCTCATCCAGCTTGGCTTCAGGAAGGCTGGTCCAGCATCCAGGGCAGAAGGTAGGGAAGCACCCGGACAGGTGGTCAGCAGACAAACACATTCACACTCACACACACCCCACTCAGCGGTCTTTAAACGGCGAGGGAAACCACAGTATCTGCAGGGAGCAGTCTGAAAATGTTTTCTGGGCTCTTCTTTCTCTTGTACAACAAAGCCATCATGACCGAGTCAAGAACTCATCATAGCTAGGCTCCACCCACCAGAATTGAGCACGGCCTCATTTTCATCTCATACTTTTGGGTCTCTCGCGCTACTCAATGCTATGGAATGTTCTACACCCAACGTTGTGCTTCTCATCCACTGCTCATGTGGAGAAAATTCATGTGGTGCCCATTCGATTCAGATTTAACATCAAATGTCAAGGATATCTGAGATAAAATACTGAGGAGTTTGAAAGACAGAAAAAGAGGAGGAGAGATAACAAGTAAGGGAGAGAAACAAGGGAGGGAGGAGAGGATGATAGAGTGAGATAGAGAAGATGAATTTCTGGAGAGCCAGAAAGATGGAGGGAGGGAGGGGAGAAAGAAGAGAGAGAGAGAGAGAGAGGGAGAGAGAGAGAGAGAGAGAGAGAGAGAGAGAGAGAGAGAGAGAGAGAGAGAGAGATTGATTGATTGATTGATTGATTGAGATCATGTTTTGTTTTGTTTCATGTTTTTCTTTCTTGTATAGATCTAAGGAAGACACAAGAGATAGATTGAGAGAGAGAAAGAAAGAAAGAAATAAAGACAGAAAGAGAGAGACAATGAGAGAAAGAGCAAAGGAGACAGAGAAAGAGAGTGAGAGAGAGAGAAGAGGGATATTGAGAGAGAGAGAGAGAGAGAGAGAGAGAGAGGAGATGGAGAGAATGAAAGAGATATTGAGAAAGAGAGATAGAATGAGAAGAGAGATATTGATTGTCTTTCTTGTTTTTGATACATGTTTCTGCTCCTTGTTGATCCCATGTTCATCCATCAGTTCATAAAACCTTCTTTGGCAAATTCGTTCACAAGTGAATTCTCAGCTAAGCTTCAGGACATATAGTACGCGTTTAAACTCTGCTACACAAGGTAAATTATTCATCCAGCAGTTGTGAACAGTTGAGAAGGTTGAACGTCTCATCAAGGAGAGATGGGATGTACAACAGAAGACGGCAGGAGAAAACACAACACAGCTCCCACAAATAGATACGGACAGAGCAGCCGAGGGAAGAAGAAGAGGAGGCAGATCTTTCAGGATGTGTGCCCTTCAGATTAATGACATTAGGCAGAAGGGTTCAGATGATTAGATTTGCCTCAGATAAAGACATGAAGAGGTGTAGACGGAGGGGAAGAGTGCGGCGGTGACGGCAGGAGTCACGCTTGCCAGCATGTGGCGTGGAAATGCGAGAGGAGTGTGTGGCGCTGTGGACACCACAATGAGGCTTTGATTAACATCTTGTCGAAATCGATCAGACTTTTGCAATTCCTTTTTATATTAAACAGCTTTAGGCTCAATGGGAAAAACAAAAGGGGAAAATTGAGTTGAATCGACTTAATCACATAATTAAACAATCAATTTGTCCACGCGCTAAGAAAACAAAGCGGACGCAAATTACACTTTCCGTTCTTCAGCCGCGACTTCATTAGTCCGTCTGCGGCTGATTGTTTGTAATGTGGATTTGAGAGTCATTAACTTGAAAGACAAATGTCAATAGTGTGACGGTAATTCTGCGTTATGTGTGTGGATAATGTAGCGTGAAAATCAAGAATGTCATTTTCATGCTACGTTCAATTCATTTTAGTGTGACAAACACGGAACTTGTTCATCGCATCGGCCAGTTATTAGGACCAAAATCCAGTGCCGATGTATTTTGATCACTAAACCATTCAGAGAGGGAGATGAATGAGGGATGTGGGAGATGAAAAATAAGAGAGAGAGAGTGAGAGAGAGAGAGGGAGATAGAGATAGAAAGACAGATAGATAGATAGAAATAGGGAAAGAGAGTGAGGGATAGAAAAAGAGACGTGGAGAGAGAGAGAGAGAGAGAGAGAGAGAGAGAGAGAGAGAGAGAGAGAGGAGAGAGAGAGAGAGAGAGAGATAGAGTAAAAGAGATAGGGAAAAATAATGAGATGAGTGAGTGAAGGAAATAGAGCGCAAGAGAGTTAGAGAGAGATAGAGAGATATAGATGGATGGAGAAATAGATAGATAGACAGACAGACAGACAGACAGACAGACAGACAGACAGAGTGAGAGGGAAATGGAGAGAGAGCAATCGAGAGATGGATGGATGGATGATAGATCTAAAGATGAATGGATAGATGGATGAATGAATTAAAAGGATGAATTGATGGACAGAAGATTTAAAGAATGGATAGAGGTATGGATAGATGTATTGACGACGGACGGATGAACAGATAGATAGATAATGAAATAGTGAGTAAACAAAACAATAAGAAGAGAAAAAGAGAGAGAGAAATAGAGAGAGGGGGGATGAAAGATTTAACAAATGGATAGATATATGAAAGGATGATGGAAGAACACATAGATGAATGGATGTATGGATAGATAAAAATAGTGAGTGAAAAAATAAAGATACGGAGAATGAGAGAGAGAGCGCGCGAGAGAGAGTGAGAGAGAGGGAAGGATGTTGTGCCAGGAGAAAAGACAATAGGGTAAAATTGAGTTGAATAAACTTAATCACATAATTAAACAATCAATTTGTCCGCGCGCCAAGAAAACAAAGCAAACAAAAGTGACACTTTTCATTTTTCAGCCGCGACTTCATTAGTCCGTCTGCGGCTGATTGTTTGTAATGTGGATTTGAGAGTCATTAACTTGAAAGACAAATGTCAATAGTGTGACGGTAATTCTGCGGCGTGTGTGTGGATAACGTAGCATGAAAATCGAAACTGCGCTCAGCTTGATGGCGGGAAACACGGCTCTGGCTTCGAGACAGTAAGGTGTGCGGTAGTAAAATCACAGCTGATCAAACGCACAATCTGAGTGATGATGAGGATATTTGTAAAATGTTTTAAAAGAAACTGCTGTGCTTTATTGCAATAAGTATAATGAGTAAATCAAAGGAAACACCTTTAAAAAAAACCTGTCTGAGAATAATAGAGAGACTTCTGGCATGACTTCAGCATTTCCTGTGAGAAGTACGTAGAGAAAGAATCCTGCCAGGCCAGAAGATCATTGTTAGAACATATTGGAGGGGATTTAGTGCTATTCGGGAAGCAGAACAGATAAGCAGCCTTCTAAAGAGCAGCACATGTTCGGAATCAACCCTTCACTTCAGCCAGCCACGAATCTGGAACAAATTTGCATTCTAAAATATAAGACAAAGCTGTCTCTTAACAAATATGGGACACACAGTTTGCCATTTCAATTCAATGCTTGCCATGTTAAAGTGGAATTATTCATGGAAACTAGGCAATTAAATATCATTAAGTTGTACTGTGTGGTAAGTGTTGGCTGTAAATGACCTTCAAGTGACCCCCCAAACAACAAAGCCTCCTTATGAACGATGAAATGCCAAACTCGAAGTGAGCAAAATCAATAAAGGCGCCTATTTTTAGCGCGTGACGTTATGAAGACTCGTCTGCTATGCTAACAGCAGCACAAATGCAGTCCATAAAAGTCCATATAAATAAATGAATAAAAAAAAAAAATGTTGTATTTTGTACTTTCAGAGTTATGCATATGTTCAATACTAATGTTGACTGCATGCAGATAGACTTAGCAATTTATGGTTTGTGTGTTTGTTGATGTGTGTGTACAGCTAACACGGCCGTCTCATGAAAGCTTAGAACAGATTACGATGCATGTGCAGTCGATTGAAATCAAATACAAGAGGATTGAAGTGGATTTTAATGTCCTAGGAGGCTTAGCACGACCGAGCAGGCTGGAGCAAACTTCAACTTCAAGACAACAGGTTGATTAAAAGGACGGGTGTCAGACTCGGATCCACAAATATCTGGCTTATGAAAGATAAATCTACAGTTCACTATGTCAAAGATCTCAGTGGGCAAAGCCAGGAAGCCCCATCTGCTTGCCTGAGTTTAAGTAATTAGACTGACCCCCGTGTAGGTTTACATTACAATGTCTATAAACACATAGTTTAAAGAGTTTAAACACCAACCATCCATCCAATGTCTCAATCCCTTTGCGTTTCAGAGTCATATGTCACTAGAGCCAATCACAAGAACTATGGGCCTGTGGGCGGGACTTAGACACATGCTTCTCCAACCTTCCTATAATGTCCGGGTCAAATTTACCTGTGTTAAAAGTAAAAAAAAAAGAAAAACACTTAAAAGTGTTTTTTTTTTTACTTTGGCACTTCTCCTGCATGTCTTAGTGTAATCTACATATGAGGAAAGGCCGCTACAAGTGTTTGTTACAAAGATAACACAAATCCACACTACTATAATACACTACTGTCCCACACACATCACACACACACACACACACACACACACACACACAATCTTTGAAATATAAACATGTAACGTGGTGTTACATATACGTGAATTTAATTCTTATATTTTTTAAATGACGATTACACCAAATAAGCCAAACAGGAAAAGTGAAAAAATAATAAATTAAAACTTGACTTAGACGGGTCAGTTTGACCAGAACATAACAGGAGGGTTAAGAAAAATTTCAGGTTACGAAGGGCGTTGTCAAGAAAATATTGTGTCTCGTTACAAAATAATTTCACGATACGCTAGGCCAAATGTTGTAGCTACAACAACGTTCTTACCACTATTATGTATGGAGATGTTTTAAGTGAAACATACAAGCGTCCGTGTTACAGAAGTGCCACAATTGCAGATATATTATTTCCAGAATGGCTGATGTTTTTTTTTTTTTTAATCAGTGTTTAGTGCCTTGTATAGATGTTTCATATGATACGTGTACATCATAAAAAAATATTTTGTCAGAATTTACAGAGGCTCTGAATGGATATAGCGGAATTATATGCTAAATGTGTCCAGTTTTACAAATTTGTTGCTTTAAGTACTGCTATTGGCCCGAATAAATTACGTAAGGTGATGTATCTATGTATAAAAAAAAAGTGTGAGCACACCTGATTTACACTTTTAGCCCGTGTTGCCTTTTTGGCATGTGAATTTTTGTTTTGTTGGACTGTGTGAAGAAAAAAAAAAAAAAACAGAGAAAGCCCACACAAGTGCAGAGAAAACACACAAATCACATTGAAATGCTTCAAACTCAAACAATTCCGACAGCGCAATGCACAGCACCAACTGTGCCACCCGTTTAAAACGTCTACAATTGTCAAGACGCCCCTTGTCAATGCAATAGAGTGAGAATTCTTCAACTGAATCTAATTAGGATAATAGCCAATGGGGCGCAGTCATAAAATTGACCTTTGCAGTTATTATACCATCTTTAGTACTGAAACTGTAGAAGAATAACCAACCAAATCTAATAGTAATTCCCATCATCAAGTCTGTACCCACTGCTACCAGTAAAAGTGCTCAGCTCAGCAGAAATGAGAAAAGCGAGTTTGAAAATTCCCCAAAACTGCTTCTGAACTTGTAATTAGATTTTTCCAAATAAATGAAGGTCGAATCGTCGAGACCTCATCGACTCTGCTCTCTTTACAATACACTTAGTCTTTTACTAATGACTGTGAAGCTAATCAAAACTTGTGCACACTTACACTCACACCCCAGAGATATTGGAATATCTCCAGTGTAGTACCAGGCACTCAATAACAGCTTTATGCAAATGCTTACCCACATGCAGTGTACGCACGCACACAACACACACTTGAAAATGGCCTGGAGCTACACTGCTGCAGAACTCAATATCAGGGCTAGTGTGTCAGCAAGGTGGCGTAGTGAAAAAGCACACTCGACATTACAGAAATCAATCACTCTTAAGTCTTGTGCTAAAAATGCTAAAACCTCACCAGTTTCGCAGTCACTGGATTTGTTTTTCTTTTGTTATAGTCATGGTCCTTTGCATTTATCCATGAAAGAAATAAAAAGCCCAATAAAGACCAGCAGTTTTAAAAAGCATCTCTTTCTCTTTCGCTCTATAAATTAAAAATATATATATTATTATATATATAATTATAAATAATCACTTGGAAGCAGCACAATGCATGTAAACATGTAGACTTGGTGTGTATAAAAAGTGAATTTTAAATAACTTCAAAGAACGGTTGCTGGTGGTCTAAGATAGATGTCGAAAAAAAGAATGTTGAAAAAAAAGTAAATTAACCAGTTAACGGCAGTATTGATGAGGTGAATGGGCTACAGCAGCTGAAGTCCACACCAGGTGCCACCCCTGTCAGCTAAGAACAGTAAACGGTTCACAAGTATTATTATTATTGTTAGTATTATTATTATTATTATTATTATTATTATTATTATTATTATTATTATTATTATTATTATTATTATTATTATTGATTCACACCTTCTCACCAAACTTGGACAATTAAGCACTTAAGTTGGAAAAAAAAAAGCTTAATTAAAGGTTAAATTAAATTGAAAGGTTTATTACTCACATTGCACAACTCGTGTGAACTGTAGTAATCATGAATGATTTACCACTCAGCACCAAAGAATCATATTCCCCTTCCTATATGTAACATAACATACTATCATCACTCTGCGTTATCGAGTCTTCAGCAAAAATAGAATGATGCACAGATACAGTAATAAGTTCTGAGTCTGAGTGTGATATTAAACACCAACAATGAAGTTCACGCTGGCAGATTTGTACACGGAGGTCACCTTCAACTCTGCATATAGTGACAGGGCATCAATTTACGAAGGTTGGGTAGAGGTCTGCGCTCCCACGGCAATCAGCTCAAGTTCCAATCAATAGCTGAGAATCTGTCTCCTGAATAATTCACCACACATGTTCTCTCAAACAAAGAATGCAAAAAAAGAAAGATAGCTATTAATCACTGAAACAAATAATTTAAGATATGTTGGGCTTTCAAATATGTACTTTAGTTTGTCAATCAATAGGAGCACATTTAGAAATAAATACAATATTGCTAAAGGATTTTACTGGATGGATGGATGGACTGACAGACGGATGGACGGAGAGACAGACAGACAGATCAAGGAAAGGACAAAAATATGTAAAAAGAAAAGAAAAGTTTAAACAAAGGAAAGATACAAAAAGATATATAGAAAAGAACGAGAGAGGGAGACATACATAAAAGAGAGAAAAAAAGAATGAAAGAAAGAGAGAGACAGAAAATAGAGAGACAAAAAGAAAGAATTAAAAGAAAGAAAGATAGGGGTGAGAGAAAGAAAGAGAGAGAGAAATAAAAAAAGAATGAGGGTGAGAGACAGAAATAAAAAATAAATAAAGGACGAAAGAAATATAGAAATAAGGAAGAAAGAAATAGGGTGAGAGAAAAAAGAAAGAGAGGCAGAAATTAAAAAAAAGGATAGCAAGAAGGATGATAGACAGAAAGCAGAAACAAAAAGAACAAAAGAAAGAGGGTGAGAGACAAAAATAAAAAAAGAAAGGAAGTAAAAAACGAAAGAACAAAGAGAGAGAGAGAAGAGAGAGAGAGAGAGAGAGAGAGAGAAAGAGAAAGAAAGAAAGAGAGGCGAGAGAGACAGAAATAAAAAGAGAAAGAAAGAAAGAAAGAAAGAAGAAAGAAGAAAGAAGAAGAAAGAAAGAAAGAAAGAAAGAAAGAAAGACAGCAAACTACTTATGTTTTAGTAAGTTTATCATAAGTTCTCTGTCAAAACATAAAACGACCCGTTCTGTGACTAGTGGCCGAGCTTTACACTTGATCTGGACCTCAGGTGGAACAATGAATCCACCATTCTCCAGCAAACCCTCAGGGCATCATTTACACCACCCAACACCAAAGGGGGTCGCAAACACGCCGGGACAAAGGCAATTACAATTAAAATTCTCTCACAGCGTCACCAAAGACAGAAGCCATTAATGAGAAGCTTCCACCACTCGATCTAAACAAGGAGGAACTGTGTTGTGTACGTGAAGCACATACGCAGAGGAACATCGACAGCGTTGGAATATATATAGAAGTCAAATGAGTCACATGCGCGGGACCTTTCATCGCCCGTCAACACGTACGCAAGCGTTTGTGTACAACAAAGAGGCTGAAAACACAGCCGTCACCACCAGGGAAGCTTTGGTTCGAAACGCATGATTGGGGATGTAGAGGCTTCAAACACAGCAGATGGGAAAGCGAGGACATCTCTGGAGAAGAGAACAGGCAATAAAAGATGAAAAAAAAATTAGGCTGGGGGTCAGTTGGGAACGTCTTCATACAGTCAGCTATAATTTGATGACCGCAACAATACAAGTCCTATGACCAATAAACACCATAGAGAGAGAGTGTATGTGTGTGTGTGTGTGTGTGTGTGTGTGTGTGTGTGTGTGTGTGTCACTCAACTAAAACACCCACTTGTCCCATTTCAGAAGCTGCTGAATATTAAAACAAAGAATTAGCAACTGCCTTTATTGAAATATGCATGAACACAGTTGTGCCCGGCCTAATGATGTGTCTGAATTAGCAGGTTGTGTGTCTCGTGGAGACAAGGAGGATCCCAGGGACGTGATGGGGACTGGGTTAGGGGTGGGCGGTAAACCGGTATTAACGTGGAAACCGATATTGAGTTGTGCCACGATATGGATTTTGCAATATTGTGGATACCGTCACACATTCATGAATGTAATTGTTATACGTGTATATAAACACTTTAATACAGTATTGTTTGTTTCGTTATTTTGTATCGAAGTTGAGACTGTGAAAAGCGCCTTACAAATGCTCTGATCTTGCAGTTGATTGTAAACGTGTGTTGCACGCGAGGGAGAGTAAGAAAGAACAAAACGAAAGAAAACGTGACAACGCTCTCTCGTTCTCTCCTTTTACAAGACATATCGTATTAAAATGTCAGATTCTTATCCAGTTTACCCTCTGAATCTAATTTCTTTAAAGATTTTGTGTACAAATAAGGTGAAAAACTATGGAAAGTGAATGTGTGATGCCTGATGTCTCACAGTTAGGAGAATCTTAATGTGCCGTTGATGATCGTCTATAAACGGCATACCTTTTAACAAAATGGCTTTCTTGCACAGCACTGATGCTATAATCCATAAGCACTTCGTCGGAGCTTTAATGTGCCTTAGCGAAGGCAGAAGTCAGCATTAAATTGCATTATGGAAGGATGCAGCCAGCAGGTTTATTTTTCTCTACCTTGATGACCTACTTTCACTCCCTCATTGTTTTGTTTAGAAGGTTTTTGCTTCAGGATTAAAAAAAAAGTCTTCAATTGTTTATTTTAATGTTCCGTGCCATTAGGCCGACCAGGAAAATTGAATGTTTACGTGGTGTCTAGACGGGGGAAAACAACCCAATCACTATTCAAATAAAGCTAATCTCAGAAACACACCGGTGACAGAACGACAAATCTCAGGATTATCCACACACGAGTGCCTTTACTTAAGGAAAAAAAGAATTATATAAACAATAATCTATCATGAATCTATCAAGACAAAATTGATTTTGAAATTTGATATTGAATCAATTTTACTTTCATATTCTTGTATTCTCTCTTTAATGCCATGTTCTTTTTTTTTTTTTTTTTACACTTTTTAGGCAAGCCTTCTTTTTTAACAAAAGCAAAAAAAGCACACAAAAAAACACCCTCCCCCCACCCACACATATATAATGCATAGTATTGTAAACTTGACATTTTCCATGACATTTCCAAAACTTTTTATATTTCAAACATTTTGAAAACATTAAAAGCAAGAACCACACATATAGTACAGTGTAAAACACGATCTTCAATCCTTCAAAAATATTTCTATAATACATTTTATTTATTCATCATTACAATATTACATATATTTTTTCAATTGCTAACCTTGTCAACACCAATCCATTTAGTTTGAAGCCTTTATCTGCCTCTAGGCATTTTTTCATTGCTATTTTGCTTTGAAATAGACATATTAATTGATTCCTGCTTTGACAAATTGATGTAAAGAGGCCATTGTCACAGGCAGGAAATAACCATTGTTAATATTTAATGCTGGAGACATTTTATGTCCTGAAGTGGAAAACAGCATCTGTGGCCTCAAGTTACGGTGGTTTACTGACCCTAATAGAAGTGACAGAATATTAATGAATAGCCATTATCATATTCCTCTATTAACAGGAATCATTTGTGATAAAGCATGGTTTTTTAAAACAAAAAACAACAACTATATATGAAATATTTGAGAAATTAACTATTGTTTGTTAACTAATATTTGTATTTGTTTTTTAACAAACAATTGTGTAATTCATATACAGTATTAAAATATGTAGAATTTTGGTTTTGCTTTGTTGTTAATGTGTTAATCCCCATTTGCAAATAAGAAATATACTTTTTCCAGTTTTTTTTAAATTTTACCAGTATTGAATTGTATTCACTAAGCTATAATATTCCTATATTGGGCATCACTATATAGTGTGCACTTCACGTTTATCACATTTGAAATACTGTGACAGTAGTAGAGCAAGAAAAAGATAGATAGAGTGAGAGAGAGACAGAGAGAGAGAGAGAGGAGTGAATCCTTTATTTCCTTTGAGATTTTTAACCCATTCAAAATGCAGTGACAGTACATGGTCAGAAGGCGCAAACTGAGAGATAATTTGATTCTAGTAATGCATTTTTCATTGCTGTTGGGAACTTGTAAGGTCCACACTTGTATTACCCCGGTGATCGCATATGTTGTTGTGCCATAACTGTCACGTTGCACTTTAGATTACAAGCAAAACACACAAATCTCAAACATCGAGGCCCTTAACACTTTATTACATATTACATTATTTACAAGTAATTATAGATGAGACGTAAAACAAATAAGGGGAGTGTTCCTTAAATATGGAAATAACAGCAAATAATTTCATATTTAAATATGAAAACAAATTTATCGGAATTCAATAGAAGAAAACATGCGTTCACTGACTGTATCGATGTGTCTGACAAAAGACTCAACACCAAACGTCTCAAATCATCTCATCTCCCAAAAAACTGCTTAATCACGTTGTTGTTCAGGTGATTTAGCTCATAAATAGCATCCAGTACCTTCAGCATCCTGCAGATGGCAATGTGTCGCACACAATCACAATGTACGAACTAATGGTAAGACTTCATTCAAATGTAGTGGAGTAAAGAGTACATATTCAAATGTAGTGGAGTAAAGAGTATACACAATCACAAATGTAATCAATTTGAGACTAAAAGTTGCTTCTCTTTTTGATACTCATTACAAGTACAAATTAGCCAAAAACACTTAAGTAAAAGTCCATTTACTGAAGTACTTTACATCACTGGTTGGGAGCAACTTTCTGATGCTAGCTCTGTCGCCAAACAATATTTTAATGCAAAATTTGTGCTAATGTTCACCAAATTAGCTATCACTGGTCTCTGCTTCACTTTCAATTAATTGTTGTGCTTCCAGTACATTCCTAAAACCAGAATCCCATTCATTGGGTCCCGCATTATTAGTCCCGCAGTGGGGCAATTTCACAAATATATATTTAACAAAGTAAAGAGGAAAAGTTTTAAAAGACAAAAACGTATTAGATAGAAACTAATAAAGAGCTGTTATTAGCCACCAGAAGTTGAATCCTGTGACAGTTCGACAATTCCGTTGTTACTGGGATAGACCTCAACTCTGGCAAACTCCAGCGTGTCCTATTGTAGTCCACGCTGTATCTCACGGTTTCCACATTACATCTCCCTGCGAATAGGATGCTGTGCTCCGGTCCAAGTCACAGTCCTGTAATTCTCCAACCGAACGAGAAGGGAACTGCTTGCGTAACATCCATCAGGTGAGTCAATATGGCCACTAGAAATCTTATCGGTTAGGAACGTACTCCAACTCTTATCAATAGGCCACAACTGACCACAGACAATAAATCGACTTCAATCAGCAAAATACTTCTCATAAATTCTACGTTCATATTGGACATTTGAGCTAAAAGGTCATTGTATACTAAATCATTCAGCCAATTGGACTCCTTTCATTGGATGATTGTAAAGTACAGAACCGGATCATTAAGGTGTTCCCCTCAGGTCAGTTCTCGGCCACTTCTGATTCTCAACGTGATAAACCAAAATTTACCCCAATCCCTTATGTTTTTTTTTTTTTGAAAATCAAATGTACAAAATGCAACAAAATTGAGATAAAATTGAAATAAAATATCAAAAACATCCTAAGCACTCTTTAGGTGTCCAGTGCCACACAGCATTGAATTACATAAGCATTTCAATGCATCCATTTAAAACAAAACATCCTGACATCTGATAAGGCAGATCTGATATCAGCAACCTGATATTATGATCTCAATTCTATTTATATGAGTATGGATGTTTGTATATGAATGTGTAGGTGAAACTAAATAACAGTACGCAAAAAAAATTAGTATATATATATAGATAAATCATATTTTTTTTTTTTTTTTTTTTTTTTCACAATCTTAAACACAGTCGCCTTCCCTATCTTACGTCTTTAAAGTAGAAAAATGTTCATTGTTCATCTGTTCAAAATTAGGAAAAAAACTGTCAGTTAAAAAAGGATCGAGAAAAGATGTACAATCATTACTGTTACCTTATAATTGATTATGTTTCCTTGCATTTATTTAAATTTCAAGCAAAGAGTAACATGTGTTATCCTACTTCTGTTTGGTAACCTGATGTTCAGGTTTAGATCTTTAAAATGAAAAACTAAATTCCAGAATCGTGATCTTAATTCTAAGCAAAAAAAATTGATTACTCATTTTATCCAGAATCGTGCAGCTCAGGAAAAAAGGCGATGATTCCTCTCGAGCAGAGACTCTTACTCTTATACACACTTAAAAAGAAATGCCACACTGGATCTAGAGTCGGGCACCTGCTGTTTGCGTCAGACTATGAAACGGTGGTTGGGAGAATCAAAGATCCGCAGGATTCTGCTGACGCGGCTCAGTTTCCCTTCAATTTCTCTGCGTATTTCCCTTTTTAATGAGCCTGAACATCAAACGGGGATAAAAACAGGCAGCTAAATTAGTGATGCCCATGCACTTCATCTCAGTTTGTTGTTTGCCGTTTACAATAGGCGCTTAGAGCTGAGGAATTTGATGCAGTGTGTACACATGTAGTAGTCATTTTTCTGGAGCTGTCTATCCTACTGCATTAACATGAAGGATGGCTGAATTGCATTCAGTGGCACAGAGAAAACCCCGGGCAAAAAGGCTGCGTTATTGTGTCTGAGTGTAATGAGAGCAGTGAACACACTGACGCAGAAACTCTCCCACCACACTGGATGATGGGTGTTCAGTGAGCCATGCGCATCTTTCCACGGATTGTCCACCCCCGTGCACAAAACATTTATAACATGCTTCTAAGTTTCACTTGGAGCTCAGCACATGAAGTCTCTCACACTGATTCTGACAAAAAAAAATTTAAAAAATAAAATAATCGAGTGCAACTACACACCCACAAAAAATAAATAAAAAAAAATCAGGCATGGAAAAGTTTTGAACACCAGCTCCAAATGATTAATTTTTAATGGCCGTCATTCAAAAAGCAATGAACCAACAGTGAATAAAAAAGCAATAGATCTTCTATAATTAATGGCACGCAAATATTTAAGAACATACATAAATGCTATAGCCGAATTCTACGCAACAATGTGAAATCTATGATAATACGGTCTTTTTAATATCTTTTAAACTGGCTGGTCTATACATGGCATACTAAATGTGTTTTGAAGTTTAAAGTATGAAAGAATATGAATATGAACAATAAACAGAACCAAAAAAAACAAACAAACAAAAAAAATGTTCAATTAGACATATGCCATAAATAAACAAGTAGAAATGATACATTTAATTGAAATAACTTAATTTGTATTTAAATAAATGATTTTAAAAAATGTCCGTTCTAATTACAGTGTGAAGATAGTTCTTTGCAAACTCTAAAAAAAACATTTAACTGACATTTCTGCTCTACAGTTCACCCAGTCAACCAATGAAGTTTATATATACTTTTACAGAGTGAAGTGTGCACACACACACACACACACACACACACACACACACACACACAGAGCAGTGGAAAGATCAGGTACTGTGACTTGCACCAACTCCCAAACCACTGGGCCACAACTGGAATCATATAGAAACACACACACACACACGCAGTATATAAGAGTGGCATAAGCAGGCCTGGCATGACAAAAGAATCAGAGCAATACCGAAAGATTGTCATCACTGTGATTGAATGCATGACTCTTTGATTATTGTAATACAGAGTGAAACATTTCATCTTTTTAAAGCAAAATAATGCAAAAAGCCATTAATGGAAAAGTCAAGAAAATGTAAAACTGTTTATACGTTGAGATTTTGCATGTTCTGAATATACTTGGGGAATGAAACATCAGGTTGGATTTGAATCTTGTTCACTGCCTTCCTGACAGCTGACACAGAAATGCATCTCAATTCAGTGGTTTCTTGGAAACTTGAGGCAACATCTGGAGGAAAAATGAAATGCAACACGGATTTGGAGGACGATGCTGAAAGAGTGCAGGAGAAACGGAGTGGAAAAGCAGATGTCTGCATTGTGAAGCGGACGGGACGCATGAAGCAAATAAATATACATGATACTGCCAGACACAAGTGAAACCCACCAGATACACATGTAGTAAGAGTTACTTAAGTAACTTAAGTAAAATGTATTATAATTGTAAAAAAGCCTCACTTTTATCACACAGAAAAGATCCTTCATTACATTTAATGATCAGCTTTACACAAAACTAGAACAAGCTTTAAAAGAGTGCCAGTTGAAGACCAATGTGTTCCACGGTTTGGCCATCAAAAGCGAATTAGATTAATATAGTAGGAACCAGCATGCTAGAGAACTCCATTTCCCATAATCCTTCACTACTCGACTTATCGATAACTTATCGTCACATGTTCGGTATATTACAGAAGCAGTTGTGTCCAATATTTTTTATCATAATATCGTAATTAATAATCAAATTAATATGGATGGGACCAGGATGCTAGAGAACTCCATCTCTCATCATCCTTCACTACATGACTTACCAGGTAACTGATAAGGTCACATGATCACGGCCTATTACAGAATCAGTTGTGTCCAATAATTCTGATCATAATATCTAGATTATGCTTGAGTCTTGAGCGGGTTCTTCTTGTCCTGCCCACTGCTCCATCGTGGTGCCCACATCAACATTAGTCAATAAATGTAAAAAATAATGAACTATATGAAAAAAAAAACATGTTATGCATTTTATTTTTAAACTAAGACATATGCTCAAAATAATAATTAACAAATAAAAAATGCAGTCTCTAGATCTCTATTCTTGATTTAGATCTCTAAATTCTGTACATTTCTCTAGATCTAGATTTCATCTTGGCTTCAATTGCATACATTCTGTATAACTGGATTAAAAGTGTACACAATCAAAGAAAGTGAAATGTTAAACTATTCCAGCTTTGAAAATCCATCAAAAATGTTCCCGTTTTTGTATAACGCAGCAAAATATAATCCAATGCAAACAAAGCATATTATACTTCATCGGTAAATTATACTGCCTATAGCACTACTGTAATGTACAAATCTTCTTAGGATGAACTAAATAACTTTTGGATAAAGTCTAATCTATAATCCATCCAGCATCCACATATGAGTAATGTCAGACTTAGATTAAGCCTTGGCATTTAGATTACCGTAAACAGACTGGATCTCTGCCATATAAACCCATTTCTCATTCTATTCGACAGTTGATATTTTCTCGTACTTTAACATTTTTTATTGCACGCGCGTCATTCATTTTTCATGTAATTTACATCAGAAGGTTGCGCTTTGTGTGTGACATCATGCTGTATTCATTTATTTTTTTAATGTATGCCAAGTCATACATTTTTAATGCAATTTACATCTGATGTGTGTGTGTGTGGCATCACGGTGCATTCAAATCAGGAGTTACTATTAAACCACAACAAACAAACTATCGGCAAACATTAACAACCATTTCCATTTAATTTTACACTCCATTTGCGCGTCAAGACACACTCTTTGAAAAGCCCCTCCGTACCACCATACTGATGTTTGCACTGTAAAAATGAAAAAAGCCGCTTGACTGTATGAAGTCACTGCATTCACAGTCAATGAGCCTCTTAAGATTCTCAAGTTGCGCCGGAGCGTCTTGTTTGAAGATGATGATGCCACCCAATCACGACACGGAGGGAATCATTTTACATAACTTTACATAATTTCCAGCGAGATGAACGTGTCACTGTTAGACTTTCAACCGCTGAATGAAAAACAAATCATGAAGCAGACGGGTTGGCCACTATGTAATGGTGCATTGTGGGAATACTTAAGTCTGGGGGCTGTTCCATCGGAGAGTGTAGCTGAGAGCCTGGCGTAACTATGATAAATTGAGAATCCCTGGTAACTCACTTACAATAAGCCCCGCAGACCCGGCCATGAAAAACGACATGGGTAAAGCCTTCCCTCCTCTGTACCAATGTTTGTCTTCTCGCTTCTATCCTCACAAAGCGGTCCAGTTATAAGATGAAAGAGATGACGGAAGAATTTAGACACCGCTATTAAAGCAAAACTAAATGCTACTAGACTGGTGCCTTGTTCACCTAATATTGAATAAACTTGGACCAAATGTACCAAAAAGTTAGTAGTGGTGGTTGTAATTGCACCATTATTATTATTATCGTCGTTATAATATTAGTAGAAGTAGTGGTAGTAGTAAGAGTAACAGTAACAGTGCAGCTGTAATTGCAGTACATTAAGTAACAGTAAGAGTAGCGGTAGTATCAATAGTATCCAAACACCATCCAGAAATTACATCAACAAACAACTTCTCAAGTTCAAAAAACATTTACAAAACAAGTATTAGAACTTAGTTGATTGTAACTTTATTAATTACAACTTAACTGGTTGCTACTGAATTGCTCCTCCAATTGTTTTTGAAGGAATTTATCATTATGATATTTTCGGAGTAAAGTTCCATAATAATATAAGCCAAAGTGAATATATGGTTCTACCTTAAGATATGGAACTATCTTACAATTATTCAATCAGAGTTTATTATTCAATTAAGGAGGAGGAGTTTATTGAGAAAGCATGCTGTCTCTCAGCCTCTCCAAATTGCTCTCCAAAATAAAAAACCCTACAATATTTCATTAACACAAGTAATATTGATTTTTTTTAAATATTAATATAGTAATAATGAGTTTTAACTTTGCATTTCTCCAACTGATTAACGGATTATAAGTGTAAGAATGAACACATTTGAACAACATACGGCTAAAAATACAGGCGAGTTCACAATTCTCAAATCTCTTTATATATAATATGTATACATAAGTTAATATATAATATGCAAGTTATAAGTGAATATATAATTACCAATAGATAATTGTTTGTTTTCCTTATATTTGTCCGATCTGATGAAGCTATGAAACCTGCAATTGTTGTATAAGATTGTGTTTATTAATAAAAAAAAAAAAATCAATTTCACTAAGTAGTTAGAAAGAAAAATATTCATTAGCTTTTTTTTATCCAATAACAAACATATCTCGACCCAATTCAATCGGTCTAATTCTGTTCCCACAAACAATACCCTAACCCTAAACAGTTTCCTTTTCAAACAAGAGTTGAAACCAAAGACAAGCATTTTTTAACTGAAAATGACAACCAACCTCTTTAATTAAAAAAAAAGCTAAAAACCATTTAATTATTATTTACACAATTGTTTAGAGCTTTTTACACAGTTCAATTTGAATTGATTATTCAATTAGGGGGTGGAGTTTATTACACCGTAATTGACAGCTATTCAAATAAAAAAATACTGTGCATTCCAACAGCCTGTAAAGCAAATATGTCCGTTTGTTGTAGTTTAAACTTAAACATCAGCTCATACATTGTATATGAAAACATGATGCTCCATGTATGTTGAACTCTTCTTTAACCTTCTGTTGAATAGCAGCGTATCATGGATTCAGAAAGGTCAAGTCAGATTAGAGTTATCTGATTATAGACAGAGGAAATCCTCACTCTTGGCAAGACTCGCCTAACACACACGTCCACCACGGCAGACTATAGAATAAATCACAAGTCAGCGTACAAAAGTACTCAAGAACACCAACAAAGCATTACAACTTAAAGCTTTTCTGTTTTATGCATGGGGTTTATTTAATTCGAAATGGACTTGGAGATCAATTTGTATGCTTTATTAAAAAAAGTGTGTCGTATGTGATTGCATTTTTATTATGTTGTAGCAAAAAAGTGTTCAATTTCTTCTCCTATGATTAATTTCAGGTCACCTGTTAGAGAGGTGTAATTTAACTTCAGCCTCATTGCCAATAAGAGCCGCCAATGCCAAAAGCTGCAGGTGCTTCAATGCGAGCGAGAGAGCAATAGATTCCACTATTGTGTTTATTGGAAAGCACGGAGGACATTTTTTACAAGGCTGTGGAGAAACAAAAAAAGAAATACAATCAAACGCCTTGTTCTCCTTCCTTGTCCAATATTTCCCATCTCAGGTAGGTTATCTCCCATTACAACAGTTTCTGTAATTGTGCTGTTTTTAGTTATGTATACCTACTTTAGAAAACATGTATATGCCTCGGAAGACAGAGTTTAGCAGAGAGATAAGCGAGTGAGAAGTTGCAACCGTTTTACTCAATGCTTTGAGTAAAGTTGACTAGGAGGAGAGATTGTGTAAGTTCTCAGTAGAGGAAGGCCGACACTGGTGTCTACATTGAACAGCAAAGGTATGACTCAGGTGTTGATTTAAAGCGGTTTAGCATAATGAGTGCAATCCCTTTTGCACGTTTCAGGAGAACTAAGCAGCCTACCACAGGAACGTGAGCTGTCGTGCGGCGGTGTGAGGAACCGAAAGAGAGAGTAGGGGCTGTAGAGCTCATTGTGCCATTACACTAATGTGTTTAGTCCTTTCAACAATTACCAGTTCATCTGACTGTATTCGTCAGCCAAAAGACAATCTGTAAATTTGATTTTGAAAACTACTCTCGTTCCCTCAATGTCTCTTTTTATGGAGACAAATTTGACAGTTTGTCGATTTGCCGTTTTCAAATTTTTATTTTGAAAATTTTTTTGTTGCCTCAATTGATTTTTTTTCCAATAAAATTGGACAAGCTTGTTGATTTGGTGAGAATTTGTCAATGTATGAATACGCTTTGACGCGCAGAAACATAAACTCAAACATGCGATTTAAGTTTGCAAAGTATTTCATGAGGTAAACTCACATTTATTAACGTATGTGTTTAATTTTGTCTCTTTATGTGTGTTGAAGCGACCACAATGAACTATACAATTCAACAACTTTTTGCATCTGTTATTTACTACCTCACTACTGATTTTACTAGAGCAAATCCCTTGTATCCACAAACCATCTGGGCAGCATGATGATTTCTGGTATTGATTCTGAATAAATGCAACACAAATTAATGAAATATCTCAATTTGTATGTAATAATAGCTTCCACTTTTGATGTGTACACTTTAGAATCAGGAGAAAGCAACATTTTCGATGTGCTACACACCCAGGTAATTACAAAAGCTCCAGCTCACACAGACAGACAGTGGTCCATTCTTAGCAAACTAATGATGTGCGTGAGAGGGAGCTTGCAAGGGTTTCTATATGAAAAAGAAAAAAAAAACAGAAAGGGGCAAGTGGAACAAATCTTACTGTCACTCTTTCTTTTATCATCCTCTGGCAAAGACCCGTTAGAATTCTACTCTGGGTTTTCGGGATGAGAGGAAAAGAAAGTGTCCAGATGCTATTGTCAAAGAAACTAATGAGCGTTGGTGACCTAGTGCACACTCTTGGTTCTGAGCACAATGGTGCACACAAAGAAGAGAAGTGTTGAAAGTTATCCCAAAACCCCAAATAAACTAAAATAATGTTTTTGTGCAATATTGTAAGAATCGGGACTGTATTCTGTATTCAAGAGTGTCCAGATATCCAACTATTTTCTGAATTGATTTTCCATTTCTGGATCATGGTGGGCAGGAGCCAATCCCAGCAACTCTGGGCCTGAAGGCAGGACACACCCTGGATGGGTGGCCAAATATATTAAGAGTAGGAATCACAGACAAACACATTTACACATATGGTAATTTTTCCCAAATGTATTTTGAATACATTTTGCAAACAGAGTTAGGAAGGGATCATCAATGCAATCATTACAAAAATGGAAACAAATACCGTATTTACGCAAATAAAAGCACCAATTTTTTTTCCAGTTATAGCGGCTCAAAAATATGTGAGGTGCTTATAATTGCAGATTTCAAATATTCACGTAAATATAAGCGCCCATTTTGTTTTAAATAATAGTTGTGGAGGCAGACGTGCATATGAGTTTTTAATAACAGAAATAAAGAAACATTGGAAACGTTGTGACACTTAACAAGAAAAAAATAACACTGGTATAACATTAAGTAAGATTAAACTAAATACAATCATTAATGTTTTAAAAGACAGACCATATTGAATCCGGTAGATCAGCGTGCTAAAGGCTAAAAATGAGACCAGCACGCTGCAAAAGCTTTGAAGATAGAATTCTTTGAATATTTGAAAATAGAATAATGTTTTATTGTTTTAAGTTAAAACACCATTGAAGTGATATAAATCACAAGTTAGGTTTGTTAAATGAAGAAAGAAATTTTATTTTAAGGAGAAAATTAACATAAGCCATAAACCAAAAAAAAAAAACATTTTTATATTTGTGGGGTGCTTATATTCGCGTTAACACAGTATATGGGGGGGGGGGGGTTGAACCAACTCTAATGTGTGTTTGTGTTGAGAGCAAATGAAAATATGGTGAATTAACCACTTAACCTCATGCCACATATCATCCCCCATCTTGATATGGACATGCCCCATCAAGACCCCTTTAACTAGCGGGGTTAAAGGTAAAGTGCTAAGAGGGAGCGTGAAGAGTGACGCAGAAGGATGGAGGACGTTGGTGAACCAGACGTTGAAGGCCAATTCAAAGGGAATAAAAGAATCCTCATCTGCTGGACTGGAGGGGCGGGATAATTGGGGGGAGGGGGTCTGCTGAAATAGCTTCCTCCCACAGGCACACCACCACTAGGCACAATGCTGACAGAGGAAAGAGTTCAGCCCTGTCGATTAAGATCAGTGTGTTAGTGTGTGTGCGTGTTATTTTATGAAGCTGAAGGGCAGGGAATGGCCCACATAGACCCCGGAGAGTGACGGTCAAGCAGAGGTAAATCTTAAGAGGAGGGGACAGCTATACAGCAATACTGTGTTGAATCTCAAGACATAAAAACTAACATTTTAATTTGTAACCATTTTAAACCTTTTGGGTAAAAAAAATACCTGAAGATGTGTTTGAAACCTCAAGGAAAGACAAATAAAACGTCAATCCAAAAGTGATCGGTCATTATAATAATGAAATAAAATCTTCAGAAAGCTTCCATAACACTTTTCCATTTGTGGGTCACATGGAGCTGGAGCCAATCCCAGCAACTTTGGGCCAGAGGCAGGACACTCACACTGAATTGGTGAACAACCAATCACAAAGCGGGACACACAGACAGACATTCTCACTCTCACTCACACCTATGGCCAATTCTCTTGAAACATTTTTGAGTGGAAACTGAAGAAAGCATGAGGAGGACATGCAAACTCCACACAGATTGTCCCAGACTTCCGAGCTTCGAATTCACTACACCATTTAGTCATTTGTGGATGAAAAGAAGAACTTAACTGACATAAATAAAAAAAAAACTAACTTTAGATCGTATTGCTGAACATCCAAATCAATAGGTAAGATTTAATAGGGGATAAAAAGAAAACATCATACATCAGATCATCACTACTGTGACATGTTCTTTATAGCATCTACTGACTGGGGACTATATGCTGAAGACAAGACCATTTGTCACTTGGACCACTGAATGCATTGTTCCCTCATCAAACAATAAAGAAATAAATAAAACCAGTCCCAAATGGCGAACACAGACGGTCCACCATCATCCGTTTCTCTGGATTTGTTCCAGCATCTTCACTGTATAAAACACAACTTTGGAAATTAAAGAACGAAGATTTGGATGGTCCCATGTTAGATGGACTCAAGTTGATTTTGGGAAAAAAAAAAAAAAACAGAGGTGAAGCACTTTAAAAACACATTCGCGTTTAGTTAAAGGAATTACTGTGTATTTATGGGAAAAGCAAAGCTTTGCTGTATGTAGGTTAACTTGTTTCAGCCAATCTGCTCGTCCTCTCTCACCCAATGTTTAATCTCATGCACTCGGATTCAGTAGGAGGGGGAGATACTGCACCACACCACAACAATCCCACCACCACTACATCTGTGCTTCACCAAAAAAGGTTCCGAAAAGCCATGGTGAAGCGGTGCAGTACATAAAACACACTTTACCACCTTCCCACTGAACTTCAACATCATACGAGTTGTCAAATAAACTGGAGATTTACAATGCTCTTAAAAAAAAGCCATCATCATTCCCGGAAACAACAGACACAAGACATGTACCACCATCATTGATCAGGAGTCTTCTGAGAAAGACCATAGAGTTCAGAATCCTCCATTGATTCTTCAGCATCTCAATCCTGTCCAGCTGTGAAACTGTGCATTGATCAATTCCAGCAGGACCCCCATGGCCCCTCTGCACCCTATTCATTGATCTAGAGCTTCACCATCTATCCCTGCCTGAAACCCCACTCAAATGACCCATCGATCGTCAGTCCTATAGAACCATAGTGCCGTCCCATCCCAACCTTCCCCTCCGTATCCCACCACAACAGGAACCAAAACAGACTTGCCCTCTTCAGTAAACTGGGCATCCCCCAATTGCATCACCGCTCTTCCAGGGCTAAGCATTACTGCTCTAAAAGGTGTTAAGACCATCCAAATACTCTTGATATGGGATTGCTCAAATATATTCCAAGTTCAGATGGTTCTAGACACTTCTGGCATGCAACTTAGGGGTATCCATTGAAGTTTGAGTAGGATTTGCCCCAGTAGAACTCGAACTAGAAGTGAGCTAATAAAGCACCTAAACACAAACTTCAGGATGTATAATACAGCCATACCTGTTTGCCACAAATAAGTGGCTTTGGTGTTGGCAACTGTTTGCGTCTGGACAGTCCAAAGCCCAAACCACAGCAAGGCTACTCTGAAGATGGAGGAGAGAGCCCCGGCAGAAGAGTCGCTGGCCGCTTCCATGGCATCAGCCTGGCCAGATAGATCCACACAGCTGAAGTCTGGCCAAGCAGACTGTACAATTACACACAGTCTCTCTCAGCCAGATGAACACACACTGAGAAAGACGGCACACAGAAAAGTGTGTCCGCTATTGTCCCTCTTACTCTTCTGCATGCGATTCCACCAGGGAAGGGTAATCCACTTGTCCTTCTCAGTTTTCTCTAACTCCCCTATTTTCCTCCTATTCTTTCTCCGCCACTCTCTTCCTGGTTCAGTGGAGAAGAATGAGGTCTGAGTGGAGAAGAAAAAAATAAAAAAGGACAGAGGAACAATAGATCCCTCTGCTCAGCGTGCTTGCTTGTGTGGTTACTGCGTCCTGGCTCAGCCTGGCTGATACAGCACCTCCCATTCACCCCCTCCTCCTCCTCCTCTCTCTCTCACTCACTCGCTCGCTCACTCACTCAGCCTTACTCTCCTTTACTGATCCAGCATCTACCTGCAATCACTCTCCGTTATCACTTTACCACACTATCAAGGGCTGCACTATTTCTCAGGCAATAAGGAACGCGAGAGAGCAGATCCCTGGATGTCTGGGTGGTGATTCCGAATTGCTTGATGGATGCAGAGTTTCTAAATCCATCAGCACCAGATGGGACCAAAAGCTAAAGAGTGATGCATTGGAAAGACTTCACAATGAGTGTTAAAAACAGGTAAAGAGAGGGTGTGGGCTGGGGTACTTGAGGGTGGGATGTCCTTAACCCAGCAGGGATATAGTCTGGGTGGGGGAAGGGGGTAAACAACTGAATGAATGAGTAATAAAAGCCCTTTAATTACATTGAATAATTAATGTGAGCCCAATCTGACCTTGATGTCGTTTAAATTGTAGCATGGCGACTGTGTCATGACATGTAGCATCTAGTCATCTAGTCAAGTTAGCAGTGTACACAAATATACAAATTAAAATCATGGGCACAAAAATGCCACAACATTAAACAACAAGCACATTTGCATTTATGATTAATGCATAAACGCAATGTCACTAAATGTGTTGTTTTATCTAGTCAAATATATGAAAAACATTGACCATATCACTAAACTGATTCATACATTATAGTTCATTATGATGTATACACTATTATACTGTAGTTTTCATTTTAGTAAAAAAAATGATGTGTTATACTAAGAATGATTCTGCTTGGTATTTATGACTTGTAGGAAGGAAAAAAGAAAATGCATGAATAACGTATCAGATTTGAAGAAAACACATATGTACATTTGTGTGTGTGTGTGTGTGTGTGTGTGTGTGTGTGTGTGTGTGCGCGTGTATGTGGATGGTAAATGGACAAATAGAAGCAAATATTGTAACAGCTTTTCCAGTAGCTGTTTCAGTAGAACGTTTGATGTCTGAATCACCAGATCATGAATATGAATCCCAGGGAAAGATGTAAGTTTTTGATTTGACATGCGAGTCGCTTTAGATAAAGGCGTCTGCTAAATTACTATAAAGTATATATACAACCAGTTCCCTATACTAATAAAGCTAAATCCCAAAGCAGAGCACTTTCACTACATTGGTGTTATTAATCTGCATTTATCTATGAATCCATTTTAGAAGACTAAAGTCTAAAAGGGAAAGCATGAATGAAATAAAAAAAGGAGGAAGTGAGGTGACGGCAACCAACACACACATTCAGAAATATAACAAATATATAATTTGTAATGCTAATGAGGGGCAGGTGTAGTCCAGCGGTTGCGAGTTGGATGATTCAAATGTTGCAGGTTTGAATCCAGTGATTCTGGTGAAGGAGAAAGACACTGACCCTCACTCAAGACTACCCAGTGCTTCGGATTTGTATGTGCTCAATGCACTGTACGTGTGTGTGTGACTTCACAGAATGGTTAAAAGCAAAGCACAATTTCATCTTAGTCCCTAATTGACCTTTTTTATTTACAATACTGTTGATGAATGACTAAAACACAAATGAACTAACATAACAAAAAATCAAATACATTAAAGCGGCACAGCAAAAAGGAGAATGCTTGGATGTCAAAGTCGGTTAGACGCAGGGGTCAAAGGTCAAGCTTTAAAGCTTCTGCAGTTGCTGAAACTATAAATACTAAGGTAACTTGTAGGGACAACATGACACTGCGCTGGATGGATTTGCAATTACGGCATGAACGTCTACTTCAAGCAAAGGCCATCGCTAATCACAAGGTTCATCTCACTCGAACGGCCCAAAATTGAAGGCCTGGACATAAAACACAAATATATAATAAAAAAATAATAAAATAAATACTTAAATATTTAAAAACACCAATAAATTGGAAAATGTATATAAAGACCTAACGTTACAAAAAAGGTTTATGACTGAACTTATTAGGCCTTTCCATCCCCGAGTACTGTGAAGTATAGCCATGCGAGAGGGAGAGTGATTCCGATTAGTGACAATCAGCCGGGTGGGATTACAGATTCAACTCTCCTTCTTAAAGAGTCAAAGCAGCCAGTGCTTAACTCGGCGATAAAGCCATGCTGTCTCAGCCATGAACACAACGTGCACGTGCAAACAAGCCCACACACACATCTGACGCACAGCATGGAAGACACTGATATCTACCAGTGCTGTACCTAATACTAGAGCTGGGTTTAAGATAGCAGGAAGGGGGCAACGGGGGTGGGGAGAAACAGATTGGGAGGAACAAAGCCACGCGTGTGAGGGCAAAAGAGTGCAGCAGAAACGGGGGAAAAAACGAAACCAGACTATGGAAAAATAAAAAGAGACAGATGGGTGAAACAAGGGCGGGAAATTATGGATGAAAAAGTGTGTAGGAGAGGCCGTGTTTTTTTATTTCCCTTTGCCGACACGGAGCTTTATAATGAGGAGAGACGTGTGGGGTGCGATGAAAGGCAGTACAGCGTACGGTTTAGTCGTTCCTAAACCTGATTACTGTGTGTGTGTGTGCGTCCTGCAATAATTCTACACACAATTACGCAGACAAAAGCCAAAGACACCATCATGGAACAGGTGCCCACCCTCTCACACGCTCTTCTGGTGTGAAGCATGTGTGAAAAATGCATTAAATCACATCAGCTCGGTAGAGGTAGGCATAAAGAGAAAACTCATTAAACTAAGCTGGAAACAAAAATTCTCAAATCTGATTTGATGAGTCACAGACAAGATTTTTGATTGTAGTCAAGGAAAAAAAAGATTAATACATTTTGCAAATTTGTTTCCATCCATCCATGAAAGTGTGGAGAAAGTATGGTCAGAACTATTCAAGAAATTTGCATTTAACCCACTTACACACACAGTAAAGTTACACACACATTAACCCGGAGCAGTGGGTAGCCTTAAGCCATGGTGCCAGGGGGAATGTGGAGGGTGACAGGTCCGACTCCCTAGCGCGCGCACGCACACACACACACACACACACACACACAAACGCCCAACTGTGATCAAAAACATGTAGGTCAGCATATAAAAAAAATATCTAGTTTTAATCTTGATAAATCTAATCAGAGTATATGGGTCGGACCCCCAACCAGGCCAACTAGGCAACTGCCCAGAGACCAAAGTTGTTGCATCCAAAAGCAGCCTAAAATGAAGGAGCCCTTTAATTCTGCCAAAATGAAAACCTAGGGACTGTATGAAAAATGATAGTACTGTGATAGTACTGTGAAATGATAGTATAGTGATTTACTATATTTAAAAAAAAACAAAACAAAAAAAACCCGCACATTTGGAAACTGTTATTTTCAGATAACGCCAGTTTAAAATCTCTCCTTTTTTTGTTTTTAGATGACTGGGAATCAGTTTAAAATTTTGCTTAGCTCCATGTACTTTCTAACCCTGTGTTCACTGACTTTTATATGCTGGATTTAAAATTAAATAATACAATTTTTTATTTTTTGGAACTTTTGAACCAAAAACAAAACATCGTTGAAACGTATTTTTGCTTTTCAGTGCCATTTGTGATAAAAAAATAAATAGAAATAGTAAATATATGCTTAATGGTTGTTTAATAAGCGTAGATGCTCCATAATCCAGAGCACCTTATGTTTCCTAGAAAACTGAATTGTTGCCATCACCTCCGAGTGTTGAACACACAGCAATTCAGCTGCGGTTAAGCAACGACGAGCCGGAATCCCATTGGGCAACAGTGAGCGGTCACGTGGATGAGCGAGCAGAACAATCGACAGCTCTAGACTGAAGTGACGCCTCATTACGAGAGGAGACAAAAGAAGTGACGCTCTGACACTCTTAGTCAGGTGTGAAGTGTCTCCCGTGGGACTAATGGTCAGATCTCTGTTCCTGAAGAAGAGCGGAGACAGACTACAAGACTACAGATCTTACGCAGACTTCCTGACAGTGAGGGATTATCGCCTTCCATCGCTTCTTCAGGGTAACATCATTACACATTAAAGATGCATCATTTTGCTATAGCTGTGCATCAAAAAAGTGAAAAGTGATTGGCCATATTCCAGGAAACACTTTAGAAATAATGCTCTCAGTGAAGTCACACACACAAACCGGAGCAGTGGGCAGCCTTAAGCCATGGTGCACGTGGGTGTCAGTTTCTTGTCCTAGGATACAGTCCAGAACCATTCAGAGTGGGAAATAGAACCTCCAAGTTCTATTACCCACCACTAGACCACAACTGGCTAGATTGAGGTGACTTTGGTTATCGAACATTTTTTTCAACATGCATTCAGTACAATTATCTAACTTTTTCAACTTACTTTCAAAATACAATTCTGCCCAGCCTTAAGATGAACTGTACCAGAAAAAATGACAGACAAAGCTCTATATTCAGAAAAAGAAGGCGTACAGTTCAAGTGTAAATGTTTAGAAGGGCTTATTAGCACATGCACTGGACACTGATATTAGACATTGTAAGTAATGGTTATTTTGATAACTGCACAGTAACCAACATTTCTGTGTTGTTATTTTTTTTGTTAACTGTCCAAACAAGCAAAGAGTGTGGTGGTTTTGATCAATAAAAGGTATTTTTCCAGTTTTTTGTGTAATGGTTGTTGATGTGAAGTCATTTGGCCAAAAGTCCGCCCTATCCATATCTAAGTGGAGCAGACTTGGCACAAAGCAGTACGGAATTTTCCAGCGCTTTTGTTTTGAAGACAGAGCTCAAAGTCGGACTCATTTTTCAAACCTTCCAGAACAGCTGGAGGGGGCAAAGGGGTGGGGGGCCGACCATTGAAGTGGGAGGGGCAAGATCAGCCAAGCTGGTCCAATTTAAATATGCAAATGCTATAAAAAAGAAAGAGAAACAATGATGGAAAAACAATAAAGAACGATGATGAACCAAAGGACCCGTAAGATAAAGTAATTAGATTACTAGTGTTTAGTGTCAAATTAAGAACAGTCAGATTAATTCCTGTCCAGAGTTATTCGATTAGGCAAGATAAAAATGCAATATATAACCGCAATAATAATTTTAACTGTATTGAAATGGAAACAGATTGTTTATTTTATTTGGGGAAAAAAACAGAAACTAAAATAGTATTTTAATAGTATTAAAATAATCCAGTTGTACCACCAGCTTTAAAAAAAAAATGTAAAAAAGTTTTTTAACGCTTTTAAGTTGAGTATTTTATGCTGGAACATTTAAAAGGTAAGGCAGTTTTATTTGTTTTTGCACTTTATTTTGTTGAGATTCCTCCTTCAGACACATATCCATGTTTTACTTTTGTTATGTATTTTTTTTCTTAATGAGAAAAAGCCAAAAAAAAAAAGGCCTTAACACTGTTGCAGTATTTCCCTATGGTATAGAAAACGATACTGAGTATGGATACTTTTTCAAGTATCGTATCGAAGCTGCTATTTCCAGTATCGTGACAACACTAGTACCTAGTGTTGTGGCACAGTGCTTATAATATAAGCAGTTCGTTCCACTCCGCTCTACGTTATGGCCATTCTATCGAGCAGCGTCCAGAGCAAAGCCACGTGATCACAACACTGCTTACAAGCGAGAGAAAGAGCAAGAGACCAAACACAATCCCTAAACTAGTGCTCTGAGAACTTTAACAACCCATTGACATGTCACACAAATTCAAAAACGTATGGGACAAAAACTTTACTTCCAAAAAAACTTTCTTAGGTGTTTCTTTCAAAAACTACATAAAAAAAAAAAAAAAAAAAAAAATGTAAATCTGAGAAAGTCCAAAGAACAATTTGCATTACTACACTTACGTGTTTGTGTGTGTATATTTGGCGATACCGATAAAGAGTACTTAATAAAAACAATTTAAAATTACAGGTAACAGCTTTAGTCATATAATTTAACAAAAAAGGTGCTAGTTTGGAGTTGAGAACATTTGTTTAAAATGAAAAGCATGTTGTATGCAACATATTACAGAACAAATAATACCTCTCAAACATTTTAATCTCCTGTTGGTACAATCAAATCAAATGTTGTAGGACTGTTTAAATCATTTAATTAACCAGAGTTCAACAGCAGTAATAATTTAAACTGATTTCGATTTGTGATTTAATTAAACATCATCATTGATCGGACATCTACTGTAAATACAAGTGCAAGCGGGCATCATTCGATCACTGAGATTATAGGGTTAATTGTTACATATGTTTCTAGTATTGCTATCTCCTGTCAGAAACGTTGATCTGACATTTCTCTGTATATATTCCTGTACCACACGGAACTTTAAAACACTTCTGTTATTAATGAAAACAGCTCCACAACTCTCAAAATTCTTTATTAGAGTCTGCGTCTCGGTACATGAAGTGTTTAGCCAAACAGTGTTTGTGTCGTTGGTTAGCACGGCTTAGTATGAGCGCTTGCATGTAGTATCAATCGGCTTCTTGTGCTCATTTTACTCATTTAAAGTTTCAGACAAAACTTCTTCCATGAACTCTTCAGTGGTATCGGTGCATCCCTAAAAATAAATAAAATAAAAACACCCAAATACAGACGAATAATTCAGCATTTAAAGTCAAGACCTGTCAAGTCAATACTAACGTTCCCATTACACAAGCTGTAAAGAGCGTGTTCAGAGCACTCCTGTGATAATAGACCTAAAGACTTCCTTAAATGCTAATCCAAGCCGCTCATATCAGTCGGGGTAAATCAAGCCTGAAATGAGTTCAGCCAGGCAGACTGCAGGTTTCCCCAGAACCAGAGCGGAACCCACCACTCTTCCCATTGTCCTAGGGTTGAATAAAGCTGAAGGAGGAACGAGGGGAACCCCCTCCTCAACATCTCCAATACGCAAATAAGAGAAATGGCTTAGAAGAGAAAGAGCCACAGCCATCAAACGGCTTTCTGCCTGCTCATCCTCCAGGACCATAAGGCCGGTCCCTTGGGAGATGAAGCTAAACAAATAAATGGGCAGCTGCTTTCAACTGCTCGCGGTTTCAAGCACTTGTGCAATTCACACACACGTCACGTGCACTTCGCCCATCTGATGAACGAATTTCATACCGCCGACAAGCGACGCGATCTCCAAGGTGATTCGTTTTCTTTTCCAAATCATCCGGAGCTAAAATGATTAGCGGCCATGGGGCTGGATAATTTCGAATGAGTTTTTTGCTCAATTGGATGAGTATGCAAATCGCCGAGGTCAAATATTGACAAGTTTCGGATGCGAATGTGGGAACGTAGTGATTGTACTCAAGCTATTGAGTTGTGTGCGTGTGTGTGTGTGTGTGTGGGGGGGGGCATTTAGGTCAAAGTAGGACCTTGAATGCTAAGGTTAGGTGGGGCTCAACTTTGAAGCCTGTTTGAGATTCACATTGGGAATCTACTTCTCTTTCAGCTTTTCCCTTATCAGGGGTCGCCGTTAAGGTCAGAGTAAAAGATGTGCAAATATTTTGATCGTTGGTTTTGCAAGTGTGTGTGCATGTGTGTGATCAACAATGAAAAAGCAACACACAGCAAGAACAAATCACACACATTGATTTGTTCTTTAATGACCTTGTCTACATGATGAAGTGAAAACCTGTGACTATCTGTCTGAATCCAGAATGGAGCTAAGTGTGAAATGCCGAGTTAGGTGTCTAGTTAGATAGCAGTTATCTGTGGTGGGTCAGGCAGGGCCAGACAACAGGTCCAGACTGCTAAAATGCAAACATGTCAGTGAAAGAAATCAAAATCCTGTTTCTGTTTTCTTGTTAAAAACCTTGCTGAGCATCTTTCATGAAGACGGATCATGTGGAGTTACTCCCCAACCACCAGGGAGACCATCAAAGCTCCACATTCAGAGCATTATTTGTCACTTAATATAACTTCAAAATGAATAATCATTCTAAAGGACATTTTTGACCATTTACGGAGTAGTGCAATCAATATAACATATTCAGGAATAGTGATTTTAACAATGAATAATGCGTCATTTTGACAGATTAGAGGTTCCACTTTATTAATCCAAGACTCATCATTACGTGTCAGTGCAGACGATTGTGTTAACAGAGAGTTCATGTTTGATGTTGCATATCTTACCATTACATTAGAATTTGTTAAGCGTTACTACATTAGAATTGTCATAGTCACTGTACCGTACAAACTGGGTTATTTTAAGATGGCTATTGGACACTTTACACTTTAAACATCTTCACTTTACATGGATCTTCACTTTACATGGATCTTCACTTTACATGGTCACTTTTTTGTATTTCGCTCATTTTATTGTATTTTTATCATCTTCACAGTTTTTCCTTGTTTGTATTCATATTTTATCTGTTTCTATTTATTTTGTATTTTATTGCATTTTCATTTCTTATTTTTTTATTGTATCTCTTTCTCGGATGCACCACCCCCACCCCATGTTTAAATGCTGGACGATTGTAAAAATACATTGCATTGCATATTGTAGCACGTATAATGTGTATATGACAATTAAAATTCTAAACTGCACATTGAAATACGTTTATTCAGTTCATACTACACATCTAAACAATCAGTGCATGTATGAAGCTATAAATCCACCCAGGCCATTATTTGAACTAGGTCTAAAGCCAATCCAAGCAATATTGGATCTATAGGCGGATCACACACTGGATTGTGGGCGAACCAATCACAGAGCGGAACACAGACACACACTTTCACTCACGCATGGCCGATTTCCTAAACTCCAGTTCTTCTGGACTGTTGGAGAAAAGTGGACATCCCAAACTACAATTGAAGATTAACTGGACCTCAAACTTACCGTATTTTTCGCCGTTTAAGACGCACAATTTTCTTCCCGAAAACAGAGTGAAAAGTTGGTGCGTCTTATACGGCAAATGCAGAGATCCGCGGAGCGCGGTCACCGCCATCTTAGTATGCAATACCGCGGACGAGAGAGAGAGGGACTTGTATTTTACTACAGTTTTTGGTTCAGAATTTTCTAGTTATAGATTTTCCTCCTTTAAAATTGGGTGCACTTTAAATGTCTTGAAGAAAAATAATGGTAAAACTGAGTTTTCCCTTTGATTACGATTATGATTATGAATGATTACTTGATGATCAAATTTTACTTTATATTTTCCAGTTGATTACAAATGAGTAATTACATTAATAGGCCTTGATTTACAGAAATAAAGAATTATCCCTGTAGCTGAATGTACTGCTCAATAAACATCCTTAGCTTACGAAGTTAAAAACTTGACTTTGAATTAGATTTTTAAGTTAAAAGTGTATCATTCGATGGTGGAGTTTGGAGAAGGGAATGTACTTTGTGGGCAGGATAAAGGAGGTGAAGAAGATTCAACTGCTGACACCCTCTGAGATTTCACGTTCGTGAATTAGTCTTTGTGAATCAACTTGTTAATCCATTCTCGTCTACGATCCTTCTCTTCTTGAACACGTGGTGCAATTGGACACCTAGAACATACAGCACCAACAGTCTCAAACTGGTTCTCCTTGCTGTGAGGTGATAGCGCTAATTACTGGACAGGCCCCTTCATATCTCCAAGATGATGTTCCCAACCCGACACTCAGTCATATCTGAAGACATTTTTTTTTTCAAAGCTTATAACGGATACATTAAACTCTGTCAGCACTTTGAGATTATCCAATGGAAAGTGAGTTATAAATAAAATGCATCATTATACATTTATTATTATTACTACGCCATCATGCCACCCTTATCAGTCACATACCGTTTTTAGTTTTCCTGATAGTTTGTTGTTTCGACTGAAAATTCTTGTCTGATTGGCTGAAACCATTCGTAACATTAGAAGAACATGCAAAAATCCCCGGCCGGCCATCAAACGTGGGACTTGAGCTCAGCTCCTCCTGTGAGGCTATCGTGCCGCCCTGGAACATATTTGTTGTAATAAAATTCAGAAAGCGATTCCAATAAAATCCTTGATATTTCCTGCAATTTAGCTTGAATCCATCTCTACAATCAGGTCCTGAATAGCGTCCTTATCTCATTTCTCCATGCGCCGGGCCTGATTGATTGATTTTTAATTTCATAACCAGTGAAATGAAAAAGTGGCCTGGTGGAAACCTCTGCTCTGGAAAAAATGATTCTCGACACGCCTCACATCTCCAGCTCAGACTGTCTTCTGATAATTCAATTTCCCTCCCACCAAATTAATAATATTAGCAGGGGGGTTTGCAACTCAACACAACAGCCAGCATCCGGCCAGTGGATCCCCGGTAGGCTTCAGTTGACGCTGAATTACACAGACCACACTGGGACATAAATCAACGGCTGTGAAAAATTCCTTTTCGCCAACTCCAAAGAGCTCATTGATTACCGATACAGATCAATGGCGGAAGGGCTCAGAGTCGCGACTACGGGAAGGCTTTTAAGAAGATTGTTAATTTCGTTCCCACTTGATATTTGAGCTGAAATGTCAGTTGTGGTCAAGCGTCAAGTGTGACCTTCCTCTCAAGCGCTGATGGATCAAAATCTAGTCCGTTGGGTTTGACACAACTAGACCCCCACATGCTCTTCAGGCTGCCCACTGCTCCTGGTCTGTGTGTGTAACTTTCTTGGATAATTAAACGCCGAGCACAATTTCCATATGGTCCCTAGTGGCCACATTGACAAGCTCACTCTACTTTACTGAAGCAGAGGTCGGCAAACAAATGGACAATCCCAGCCTTGGAAAAGAAAGCCAAGTGTCATGTGCTTGGATGCAGATAAAAGAAAAGCTGAATGTTGTCTTATGTAAAGTCTTGCCTGTGCCTGGGTGTATTTTATGCACTGTGTGCACTTCAAGTTCACAACTTTTGCTTATTAGTATGTGAGGGTTCTAACTCTTGAAGTGCTGCGTTTCCTAGCAACAGATTTTCTGGCTCTCCCGACTTACTGTCAACTGCAAGACTGTGCGGCCCCTGACAGATGACCTGACTTCGCAACACAAGACCCTGTTTGCTGAATGATTACCATGAAAGAAACAAGACATTTAACAAGCAGCAAAACACTCCAGTTCATTATTGTTATATCGCCTGCTTTTTATTGTAAATGAGCATTTCACCACATAATGAAGAACTAATATGAAGAAAAAGAAATTACAGGCACAACATAAAAAGACAATGTGATGTGAACATTGACGTTAGGTTTTGCCTTTTACTGTTAAAGCCCAATAAAAAATTAAGAACTAAAACACGTAGGTCAAAAAAAGCCACGTTGTTACATCCGTAAAAAATAACATTAAGGGTTAGTTATTTGAAAATAGATATTTTTAATCACATGCTTCACAAGACTTTTCTCATTAAAAGCTGCCCTGGGTGTAAATGAATTACATTAAGGCTATAAAATACCTTACATTCTTCACCACGACGTGCGTGTGCTTAAAGCAACGTGCAACTGTTCAAGAACATTGGAAGCTTATTAAAAAAAGCTCATTTTGTCAAGCGGAGAGCGATATTGCATAGAAAAAAAAGTTCATGTGACTGAAACTGGCATTTGAAAATTCTTTTACATTCTCTATTTCAGAAGCGAAGGGAAAGAAAAATACCATAAGTAATGTATTAGTTTTCATCTTCTCCAAACAAGCTGCTTCCCCTTCCCCCATTTCCACCACCCTAGGAATCTTCCGGAGTCTGCCAATGAGAGCACATTGGCAGCATTTTTTCCTAGATACAGTGCGTTACATGTCTGGGGTGGCTCCCCTCCTCTCCTCAGAAGAAGAGTTCAACACCAATCAGACGCAAGGCCACGATGATTCCGCATCGCAGCCTTTTCTTTCTGGCAAAGCGGAATATGGGGGTTTTCAGGCTTGTTATCCTCCAAGCGTGAGGGTGGCATGTGATGGCATGCGTGCTGCAAGACAATGGCGATTAAACCCTGACACGTGCGTTAAAACAGATTTGCGCGAGGTAGGGGGTGACGGTGAGTTGGGCTGGAGAAGTGCACGTATTTTAACCAGCCAATGCGCACCAGATGGTTTTAGCAACACTGTGGTTCTTTTACACTAGCAAAAGTGCATTTATTTTCTAAAATATCAAATTGTTGGAAAAAAAGAATGTTTCACTTAAATTGTTCCAAGGGAATAAACGCCATCAACAGCTTTGTTCTTGGGTTTGATGAGCACAAGTAAAGGACATCTTTGACTTAAAGCTAGTCAGGATAAAGTTTTTCTGTAGTACTTAAAACACTAAGAAGTACTTAAAAAAGTATGAATTAAAAAAAAATGTATAATGAATGAAACATGTCACATTGTGCAATGCAATGCATTTCTTTTCTCGTTTTTGTCATCTGTTGGCTACAACGAAAACTCAAAGTAGGACTGTAAAACTATCAACTTTTCCCCAGCAACTTCACCGTCTTTGAAAACCACAAGCCCCTGTCAGCGCTGCCATGATGCTGATCCAAACATGGAAGTCTTCTCAACCCAGACAAGAATTGACTTGAGGGGGTAAAACACAATTCAGCTGGACGGCACATTCAACTTCGACAGCTTTGAACCTTTTATGATGATTGGATGTAATGGATAAACCGTTGAATATTGGAGGGGGGGGAAGCTGGAATGGGGGATACAAGGGGGCTTAGGTGGTGGAATTCCATCTCAATCAACAAAAAAAAATTAAAAATCTGTATTCCGTGGTTAAACGGTGTCAGGGTTAATAAGAATTTGCGGTTTCTTCGTGCCATGAAATCAAACTGATTGTTTTTAACCCTTGTACTGAAACGCATTTCACACTCTTGGTACACAGATTGTCATGAGTGTGACAGTCTGCAGGTTTTTTACAGATGCTTTTCTCTAAGATAAGGTATAGATTGATAGAGGGCTTCCTAAACTACGCAGAGTAGATCCATATTTGAAGTTTGGGAGATGAATTTCCAACTGTTGGTGCATCTTATTGTTTTATCATTGATAAAGTGCATCAAACCACGCCGTTCGAAAATGTGGGTCATGCAGCTAGTCATCTTCTGCATAGCAACCAATGAGCAGCAGTGGTTTAGGACCAGCCTCCACACACACACACACACACACACACACACACACACACACACACACAAACGCACAAACATGTAGAAGAGGGGCTCTTGCAAAAACATGAAGAACTAAATTCATAAAAACCTGGCGTCCCCAGAGAATACATTTATCAGACAGTAGAGCGGACCAGAGAAGGCGAGGCGGACATTAATCAGCAGTACAGTATTTACATCCATATGGTGACAGATGGCTCAGGGGTGAACGATCCCACCCTTCTGAACTCTCGACTACCCCACATGGATGTGCAGAATAAACACACTCCTATATGTAAACCAGCACTGCTTTGATTCGACATTTCTAATCATCGTCATGCTTCTTAACATAGTGTGCTTTATAACCGACTGCAAAATAAGAAATTCAATCAGAAGTGTTTGATCTAAGAAAGCACGGATAATGGTTTCTTGCTGTTGCTAAAGAAACCAAGGCAGCTTTTGATGAAGGCTGTTTATGATTACATGAACCAGTTCATGTTTAATTAACTAGACGATGCTAAAAAAAAAAAAAAAATAAAAAAATGGAGTCGTACTCAGATCTCTCACCCCAGATGGAATTTAAAATGGGCGGTCTCGTGTTTGTGTCAAAGTGTGTTATTAAGAATTCACTGTAGCAACCGATGCTTTTTATAGAAGATCAAAGAGAAGAAACATTGTGACATCGTTCTATACGTCGAGTAAAAACATGCCACTCACATTGCCACGTCTCAAAAGCAAATTCACTTCACATTTATACTTGTGTGATCTGTATGGCCTTTTGGGGAAGACCGAATTCTTTTGAATTTTTAGACACCAAAACCATTTAATTCATAGCATTTATTAATCAAAAAAACAATTTTTTTTTCCGAAATGTAGATGCTGAGGCTTACTGCAAAGTCTCCAAAAAGAAATATGAGTCTTAAAATGCAATTGTAAAGGCAGACATCGCACGTCTGCACTAAAAAGGAAATTATAAAGCTCTTCAGCCGTGAGTCTGCAATTTATCCTCTAATGCAGCCATTAATGCGGCCTATCAGAAAACACTCTCGTGTTGCGAATGTGAAGTAAATCAAATTAACCTCAAGGTTTCCTCTGACCGAAAGGATGTAATTTTACATTTCAATTGACCAGACGCCTCTGTCTGCACGTAGAACAATAAATCACTAGTGTCCTCAATACCTCATTCAGATCTACTTTATGGAGACCGCACTGAAGTTCACCTCTTATTCTCGGCAGTCGCACACAGAAGAAAGTTCCTTTTCACTTTACATTCTGCACTCAATGACTAGAAACAGAAGCTAAATTTAACACGTGGACCTTTAGAACGAGTACAACTGAGGACATTTAATGAGTAACGGGGGAAAACATTTCAAAACCTGATAACAATACTTGTACGACGGAGCTTTATCCAACTCCCTACAGACAATTAGAAATGCACATAAGCTTTGTTTGATGCCCTTTGGCATGCGAATCCTGTAAATGCGGTAATTAGACTGGTAAACTGGAAGAATTCTTTATAATTTCCTCAAGAAAAAAGAAGATATCTAAGAGCAGCGTACTGTACGTTTAACACATGGGATTAGAATGTAATTATGGGGGATGAATAAAAATACGAAGAATACAGAAACGAAAATATGTACAGAATCCAAAAATACACTAATAAAATTATGCATACATAATTAAAACAGTTCTCCCATACATACATTTAAATGTACACAAATGTAGGCGTCTGTCTAATATAGAGCGAATATAGTTCATTCTAGTTCAAGATTTATATACAAAAAAAAAGATAGAAAGAAATAAAAAAAGAACCCAATCGAGAGCCAAGTTCGTGACCCGGTCGAGGTCTTTCTGTGTTGAGTCCGTTTTCCACCCACAGTCCAAAGACATGCGTTCATAAAAACTGGAGTTTGTAAAATAGCCTATGGGTGTAAATGCCTGGTGTAAGTGTCCTGCTCTGTGATTGGTTGGCCACAAAATCCAGAGCTTCAGCTCCATGTGACCAGCAATAGAAATCAGTACAGAAAATAAATGGACGCAAGTATGGATACTATATTAAGAATTAGTAAAGTATTAAAATTAACATTTAAGTTAATTGAGTCCAATTCATGAAAATTCAAATGTATTAATGCATATATTGACTGAACATAAACAGCTGATTTGACTGCTGTGCATGTGGTCGCTGTCCGAGGTGCTGAACTGCGGGATTGGTCTGTGCTATATAAAGTGGCCCTGCTTCCTGTTATCAGGCTAGTGACACGGAGGGACCTCATTAAACGCACTGACCGCAAACACAACACAAGATTTACAATCGCTGTGTTGTGCTTTAATACTGAACGCACTTAATCAAGTGTCTAAATATTGGTGCGTGGAAGAGAGAAAGTGTGTACAGACAGGTCGTTTAAACGAATTTCAATAGAAGTGTACGATTCAGCGCTAATTCATCCTTGTTCGTTCCCATGAGACACCAGACAGAAGCGGAATGCAATATGCCTGTTGTTTCCTGCTCTGACATTTTACATGCTCTTTCAGTGACACCAGCAGGAAAAAAAAAAGACCACCAGTTTACAAAATGCCCACCCTGTCCAACAGCCCAGACTGAATGACGGTATTCGCAGCACCAAACCAACTCGAAACCAGTGGAGCAAAAAAGGGGTTGACTGCAGAACATTGACATCCAACAACCCTCCAAAGAAAACCTGGAAATAAACCCACTGACAAGAGTTAAAAGAAAGATGCACTGCAGTAAAACAGAAGGAAAAAAGATATCAAGAAAATTCAGTATTGACACTGAACGACTCTATTAGCAAACTATAGATAGAAATCAAAAAGGTAACATAGATAATATAATTAAGTGTCTATACCATGAGTCTAATGACAGCAAGGCGATGCAAAAATTAAGTTGTAGTGGGTTTATTATTATGAACGTTGCTTTTTTTAACTACTCAATAAAAAAATAAATAAAAAAAAAGCATTTGTAGTCCAGCGTCACAGGTCACAGGTTCTAATCCCGGTCTGATGGGCTTCACAACATTGTCTTGATCGAGACATCGTCACACCATCGACAACTCATACCCATGCCAACTGCTCCGGGTTTGTGTGTGTGTAACTTTAAATGCAGGGCTATGTGTTCCTAGTGGCCATATTGACAAAATGCACTGACTTCACTTCATAAATTACGTGAACATTTACTTTAAGGCATTTGTAGTCTAGTGGTAGCAACCTCTTTACTAAAACTAAAATACCATATTTCTGCAAACATAAGCACCCGCTTTTTTCAATTTTAGCGGCTCAAAAATTTGCAGGGTGCTGTTATAATCGCCGATTTCAAATAGGCACGTAAATATAAGCTCAACGTTTTTCCAAATTTCACGTCAGGAACAATCACAAATGCAGTGGTGTGTGTGTGTGTGTGTGTGTGTTTCATTTCTTTTTTTAAATAATGGTTCTCGAGGCAGACATGCCAATACGTTTTTAAAACAGTACTGTATTAAGGGCAAAACACTGAATCCAATCCCCTCATTTTGAGAGTCCCTTCAAATAAAAGCATCAACCAAGTTAAGTAACTTTTACATTTCACAATATTAAACATCACTGTTACCAAATTGTGGTTTCAGAAAATCTGGTCAATCTCCAATTGCTAAACATTTTTGATATTTAACCATTTTTGGTGGGCGAGTTGATAGATGACAAATGTACGTGATTTGGAGCGAAAATAAATTACATGAAGCTCTGATCCAAAACCATCTCTCAGCAGGGTGTGCGCAGATAATAAAAATGCCCAACTGTACAAATCTGATTATAGTAATTCCTACAAATAAGCTACAAGCGGTTCTTTTAAAACATGGTAAAAGCTAAATTATTACACAAATAAACACAAATGTCTCTTTAACTGATTGTTTAGATTAATTCACGAGTGACAATGAGATAATGTGGCTTAAAATTGAGACAAAATCCGCAATTAGCTGCACACACCAACTTCTCGTCAAAATAAAAGTCACTTGAGTAGCATGTAAGCGTATTAGTCACAGACAACAATGTGAAAAGCCAGTACGATAAACCCGCACACGTCTGTGATAAACGGCTACTCCCAAAGACTCTTATGCAGAGAACCAATTATCTCTAGCATTTGCATTTGCATAATGAACAGAAACAAATCAGAGCTTTTTATGTATGGGACAGTGGATTGTCTGGTGTGTAAATAAATGCAGTCGTGTGAAGGGTGACAGCGCCTGGCACTAAAAGAAAAGACTGACCTTTTCTGAGGTTTGTTAGCAGTAAATAGCTTGTCATGTGCAGATATGAAATATGACGTTTTTTTTTCTGCACCAGAACAAATACTTAGGGATCACTGATAGGTTTATATGACTACACAGTGGCACCCCAATTTACAAAATTAATCTGTGCCGATGAAAGAACGCTAGGCGGGAATTTTGTTAGCTAGGCCACATTTTACATGTAATTCGTCTAATCTGTGCCATGACTTTATGAATTTGGACAAACATTTTTTACAAATAATAAACTATTGTTAATAAATGTAATAAAAACATGTTACGTAGTAGAGCTGCACGATTAATCGTTAATAGATCGCAATCTCAATTCTATTCCCTCGTGATCTTAATTCAGCATTTATACGATTCTGCAAACTCTCTGATCTACGATGAGCGGTTTATGTCAGACGGCCCGTCCGTGCCTTGTTCAAGTTTATTTATAAAGCACTTTTCTTAGTCCAACGCAAATTAGACTTTAATTTATTTTTTACAAGTTTGGTGGGCCGGATTAAATAGTAGTATTATTTTCGTAGCTCGAGTTTTCCCTTGAAACGACTTTTGTAAGTCGGGGAAGCACTGTTGGTCTTCTCAACATACTGGAAACGGACTCCGTCTGCACTAAATGACATGATGAACTGACCTGCATGAAGGAGCATAACGGTCTCGCACTTGCGGTGAAGAGCTCATAAAGCTTCCTCTTTGAACGGAGCACAGCAGGATGTGACGCTGCCCTGAGGTCCAACGCTCTGACTGATAAAGTCTGATAATGAGCTTCCTCTACACAGCTGAGTCACTCCATTCATTAACACCAAATTGGCGCCTGATGGAATATTCCAGCGTGTAAACTGCTACAAACCCATGAAATCGACATTCATTTATTGGCAGGAGCTGTATGAGGTCAAGCATGAGTACAGTCAATAAACTGTCTTATTCAAATTAGTTTTCATTATTTTACAACCAATTACTAAATCAGCAAATACAATGTATGTAACAAATAAACTCTTGTCAAAATTATGGATGCTAACAGATTTCATATTTTAATATGCCTAAATAAAGCAAATTTTTTTAAGATCAGAAAATGCGATACGTTTACTCTTCTTTTTTTTTCATGTGTGTGTAGATGTGTAGGAGTGTATTAACACACAAGACAGAAGTAACAGACAGGAGTATTATTCCAGAAATTTAAACTTTCAGAACCCTAAAATATTTCGACCTCCATAAAAATATCCTGTCAAAATTGTAAAATTAGAATGCATCAAAACACATGAAAAATATAATAATTTTAATCTCATTAAAATAAACTATTATGGAATATATTTTCATTTTAAGACATATACATCAGTTACATTGTAGTATACTATATCTCATTAAGATGTCTCATTTATAAAAAATTGCATTTATTTAAAGGCAACAACATACAAACTATACCGTTGTAAATGTACACAGAAGGCAGCAAATGCACTTGCATTATGAGGTCTGTAGTTGGTGTGTTATCCACGCTTCATATACCCAGACCCATATTACCTGTATATAACTGTACAGCGGGCTTTGAGTTTGACTCATTCCATATAGGGACAAATTGCTCATGTTTGTTGTTGCTTTGCATCAAAAACATATCTGACATATGTTTTAATATGATTAAAGTCAAATTAAAACATTCCACGTTTTACAATAGCAAAAAACAAGGCTTTAAATTGATAAAATTCTCACCAACAACTCTATACAGATAACCAAACGCCCCATGTTCATCATAAGTGAATGATGAATAAGAATAAGATGAATCATGAATAAGTGAAATAAAACTCTCGATAATGTGACGTTTTATACTTTGCTGCCATCTAGCGATCAGATTAAAACTTACAGTCTTGAATCAATACGTACAGATAATTAGGCTCAGGCATTTGAGACTCCGAATCTTCCGTTTCTGTGTCACGCGGAGCCAAGTTAAACATCGAATATTATTCGTTTACAGCTAATAAATGACTGTAAATAATCGACTAATTACTACAAGTCACAAATGTAATAAATCATGCCTTGGAGAATGAGACGACACTCATTACGGACGTGGGGCAACCTGGCTAGGCCTATTTTTCATAGTTTAGCATGTTTTTCAAGTCACGCTTTTTTCCGGTCACCTCAACGAGGGTGTTATCTCTTATAAAAACTAGTAATCTCCACTTGTTCTTAAAAAAATACGTCCGATCCAGGCAAAATGTTTGAACTCTTCACGTGCGTGAAGACCCACCTCACTCCGCTTCTGATTGGCTAACAATATATTTGTATTCAAATGAGCCAATCATCACGTTCGATTTGACGCCGAACACTCCAGACACACCATTGCTCTTGTAGTTATGCTGCCTCAGCTTCAAGCAACGCGGACAGAAAGAGAGAGAGAGCTGACATAACTTTGTGGTGAGAAGAAGCCGTTACGGTCATTTTAAGAAAAAATACGTTAGTACCGGAGAAAACCGTAAAAAAAACAACCATAATTGTTCTCAAGACAAAAATTTATTGATTAAAATATGTATCTTGAAACCCCTGGTGAAAGCGGAAAAACAGCTAAATGTATTGAGTAAAAGCAAATTAATTAGTTTTGTTACAAAACCTCTACGTCGTCGACGTCGGCTTCACCTCACATAAGGTCGGCTTCACCCACCTGTCTACATCATCAAATGTATTGTTTACGTTTGGCCTCATCACTTCCTTTTTGTCTGTGCTTTCAGTAAACACAGACTCTGTCTTCAGTGTACTCCTTTGTTTTTTTGTGTTATACTCCACCTCTAATAATTAAACCGTATTTACAATTTTACTCTCGCTCGCTCGCACGCATGCACGCACGCACGCACACTCACTCAGATTTTACAATAAACGATTCGATTGTTATTTTCAAAATATTTTAATTGAGATGCTTCTGTCCAAATTGTGAGCCTAGTGGCAAGAATATTTTATTTTAAAGAAACTATTTGTATTTGTTGGACAATATCTACATCAAGCATGCGAAACAGCAAAATGTACAAAATAAGGATCATACAAATAAGTGTCCGCAAATAAGCAATAATTACTTCTAAAGAAATGTGTTGACCTCTTTTACTTTTTAAAATGGTGTTTGTGTCTGCTATATAAAGTGTCTGCTATGGAACATTCTTTAAAGAATACAGAGCTCATGAAATGTTATCGTCTTTCTCCACAGTGTCTCTCTGGTTCCTAGAACAGCTTCCACAGCGTCGTATGATCCAGCTTAATAATCCTCTTCTCCGTGATCCTTGTGCAGATGCTACTACAGTGTCCTCATCTTGTCGTGCTTCATCTTCTCTGGCCTCGGCATGGATGCCCAGTGAAAGCTCCAAACGTCCTTGGAAAGCTTCCTGCTCGTCCCTCACAGTTTGACCTTCTCCAATCTGCTTGTCACCTTCTTCCCACCTCAACGTTTGCACTGCTTTGTCTGTGACCTGTCGGAATCCATCAATGAGTTTCTCCATCCGCTCAAGGTGCTGTGAACTTGCTGCTGTGTCTCCGCTCATCAATCTCTCCAGTTCTGTCACCATGCATTCTCTGAGGAGACGGATTTCCTTCTGCTTTTCCAAGAGTCTCAGTCTCCCAGTGTCTCTGTCAAGCTGGAGGACGTCTTGATGTCTCTCCATCTCGAATCTCTCCAGCTCAAACTCAATCCTTTCTTTTTGCATGCCAAGTCTCTCCATTTCCTTTATTTGGATGTCTTGTAATCTTTCCCCCAATTCATCTCTCATTTCTTCTATCCTCCTTTTCATTGACACTATCTCTTCGTTTAATGGTAGAGCATCTGTAGATGTTTTATCTGAAAAGTCAGTTTGTGTCGCTCGGTCTGATCTTTGTTTCTTCTCAGAAAGATCTGTATCTTCAGCTCCACTCTCCAAGGAAATATCACGTTTCTCAGCTCCTCGGCTCTGGGTTTCCATCCGCGTCTTTACAGTTCTCATCTGTTCATCAGTGCTGTTCTCTATTTGATGGAGCTCACTCCTTTTGCGTTCACAAGTTTGTGTGAGATGTTGCAATTCCTCTGTATATTGTTGGATACTTGTTTGCACTTTTTCCAGGCTTTTTCTTCTGTTTTGTAGGTTTGCCAAGATGTCAAACTTTTCTTCTCCGGCTTTCATCAGTTCCTGTTTGGCTTTCTGGAGATTGGTCTTTGTAACTTCAAGCATTGCAGTGGTGTACTCCAATTCTTCTCTCGTTCTTGCTAATCCTGCAATTTTGATGTTTGAATCATCATTCTTTGCGTAAGCTGTTTTTTCCTGTCGGGTAAAGTCAGTTTCAGAAGCTTTCAGAATGCTTTTGATGTTCTGCGTTGGTTCCAGACTGTCTTGTTTATCACTTGATATGGTCTTTGGTTGTTTTTGGTGATGTGTTGCAAATCCATCTGTTTCTTGCTTTTTCTCTAGTGTTCCGTCCCTTGGAACATCCGATTTCGTTTGATCGGGAGAATCCTGGTCTTTGAGAGTCTTTGCTCTCTGCCTCTTCACTCGGATCTCTTTGTCTAACATCTCCAATTCTGAAAAGGCTGTCTGTGTATTCACTGTGAGTAAATCCAGTTGTGAAATCTGAGTGGCCATTGCTTTGGTAATTCTCATTTTTTCCTCTATAATATCATCCATTTGTTTTTGTTCTTTTTCTATTGTGTTTTGGATTTGCTGCAGTAGAATCATGTCGTGTTCTAGGCTTTGATTGGCCATTTCAACTTCTGTTTTCAATGCTTGTAATTCAGCATTCTCATGTTCAACATGAGTTTTTCCAGTATTTTTTGTGCTCATTTCCATCGCTCCCAAATGGACCAGTAATTCAGGACCACTATGTTCACTTTTTACATTTTCATTCAGTATTACCGGTGGTTTATGAAGCTTGGATTTCTCCTGCTCCAACATTTCCTTCTCACATTTTAATTCTGCCATGGCATTGTTAAGCTCCTTCTGCTGTTCTTCTAACACGATTTGTCTGTTATCAAGCTGTAATTTCTCATCTTCGAGCGCAACCTTCATTTTTTCAATGTCATTGATTTGTCTCTGCACATCAGTTTGAACGTCATGTTCCTTAGCAGCTTCTGCTTCCATTTCAGTTGTGGCTCTAATTGTTTCAGAAAATGGTCTTTCCACTTTTATAATTGTATTTCTGTCAGTTTGTTTCAGATTTTCTATACATTTTATTTTCTCATCAAGACCTGTTTCTTTTTGATACATTTCATGTTCTTTTATACGCATTGCATCATTCACATTTTCCATCTCTGTGGACAGCTGAGCCACATTTAGTCTCTCTTGTTGCAGTTCTTGCATTATCAATGTATTGATTTCTTTTTGCTTTTCAAGGTTCTCACTCAGAATCTCATTCTCTCTTTTGCTTTTCTCCAGTTGATCATTTTGTGATTGTTGTAGTAAGATGTTGCTTTTCAGGGTGTTTTTCTGCTTCTCTGCTTCATCACGCATGATTGTGAGCTCTTCTTCCAGCTTCCTTATGCTCTCTAAAATCCTCTTGCTCTCTTTTTTGTCTATATCAATTTGTGTGGCCAGTTGTTTGCTTTTCATCTTCTCAATCTCTAGTTCTTCTGTAAGACTTTCGACATTTCCAGCATGAGCTTTTACATTCATTTTGGTCTTACCCAGGGAATCTTTTTCTTTTTGGTTTCTGAGCTTGTCGGCATTAATCTGCTCACTCTTTGTGTCTAATTCGGTTCTTTTATTTTCCATTTCATACACCGACTGAATCACCAGTTGCTTGTCATCTTCAATGCTTTGCTTCTTAAAGTCCACATCTTTGTTTTCTTCTAACATTTCCTTATATTTCTCAATGCCTGTCTTCTTGTCTTCGATTTTATTTTTTAGATGCTCACTAGCTTCCATTTCACTTTTGACAACAGCCCAAATGTTTTCCGCTGCTTTCTGTTTTTGTTTTTCAAATGTCTTTTTCTCAATCTCAGTTTGTTTTTTCTTAACGACATTGGAAAGCTCATCTGTCTCACTTTTCCTTCTTTCTGCTTCCCAGAGTTCTACTTTCTCCTTTTTATGTTGATTACTACTATCACTTTTCATGCTTTCCAAAACATCTTGTTCCTGTGCAATGTCATTTGCTTTGAATTGAAAATCTTCTTTTGGTTTTGTTATTTGTTCTTCAGTCTTAAACTGTATTTCAGCCTTCAACTGAACAGCTTCCTGTTTCTCTTTTGTGAGCTGGACTTTGATGTTTTCTTTGCTTTCTAACTGTTGTTGAGTCTCATCTGAAGTTTGATCCTCGTTTTTACAATGTTCTCCTGCTAGTTCATGAACACTTTGCTGTTGCTCCTGTTGAATCACTACAGAGTTCGCACTCTCAGTTTGCATTTCCATCGGTTTATTTTCAAGGTCACTTTGTTTGTCCTTAATCTCATTCTCTTTTTGGATTAGACTTTTCTTTTTGTGCTCTACTTTTTGTTTTTCAAGCTTAATCTCTTCATTTTGCTCGTGTAAATTAGCTTGCATTTTTTTCATGTGCTCCAGTTCTCTGCTGAGCTTTTCTTTCAGGGTTTCAATCTCCTTTTGGTCTTTTTCAAGCAGATGTTTCTGCTGTTCAATCATTTGTTTTTCTGTTTCGTTCCTCTCTATAGTTGATGCTTCCTTTTTTGTTGATTGTTGTATTGTGCGTATTGCAGACATTAATCCTTCTAGCTCACGCTTCTTCAAGGTTATTTGTTGCACAGTTTCCTCTAAAACCTTTGACTGTTTTTGAATTTCTTCTTTTGTCTGCACAAGTTGTTCACTTTTTAATTTAATACGGTTTTCCAATTTGTCACACTCTTGGTCATGCATTGTTTTCTCCAACTTTTCCTTTTCTGTCTCCTTTTCTTTCAGCTTTAAGGTGTCTTCTAAATCTGTCATCTTATTATTTAGATCATCAACCAGTTCCTGCAATGTGAGCAATCTTGCTTCTGCTTTACTCTTTTCTTTTTCCAGAATTTGGCAGTTGCTTTCCAGGTCGGTTTTCTGACTGATCAGAATGGCATTCATCTTTTGTAAATCCCTCTTCTCTCTTTCCATTTCATTAAGGGTGTCTTCCATTTTTTGGTGTTTATCTTGAAACTGAAATGCTGTTTGTTTCTCACTTTCTGGTTTTTCTATCATTTTGAGTAGTTCAGATTTCTCCTGCTCACATTCACCCATTTGGTTTTTTAAACTGCTCCTAATGGCCTCCATTTGTCTCTCCTCTCCTTTAAGATTGTGGGTTAATCTGTGTAATTGTACTTTTTTGTGAGTTAAATAATCAGTAACATTCAGGTTTTCATCACATTTTACCCCAGCGTCAGTTTGCTGCACAGCAGCTTTGTCGAATTGTTCGATTTTTCTTAGAGTATCTTTGGACTGCTCAAGCTCATGTCTTTCTTTTTTACACTCGTTTTGCATTCTCTGATATTCCTCTCTTTCAATTTCAATTTCAGTTTTAAGTTTTTCAAGATTTGTGATTTGGAGCTCCAACTTCATGTTTTCAATAATTCTCTGGGCTTCCAGATCAATGCGCTCTTTTTCTATCGCCTTTTTTATGTAATCCAGTTCATCTCGCTTTGCAATGTTTTCATAATTATTCTTCTCTATTTTGTGTATCCAATTGTTTGTTTTTTCCATAAGGTTTCTCAGTTCTTGCTGTTCTTTACTAAGTTGTTGTACTATTTCTTCTACCTTTTCTTTTTCTATTTTGACCTCCTCTAAAATGTGCTCCAAATGCTGTGCTCTCCCGAATCTTGTCTTCAGCTCGTTCTTTTCTGTCTCAATTGTTTCCATAATATTCTGGACGTCCTGTTGTTTTAGCTCCAGAATGATTTTCATCCTATTCAGCTCGTCTTTTTCTGTATTTAACTTTAACTGTTGCAACGCCAGTCCTGCTTGCTTCTTCAGAAGTTGAGTTTGAAGATGTCTCAGTCTCCCTCTTTCATTCAAGTCTTCTTGGTCTGGACTTCTGCTCATGCTTCTATCGCCCAAACTGTCTTCTTGTTCAGTCGTTCTTGTGTCTCCCAGTTCCTTGTTCTTTGTTTTCATCTCAGAATTTGACTCCTCTTGTTTTCTTTGCATTTTGTTCAAGATGGCTTCCATTTCTTTATTTTTTTCTTCAGGTTGGACTTTCGTACTTTCTTCCATTCCTTGAAATAAGTTGAGTTCAGCTCTCTCGTTTTCATAATTTTGTCTGCAAATTTCCATTTCTTCATACTGTTCATACTGTTCAAGGATGTCTTCGTCAAATTCTTTTAGATTGCTCTTCTCTCTTTCAATTTCTTGTCTTGATGTTTCAATTTCTTCTCCTTGCAGATCAGGCTCTGATTCCTGCCTTTCTGAACTCAGTATTTCGGGAATTACAAAATGTTTGTCATGTTCTAATATTATTTCATATTGCTCTGTTAAAGAAGTAATCTTTTGTTCAGGAGTTTCTGGGATGCCCATAATTTGTTCAACCTCTTGCTCCGAGATTATATGTGAATCACCAATTGATTGTGGATACTCTGAAATGAAATTTGTTTCAACAATGAAATCTAAACATTGTTCCTTTTGTTCTTCTTCTGACTCAATTGTCTCTTTGTGTATTTCACTTTCAGTTTTAAGAAGTTCTTTTTCCGCTTGCCACTGAATTGTAATTTCTTCTCTCATCTGGATTGTCTGAGGTTTGTTCGTTTGTTCTATCGTCTTTCTGATATTTTCATCTAGTTCAACAGTGTTAACTGTCTGAATCTGTTCCTGAAGTGCGTTTAACTCTTGTCTTGCCTGGTTTAGCTCAAGTTGTTCCTGCTCAACATTCAGTTTTAGTTTCATGATTTCATTCTTTTCTTGTTCAAGACTTTGTCTTTCTTCTTCCATCTTCTTCAATTTAATTGCATTATCTTTTGTCTGTATCTTGACTTGATCCTCAAAATCGTCTATTTTTGTCTGTAATTGTGTCAATTCATGATGAATTTCCTCTTTGTTTTTCTTTAAACTTGCTTTTGTATTCATAATCTCTTGTTTCTCTTCATTTAAATTTCTGATGTTTTTCTCCAAATCTTCTTTTTGCTTTGTTATTTCTTCACAAATATTCAACATTTTTTCTCTTTCTTTTTGAATTATGGCTTCCATTTCCTTCAGTGCATCATCTTTGTTTTGTAAATCATTTTCCAATTTTCTTTCTTCCTCGTAGTTCTTTTCTAATTCACTTTTTTGTTGATACAGAAGAACTTGTTCCATAGAAAGCTGTTCTCTTATTTTGTCAAGTTCTAGTTTTTCTGAAATTTTGCATTGTTCTATGTCGTCCAGTGATAATTTTAAGGCCTCATTGCATATTTCAATAGCAAATTGTGTCAAGTTGATTTCCTGCAGTTTCTGCTCTAGTTCTTCTCTCTCGGCTTGAACGTTCTGAATGTTGGTCAATAATTCAGTTTTGATCTTTTCCAAGTCTTCTTTTTCTTGGTCAAGTGTCTCTCTGTCATTCCTCAGCTTCTTCCTGTCTTTCTCTAACAGTTTTTTTTCTTTTTCAAGTTCACTTTGTATCTGATCAAGTTGTTTCTGTTGCTGTAATGTATTCTGGATCTTGTAAAGTTCATTCTTCTCTTCCATCATCTTTCTCATGTCATCATCAAGAATCTGTCGTTGTCGTTCTAGTTCAGCAGACTTCTCCAGAAGAGCAGTTGTTTCTACCTGAATCTGGGTCATGTTTTCTTCTAGATTTTGTTTCTCTGTATGAATCTGTTCCTGAAGTGTGTTTAACTCTTGTCTTGTCTGGTTTAGCTCAAGATGTTCCTGGTCAACTTTCAGTTTTAGTTTTGTAATTTCATCTTTTTTCTTGACAAGACTTTTTCTTTCTTCTTCCATCATTCTCAGTTTTACTGCATCATCTTTTGTCTGTTTCTTGACTTGATCCTCAAATTCGTCTATTCTTGTCTGTAATTGTGTCGATTCCTGAAGAATTTCTTTTCTGTGTTTGTTTAGAAGTTCTTTTGTTTTTATCATCTCTTGTTTTTCTTCGTTCATGTTTTTGATCATGTTTTGCCATTCACTATTTTGTCTTTTTGTTTCTTCATATAACCTGGCAATTTCTTCTTTTTCTTTTTCCAACATGGCTTTGTTTTCCTTCAGTGCATCGTATTTGTTCTGTAAATCACTTAACAGTTTTCTCGTTTCATCAAGTTGGTTTTCCAGTTCACATTTTTGTTGGTTCAGAAGATCTTGTTCCATAGAAAGTTGTTCTCTTATTTTGTCAAGCTCAAGTTTTTGTGAATTATAGCATGTTTTCTGTTCTTGAATGTCATCCATTAATAATTTTAAGGCTTCATTGCTTTTGTCAATAGCACATTGTGCCAAGTTGATTTCCTGTAGTTTCTTCTGTAGTTCTTCTCTCTCGACTTTAATGTTCTGAGTGTTGGTCAATAATTCAGATTTGATTTTTACCACGTCGTCTTTTTCTTGATCAAGTGTCTCTCTGTCTTCCATCAGTTTCTTCTCGTCTTTCTCTAAATCATTTTTCTTTTCTTCAAGTTTCAGAATTTCACTCTTTTTATCTTCTAGATTTTGTCTTTTTTCTTCAAACATCTTCAGTTTTACTGCATCATCTTCTGTCTGTTTCTTGACTACATTCTTAAAGTCGTCTGTTCTTGTCTGTAATTGTGTTGAATCCTGATGAATTTTCTCTCTGACTTTATTTAAACTTTCTTTCGTATTTATAATCTCTTGTTTCTCTTCATTTAATTTTTTAATCATGCTGTCCAGTTCGTCTTTACATCTTGTTGTTTCTTCAGAAACATTCATTATTACATTTCTTTCTTTTTCCAAATTGGCTTTCAGTTCTTTCAATTCCTCCTGTTTGTTCTTTAAATCACCTTCCAATATTCTAATTTCTCCACATTGGTTTTCTAATTTCCTTTTTTGTTGATCCAGAAGATCTTGTTCTAGAGACAGTTGTTGTCTGTTTTTATCAAGTTCTAGTTTTTCATAATTATTGGATCTTTTCTGTTCTTCAATGTCAGCCATTGATGATTTTATAGCTTCTTTGCTTTGTTCAATAGCACATTGTGCCAAGCTGATTTCATTAAGTTTCTTTTCGAGTTCTGCTCTTTCGACTTGAACTTCATGAGTGTTGGTCAATAATTCAGATTTGAGCTTTTCCAAGTCTTCTTTTTCTTGGTCCAGTGTCTCTCTGTCATTCATACGTTTCTTCTTGTCTTTATCTAAATCATTTTTCTCTTCTTCAAGTTCTCTTTGTATCTGATCAAGTTGTTCTTTCTGCTGCTGTAATGTAATTCCTTCATTCATTTGGTTTTCATGAAGTTCATTCTTCTCTTCCATCATCTTTCTCATGTTGTCATCAATAAACTGTTGTTGTCGTTCTAGTTCAGCAGACTTCTCCAGAAGAGCAGTTGTTTCTGCCTGAATCTGGATCCTGTTTTCTTCTAGTTTGTGTTTCTCTGTTTGAATCTGTTCCTGAATTGCGTTTATCTCTTGTCTTGTCTGGTTTACCTCAAGATGTTCCTGGTTCACTTTCAGTTTTAGTTTTGTAAATTCTTCTTTTTCCTCTACAATACTTTGTCTTTCTTCTTCCATTTTTTTCTGTTTTACTGTATCATCTTCTGTTTGTTTCTTGACTTGATTTTCAAAGTCGTCTATTCTTGTCTGTAATTGTGTTAATTCCTGATGAATATCCTGTCTGTCTATCTTTAAACTTTCTCTTGCATTCATAATCTCTTTTTTCTCTTCATTTAAATCTCTGATCATGATCTCTAAATCTTCTTTTTGTCTTGTTGTTTCTTCAGAAATACTCATGATTTCTTCTCTTTCTTTTTCCAGTAGGTCTTCCGTTTCATTCAGCACATCTTCTTTGTTCTGTAAATCATTTTCCAATTTTTTTATGTCCTCACACTTCTTTTTGATTTCACGTTTTTGTTGATCCAGAAAAGCTTGTTCCATAGAAAGATGTTCTCTTATTTTATCAAGCTCAAGTTTTTGTGAACTGTTGCATCTTTTCTGTTCTTCAATGTCGTCCATTGATAATTTTAAGGCTTCGTTGCTTTTGTCAATAACACTTTGTGCTAAGTTGATTTCCTGTAGTTTCTTCTTTAGTTCTTCTCTTTCGGCTTGAACGTTCTGAGTGTTGGTCAATAATTCAGATTTGGTTTTTTCCAAGTCTTCTTTTTCTTGGTCAAGTGTCTCTCTGTCTTTCATCAGTCTCGTCTTGTCTTTCTCGAAATAATTTTTGTCTCTTTCAAGTTCACTTTGTATCTGATCAAGTTGTTCTTTCTGCAGCTGTAATGTAATTCCTTCATTCATCTGGTTTTCATAAAGTTTGTTCTTCTCTTCCAGCCTCTTTCTCATGTCGTCATCAAGAATCTGTCGCTGTCGTTCTAGTTCAGCAGACTTCTCCAGAAGAGCAGTTGTTTCTACCTGAATCTGGTTCCTGTTTTCTTCTAGTTTGTGTTTCTCTGTTTGAATCTGTTCCTGAATTGCGTTTAACTCTTGTCTTGTCTGGTTTAGCTGAAGATGTTCCTGGTCAACTCTCAGCTTTAGTTTTGTAATTTCACTCTTTTCATCTTTTAGACTTTGCATTTCTTTTTCAATCATTTTCAGTTTTACTGTATAATCTTCGGTCTGTTTCTTGACTCGATCCTCAAATTCGTCTATTCTTGTCTGTAACTGCGTTGATTCCATATGGATTTCCTCTCTGTCTTTTTTTAGAAGTTCTTTTGTTTTTATTATCTCTTGTCTTTCTTCGTTGATGTTTTTGATCCTGCTTTGCACATCATCTTTTTGTCTTTTTATTTCTAGAGAAAAACTTGCAGTTTCTTCTTTTTCTTTTTTCAACATGGCTACCATTTCTTTCAGTGCATCTTGTCTGTTTTGTAAATCACTTTCTAATTTTCTAATTGTTTCAAATTTGTCTTCAAATTCACTTTTATGTCTATCCAGAATATCTCGTTCCAGAGAAAGTTGTTCTCTCATTTTGTCAAGTTCTAGTTTTTCAGAAATATTTGATCTTTTCTGTTTTTCAATTTCATCCATTGATAATTGTAAGGCTTCGTTGCTTTTGTCACTGGTGCCACATTGTGTCAAGTTAATTTCCTGTAGTTTCTGCTCCAGTTCTTCTTTCTCGGCTTGAATGTTCTGAGTGTTGGTCAGTAATTCAGATTTTATTTTTTCAAATTCTTTTTTTTCTTGGTCAAGTGTCTCTCTGTCTTCCATCAGTTTCTCTTCTACTTTCATAATTTTACCTTTTTCATCTTCAAGACTTTGCTTTTCTTCTTCAACCATCTTCTGTTTTACTATATCATCTTCTGTCTGTTTCTTGACTCGATCCTCAAATTCGTCTATTCTTGTCTGTAACTGTGTAAACTCCTGATGAATTTCCTCTCTGTCTTTCTTTAAACGTTCTTTTGTATTCATAATCTCTTGTTTCTCTTGATTTAATTTTCTGATCTTGTTTTCCAAATCTTCTTTTCGTCTTGTTGTTTCTAGAGAAATACTCATTATTCCTCCTCTTTCTTTTTTCAATATGGCTTCTATTCCTTTCAGTTCTTCTTGTCTGTTCTGTAATTCACCTTCCAATTGTCTAATTTCTTTACTTTGACTTTCCAATTGACTTTTTTGCTTATCTAGCAGATCTTTTTCCAGAGAAAGTTGTTCTCTCATTTTGCCAAGTTCTAGTTTTTCAGAATTATTGGATCTTTGCTGTTCTTCAATTTCATCCATTGATAATTTTAGGACTTTGTTACTTTTGTCAATAGCACATTGTGTCAGCTTTATTTCCTGTATTTTCTTTTCCAGTTCTTCTCTCTCGGCTTGAATGTTGTTCAATAATTCAGATTTGAAGTCTTCTCTTTCTTGGTCAAGTGTCTCTCTGTCTTCCATTAGTTTCTTCTTGCCTTTCTCTAAATTTGTTTTCTCTTTTTCAAGTTCACTTTGTATCTGATCAAGTTGTTCTTTCTGCTGCTGTAATGTAATTCCTTCCTTCATCTTAATTTCATAGAGTTTGTTCTTCTCTTCCAGCCTCTTTCTCATGTCGTCATCAAGAATCTGTCGCTGTCGTTCTAGTTCAGCAGACTTCTCCAGAAGAGCAGTTGTTTCTGCCTGAATCTGGTTCCTGTTTTCTTCTAGTTTGTGTTTCTCTGTCTGAATCTGTTCTTGAAGTGTGTTTAACTCTTGTCTTGTCTGGTTTAGCTCGAGATGTTCCTGGTCAAAATTTTGTTTCAGTTGTATCAATTCTGTTTTGTTATTTTCATGTTGTATTTGGAGGTTCAATGTAAACCTCTGGAGTTCTTCCTTTTCATTATCAATGGTTGCTTTAAGCACAATAAGTTTTAATAATTCACTTTCCATCTTTGAGTTCGGTTCTTCCAAACCATGTAATCTTTCTCTGTTTAGCATTGTCGTTTGTTCATCATAATCAACATTTCTCTGCATCTCACATTTTGTGTTCTGTAGTTTGTTTTGTTCTTCCAGCAACTTTTTTCTCTGAGCATCAATTTGTTCTAGTTCTCTAACAAACGTGTTTCTTAAATCAGCCTCCATAGTTTGCTTTCGTTTTTCTGCATCTTGTCTGATGTGGTTCAAAAAGTCTCTTGCTTTTTCCAACTCTTGCCTCACCAGGTCTTCTTTTTCCATGCTTTCTGCAATCTGAAGCTGTAAATCTTGCCACTCTTTCCGTAACTCTAGTTTCCATTTTTCCATTCCATGTGCTGCATAATTAGTTTGTTCTTGAGAGTGTAATTTCATTATAAGGTCTTGCTCTTCTTCCGTTTCAGTAGCACATTGTACCGTCTTTTCAGCTTGTTGACCAAAAACTGCTTGTTGTAAGAGTAATTCTTCTTTCAAACGTTCTATCGCTTCTCTCTCTACAATCAGCTCCTCTTTTGTTAAATTCATCTCATATGTTGCATCGGTTTGAACTTGAACATGTTTAATCCGTGATGCATTTTTCTCTTCCGATATTCTATTCAATGTTTCGTGTTTTTCATTGTCGGCCTGAAATTGCTTTTCACTTTTTCCTAAACAGATTTGATCATTTTCTACTTGCTTTTCTTGCAGTTGTAAGTTGCTTATTTTCTTCTCAGATGTATCTTTTACACCCTCCTTTGTTTTCCTCTGGTTGTGATTGTCTGTTAAAATTGTCGTTTTATTTTGTTCCATTTCTTTTCTTCTTTCTTGTGTTTCAGTCATGGTGAATTTTTGAACTAAATGTCCTTCTTCTTGGCTCCTGGCAGATTGATCCTGCAATAGATACTCTGTGTTTGCATTTATATACATTTTTTTTAAATTCTAGTTTGATTCATTGGTTTATTTTTAGACATCTTGTAAATATCATAATTTACAAACAACATTTATTTATTTGTATACATATTTGTTAGAATGTTAAAGGATTTCTAATAAATTAATACTGTAAGATATGTACTATATATATATATACACACACTTTTATATGTGTGTGCGTGTGTGTGTGTGCGTGTGTGTGTGTGTGTGTGTGTGTGTGCGCCATGTGTCATGTATAATGAGAAAATATTACACACAGATATTTATTTGCTGCAATTAGAGATTAAATCAGAATACAATGACATTCATGTAAATTAAAATAAAAACATATATTAAACCCACTTCTATTGTTAAAACATTAAATAATATACCCCTCTCTATGCTAATAAATTATTCACAGATACTATCATAATTGACTTTGCAGCATTGAAATAAAGAAACTTAATCAGACAGCATGTTAACAATGAAGCACAAACTTAAATAAAATAAGGATATAATACGTTATTATTTGCATGTTTGTATCTGTTTTTTATTTTATTTTACACCTGTTAAAAGTAAATTTTCACTTACCTTCAAATTTGTGCATTGATTAAGACTCAGTACTGAGACTCGGATTGCTTCTACTTTTTCTTGTTCAACGTCTTCCGAAGTCACGTGCAAATCCACTCTCATTTGTTCCACAATGTTTTTTTCTTTAATTGTTTCTTTCAACTTCTGCTGCAGCTCTTCTTTTGGTCGCAAGATCGAGATTTTCAGACATTCAACTTCAGTTTTTTCTCTTGCAACGTTTTCCTCTCTGTGTTTTATCTCGTGTTGCCTTTGCTGAGCTTCCGACTTCAATAACTGTATCTCATCCTTGTCTTTGTTCTTCTTGTTCTTGTTCAGATCAACTTCGTATTTTAGACAGCGCAGCATTTCTCTGATGTGTTCAATCTCTAGGATGAGCTTATGCATCTCAGCATTGATTTCATCTCGGTCTGCGGCTTCTGTTAGGTTTCTGGACAGTCTGTTTTCAAACTGGTATTTTGCATTCCATACCATTTCTCTAGTTGTTTCTATCAGGTTGATTAGGTAGATTACAGTGTGGTTCAATTGTTCATTTTCTTCTGAAACACTTTCCACCATTTTGTTCTGAAACTCTTCTGTAGCTCGATGGATTTCATCTTTAACTTTTTCCAATTCTTGCTTTTGCTTTTCCGTTTCAAGACGTTTCTCTTCCATCTCATCTTTTGCCATTTGAATCTCCATTTTCATTTGTTCCATTTGGTCTCGCTTTCTTGTGGACAGCTTAATCCTCTGTTCAAGATCTTTTTTCTTTCCCTCCAATTCTTTAGCCATCAGCTCCATTTCCTCAATTTTACGTTTGGTCTTCAGCATCTTGCTTTCCAGCTCCTCTTGTTGTCTTTCTATTTCATATTTAACGCTCTGCATTTTCTCCATTTCTTCTTTCATCAACTCCATTTGTCTTTCAACGTCATTTTTGTCTCTCAATATCTTCTGTTTTGTGTGTTCCAACTCGTTTCGCTCACTTCTTGCTTCCAATAATCTTTTCTCAATGTCTTCTTTTTGCCTTTGAAAGTCAGCAGTCATCTGATCAAGTTTCGCCATCGCCCTCCTTGTGTCTTCTATTTGATTGTCAATATAGCTTTTCTGTGTCATTAGCTCTTTTTTTGTACGTTCAATCTCACGCATCTCCTCATCAATGGCTTCCTTCTTTCTCATTAGCATTTCCGTTTCTTTTTTTATCTTCTCCCATTCCTCCTGCTCAGCCTTTTCCACCTCATCCCACAGCCTCTGTATCTCTGCTCTCACTAGGTTCATCTCGGACTTGGCCTCCTCATAAGCATCTTTTTCTTGAGTTGTTGCCGCACATATTTGTTCTAGGTTGTTTCTCTCATTATTGATATATTCTCGCATTTGTCTCAAAGTTTCCTCTTCAAGCTTTGCCGCCTCTAGTCTTCTGGCAATGTCGTCTCTCTGTTTCTGGATCTCCATCATCAGAAGTTCCCGGTCCTCCTGCAGCATTTCTCTAGATCTGTTTAGAGTTTCTCTCTCCGTACTTTGTTGACTCTGAATGTTCTCAAACTCTTCTCGTTGTCGCTGAATCTGAGCATTGAGCTCTTCCTCATTTCTCATCAACTCGTACTTTCTTCTATCGAGATCTGTTTTTTCATTCTGAACCTCGCTATGCATCCGCCTCAGCTTGTCCTTCTCAGCAGCCAAAAACACGTCTTGTTCCTCTTTTTCTTTTTGCAGTGACTTTTTTATTTTTTCAATTTGTTCTCTTTCCTGATTTGCGTCATCTAACAGCTTTTGTAGACTCTCTTTTTCACATTCCATATTGTGTAATTTGTATTTGATGTTTGCCATCTCTGAATTCTTTTGCTCTAATTCTAGTAACCTTGAGTTGATTTCATCTTTTTGCATCAATGCCTCTGTTATGGTGTCACACCTGGTCTTTTCAAACTCTTCCACTTGTTTGGCTAAGATCTGCTCAGCCTGTTTCACCGCAAGCCTGGCGTGATATAGCTCTTCTTTATTTTGCTCCAGTCTGTTGTTGATCTCTGCTTGCTGTCTTATCAGCTCGTCTTTTATGGTAATAAGTGCTCTTTCACTTTCTTTAATCCTTTCTTGGTTTTCAATAATGTGCGTTTTCTCGTCTTGTATCTGCTCTACAATTTTTCTCAACTCTGCTTGCTTTGATTCAGCTTCATTGATTTTTTCGATAGCTGCTTGTTTCTCATCCTCTACTTGAGCTTTCATTTCATCCAGGCCTGTTTTCCACAGCAGGACTTGAGCTTTGCTTACCTCCATATTTGTTTGGGCTTTTCGGACCTCGTCTCTTAGCCGTTCCAGCCATTCTATCTCAAGTTGAGTTTTTTCTCTGAGTTTGGCCTCCTCGTTCTTCGTTTCACACCACTTGCTTTCCATTTCCTCTTTTATTTTGATCAGTTTGCTTTTTAAAAGCTCGCACTGTTCTGTCTCTCTTCTCACAACGTCTCTTGTTTTTTCTATTCCTTGCCTCTCTCCCTCCAATTCAGTCTTGAACTCATCCATTGCTTCTTTGGCCTTTTGGATCTCCTCAAACTTTTTCTCGATTTCTTCCAATTGGGTTTGAATTTCAGCTCTCATTTTCTCATTCTCTTGATGTGTCGCCTCCGCACTCGTTTGGTTGGATTCTTTAGTTCTTATAGTCCCGTGATGGATTCTCTGTAGTTCCTCTCTGTCCCTTAGAACTTCCTCCTGCATCGTCTTCAGCTTTTGTTTTTCTGATATGATTTCTTTGCTTAACTGTGTCGTCTTTTCCCTCTCTTGTCTGGCCTCTTCTCTTATTCGAACGCTTTCTTCCCTCTCTTTAAGCAAGTTTGCTTTCTGTGCATCACAAGTCTTCTGTATCTCCACTCGTAAGTTATCCAACACATCTCTTTCTCTTTGTAGATCAGCTCTGTTATTCAACTGCTCTGTTACCATGTCATGTTTCTTCTTCTCCATTTCCTCATTAGCTTTTTCTAAATCTTCATTTTGTTTTTCCAAACTGGTTTTATATCTTTGCATTTCAATTTTCAGAACATCTAGTTTCTCGTGCTCTCGTTTTGTCTCTTCTGCTCTCGCCTCCACATGGATAAATTGACTTTGAATGTCCTGCTTGGTCTGCTCAAGCTTCTCCCATTCCCCTTTGATCAAATGGTGGTTCATTTTGAGTTCTTCTTTGTCTTTCTCAATTCCACGGATCATTTCTTCTATTATTTGTGCTTTTATTAAACACTCTTGCCATTTCTTTTCAATCTGGTCTTTTTCTCCAAGCATCTGGTTTCTCAACTGGCTGATTTGTTCATGCTCTTGTTTTGCATCATTTCTCCTTCTTTCGACTTCTTGTAGTTCTCTTTGAAACTTATCGTGCAGATAGTTCAGCTCTTCTTTTTCTTTCTGTATTAAAGCTGTCCTTTCAAGTCCTTCTTTCTCCGTCTCATGCCACCGTTGCTCTATTTCCGCCTTCACTTGTTGTAGATCAAGTTGCATTTGCTCTAACTGATCACTCTGTATCTTGATGTCCTCTTTTCTTCTGTCCATTTCTCTTTTTTCCTCCTCTAACTCACCTCTCATCTTCTCCAAATCACCTTTGGTCTGATATATTTCTTCCGACTTTTCTTCCATCTCATTAATCTGAATTTGAATGGTGCGTTCTGTTTGTTCCATTTGTTCCTTCTGGCTGTTAATGTTTTTGCGGTTGGTCTGCAGCTCTTGCTTCTGTTTTAAAATTCCACATCGGAATATTTCCAAATTCTGTTTTTCTCTTGTGATATCGACCTGATTTTGCTCAAGAATGTTTTGCTCAGTTTGGAGTTCAGACTTAATTTGCTCAACACACTTTTTTTCTCTCGTCATCTCCTCTTTTACCCCTTCCATTTTCTCATAGACAAGGTCCATCTCAGCCTTTATTTGGGTAATGGATTGTTCCAGTTGTCCCTTCTCAGCAGTTAAACACGTGATCTCCTCGTGCTGCTGCTGAATCGTTTGCTTCATTTGTTCCATCCCGTCTCTTTCTTGCTTAGTTCCATCCCAAAGTTTTTCAATCTGCTCAATTGCACGCAATGTCTCCTGTTTTCTTCTCTTTAAAGAGTCTTTTCTCTTCTGGATTTCACTTTGTAGATGGCCATTTTTGTCGTTGTGTTTCTTTTTTTCTCCAGAAGGACTTCTAGGTGGACTTCTTATATCTGTTTGTGTGTGTTTGCTGTTGTGTTGTCTCAACTCTGAAACAAAAAAAAAAAAAGATTCATATTACATAAAGCAAGTAAACAGGCTATAAACGCAGGTTAAAAACCATCTATTGCTTGAAAAATATGAGAATAATACAAAATGTATTTGGTGTTTTTTAAAATGGAATATTAGCCATTGACATGCCGTTAAATCTTAAAACAACTTTTTTCTTAACATATCTCTGATTGCTGTCTTACTTGACAACACAAGTATTAAACAAGCTTATGCCCAAGTCATTTTCGGGTTTTTTATCCAAATTGCAAAATAATATGTAATGCTGGGCGGCACGGTGGAGCAGTGGGTAGTGCTGTCGCCTCACAGCATGGAGGACAGCTTGAGTTACGGAGAAAAGTGCAAGCTTTTAAATGAAAAGTAAATGACTACTTCCTTCATCAATTTGTATTTAAAATACTTTTATAATTACTCTGTCTGAGAAGAAGGTTAAATACTCATGTCAGGCCTCTGAGGGCGTCGAGGAGATCCAAACACAGAGGGTAGGTACAATTAATCTACTTAAAGGGGTTTTAATCACAAAACACAAGGACACAGGACAACACCAGGTCAGGCGGCGGAGTCAAGGATGTTGCCGAGGGGAATTGTGACAACTCAAGTTCAAGTTTTATTTAAATACTCAATAATTAACTTTACAAAAATTCTTAAAATTTCTATAAAACTTTTAAATAATTAAAAATAAAAAACATACCAGTAAAACATGAAATAGTTTAGCCTTTTAGCTTTCTGGGGCATCTTTATTACGTTCTATAATAATTAAAGTTATTGGTAGGAAATGTAACCCTTTAGGTAAGAAGCAAAATTCCTGAATAAACCAAAAACATTCTGCAACCATTAATGCGTCCAAAAGACGAATATATATATTTTTTAAATATAACGCAAGTACGTACATGATAAGTACCTGTAATTAAAATACCTAAAAAAATGAAGAGTAATTTGTTTCATTACTTTTTCAGTGAAAATGTATTTTAATTACGTATAGTAACGTGTTACACCTAACACTAGCTCCACGTTACACAGAAACTGGTAGAGATGGATGGATGGATAGATTGGTAATTGTGACAAAATAAGCACGTCTAACCTAAATCTTGAATTAGTTCGGGCTCTGTCATCCTCAAGATCAGATGGAAGGGCACTCTGTTTTGGTCTGGCCCTCTTTCCAAGGCTTCGAACAGGAGTCTCATGGCAAACTGCTGGGTGGGAGCAGCCTGCACTTTTCCCGCAGCTCCTTCATGAATTAGGCTCTGGGAAATTACAGCCTCTGCGATTTCATCCACCCGGGTTGCCCTGGAAATGATTTGCTCCCTGAATTCCTTCAGAAAGTCCCCAACTGTTGAATACATCAGTTAATGAATTATTTTAAAAATGATGATTATAAAAAATAATTTTAACAATTTTAACAAAAACGTTTTTTTTTTACCATAGTCTCTAGTTTGTTCCATGGCTGCCTGTTATGTCTTTGCCCTGGTGTAAATTCTGAAATGTAAATACGGTAGATACATTATTAGTGCATTAAATACAAATTTAAAAAAATTATAATGATTAAATAAATAAATATTAGTAAATATGTACATTTATATAAACATAAAGTATATGTTGTGTCTGTAAAATTTTAGAAATGTGAATGTCACTGTTATTACGAAATACAAATAACGCATTGAATGAGTGCCTTTAAATCAATTAGCTGGTGAATAATTAGAAAAACAACTAATAAAGACAAATAAATGTTTTAAAAATTTGCCTTTTTTTAATAAACAAGTAAAAAAAAGAATGTTAAATTGGAGGGAATGAAAATACAGTATATTAAAAGCTTAAGTAAAATCAAATAATACTGAAATCATATAATAAACACTGAACGTTTAGCTTATATCATACACCCAAATGTAGCAGAATTAGCTTACCTTTATGTGTCAATTGATTTATTAAATATGCATTTATGCTGTTCTGTGCTCTGTTGTCAGTGACATTGCTGTAGTAAAGTTGCATGTGACTGTCACAAACAAATCATATCTTGCTTAACACATGCGGGTGATCTACGTCTACAAGGTTACGTCTGTGGTCCAGCTGGCTTTTGATTGGCTGAGCGTGGTAAGAGTCTTTTGCCTGGTTTGGTCTGATAAAGGCAGTTGTCAAAGCCACTCTTTACATGCATCAGCATTGACGGAAGACCCAACTATGTTCGTCATGTGTGTGTTTGTGCGCGTGTGTGCATTGAGTCACTTTCTACCTGAAACATGTTATTTGTTTTATTAAAAACGTTTGGAGCACTTTTTAACTCTAATTTTATATATTATACACATTATACTAAATATATTATTTATATTTTATCTTACACAACGCACATTTTCTTACATTTTTATTTTATGTGTTTTTCCTTAAGTTGCACCAAACGAAGTAATGTTCCTAATTTAATTGTAACCATGTGTCGCAATGACAATAAAGGCATTCTATTCTATATAAACACATCTATATGAAAAATAATTAAATCAACAAGTTTACACATACCTGGCAAGATACATAGATTAAGGATGAATACAACATTTATGTTGTAAAAATAAAATGTAAGTGTTGCAAAAACAAGTTCAGTCTTGTTCTCCATCTTCTCGTTACATTTGTAGTTTGATTAATGATTATGTTCACAATCTCCCCTTAACTTAAGTTTGGTCTTGTATTCGTCCAAAATGTCTTTAGTTTCTAGATTTTTGTATGCATGTTAGTTCCTGAGGCTAGAGATTTCCCGAGTGTTTCTGTGCCATGAGTTAGTTTCACAGAGGTTTATTACTTTGTTTGAGTACATTTGCCAGCCGCGACTGCTTCTCCCTTAAATCATTGCAGTTGAGTTGCACCTCAACATATCAATCACAACATATTTTGTTTAAGTTTGTGCTATTTCCTTTCAATTAAAAACATTATGTAACAGTAAAAAGTGAGTTTGGCTGCAAACTCTGATGTACACATGATTCAACATGGCATGCTCTACATGCTGATTGTATTTGAGTTTGCACATCTGATTCGCTATTACATGAATGTACTTTCGCTGTAACATTATATCCTCTCCTTATTCGCATATATTCTCCACTCCACAAATATGTGTTTGCGTTTGTATACTCGCACACGCAGGACATGCGTGAAACCGGAAAAGATGCTAAAGACTTGTGGCCGGGGACTTTTATTTTGAGAGCTGTTTCCGCTTAGAATAGCGCAGACCGTGCACAGCTGCAAAAGCTACACATTTCTTATCTATTTGTGTTTTTCTTAAGCTGGCAAAACGTCTTACGCAATGAGGTACGTAGTTTTTTTCATCTTTTAATCTTGTTCTCCTATTTGTTATTTTGTAATACACGCAAATAGGCGTAGTAGAGCATATTGATACCCGCTTGTATCAATGGGCTTCTTAGCACAATGCTACTGCAATAGCAGTCGTTTGATTCAATTGAAAGACACGGTTCTATGCTTAAACCACGTTTTACAATCATATGTTTTAACTTTAGATTTAAAACCACCGCACTTTTAATGTTCGAGAAGCCTTATCGTTAAATTGTTTTGGAGAAATTGTATTGTTTTTTAAGTCTCCATAACGATAACAAGCATCTAGTTTTATACTGCGCGTGTTTTTGCGAATCGATTATTTTTATCGATTATTTTTATTACTCTATTTTTGTAAATCTAAAGTGATGAATCGACATTTTGGTCCTACGATGCTGAACATGTCATTTTTTTTGCCCTCAGAGGCGACCGTGGCAGGGGCCGAGGTGGTCGTTTCGGCTCGAGGGGGGGACTGGTCCAGGGGTGAGTCACCTGATTCTTGATTTATTTGAAATAACAATATTCAAGGTAATAGTTTGAATAATAATAAATAATGAAATGCGCATCCGATTCATTTACAAACTGGTACATTTTATCCATTATCTAATATTTCCTTCTCAGGTATCGACCCTTTGTTCCTCACATACCCTTCGACTTCTATGTTGTAAGTGTATTTTAATGTTTTTTTTTTTATGTGATTAAAACCACGTCAAGCTTTGCTGTTTTTTATCATCTTTTCTGTTATACAGTGTGAGATGGCGTTCCCTCGGGTAAAGCCTGCTCCTGATGAAAGTCCCTTCAGCGAGTGTCTTCTAAAGAGGAACCAAGACCTGACCCCCACTCCATCTGAACAAGTAAGCATTTTGTGTTTAAAAAGAAAAGATTACCTTTTTCAGCCTATGACTTTTTCCTCATTTTCTTCTCTCTCTTTTTTTTAATTTTTGTTTATTACAAAAATAAACAGGCCTCTATTTTGTCCTTGGTCACCAAGATTAACAACGTCATTGACAACCTAATCGTAGCTCCTGGAAACTTTGAAGTGGTATGATTGAATTATCTTTCAAGAGGCGCAAAACATGTCGGCAGTTGTATTTATTTTTTTTTGTCTAAATACAAATCAAAGCAAATCGAGGAGGTGAGGCAAGTGGGCTCCTATAAGAAGGGCACGATGACAACAGGACACAATGTTGCAGATCTCGTGGTGATTCTGAAAATACTTCCAACATGTGAGTCAGAATTTAAGTACAATTATTTGTTGATGTCATTGTATTTTTATGCAAAAACAAAGGGCCCATTTTAATGGTTAAATACTGGTGTTTGTCCAGTGGAAGCTGTTGCTGCTTTGGGGAATAAAGTAGTGGATACTCTGCGGACGCAGGATCCTTCTGAGGGTGAGTTTGTGTTTTAACCCTCAACATAGAGCTAAACGATTCTGTATAAAATGAGAACCACATTTTTTTTTGCATTGAATATCACGTTCTTTCACAATTCTGGAATTTAAATTTTACTTTATGGATTTAACTCTGAACATCAGGTTGTAGAATAACAACTGCAATAGAATAACACATATTACTCTTTGCTTTAAATTTAAATACTAAATGTAAGGAAAAAATTATGTAAAGGTAATGATGAAAAGAATAACCCTTTTCATATCAGCCAACTTTTTCAACTGATTTTAGTTTTAGGACTCGTCGTGGTGGGCGGGGATGGCAACGTCAGATCTGCTTTGCTATGGGTTCACTTCGACCAATCAGAGCAAGGAGTCAAAAAAGTCCCAAAACGATTATGCTACTAGGCGAGCACAAAACGTGAACACGAAAACTCGGTTGCTCGAGCAAAACTCTTTTTGGCACTAATTTAATCCCATAGAAATACTAGAGTGCATGTTATCTCGAGATAATATTGAATTTGACTGAATCCTATAAATCTAGATTAAGATTGCGAGGTGGGTGGAATCGAGATCGCGATTATTATTATTATTTTTATTTCCATAAAATGTATTTCCACTCCATCTGTGTGACACGCAGAAAGATTAAATTTTGAAACCTACGACTTTCGAGAAGAGGCTTTTGTTGTGCATCATTAGAATAAAGTGAATTATTTACACCCACATACACTAGATGACAGCATGTCATAGTGTGTGCAGAGTGTGTTCTAGCGATCCAGATGGTCGCAGTGTTCCGTTTCTTCCACAGTTGCACATCACACGATGACAGGGGATTTCTGCCACCATCTCCGTGTCAATGTGTGAAAGATACCGATTAAAAATGTGGGAAGTAAAGTGTGTGTGGGTGGAAAAACGTGGCACGTTAAGTTGCTGTGATTACTTATAGTACGATCAGATGCTCAGAGTGTGTACTGTACTATTGGACAATGAGTGTTTTATTAATTTTATAATGAGTGTTATATTCTGCTCTTTCGCACAAAAACTACTCTTTCTTGACCAATATGTTTTTTGTACGCGGATCATAAATGTGAGAACACATTATTAGTGCTTAAGAACTAAAAATAAAGATATTATTATTTTTTTTTTACAAAAACATTTCTAATTTTAATATCAAAACAGTTTATTTAATTAACAATTTAAACAAATTGAAACTGCAAGGATGAGGCATACTTAACCAAGAGGTGTGTACTTAAGGTTGACTGCCACCTAACGTCAAAGAAGCCAAACCGAAGCATCTCGAAGTGTCTACTCTGCAAAACATCTAGCATTTAAAGCAAACCTCTGTTTTAGTAACACATGGCACAAGAATATGATGTTAGTAAAAGTGTCGTAAAAATTTTTTTAGGAGAATCATAAAGAAGTCCAGGTAGGATTTGCCCATTTTGTTATAGAGCAAGATGATGACGTCTCCCTTAAAGCTCAACACCACTTCTGAACTTCAAAACCTGTGTGATTCACTTTTAGCTAAAACATATTGAACCATGGTTTTTAGGGGAAAGTATGAGGATTCGATGATGACATTAAGGGTTAATTCTCATTTCTATGTACTTTTTTTTTTTTTTTTTTTTTTTTTT
>CM051498.1:7753446-7819267 GCA_028031935.1 Paedocypris micromegethes
CTCTAGTGCTCTCCATGCTGACTAATGAGACTGGTTTTGAGATCAGTTCCTCTGATGCCACTGTGAAAATCTTAATAACCACGGTTCCACCCAACCTGCGCAAACTGGATCCAGAACTTCATCGTAAGTCACTCTCTTAACATACGAGCCGGTGTTCTGTCATTTTTTTTCTTCCCTACCTGTCAGATTGTTCTGCCTATGCACATGCGTGTTTAAAAAAATACGTAATTTTTTGCCGCCTTAGCCGTCGGTAATTATTAATTTAATATCCTTTAAGCAGTAAAAAAAAAAAAAAAAAAAAAAAATATATATATATATATATATTATATATATAATAATATATTTATAGGAAATATCTTTACTGTCATCCAAATTGTAAGTTTTGTGAACATTTGTTGAAAATGTTTACTTTACAGTCATTTGGCAGACGCTTTTATCCAAAGTGACTTACAAAAAGAGGAGCAAGTGAAGCAATGTGTCTACAGATTGCTTCATTGCTGGTCTACAAATTGTTTAAGCTTCATTAAACTTTATTCTTTATATTAATTTTATTTTTGTAGGTTTGTCTAGCACTAATAAAATTTACATTTTAAGATAAATATAACTCTCCGTTTTTGCTTCCGGAGGTGGCCAGAACATAACATAATTTTTGAGGCATGCAAATAGCGTGGGGTAGGAAATTCTGACAAGTATGAAAAAATGAAAGAAATGTGCATGATGATTTTTTTTTATTATTATTAATGATCTTACCTTTATCAGTCGATATAAAGGTCCTGCAAAGTGCCCTGGCAGCAATTCGTCACGCTCGCTGGTTTGAGGAGAATGCTTCACATTCAACGTAAGTTAAAAACAGTTAAAAAGTCATTTTTTTCTTATGCACTTCTTACAGTCACTGATCGTCCCTAAACGTCTGTATGTAAAGAAGAAAGTTAACTCGTGCTTTTGTCTGTCATATAGTGTCAAGGTTTTGATCCGCCTCCTGAAAGACTTGCGGATTCGATTTTTAGGGTTTGAACCTCTCACCCCGTGGATTCTGGACCTGTTGGTGAGAATAATGATGGCATTTAGATGTATTCATATTCCACACTAAACAGCTGACATCTTGCTGCTTTTACAGGGACACTCTGCGGTCATGAACAACCCTTCTAGACAGCCACTGCCTCTTAATGTCGCTTACAGGTAAGTAAGTTATGGTTCTTTAAAACCAAGTAGTGTTTCTTAGTAGTTTTTTGGTTGGGTAGGTGGATAGAGAGACAGACAGTCTAACATATAGATAGACAGACAGACAGTTTGATGTCTGTTGGATGAATGGAGGATGTATAGACAGTTTATTAAACATGGAGAGACACACAGAAAGTGGGATAGATGGAGGATAGATAGACACAGATTCAGATATATGTAAAGATAGTTTGATGGAAGGATGGTGAATTAATACAGTCTATCAGAAAGACATACAGACAGTGGGCTGAATAGATTGACAGGCTATCTGATAGACGTGGGAAATGGATGGATAGACAGTCTATCAGATAGACAGACAGCTGGAAGGTAAGACAGGCTGTCCTACATACAGACCGTTTGATGGATAGATTGTTGGAGAATAGATAGACATTTTATCAGATTGACAGCTTATTTGATAATGTTTAGACATTGTATCAGATAGATGTAAAGATAGTTTGATGGTGAATGAATAGACAGTCTATCAGATAGACAGATGATAGAGAGTCTATCAGATACACCAGAGATGGGTGGATAGACAGGCTGTCCGAGTTTGATGTATGGACGAATACATGGACAGAAAGACAGTTTGATGCATGTGTGGCAGGTCTATTAGTTTGAAAGACGGGTTGGTAATAGATGAATGGATAGACAGATATGTCCAATGAATGGATGGAAACTTTATGAAGCCAGCTCTGTATAATCCAGCAGCATACGCACAGTAATATAAAAAGAAAAAAAAAGAAAGATAAAAAACAATTGTCATTGCAGGGCAATGACTAAAACAATAAATACAAAAAATTTGCGGCTGCGTTTTAAAAATTCTGTGGCAATTTAAATGGGGAAAATGGATCAGTGCACAAGTGAAGAAGGTTGTGTCTCCACACGCAGGCGCTGTCTTCAGATGCTCGCCGCCGGCCTCTTCCTGCCGGGTTCGGTGGGAATCACTGATCCGTGTGAGAGCGGAAACTTCCGTGTGCACACTGTCATGACGCTGGAGCAGCAGGACATGGTGTGTTTCACGGCCCAAACACTGGTGAGGATTCTCTCGCACGGAGGATTCCGCAAAATACTGGGGCTGGAAGGAGACGCCAGTTGTGAGTGTTTACGCCTTGTCTGGTTGTGATTGGGTCCGGTGAAGCAACTTGTTCCTGTGACTCATGTGCAGATATTACCACCGAGATGTCCACATGGGATGGAGTGATTGTTACACCCTCTGAAAAGGCCTATGAGAAGCCCCCCGAGCGCAAGGAAGAGGAGGACGAGACTCTAGAAGAAGGTGGTGAGGGGGATGACGAAAGCATGGAGACACAAGAATAACTCGACTGTCCATTTTGGCCTCACTGTTGATCGTTTTTGGGTTTTTTTTAACGTAAAATCTTTTTTTTTTTTTTTTAAATAATGCAAGACTTTTGCGGCCCCGCGTATAACGTATAAGTGATTATTTCCTGTTCCCTTTCTTTATTGAAACCATTGCTGGTTGAATTCAGTTTTTTTATTGTCATTTGATATTGGAATTAAATGTTTCATTTTCCTTTTTACCTCGAAGTTCTCCTTTTGTCTAGAAAAATTGACTACAGTTGTTCCTCACCTTACGAATTTAATTTGTGTTGACAGCAGTTTCGTAAGTGGGACACATTTTGCACGTAAACATGCTAATTTGTTACAAACCTCGGTGAATTCACAAGAATAAGCGGTTGTTTTGCTGGCATCTTAAAAATGCTCTTATATATAAGACGATATGTGGATGACGTTCCCACATAAGTTATAATGTACTGTTACGAAGCTTGTTAGTTGCTTTTTCTAATTCCGTGTTTTTTTCTTAGCATTCAAGTAACAGATTTTTTTCTGTTATCTCTTGCTTGGTTTCTATCAACGAGAGGGCTCTCTTCTTACCACGGTTTTAGAATTACTCATGGGCCTCATGGTGAATAAAAGTTATCACGCACAGTCGCACACTTAAAGATGCAAAAAGCAATAACGCTGAGGGAAAAATTCTTTAGTACATTTTGTATGTGTTTAGCATGAGACTGAATCACTGGTGGTGTTTGTGTATGGTCAGTGGCTTGCCACTCACCGCATCACAATCTTCGGAAAAATTTGTAATTGGGGGTCGGATTCTCTCGAAGACGCAATTCTTAAGGTGAAATTTTCATAACTTGGGTCCAACTTTCGTAAGGTGAGGTACCTCAAAATAAGATCGTCAATATGGCCACTATGGACGGTGCCCAAGGACAGTGTGTTGTAGAACCAGTTGGAGAGGGAATCGAACTTGCAACTTCTTGGACACGTCCCATTGTCAACTCAAACATTCAGTTTGGCAATCACTGATCGACCAACGCAATATTTCAGCGGCTGTGCCACAGTAAAGCTGCGCAAAATGGCAAGAACTAGTAAAATTGAGGATGCCTTTCAGCTCCTGGGTTTATTGTGTATGAATAAATCACCGGGCCAGAGAGGAATACCAAGGGAAGCAGGTGGACAGCAGTAACGTTACCTTGCTTGTTACAGTGTTGAAAAAGGACTACAACATTACATTCTGATTTCCACATCACAGTGCCCATCTCTTCAGAAAACAGTCCAAGAGTACATCATCGGAGGCAGAGACACAAAGAACGGCCGTCTGAACACGGAAAGCGAAATATTTTGTTGAATCTCACTAGTTATTAGATATCCAGCCTTTTTCACGGTGTCTGAAATCCCAAAGCGCTCTTTTTGGAGAAAAAGAAGGAAAATAAGACAAATATTGAGATGTTACAGTGTGATTCAATTGTAGCTTGCTCTGCATGTCTACAGAAATTACTAGAAGAACACGCTGTGCAGTTTGGCCTTCAATCCCAACGCAGGAATCGTCTGCTACATCAAAAACAGCACGTGTGACATATCGGAGAGCACATGTAACTACAAATCTACGCAAACAGTTCACGTTTCCCGCCCTGTGTGTGTGTGTGTGTGTGTGTGTGTGTAAATGTGTGAAGATCTATGCAGTCTCTACATTAGCAGCAATTACAAAGAACGGAACCGATTCGAGATGGACAAACATCTGTAATTAATACCAGCAAGTATAATAATCCATTGAGTAATAACTTCAATTCCAACAGGTAAAATTGCTGTACAACACACCAGCGTGAGAAGGCATTTGTAATTACACAGTAATTACAAGTGAGTGTCCGATGATGGGCAAAGCAGTGGTTTATAATCCTGCATCACAGTGTCCCAGTTACACACGCTGCTACTGCTCTTCTGGACTACTAAAATATATTCATCACGTTACACACAGAATCTGCCCAACATGTTCACATTGTCAATCCATGGAAGGAACCAGCACGTTCTAGTCAGATGAGGTGATGCACAGAGGGCACAAAAGACCTTTATTAGTGTAGCTCATCTACCATCCATTTACACGGAAAACCGTTACACAAAAGCGCCACCTGCTGGACGGTGTGGTAACAAACGGCTGCTTGCGGTCAGTCAACTTGGTTTATCAAAAAAAAAAACATGGCCCTGATAATGCTTCTCTCCAAGATACTCCAAAACCCAGTGGTACAAAGACGGTCCTTCAGTGTTTAGCAAGGCAAGAGTCCTTCACAGTAGAAGAGGAAATCGTCCGCTTGTGCTTTTGTGACCGATTACAACAGTTCCGAAGATTAAAAAAAAAGGAAACTAAATCGTACAGTGATCACGTCATACGTTTCTATAAAACAAACCAATGAGTACAAAATTAAAGGCAACGATCAAAGAATAACAAGCTAAAAGTCTCTGCAAACTTTATCATACGCGAGTGAACACTTTTTTTTTCCCCCAGACGAGGATAAAGAGCAACATTTCTTCACATTTTCTCATGAGTTAATAAAAGCATGCAGGTTACACGGAAACATCCAGTGTGAGGGTGTGGAACAAAGCAAAGATTTAGAACAATACACGTGGTGTTATATATTTCGTTTGGAATATAATACTGAGTAATAACCTCTAGAAAAGCCACACGTAGTGCTGTCAGGCACGTGTAGAGAGTCAAGACAAATGAAGAAATAAACTATATACGCATGTGTATATTTAGCCTCGGTCTACGCAGGAGGCTATAAACCGATCTTTTTTCAAGTCTATTTTAGCGCGAGGACTAAAGTGAAGCACAGGATTCCGTCTCCACCGAGCCATCACATCTTTACGAAACATTTTACACCACCATTGACAACATCTTCTAATGCTCATCTTCTAACCTAAAAACGTAGCTGATAAAATATACATCTCCCAGTAAAATAGTTTCCTTCTACAAGATTAGGATAGTAGCAATACTAGTAACGATGGTGATAATTATAGTTACAGACGGGTGAGTTTGCGCTTTTCCAGTAAAGTTTTCTGCGTTTGCACAACCTCCATCGTTTTGTAGAATGAAACTATCAAAGCTGTATTTTTGTCATCCCGCTTCGTTTCACAAAATATATTTGAGAAATCATCAACTTTTTTTTCTGTGATAAGTGTTAAATAAATAAATGAATACGCCTGATTTATTTTTGTTTGTTTCTAATAATTTGACGTTTAGAAGCACTTTATAGATAGAAAGTAATAATAATATACACAAAACGTATTAACAAGGCTAATAATAATCATCAAAGCAAACAATTATTATTCATTTTTGTTGATAGCATTTTCTAATCTGAATCATAGTTTAGTTAAAATTTCAGCTTGAACCAAATGTAGCTCAAACATTATTAAATAAATCATTTAATAAAATAAATGATATCAACAAGCACAAAGCAAAAGTAGACGTCTGTGTTGACGAAATAACTAAATATAAAGCTTTGTGTCGTCCCTAGAATCCTTCTCCTCTTCCATATGCGTAAATATAGATAAATAGATTTTTTTTATTATTATTCTCCTCAGTGTACAGGTCAAGTGTGTATTTGAAGATTGTCTTCTGCACTCATACAACCATAGCCTGTGTTTGTGTGTGTTGCGATGTGGACCGGCCTGTCTCAAGATGCTTGGCTTTGCCATCTGAAAGCCTTACATTCTCATGTTTATCACTCACTGTGTGTCAACAAAAGGCCTGAAAGCGTATGACGATATTGCACTATATGGGATCTGGATCCCTGTTGAAACTAGAGTACTGAGGAAAAGACGTTTAATATCTACACGGCCGAGGCTGTGAGTTTTTGTCCTACTGCATTGCTATGATAACATTCGGAAACAAGAGACAGTTCCAGCAGACTGCACTACTCAACCCTGGCCGCCAGAGGGCGCTTGTGTCACAGTGAAACGGGCTTTCCATCCACCTTTCCTGCTTCAGCCGAGTCAACTAGCAAACACACACAACAGGCAAGAGCTGTGTGATGTGTTGATATTGCACCCGTATGTGTGTTGAAGTGTATTTAAACCATTCGCAATACGGTGGTTGGCATTGGTTTTGAAACACGTTGTGCTGGTTAAGCCCTTTTAGTATGAAAATATATATCCAATAACGATACAGAACACCCTAAAACCAGCAGCGAGCCAACCGGAAGGGCCAATCATGTGCCGGCTTCTCTCTCCAGTGGTTGTTTCCCACTCAGAGTCTGGTCTGAGCCTCGGTGATGTAGATCTCAATGCTGTCTGCGCTCTCCGTGGCGGAATTCTGACGGAAAGATCCGGAGCGTTTGGTCTGGAGGAGCCGCCGCCTGGTGTCCAGCTTCTGGCGATCGCCGAGGTCAAGCGACTTCTCCCGTTCCGGGACGCTCCGGCCACGAGAGACCACCAGCATGCCCACCCCGCTCTCAGCCGTGCTGTTGGCCCGCAGGCTGCCCGTCACGCCGCCCAGGGGCTTCTTTGGTAACGGTGGTGGCAGCTTCTTGTCCTCCTGAGAGGAAGAGCAGAGATGGGCCACAGCATGGATGACGGAGAGGAACGCAAATGGAGACCAGGACATTTACAGAGACAAGACGTGATGATGGTTGGGATCAGTGTATTCAGGATGAGACATGACATTGTGAAAGCGGCACAGAGAAAGGAAACACAGGTTAGTTACAGGAAGCGTTCGTTGTTGTTACATGGCATGCACAGCTCTCTCTCTCTCATTTCTTATGGGGCTTCAGTCGGGCAGATGGGAGAAGGCCACGGGCACGAGCGGCTCTCCTGCACGCAGATGCTCCTGCGTTGATCTTCACCCTCACCTTCTTCTCAGGGGGAAACCTCCAGCCCAAGTCCTTCAGTCGCTGGAGATCCTGGAACTTCACCCGGACGTCCTCGATGGCAAGCTGGAGCAGGTCCCAGAAACTGGCCAGATCCTGAGTAGTGGGTTGTGGGTAAGATGAAGGGTCCTGCGAGATGTCAAGGGGAAGTGATGGGAGAGAAAGTGTGTGCGGGTTCATTCGGGCAACCTGACTTTCTTTTAGAGGATTGCTTTTCTCACCACGTTCTGTTGACACATCCGGAAGAACTGCTGGACTCTTTGAGACATGAGCATCTGAGCTCCGCCGACAGCTCCTCGGATCAGCTCCAGAACTAAACACCACAGTTCAAAAGTCCAAATCATGTCACCACAAATCATTAAGTCTGTTGAAATGTCTTAACATGTTTAACAACATTCAATAAAGCAAACAAGGATATAAATATATAACACTGAAAAACTGTTAAATGCAGAGAAAATAATTTCCCCATGAGGGACTAATAAAGATTCAATTTAATTTATTTAACCATTCTCATACACATTTGTAAGAAAGTACCACACCAGGCCAGCAGGTGGAGCACTAGCAAGAGTCTTTTAGGGCATTTTAGACTTGGGGTGTACTCACTCACACTAGGTGATCTGTGCTTGGGTACGATTGCCCCCCCCTGCTCCCCCATGGCCCGCACTCACGTTTAGATTTTGCAATTGCACTTCAGTACGCTTACGTTTCGATGTATTAAGTAAAACTGGTAGTTGCCAGTAGCTGGCGTATGTTTTCATGATACTTTGTCACTGATATAATGTTGGAAAAGTAAAGTGAGTGACATTCTCGAACCATATCGAAATAGGTGCTGTGCTTTAAACCCATCCAAGTGAAGTGCACATACACACGGTGAAGTGAACACACACAAACCCGGAGCAGTGGGAAGCCTCAGCTCTGGCATGAAAACGATTTGTACGTTTTTTTTGGAATACAAATGAGTTGAAATGTAAACGTATATGTTATTAAGCACATAGATGCGGACAAAACAATTATTGTTATTGTGCAACCATTTTAAGAAAAACGGGTAGAGCGGCGCTTTCACTTAAATCGTTTGGTCTGCGGAGCTCCATAGCCGCGAAAAAACGATTGTATAATAGCCCTTAAACTGGTGGGCCTGTTCTAGCCATATCGGTTGATGTTGGTTGCATCCTCTGTGCCATCCAAGTGCTTATTTGGATGCCCCACTGGAAAACACTTAGGTAGTGCTTGTGCAAATGCACCCCTTGCTGGTCAGATGTGGTACTTCCCTACATAAAAAGGATCATTCGCTACTAGAAACATGAAATGACCCAAAATATTTGGCACGTGATGGTGGCAGTTCACGCCTGATATGGTCGCTACACTGTAAGTCACCACTGCAGCAGAGTAGCCGACAGCACTGACACAAGGGCTCCCCCTGCTGGCCTGACATGGTACTGCCTTACAAAAGGAGTCTACAATGATTTTAAAATAATCTCATAAAACTGGCAGTATAGTTGTACAGTGGTACCCCAACTTACGAATGCCCTAGATAATGAAAATCTCAAGTAATAATATGCGTTGCCACAAAAATTTCGTCCCGAATTCCGAAATATTTTTGCTATACGAAATGTGCGCGTATTTTTCTTACTGCTAGCATGCATTGAGATGAGAGTACAGACATGAATAAAAGAGTAGAATAATCAAAAAAATGTCAAATAATCAAAAAACAACAAAACACTAGTTAGTTTCAGAGATCTTTCTTCCAAAATATAAAATAAGCCTGTATTTTCCCAGAATGGCGAGGTTTTTTTCTCTCCCATAGAGCCGCCATCTTGAAATAACATCGTGTAAATAAGTGAGATTTCCGCAATCTCGCGAGAATGATCTGATCGCTTTGTCACCGTTCTCGCGAGGTTACGGAAATCTCAGGGGTTTGCATGACGTCATTTCAAGATGGCGGTAATCATTCACACGAGATTGTCCGTATATCATTATATACTGTACCTTTATAAACACTTTCCAACTACTGCTATGTAACATGTTTTGATTACATTTATTGCCAATATGTTATCATTTATAAAAAAAATTGTCTGAATTTATGAAGTCATGGCAGGGATTAGATGGGTTACATGTAAATTACGGCTCAGCTAACAAAACTTTTGCCAAAAAACAAAAGCAGCTCTCGGCACGAAATAATTTCGTAAGTGGTACCACTGTATAATTTTATAAAAAAAATCAAATCAGAATCAGAATCAGTAACTTTATTGGCCAAGTTGCGAATGACAACAAGGAATTGAGTTGGTCTGACTCCGTCTTTTCCCTCTTTTACATATATTAACAGAAATATATATAAATAAAAGAAAAACAAAACAATGACATGTAAAGAATGAAATCTAAATTACGTTATTGCACGTGTTGCACATTCTTGCATATGACATCACAGAACTTTCCCGCTAACTAAAATATGATATGAGATATGACGCGCGGACAATAACGTGGCTCATCTCACCCTCCTCTGGCAGCTCGTTGGTCTCCGCCTCTCTTTCCATGTTTTGGCACCACCCTTCCATTCTCTCCACCTCTGTCTGCAGAAGACGAAGGAAAAAGTCTCCATCTTTCAAGCAGGGGGAGGCGCGGCCTGAGTCCGGAAGGCTCCGTGGTCCCTCGCTCCAGCCTCGCTCTGGTGCCAGGGGCAGAGGAAGGGCCCTCATCTCTGGTGGTCCTGGCTCGGGGGTGTAAGCGCTGTGGTAATCCTCACGGTAGGCCCACTGACCCTGAGTGTGGACGGTGCGGTACTCAGCAAACTGACCCGCCGACTCGGGTTCAGAAGAATGGCGCTGGAATGAGCAGCCGAACTGCAGAGCCTTGTCTTGCGTGGGCACCGTGAGGACCCCCAAGCCCTCTGTTTCAAGGTCGGCCTGGACACTCGCCGTCACACTGTTGGAGCGCTTGAAACGGGCTCGTCTGAAACCAAAGACAGACAAACTTAACATGCACTAATAAAAACTATTTGTGTAGATGTGGGAGGAAGTTCAATGCTCAATATTTCTAATTGGCAGCAAATACATATAAACTGGACCATGTTTGGCAAGCAAGATTATTAGCCGCACCATTAATACATATCTACTTTCTAATCTTTTTTTCACTTATAATGCAGTCTTAATTTTTTATGTTTTTATTCCATAGATTATAAGGCACACAGTTTGTTTTAGTTATGTATTTATTTATTTTTATTTTAAGTGTGCCTTATAGTTCAAAAAATGTAAAAATATGTTCTGTTTGCATAAAATATTACAGTATCAAATATACTAAAATGTAGTTATTATTATAATATAATATTTTGTTAATTAACTATATATTATATTAAAATATTAAAAAAGAATATACAGCAGATTATCCTAAATTATTTATTATGTGATAAATAATATACTAGTGTTAACTTATTGCAGTATTCTGTAAACAACATGTTAAACTTATTTTTAACTTGTTTTTTTGGTCACTTTAAACTTCTTGGACACTGATCACTTTACCACCATTTTCTTAAATAAGGTATCTTTGTTGTATTTTATTTTAATTCAACATCATTATTGTATCGTATTGTGTTATATTGTATCGCATTTTCATGTTTATTATTGTATTGCATTTTATCGCAGTGTTTATTTATTTATTTATTTTTCATTTTTCCGCGCCCCTTGAATGTTGCCCTACTCCCAACTTCACACCCGCACCCAAAGAAAAAAAAACTGTTGTTAAAAGTATTTCACTGCATGTATGCAAATGTATTGACAAATACAACTTGATTTGAAAAATAGAAACTTTAAAAATCAATAATAAGTGTCACAATCAGCAGTTAACCCTGATTAGGTGAATAAATAACCTAAGTAATTGCTTAACCAAAAATGCTAAATGTTTTTCTTTTAACACTATTTATGCCCAAGTATTGTGATAATAATAGTACAAACAACGTACAGTAAGCATAGCAACTCTGACTACTACCAAAGTCAAGGTGCCGCAGAAGTCAAAACCGTGTACACAAGAAAGATGGCTATCATTTAAAAACAGAAAAAGTTCACGGTGGTCGTTCATGGTACGAACCTGTTATTACAAGATAGAAGCTTTAAAGAGTAATTAAAGATCACGGGGCTTAAAGGATAACGAGCTTCTGGATGACTGACAATGACATCACTTCACAGGTTGTGGAGTGTTGGGTAATGGCCTCCTAATTAAAGCCCCTCACCTCACTCTGTTCCTCACACCTACTCACACTGTGAATGCGCGTGTGTGTGTTTGCTTGCGTGCCAAGCCTCCACCTGCAGTCACGCTAATCAAATACTGCAACACCTTCACCCGCCGCGCCACCTCACAACTACCTTTTGCCAATTAGCAAGCGGAAGTGAAGATATAGTTGTGAGCAGCAATGGTGGGTTTCCAAGGTACGGTATTTATTTATTTTTGACAATCATGTTTTATTTTTAACATAGTGTTTTCGAATAAATGTTTTCTTTCTATGTTTCTTGACTGTGTAAACTTTATAGACTAGGTTAGGTTTAGGGTTTGTTGACTTTACTTATTATATGTCTTGCTTTTTTATACTTATATATATATATATATATATATATATATATATATATATATATATATATATATATATATCCCTCCTTCCTTCCGCAAAACGCTACAGATCCTCCGACAGCAAAATGTGTGTTTTTTTAATTGACGTTTTTTGGTAGCTGTACTGAAATACAATAAAAATACTAAATCTACATTTATAACAAAAACAACCATGTAGATTACTAAATAAGTATAACATGTTTAAACAAATGTGAAAATGTCATTTACATACGTATCTATTGAAATAATTTATTGAACACATAGCTATTGCACGTAAACTTTTATCATAATCATTAATCATTTGTTTTTCATGTTTTGCTTTCATCGTTTTTTTTTTTTGAAATCCTTCTAAAAGTGGCAGCACATCTGAAATCCTAATTTGAAACTTCTTTTTGTTACATTTCAGAGTTTTGAATTGCGTTTTCAAGTTTTTGCATTTTGACGCCACAAACTACTACTTTGGACCGGTTCTGACAGTTTAATCAGTGTGCAAATCAAGATTGTTCATCTTTGAGACAGTCTACAGCTAAGAAATGATATTACAAAACAGTTACTTTACTCAAGGACACCAAATAGTGAAAACCACCGGACAAGAATTCGAACCTACAACAATTGGGTAGCCAGTCCAACTCCCTACTGGTGGTTAGCACACTGGTATTGTTTCAAAAAGACGTAAAACCAGGGACTTGTTTGGTTTTGGGTCCGATGCAATTTATGGAAATGACAATCATGACTTATTTGAAAAGGACATATGTTACGTCCATTGTCTCCTGTTTCGCTTTTATACTTTATACCATACTTATAAACGTTAAGTATGTGGGTTAGATAGAAGCAGTCAGCGTTCTGAACATTCTAAACAATAAATGTGCGATACCTTTCGTAAAATAAAAGAGCTCCACAATCCAACTCATCTGAATCTCAATCCTCAGAGAAGTGTAAATGGTACTACCTCTTGTCATCCTCCACTTGGATCCCTACTGATTGCACCTCTCTCAGAGCTTTCCCCTCAGGGTCCGAGTCGGACAATGTTTCCGAGCTGTCCACCTGCCAACCACAGAACTGAAATAAATGCCCCACAGGGAAGCAACCGACCAATCAGTGTTACTGGTCTCCAAACCTGCACTGCAATAGAGGGCCTCCATTTTCTCCCTCGTCCTTCTTGTTTGAACTCCTCTCCTCCCGTCAGAGCCTTAGCCAGGGACATGCTATTTTGAGGCAGCGAGGCGGATTTGCCCAAGCTCCCACCAGCCCGGTCTCTGGATCCCCTGGCCCCTTCCAGTAGGTTATCAGCTGAGCTGCTGTGTCTTGGTTTCATTGGAACTGGTCCGCCTGGGTAGCCAACATTCTGAAGCGCTCGGCCATTCAGGCTTTCCACCGAGTTGCTGCTCTGCCTGACCCGAGCTGGTCCTCCTCCCAGGTAGGGACCACCTCTGGAAGAACGAGCCCCGCTGCTCTCCGTCAGGTCCACTGAGTGACTGTGCTGTCTCGGCCGGACCAGTACAGGCTGCCCTGTGCTGTGGAAGTAGGCGTCCTGAGTGGACTCGGTGCTGCTTTGAGCCGTCACAGAGATCATTGGCTTGGACATGCGAGGAGGCAGAGGAGGTGGTCCTTTCCTGTATGGAAAGACTACAGAGAAATTGGAGACATGATCAGTTTCAGATGAATGAACCAATGAAAGAACCTTTTCATAAAAAACAATGAAGGTTGACGTATGTAGGCATTTCGTGAAGATTGGAGAATTCAGAGTTAGAGAAAAGTGTCTGTTGAGGAAAACTTGTGAGATTATATCTGCACTGGGCTTAAACAGTATCACACATTCTTTTAAGTCTGAGGGTAGAAACATGAGCTGTGTGCGTTTACATTATGACTTGAAATCCCGGAGAGCATTATCATTCAGGAGCTGTAGACACATCCTTATGGCTTAAGAAACATCTGCTCACTCCCACATATTCACACTTACAAGCGTGTGTGGACGGAGACATGAAATTCTTAGATTAAAGCACAGAAAGCAAAAAAAAGAAAAGCATAGCTAAGCCTGTCTTCCATCGTGTCATATTCACATCCTTCTTTCTCAACAACCGTCTTTGTGCCATAAGTCCGGCCGGTATAAACTACAAATTGAGGGTTTTTTGACAGTTTGCAAGGGTTTAAAAATCATAGAAATCCTCTATGTATTTAACTGGAAGGAAATACATTCTCAAGATGACACACAACAAAAAGAAGAACAGGATGTACCACAGGAACTTAGTAGTTTTGAGAAAATCACCTAATCTCACAAACTTGAGAACAAAGAATTGATGGTCACGACTTATCCAAACAATCTTAAGACATTAATTTAATCTCTGTGAAAGCTCTGCGAAGCACACACACACACATTGTGATGACTCACTTGCTTCGCCCTTCACGCTCCCCTGTGGTCCTGACATCGAGAAGACAGATAAGCAGTCGTCATCCTGGGAGCAGCCGGCTTGGATGGCCCGTACGTAGCTGTGACTGCGGGTGCGGAAACATCCCGGTAGATCCAATGCTTCTACCGCCTGGGACTCCATCTCTCCAAACAGGTTGAGAGTGTCGCCCAGCTAGAGTTCAAACACATTTGTGATGCTAAATCACTATAGAGAAGTCTGGAGAGGTACGTTCTTGCTTGATTTTGGTTAATGAATGTTTAACAACAACCTCCATTACATTTTGTCACTAGATGCTCAAAGACATACCATTACAGATAGATATGGATAGAGATAGAGAAGACACCAGTCCATGGTACCTTAGAACATCTCAAAATCTGAGCCTCAACGAGCATAATATGACCCAGTGGTCACCATAACCATTATCCTATTAAGGTAGACATTAGAATAATCAAGAGCATTGAAAAAAATGAGCATAAGACCAATGTAATCCCACAAACTTAATCATCTAATGTGTCTAGTCATTCTCAGAATATTCACGAGTATTAATGCATAAGCACAAGACCAACATTTAACGCTTTGGGACAGTTGTAACTGAAAAGCAACCTACAAATTTGAACTTGAACTTGAACATTTAGATTTGCTGGATCAGTATTGATAAGAAGACAACCATCATTCAGATGAGCAGATGAAACTTGTATGGTTTCAATTGGAAAAAAATCCACACGGACTAAATAAATAACTAATTTGACAAATGTGTCTGAAAACACTCAAGGTAAAAAAATTATATTATGCTTACAACGACACAAAGAACCTCTAAAGTTATTTTATTTAAATAATGGTGAATGAAATTAGTATTATGTACAGTTAAAAGACCATTTTTTAGCGTCCCTACAAAATAGTAGTTTCTTTAAATGTCTTTCAAAAGTGCTTTTAAATGTGTATAGTGCAGTGCCGTACAGTATAGTATAGTATAATATACAGTAGTATAGTATAGTGTAGTATAGCATAGTATAATATTGTATAGTGTAGTATTATAACTTTTTTTTAGACATGGTAATTTTTGTTTTGCTCTGCTTAAATCACTTTTGAACTTTAGACTTGAACTTTTTACTTGACTATTTTGCAAAACAATGATTATTTTGTAGGGGGGCTTGTAATTTTATCATCAACTGTATACACAACAATAGCGGCTTGCTAACATGTCTCCCACTGCGCCGTGTGTGTGCGTGTGTGTGTGTGTGTGAGCGCTATACCTGAGCGCTGGTCAGAGAGCGTGTGTAGATGCGTGATCGTGGATGACCTTTGGGAGTGGTGCGGCTGTTGGGATACATGTCTGTACACTGTCTGCAGGAATACCTGGATCAAAAACACTGAACTCAGATGGAGTTGTCAGAAAAACGCTCATATACAGTAATCCCTCGCTACTTCGCGGTTCGACTATCGCGGATTCACTGTTTCGCGGATTTTTTTTCTTTATTACATATATTCGCGGATTCATTTTTTTCCCGACCGTACCTCGAGACAGACCGCCACCAGACGCGTCTCACCGCGGAGATGCGAATCGCTATGTCGTTCGTCCCCCACCCCACCCCCCCTTCACACCCTTTACAAATTAATATCTCCGCGTGGACGACGCGTGCGGCAGGGAGATGTTTGTTAACATTACTTTAATAAAGAATACTACTTGAAAAAAGTGTTTTAAAAGTCTGAATAAGTGTTAAATAAATATGTTAACGTTCTTCCTCCACTTTGCGGAAATTCACCTATCGCGGTCGGGCTTGGAACGCATCTACCACGATAAACGAGGGATTACTGTATTGGGTAAGATTAAGATCTTTAACAAGATTAAGATGTGAAAAAAAAAATGACAAACAAAAACGTAAATTATACATAAGGGAGAGACTTGTTGAGTGAGTGCTTACTTTGATGTGGAGGTTGAGGAGCGGTGGTCCATACTGACAGAGCGACGGAAGGCCTCTCTTTGAGCGATCAGGGCTGATTTGGGCGAAGGTTTGGGGCTGGAGTCAGAGTCGGCACTGTCGTCATCACCCATGGCCTTGATGTAACTGCCACTGCGCATACGCCTGCAAGGAATCTCCCCACCACTGTCGGACAGCCCACCACCACACCAGTCATCTGGGGGAACCTGCAAGAACAATGCCAGGAGACAACGAAGCATTTTACTACCTATCCGATCATCAATTTTCCAATTTTCTACTTCTGGGACAGGCAAAGCTGGAGCCAATCATGTGGGGACACACCCTGAAGTAGCCAACCAATCACAGAGCAGAACGCACAGACACACTTCTGCACTTGTCTTCATTGTGCGTGAGGGTGAAAGTCTCCGGAATGCTCATGTTTTCTGATAGCATGTGTGGAAAGTTTCTGTTTTCAAATAAAATTGCATGTATGTAAATATATTCAACTAAAAAGTAGACAGAGACATACATGTACATGTACAATATTTGAAACAATGTTAAAAGGGCTTTTATATGCAATAATTGGGTACATTTTAAAAGGCTGAAATCAATTATTTAAATGTGTTTTTTAACATATAATTGTCAATTTTTATTTTTATAATGTACATATAAAATGTATTCTGTTTTCTACCTTTTAGTTCAGTATTTAAATGCATGGAAATATAGTCTATGTTCAAAATGTTCAACGCGTGTGTCTTTTTACACTTTATATCAAGCTATTTTTAACAATATATACATTTTTGTGTTCAAAACATTTAATATTTTCCCATTTACTAATTGTATGTATGCATTTTGAAAATAGTTGAACAATGTTTCACATGTACGTATGTGGAGACATTTCTTCTGTGGGACACTTCATTCATAGCCGTTTATTGATAACATGGATACAGTAAATGTAAAAAGAATGCTGTTGCTGTACTTATATTTTTTAGGCATTTCCCACAATTTATATAAAAAATAAAAACACGAAAAAAGTTAAAGTGTGTCTTGTCGTGATGGGCAGCTAATTCCTAATTTGTTAACCCACCACGTGACATGAAGAAATTAACCTCATTGAAAAGATAGGAAAGCTGCTCCATTTACCTGCAACATCTGATAAGTGCAATCTTAACTTAATTTGACTTTGGATCATTTGAGGTCATTTCTTTTTGAATGTCACCCAAAGGCTTCGTTTTGAAATATAGTCTATAGTTGTAGTAAGTAGTTTCAAAAGAAGCAAGTGTGTAGTCACATGACTTCAGTTTTGTCATCCACTCCTGATTAGTGCATGTTTCAAGTTTGTGTTTGGTCCCCCGGTCATGCACTTATCAGGAGTCTACTATACAACAAAATAAATAAAATCAGTTCTGCTGTCTAAGGTATTTTAACTACCGTATTTAGAAAGTAAATTAAATAAAAGTACGTTTATTTATCACACAGTGGGGACAACAGCAAAATGAGTGAGAAAAAATTCAAAAAAGCTACATCTATAAATAAATATTAATTTAATATAATAATAATAATAATAATAGGTGTAATGAGAATTAGGTGTAAAGACTCGTTTTCTTCCTCACTTGTAAACAAACCCAACTGATGCTGAAGGAATCGGTACTGTAACCAGTCTGCAAGGTAGCCTGACCACACCGGGTTGAACTAAAGGGCATCAGTAAAAAGAAATGTGATTGGCTGAGGTGGATGAAAGGCACCAGCTGTACATTTAAAGCCGTCATCACACTCAAGTGCTGCCCCTCGGCTGGGGCACGGCAAGTGCACAGATGTGGTGAGATAGCGGGTCACAGAGGAGAGGCAAGATTATTTATTTTCATGATCTCTGCTCCCTAGAGCCATCCTTTCTGCTGATAGTATTGTCGGGTGTTATTGCTGTTTTTTTTTCTCACCTTTCTTTACATTTGCTGTTGTCTTTTGTGAGAATAAAAGAAGACAGAAAACATGGCTCCCTACATGATGTGCTGCCACTTTAAGGCGGCTTGACGTTTACTAAGGGGACAAACAACACGATTTATGGCGGGCTGAGATGCGCTTTGGTTCGGTGTTGTTTCCGCTTGAGAGGAGAGTCTTAAATTCACAGATTTATGGTCTTTTCCTTGTGGACCTGGTCATGTATTTGGTTGGTGTTTCGAACCATCTCTCACTAAAATTAGAGGCAAATACCAAATTATAGGTAGTGTTTAGATAGCGTTTAAATCTCAGAGGGATTATAAAATATTCTCAGTCAGGGAGAGAGGCCTTTACACACTAGATAAGGAAAGTATTGTGTATCAAATGGCCATTCCGAGGAGTTTTAAAGTTCATCTCTTCAAAAGATGATCCGACCTGATCTCTCAAGCCATCTGTGTTTCTCTTGGCTCCACCGATCGTATCATTTTCAAACACTGATACCCCCCCCCCCCCCCCCACACACACACAACTTTATATCACTGTGTAGCTTCACCATTGACTTACATACCAAACAAAATGTTCCCTTCCCCGAACCATCACAATTTGCCTCATTCCCATGAGCTAACCCTAACCTCAATTGCAACCTTAATGCAACTTCTTGTATCCTGCCAAAAGAGTGACTAGGACCCCACAAGAGACCATAGGGCCACACTCTAGTATGAAAATTGAGCATCTGGGGCATCATTGTGATCTAAATGCAAACAAATACACTTGCATCTATATAATAGTGGCATTCAGTAGATAGAAAATCAAATTCCTGCTCTCACACCCAAACCACAATAATCAAGATATATTCCACCCTGTTTAATCTAACCAAAACTCAATTGTATCATCAGCTCTGTAATCTTATCTTCAATCTCAAACTGGCCTTCAAAGTTCTACCTACCTACCAATCTACTTATTCCTAACTACCTACTTACCTAGTACCTACCATCCTACCTACCTACCTACCTACCTACCTACAGTACCTGTCTACCTTTACTTTACTTTACTTTACTTTACTTTACAGTCATTTAGCAGACGCTTTTATCCAAAGCGACTTACATTTCATTACAATTGTTACAATTCAACAAATTCCTGCTTTCCCTAGGAATCGAACCCATGATCCAGTGTTTTTTTTTGAGCTACTGGGAAAGCTACATCTACCTACACTTATCGACATTTTTGACGTGATGCTGATTGCACATTATTGTTGTTTACATTGATATTGTGATTTTGTTACCTGTTATTGTTCACTGTACACTGCTGTTAAATGTCTACAAGTATATAATAATAAGTATAAAAATAATCTATCTATCTATCTATCTATCTATCTATCTATCCATCCATCCATCCATTCCATCCATCCATCCATCCATCCATCCATCCATCCATCCATCCATCCATCCATCCATCCAGCATTCTTTCTTCTAAAAGTGTTAAACAGTTATATCTAATAATATAGTATATCTATATAGTAAAACTTTTTTTTAAATCTGGCTCATATTTTATAACTGAGATCTTCCAAAGCATGTCTAAACAAAGATAAAAACCTTGCTTCAACCCTTTATGCTTCACAACCAGTGTGTTTCCTGCTCTCATTATATTGACACATTCCGCTTCCTCCTGCTCCTCTGCTAATTGCGGCAGTTTCGTTGGCATGAAACCGTGTATCCATAAGGTTCATCCCACTGTCTTCATTTCAGATAACATCAAAACAATTGCTCTCTTGCAATGAGCCACAGACCAAGCTGAAGCCCACAGCTGGGGTCCTTCCTTCTCGGGGGCTTCAAGCGCTCCGCTTTCAGCTATCATTAGAAGACGGGTTTCTGTGGACCAGCTTGCTTTTCCTGATGGAACCGATTTTTATTTTAAATACATAGCTAGCAGCAAGAAAAATAGGAATAAAGACATACCGTATTATTGTGAATATAAGCACCTGTTTTTTTTTTTTCAAATTTTAGCAGCTCAAAAACTTGCGGTGTGCTTATAATCGCCGATTTTAAATATTCACGTAAATATGAGCACTCGTTTTTTTTCAGCAGCTGCAAAAGCTCCAGAACACAATTAGTCAAACACAATTAAATCGCTCAGTCTTCTACACAGACAAAAATGTGACTGTTCTAATACGTATTTACATATAACAAAAACGGAGCTCAGTCAGCTTTACGCTATGCTCTTTTAGCGCAAAGGCTCATTGGAACCAGTGACGGGATGTGTAGTTCAATAGAATATATTGTTGTTTTTTTATTTTTTAAGTAAAGTAACATTGAAGGGATACTAGTCACAAGTTATGTTTGTTAAATAAAGAAAAAAAAATATTTTTAAGAGAACATTTACGTAATTCAGCCAAAAACTAAATTTTGTGGTCAGGGGGGTGCTTTTATTCGTGGGGTGCTTATATTTGCGTAAAGACGGTAGTTTGAACACACAGATAATAACAGTTGTTAGCATTTAGCATTTCAGAAAATATTAATATAGCTTATCAAAAGCGGTTCTTCTGAACCGATGTTCTGTGTAATTGAGGCTCGCAAATGCAAATATCACGGGAAGTTATGTTGGTCTGTCTGTGAGATTTCTATGTCCGTTGAAGTCGCCCTCGGCAACACTATCAGACACAGCCTCACTGGAAATGTCCTAAGGACACCACTGACATTTTTGGTCCCACGGCCTGGGGACAAACACAAAATGCGATGGGATGCACCTGATGCTCAGTGTGTCACAGCAGCTTTGTAGAAAATTGATGTGACAAAGGTTTTATTTTTTAGCTTGACTTCGTTTAGATTTGACCGCTACGGGAATCACACAAAAACGCAACCACCAGCTTATTCTCTGCGTTCTGTATTTTCTCTGTTTTTTGTATAGGCTCGAGAAGTGTATGCTCAGAACAGCATCTTTAAATTCATTGTTCTTTCTCTTTTTCATCTCTCTGAGATGTTCCCAGGCTGTAGGTTTGGAAATTGTGGGAGAATTATTTACATTTTAACCAATTAATGACAATTTTTGCTCAGGCGGTTTCTACGTGAAATGTATTGTTCGCAGCCTTACTGTATAAAACACACACACACACACACACACACACACACACATTTTGGTGCAAGGGTTTCTTATTAAAAATATGTTTTTATGTTATCAAAAGAATTTGATATTATAAAAATGATTGATGATTTAAAATAATATTATATAATAATTCGTATTTTCGCAAATATAAGCACCCCACAAACATAAGCACCCCGTGATTTTTCAGGCACAAAAAAAATATTTTCTTTATTTAACAAGCCTAACTTGTGACTTATCATTTTGATATTGTTTTACTTGAATGATAGATAACAAAAGTACAACAGTTCTAGTGGTCAGAACATCATTTCCCAAATGTCTTTGCACCAATCATTTCATGTGCAAAGCAACTGCAGACGCTGTGTGAAGAGAATCGTTGTGATTATCCCGTTTAGCAGACCGAGCATTTTGATTGTGTCTGTCCCTTAGATTGTTTACTTCTTGCCCGTGTTCTTCATTTTCAACTGTTTTGATTCTTTCTGCGATTACACATTTGACCCGTTTGTTAGCGTTAAGCTAAGCTAACCCAATTGTGGTTTGTAGTTTCTGTTTGTTGTAGTAATAATGATTGTATCTTACTTCTTCCAGTGTTATGTTGTCACTGTTAAGTGTTTCTTTATTTCTAAGTCAACTGTCTATGTCTAATGTTTCTTTATTTATGTTATTGAGCCAATAAAAGCTTACACTCTATGTTTGTCTACGCATTATTTAATGATGGGTGCATACATAGTTGAAATCAAATATTATAAGCACACCTCAATTTTTGAGCATCGAAAATTTGAAAATAGGGGTGCTTATATTTGCGTAAATACGGTAAATGGTTAAATATAAAATGAAATATGAGTGGGGGGAAAAAACCAACCCTGTATACTTGTGCGTACAGTTGTAAAAAGCAGGATCTGTAAGGTGGAAGTGTGTATAGGAAACAAGGGACTGCAAATACATTTGTGAGTGATTTGTGAAGGCCAGGGGTTAATGTATTGTTTTCCTGGCAACGCTCTATGCTGATTTTCACCCTTTCACACAGAGACAGAGAATAACAATTGCATCTAGGTTCCATTCATCACAGCTAGAATCAGATAACAAACATAATCAAGCTATTCTTTTTTTTTTCGTGCAACTGTCATTTAGTGCAGATCTCCATCTCTGCCGACAGAATTGTTCTTTTGACTGTGAAAAACTCATCTGCAAGTCAATATAGAAAGCCGAATAGATTATTTGGCTAAAAAAAGACTCTATAAATATTCAAATCTCAGCAGAAATCTTCTTGGGGTCATTATTAATCCGACTCATAGTCTAAGAAAGTCTGAAACGCATGGTTCTTCACAAATTACCTGCAGATAGTGAAGTGAACGCTCCTTAACTTTGGGGTCCACGGGAACTAATGCTTTGTCGTATCCCCCTCCTCCTCGGGAAGACGGGTAGACCTCTCTAGCCTGGTTGACTGTCATGGCGGACCACGTCCCCCTCTTCAGCGAGTGTCCGCCGTCTCCTCCCATGGCTAAGCTGGAGCAAGCCAAACACTCTCCTGGTGGAGGAACCTTGGACTTTCTCAGAGTGAGTTCCTGAATGGCAGCATCCAGGGTCTCATGACCAGTGGGATACCCCCGCCCCCCCCTGCCCGCACCCACTAGAAAGCTGCTGTCACTGTCCAGGTTGTCATCAGAACTCCACCAACCGGCTGTTTTGCTGCGGTGACGAGAGCTTCGAGAATCATGTCTGGAGTCTCCACTCTTGCTTCGCTCTCGGCTCTTGCTGCGACGGGCAGAGCGGGACTGGTGGGTTCCAGGATAATGGTGACCACCCCCTTCTTCCCCACCACTGCGATGCCCCCTTTCCCGATACTCTCCTCCGCGAGTGCCGTTAAACTCTCGCTTGGAGGGAGTCTCCAGTGAGTGGGACTTGGCAAAAAGGCGCTGAACAGAGTTCACCAGATGGCGAATGCGGCTTGGACTTTCACTGCGCTGCTCTCCGCTCACTGTGCGCTGGTATTGGAGGGTGTGGAAGCCGTCGGGATGGAAGGGCAGCTGTTTCTCAAACTGGTCCAGGAGGTTCGGTGGGATACGTTGCATCTTCCCCCCGTGGCAATGACCGTGCCCTGCTGAAGACAAGCACTCTTCACATGTGGAGTCGAAGAGCTGTGGCTGACTGGGATGTGACCGAGGGAAAGTGCCCCCTCCAGAGGGTACAATGGCCAAGGGCTCAGGGGGTCCACCTGGAGGGTAGTAGGGATGGTCATTGTGCCCCTGGTAGTGGTCATGGTGGTGCATGTAGTCCCGTGAAGCATCGTTGTCCTCAGGCATGCAATAACAAGGCCCGGAGGAGTGCTGCGACAAACTACGGCTTACTTGGTAGCCCTTGATGGCCGGGGCATGATGGGCCGCCCGGGCCGACAGGGGGCGCTGAGGGCGCGACAGGGCTGCGCCGAAGTCAACTGTGGGGAAAAACAGAAGAATAGATGTTGGCTTTTATCCAATACAAATACATAGTTCTCATAGTCCATTGCTTCTCAAATAAGGGGCAGCAGAAGAAGAAAGAAAACAAAAAACAGTTAGGGATGGGAATTTTGATTCTTTTAACTGACTCGCTTTAGCTCTCGAACAGTAAAGTGAACGATTCTTTTTTGAGTCATTCATTAATTTTTTACTGAATGCGGCGCTGTCCGTTTGAACAAGTTGCGATTGATTCTTCTCCCTACAGAGTCTGCGCGGCTCGGCTCGTGATAAGCCGAAAAATGTTCACTGAGGAGACACTGAGGAGACTCGTTCATTCCGAGTCATATAAAACATTTTGAACAAAATATTCACGAAAGACAGATCGCTATTATGGATCTGTTTGTAAAAGGGAAGAGAAACGGCACTAAAGTCTGACAGACTCAGGCAGGCCATTCAAAAGTTCATGCTCTTGACTTCACTGTTATTGTTGTTAGTGAGGAAGAAAGAATGAAAAAAATAGAGAACCATGGTCATAGTCCCATAGTGCTCTTTTTTAAAAAAAACAAGCATGAACAAATCAAGCATCTTGTTGAAAAGCAAGCTGTTAAACGCTTAATGTGGATATCCTGTTTTTGACCCTGATTTCACGGGAGTGAAGACAAATGCTTCAGAACAAACAAGCTCTAAACTCCCACTGGTCTTCTTTTGCTGTTTTCCAAATTAAATGGTTGAAACAAAACATTGCTTCACCCTAAATCTGCTTATAATATCACTTAAATATGTCATATTTCTGGTCAAATTCCTACAAAAAAAACAAGGTTTGGTTTCTCATCTCACAATCTCACGTGCCTGGTTGTGGGCCTGAGCTGGTAGCGTCATACCTCACAGCACGGAGAACACAAAGTCTAGCTTTTCTGGTAATTTAGACGGTGACTGTCAATCAATGCCACTCGGCAGCACTTCAGGAAACTGCACGGTTCCGTTTATCTCCCATGGCATTGTCACACACCGTCTCCTCAGACAACCCAGCTAAAACATGGAAATGAAAACAATGGAAGGGGTGAAAACACAATCCTTGTCTCCTCGAGACCGGTTCAGTCTCTCAAAAACACTTTTTCTCTCATTATTTTGCTTCTGACCTACTTCTTTTACTCACTGTATGTCTCACTCTGTCCATGTTTCCACTAGTTTCTCAATCTATCTATCTATCTATCTATCTATCTATCTATCTATCTATCTATCTATCTATCTATCTATCTATCTATCTATCTATCTATCTATCTATCTATCTATCTATCTGTCAGTCTGTCTGTCTGTCTGTCTATCCATCCTTCCATTCATCCAGACGAGCTCACACATTTAGAAAAAACGTTGATGCGTGTTTATACAAGAATTGACGAGCTAAGTAAAAAGTTCAGTTGTAGGCATCTTGCTCACATGACTTCATCTGCTCATTTATTCCTGCTATGGCAGAACTGCCCGAGGGGAAAATGCTTAACATAAATCTGGAATCTGTTCAGCATAAGCAATCATAAAACAAGAGTGCCCAATGCCAAAATACAGTATTCAGGTTAATAGTCAAATGTACGTTGACAATAGTATCAGGCGGCAGCACATGGTGTGTGTATTTAAATTAAAACTCTTTCACTAAAGAGACAATGATAGAGATGTGAACTGTCTGTTCAGCAAACAGAAAGCGTTCCTCGCAGTAGCCTTTGCCATTGTGTATTTTCTAACCGCGAAATTCAATGCGGCAACATAAATCGAAAGCCATTCCTGCTATTGTCTAATAGAACATCATTCGCATCTTCTCTCAGTCATGGCTTCATTTATATCTCTGCTTTAAAATTGTTAAATTGTCCATGTCTGTGTTCGCAATCAGCAATGTTAAGCGACAATTCAACGTGAGCTGTTAAATAACGGATGCACAACTGCAATTTGCTAAAACAGTTAATGCAGGATTTTTTTTAATGCAACAAATTTGATATTTTGTTTTTATATGTTGGGAAACATTTACCAGTATTTATATTTTTAAAAACACGTGTATAATGACTATATTGCAAAAGTATAAAATGTAATATACATTTGTAAATATATACAGATCTATATTTTAAACATGTTTCATAATTAATTCATACAAACATTCATTTTTTTGATTTTGTATGTTTCAGATGTGCCATGTTTTTGAAGCACCAAAGTCAGTGTCATAACACAAATAACTTTAGACACTTTAGAACTGATATTTTCGGATGTTTGACATGTTAAAGTCGTCCTATATTGCGTAAAACCATTGTTTTATGGTACCATAAAGAACACTAGAAGGCCTGACTCATAAAATATTTATAAAGTTTACAAAAAATAAAATAATAAATAAAAAAATAATAAAAATCTAGAAAGATGATTTGGAAAATCAAAAAGTAAAGTAACGTAAAGAAAATAATTATTAAACATACTCCACACGGACAAAATTTCAACATGTCATCTACAGTTGGACGGAAACTATGACATGCTTTATGAGGTATATATTGAGTTAATTCCCTTAGTGATGTCACATTTCTCAAAAGTGATCATGATTGGTTGCTGTGAAATGTTACTTCAGCCCGTGGGTAAATCAATGGACGGCTGCATTTCATGGCTCACTTCGTCAAAAATGCATGTCTATTCCCTTACCGTTATATCTTTATAAGGACTGCAAGCTTTTTCATATATATTTTATGAGCCTTTACCAAAGAACATGCTTTTTTAACCCAGTTCTGGCATTTAGAAGTCATATAGAGCTTAGCTTTATAGAAGATGGGAATAAAAAAGAAGGGATCACATAAGAGACAACACTTCCGAGCAACAAATAGGCTCTGCTCTCATCTGTCATCTGTCAAGCTCCAAAATAATGCAAAAGAACATGATTTTTTCATACAGAAAGCTTTACAGATGTACACCGAAGTCCTTGGTAGAGTGATGGGGATTTCGACGAGAATACACTCTCCATTCTCGAACGAATACAAACTTTACAAGCCTTTTTTTGCAGCAAGAGCAGACAGAGTCAGATCATTGCAGAGATCTTCTCTAGGCAAGTAAAGGTTTTGATATGATTTCTCTCTAAATCCCTCTTTCTCGAACAGATAAGCTCTTGCCTCATTCCATCCCTGGCTTGTTTTACTCCTCACCTCCAGAATGAAGAAATGGACAGTCAAAGATAAATTAGAATTCACACCCCAAGGGCAATTTGTCTTTGTCTCCTGTTCATCTTCTCTGCAGGTGATGCTTGATGTTTCAAAAAAATATTATTTTTAATTATATATATATATATATATATATATATATATATATATATATATATATATATATATATATATATATATATATATATATATATATATATATATATACAGTATATATACACACACACAAACACGAATCAGTCGCATGCGTCTGTAATTTCATTTTTCATTTTCATTTCAACAAAATAAATATGCAATGCTACAAGTCAATGACAGAGAATAAAACAATTTATTCAATCATTTCCAGACAATCTATTAGAGTGAAAAGTAAAACACCTCTATATTTTATTAAGTCTATCACCTCAGCAGTTATCAAGACTAATTTTTTCGTGACTATACAATATACTGTAACTGTAGTATGCTGTAACTGCTTCATGTTGCAGGTGGTTGGGACTGATATTCTGACAGTGTTCAAAATGTTCTTTCTATGCGAAATGTGCAATTTATCCCTGTGTTTGTGTGGGTTTTTTTATTGCTTTTCTATCCCCCCAAAAATGTGTTCAGGTGAATTAGAATTTGCAAAATTACCATTATGTGTGACTGTCAGTGCCTCCCGTTCTGTGATTGGTTGGCCACCAATAAAGCGTGTCCTGCCCTCAAGCTCAGAGCTGTTGGGATTGGCTCCAGATAGTCTGGAGAACCGTGACCCAGAAATAGAAAAGTGGTTCAAAAATGGATTTATTTGTTTATTTCTCACACCTGTATTTAGTCTGTTTAAATGTCCTATACATTCAACTGAACTTCAAAACAATCATTGGCAAAAAATATATATATTTCATCTTTGCAAAATAATGTACACATAATACTTTTAAACATTAAGCTTTAAAGTGAAACTCACTATATTCAATGCACGTTGAACAAACTGCGGCCCCAGAAGACAAAACTGTAACTGCGTTGATCTGCGTTAAAAATAAAAATATTGCAATTAAGTGTTTAAAATTAATGGCATGTGTTAACAAGCTAATTATGACAGCACTAGTTTAAACGTATTTGGCTTTGTAAAAGCTCTCTGTTACTTCCTTGTTATTTTGCCTTGCCTCATCAATTCCCAGCCAGATTATGATTATTTCCAGTTATTCTGTTTATCTGGTTAGTCTTTAGATCATTTTGTCTGTCTAGTTTAGCTTGAAAAGCATTTTTGGTTTGATGGTTTTTGCCAGTGTGGTCGCATTCATGGATTCTCATTTTGTTCTTAGCCAAAATAAAAACACTTTTCCTCAATCCTGCAGCTGAGTCGGTCCTCCTTGAGACCCCAGTAATAACTATATCATGTTATAAGAAATGAAAAAAAATACAAAATCAAGAGCGAGAAGATTCAAGGTCAAGACAAATCACACACTGCTGAAGAAAAGTGGGAATAGAGAAGATATTGAAGTCAACATGGAAGGTCGAAAACAAGGGTTAAGGACACATGGAGAGAAGATAGACGGTGAGAGAAAATTCATGCGATGGTTTATAAGAATGTTTATCATCACATCAAACGGAGACGGAATATAAATGCAAAATCATGCTTTTCTACTGATATGTCCAATCGCATCGCTTCATTCAGAGACCTAAAGCTACAGGCCATTGTTTTACAAAAAAGTAATCAAGTCGAATGTGTGTGTCCTTAGCGTGACGAGACTTCCAAGCATGACCTCAGTCACATGACCAGTCTGTCTCTGTCTCTTTGATCTATTAGCCTGTTATATGTCCGTGCTTTGCTTCAAATGTGTTGAATATTCATATTGCCACACACAATACACTTCACTTTCGTCCTTACCCTATGCGTGAGTGTGTAATACACTGGTTATTCTTTACAAAAGTGTGGTTTTGTGTGTTTAAAGAAAAAGGAGAGAATTGTGTCTATTTGTCTCATGCGCGCGCACACGCACACACACACACACACACACACACACACACACACACACACTTATAGCCCTGACAGCAACAATGAGCCCAGGTGCTTCTGTGTTAATGGATGTTATGCTCATTATTCGTATCACAAGCTTTTGCAGTATTCGCCGTGTGAGTGGTACAGGGGGCTGAGGGAGTTTAAACAGCCTTCTGCTCTTTTTCACAGACTGTTTTACTCGTGGAGCGCTACTCATGGAAGGCCACGGAAGTTTTCAAGGGGTTGAGATGGAATGAAAATGGACTTATAGTATTCAAATGTATTCCATCAAGACCAATCAGTGTTCAGAAGCTAAGGGTGGCATGTTCTTCTGAACACATGTTCATGAGCACAGCTCGTTGCTAGGCTACAGCATTAACTAGGTTACTTCATGTGTAACGTGGTTCATTTTCATTAAGACTCTGTGATGTTTTTGTTCCTTTACATTTTTTATTCCGTTCAGTGGGATCAATACAGTCATCTTTGTGGGACAGGAAGTAACTGGCTTTCAAGTGATGCTAAAGCTGAAAATGAAAATGTACCTAACGAAACATCTTCACCAAGCCTTATGCATTATAGAATTTTTTTTATTTACAAATTACAGCTGATGAGACAGCTGATGAGTTGCTCAATAATTACGATCAAATTTCTTTTTTAATTCAGGACACTTTTGTAGAGTTTCTGCTGCTCTCCAAAATGCGGATCTGGGTTGAACCATCTATGAATTAAAGGGGTTTGCTGCAGCCATAAACAAAATTTTACCCATGTACATGTGCCCAAAGTAACTTACAGGTGATAGGCAACATAACACTCATGCACACATTTCCTATCTTTATTCACTCAGTTTCTGCTCTACATCAGGACCATAAGTAGCCATCTAATTTCTTTATATCGGGTGAATCTGACATCAACCAAGCACAAACCCCCTTTGAACTGCTTTTTCAGCTTTATATGGCTGAAATAAATAATAAAAAATGATTCCTTTACTAATAATGCAGAGCTTTTACACATCAAACACAGAAGATCAGACATCACAAGTCAACAAATCGTAACCAACAGAATCACATTGAGGATAAAATAAACCCATAATTAAAAATGTTAATAAACAACAATTATAATCCATAAAAATGCAAAAAAAAAAAAAACAATCATGTACTTTCAAGGATTGTGACGCTTGAATTATTAAGCATGGAAAACAATATTTTCTTAAACAATACTTTTGGTCAAAAAGTAAATCTTCTTTTTCTCTCAATTATTCTTTTAATGTATCTGCTTTTTTATTTCTTAGTAAAAATGAGCTGGAAATAAATCTCGGCAATTCTGGGCCTTAAGGAGGGACACACAACCTGGTCTACCAATCAGAGAACAGGACACACAGTCACACATATTCACACTCTCACTCACACTTCTGGACAGCTATCCTTAATTTCCAAACTTATGATTTGACTCCAGAGGAAAAACAGCACACACAAAAAAAATCCCAGACCGGGCTTCAAGTCTGGAACATGCCCTCCCTGCTACCTACTACACCACAGTGTCGTCATGTCCATCTCAATAAAAAGATAATTGTGAAAGCTGAGTGAAAATGCCAATGTTCAGACTGGCAGATATTTGCTATCATTACCTGGCAGCTTGCACAGTGTGAGAGATTCAGTGAGATAACATTGATGGCACTTGCTCATCCAACAAGCATATAGAACTCAAAATCCCAAGTATTCCTGGACAAACCGCTTCAACATTAAAATACCAGAAAATAAGGCTTAACCTACAATTTGCCTTTTTACTCTAAAATGAAGACAGTCTACATTTTCTATTGATTATGGCAGCAGCAATTCATCAAATGATGTGGGAAAGCTCTACAACTGGGCATGAATCCAGACCTACAGCGCAGATCTTGTTTTTTTGCAGCCAATTGAGGCGTCAGCATTGTGGAGGTGAACTGATTGGAGATCAGTCCCAGATCACTGTTTCTCTATTGATTTCTGGAGCTAACTCAAGATAAAACTCTCAATCTTACCAATTAATCAGTGCATTGCATTTCTGTGCAGTAGAAGCGAGACGGAATCGGTTTCGTAAAAATCAATGGAAGTGCAGGTAGGCGAAAACTCGGTTGATTTTCACAGCTTTCACATGCTGATTTGCGGTACGGGCTTGTATTTTTACTGTAAAGATTCCTAAACATCCATCTATCGTTATTGTACATTTATCGTACTATCACAGCTTGGCACGCCAATGTCAGATGTTGATACATCAACACATGCTTCAGTGTTACAGCAGAACTAGGTCAATGATTCACTGCCACATTGAAGCAATAACATCCATGTAATAATTCTACATGCTCCACTTTTCCTATCTGGTCCTTTGCCCTTTAGGATTGCGTTGATAATTGCACATCTGCGATGCCAATCATGTATGAAAAAAACTCTTAAGTGACTGTAAATATCATCACACCAAATTTCTAATGAATAATTATGGTATTCTACTGAAAATGAGAAAGAAATCCATTTGTCTAATGAATAAATAAAAAGAACAGCGTCAAACGAACGCTTCCGAAGCTGATAGCTTCACTCATGATCTCCTCCGTAAATAATATATAAAATAGTACGTGGTGTGTCACTCAAGTTTGATGTTGTGTGACACACAGAGCTGTGTGTGTGCTATGTACACAAAAGTAAAGGCCCTCCACTTTTTCAGAAAAGATGGTTGTACACACACTCAACGTTCACTTTTAGGTACCACCTGATGCCTTCAGAACTTCCATAATCTTTCTTGCCATAGTTTCAACAAGGTACAGAAAATATTCTTAACAGATTTTGGTCACGTGGACAGAATAGCCTTATCCAGATGATGCAGATCTGTTGGCTGCACATCCATAATATGAATCTCCCATTCCACCACATCTTAAAAGTCTCGTCTTAGTTGAGATCTGGCCAATGTGGAGGTCATTTGAGTACAGTGAACTCATTGTCCGGTCACTTAATGACATTATTATCTTGCTGGAAGTAGCCATCAGAAGATAGTTAAACTGTGGTCATAAATGGATGGACATGGTCAGCAACAATGTTCACACGACCCACACCAGCCTAAACACCTGAAAGATGGATCAGTGATTTGAAGTTGCTGATGCCAAAATCAGACCATTCTCTGGAAATATTGTGCAAACACCAAGCAACATGTTTACACTCCAATTATTTTCCAATTTGGTGCAAATTGTAGCCTGGGTTTCTTGCTCTTGGCTGACAGGGGTGGCACCCTGTATGGTCTTCTGCTGCCACAGCCCATTTTCCTCAAGTTGTGCTTTCAAAGATGCTCTTATGTATAAATTGGTCGTAACCATTCTCTGTGAAACGGTGGTGCATGAAAATCCTAGTAGATCAGCAGTTTCTGAAATACTCAAACTGGCCCATCAATGGTCCAAAAACCATGGTCCAAAATCACCTGTCTGTTTGAACTTGGTTTGAACTGATACAGGTTGTTTTGTCTACATGCCTAAATTAATTGAGTTCCTGCCATTTAATTTGTTGAATAGAATTTAGCAAAAAAGAACAGTTTGGTAGGTGTGGCTAATAAAAGTGTATATAAGCAGCATGCCTATTTTTTTCGACACTTTTTTCTGCAATCAAATAGATTAACCATTGAAAAGCGCATGTTGTTCATCAGCCAGTGCAAAGTAAAAACGTAAAAGGGGATGTAACAACCAGAAGTGGATCTTAATGAGTTAATAGATGGTATCATGGAACTCCCATTATAGGTCTAACCAAGAAAGGCAAGAAAACCCAAGAGAGGTTTTATTATCTGATCCACTGCGCAGGGACGTCTAATGCAGTTGCCACTCGGTGACAGGAAAGATGCACTTTAAGAGCTCAGTGGTTACATGTAAATAGATACGTGTATTAGAAACATGCAGACTGATATGGTGTGAATGATGTGAAAAGAGGCAGAAGTGCAAGCGACTATGTGGTGTGATTGAGCTGTTCAGGCGCCACAGGGTCCGCTCTTATGTTTAATGCCAGTGTCACTCCCTGTCTGGTTCTTGTGCCATATAGATCTGTGTGCCTAAGCAGGAGAAAGCTGTCAATCACCGAGTCAACACCGAAATGCTAAAGGCTTTTAAGCATCACAAGCAAGAGAGGGAGAAAGAGGCAGGAGTCTATCGCTGCTGGAGCCCAAACGGTAGAAAATGAAAAAAAAAAAAAAAAAATCAGACAGAAAGGAAACACCAAAAAAAATGAAGATAAAAGGCTCAGAAGAAGGTAGAAAGAAACTGAGAGTGCCACAAGCCGTTTGAAACATCTCTCAGCCTCTTGAAATGCAGGAAGCTGCAAGAGCAAAACAGACAAACACTGTATTCTCCAGAGCTTCTCAGTTGGACTCTCCAATCACCTGATAGTGCCCTATGAGCAGGACTGCACCGGCTGTTCTGACAGTTCAGAAAACAACCAAGAGGTCTTAAAGCTCAGGTGAACAAGCACCGTGAATGATGATCTACAGAAATATTCAATAAAGAAACTTCTGCTACATTTATCAATTGAAATTTCAATTTCAAAATGTTCGATTCAACTGAAGTAATTAGAATTTTATGTGGGATAGTGGAGTAGTGGGTATTGCTCTCAACTCACAGCAAAATTGTGAATTTGTCATGTTTGAAGCCTGGTTGAAGACGTTGGCTTGGGTTTCCTCTGGGTCTCAGCCACAGTTAAAAACAAAGTGTTTAGAAGAATCTGAGTCTGGAAAATTGTTCCTAGATGTATTTGTACATTTCTTCAAGTCTCAAGTCCTAGGTCTGGTCAAAACCTTTCAGCTTTCGGAAAGTTTGCATGTTCAGCGAGTCGGTTTCCTCTGGGTCTCCAGTTTCATCCCACAGTCAAAAAACATGCGTTAAGAAGAATTGGAATCTGGGGAAAACTGCCATAATAGTGAATTTAAATGTGTGTGCCACTCTGTGATTGGTCAGCAATCGAGGTGGTGTGTTCCATCTTTAGGGTCCAGCGTCGCTAGCATTGGCTCCAGCTTCCCATAACCCAGAAATTTAAAAGCGGTTATGAAATTATTGTCCAGAACAAGTGAAAGACGTGAGGTTCTTTCACAATGTCGCTGGTAAGACTCACATCATCTGAATGAGTTATACTGCCGTAATCAGCTCCTTTTCTCTCCTATTTCTGCTCTACTACGGCGATCGTTTCGCTATTCAATATTTCACAATGACAGAATAAAATAGATTAAAAAAAAAAACAAAAAGTCAGCCTCAGTCAAACTCAAATGTGCAAAAAAGTGTGTTCACGTGATTTAACTCATAAATAGCATCTACTATCTTCAGCACCCTGCAGATATCTCCTCGTCCCCCCCCAAAATAATGCTGGTAGAAAAATATGCAGACGCATCACGCACAAATGTATCAAAATGTAAAGAGTAACGTTAAGTTCCCATTCAAATGTAGTGAAGTGAAGATTTTTACAAAAATGTTAAAAAAGTAGTAAAAGTTGTTTATTTGTTTGATATATTTTTGGTACAAGCACAAAGTAGCAAAACATTAAGTAAAAGTAACAAAGTCCATTTACTCAAGTACTTTACACCTCTGTGTAATGGATGTTTATAAACAATAATAGTGATGAGAGATCAGATCCAAAGTGTCAAAAGAATCAATGGGACTAAAGCACTGTATTTGCTGTTAAATGGGGAATGCATTAGCAACTGAGGATGGATTTAAATAAGGTTGAGCATTCCAAGGGTTGAAAGAGGAAATGTAGAGCGAGAGAGGACAGACTATATTTAGAAGGAAACGGACCATGTTAGTTCTGACTTTCACGGGGAAATGAATCCTAATCAAACCAAACAGCTTGTCATCGCACAGTCATCATAATCTAATTAAGTGTAATTTAAAAGATGATGACATTAGCCATCTGATTGCATACATAGGAACGCTCAGAGAAGCACCAGCAGTGCATGTCATCATGGGGCTTGGCATCGTCTGTTTTGATTTGGGATGACTCTGGCAATTATTAGTTGTTTTTTTCTGTTTCATTAACTTTTTTATTATATTTTGTTTTGATTTTTGTTGTTGTTGTGGTTGTGAGTTGTGTGGTTTGAGACTCAAGTTCGAGGCCCGGTCAACATTTTTTACATTTGTTTTGTTTTTGTCACGCATGTTTTGCGAGAAGATTTCCTCTGGGTCTCCGGTTTCCACAGTCTAAAATCATTCATTACTGAGATTGGCTCTTGCTCCCTGTGAGCTCAGGAAATTAAAAGACTCTAAGACTCTTAATTTGTTACAGATTTATATTTTTACAGATTTATTTTTTTTATTACAGAAGTTATAGTAAAAAAGTATACATTTTGTTATTTTAGGATGTTAATTTCTACTTATGTTTTTATTTTGGTGAAAGTAACTTAAAAGTCATACAGAAGTAATGTAATTTATTACAATTCAGAGGCAGTGATATTACAATGTAACTACTTTTTACCGACATTAAAAAAAGTTATGTGTAATGTATTACAATTTTGAAGTAATTGCACAGCACAGTAATGAGTTAATAGTGGTTACATGTAAATATATATGTGTATTAGAAACATGCAGACTGATATGGTGTAAATGATGTGAAAAGAGACAGAAGTGCGTTGTTTCATTACCTTTTTTTATTATATTTGTTTTGATTGTTTTGTTGTTGTGAGCTTTCCCAAGCAATAATTTCCGGTCTCCATCTTTCACAGTCATTCATTCTGGATAATTGTGAGTCATAGTGTGAATCTGTGAGCCGCTCTGTGATTGGCTGGCCAGAAATGCAGAGGGAGTGTCCAAGGTTGCTGAGAATGGCTCCTGCTCCCTGTGAGCTCAGGCAATGAATGGTTAATGTTCTTTTAATATGTGAACTTTTCCAGCTATTTTCAATTACCACTGTGAAGTTAAATCGAGATGTATGTGACGTATATTTAGTACATGCTCACATTACATCCAGCCGAATGATTCTTCTGAGTTTTCAAAGAAAAGCAATTGGCTTTCTATTATTACAAGTAAAACCATGAAGTGATTCAACTACAGAAAATCCTGCATTGTCAAGTGAAAAGTCTTCAGTTGATTTAATTGTGAAGATAATTCTGCTTTGTCAAGAACCCTCGGTCGTACAATAACACCGAAGACACGTTTGAGAAAGCCTGCGTTGCATCACAATGCGATCAGTGTAATAATCTTTCAATGCTCATCTTGAAGCTTTATAGAATCCCAGAACAAGCCAAAGTGGGTTATATCCGTCAGACGAGAATGCAGACATTAAGTCTATTCAGAAGTGAATGAGATCAGCACTCCAGTGTCCATTACGATATTAGCTTTCAGCATAATCTATGCCAGAGACGCAGCAGAAAGACGGAGGTAATACACATTAGTGCAAATAAAATGACTTTATCTTCATAAGAGCTTACATTGATACCATTTCTTTTTAAGGTTATTACATCTGCAAACAGAGCCTGTTATTATGAAGGATCAGTTGTAATGGCTTGAGCAAAGGCAACGTGGAGTGTTCTGGTAAAACACCGTGTTTCATGTTCCTGGCTACCTGATGGTGACCTGTTCTGATGATTAGCATATTCGTCCATTTAGTTATTTACACACCCCCCTCTCTCTGTCTCACTCTCTCACACCTCCCCCCCTGTCTCACCCGCTCTCTCTCTCTGACTCACACACACATACCAGCATTTGTATCAAAGAGGGGTACCTCTTTTGGACTATAGACAACAATACGTTCCCTCACTCTTTACTGCAACCAGAACCATCCAAATATTCCCATTCCCCAAACCCTTTACTCTAACCTTAACAAAAACTCAGTTAAAACCTCTGCCTTAAAATCTCATCTCGACCCTCCCGTTTTTACACAAAGATGGACCTCGAATGCCAGTTATTATCAGATAGTGGGACCTTAGACAAAGATCCCACAAGGACCCATAGAGCCCGACTTTGTGCTAAAATCTGGCGAATGAATCTAGAGAGTGAGAGAAAGCAAGAGAGAGAGAGAGAGAGAGAGAGAGAGAGAGAGAGAGAGAGAGAGAGAGAGAGAGAGAGGAGAGGAGAGAGAGAGAGAGAGAGAGAGAGAGAGAGAGAGAGAGAGAGAGAGAGAGAGAGAGAGAAAGAGAGAGAGAGAGAGAGAGAGAGAGAGAGAGAGAGAGAGAGAGAGAGAGAGAGAGAGAGAGAGAGAGGAGAGGAGAGAGAGAGAGAGAGAGAAGAGACGAGAGAGAGAGAGAGACACACACACACACACACTTTTCACCCACAACAAGTGACATCTTCACAACAGATTTAGAAAATGTTTTAGGACAACTAGGTTTTCAGCACTGACAGTCTGGTCTTTTCTCTGCCCAGGAGAATGTGGGACAGCCCCAGGCATCCCGAGATCCACAATTCCACAGTTGGTGATCTAGTTAGTGTTTTTTTTTTTGTTTTTTTCTTTTTTAACATATGGCATCTGTTCATAATTTCTAAAAAAAAAAAAAAAAAATGTTTGTATATAATGTATATAAGTATATACTAACTCACACTAACATTCTCTTTCTCTCAACCACACACACACACACACACACACACACACACACACACACACATACATTTCATCAGTTAATCTGTTTTCCGGTTGACTTTGGCTTAAATGTATAAATGTATAAAACCTCAATTCTAAAACCAAGCTCAGAAATATTTTATGACCCACAAATTAGAAATATTGAGCTAATGAGATATTTAGGCATCGTGTACAATACATAGTATGCAATTGTGTAATAATGCACGTTTTATTCATGTTTTTTACTTTATAATTTATTGAACAATTATATAGAGGTTTTTTAAGCTTGAACAATAGGCAAAAAACAAAAATGTTTTTTAGATGAACACAAAGACAAGCAAGAGAGCCTGTGACGGACAAGCAGAAAGCAAATATAAATCAATATAAATAACACAAAAGCGAGTAAATTAATCTTACTCTGTTGACTACAGCTCACTAAACCATTACAAAAACATGTTGCTCAAGCCATTGTATATGTGAAGAACACAAGACAACAATTTCATTTGTGCTTTATGGCCTTGTTGTGGACGAACCAACAAGACACAAGCGGTAAGTTGAATTCATCACAATTGCAAGAAAATTGTAGATTTTATAAACCATAAAGTGGACAATGCAATTCCTTAGTCAGCTGCAGTGGTTAAGATGAAGTGGCAATGTGAGTAAAATAAAGTGGCCTAGTGTACAACGCATGTTTGCAATGGAAAATGTTCGATTCTAGACAAAATTCAAAAGAACTATGGAAATGTATCTGCTACTGTGTTCCGGTCGCTACAACGTGAAGTGATGTAAACGTGAAATCAACTGGCAAAGTAATTCACAAGATCAACCAAGGTCATTTTGTGAGGTGTGTTATAGAAGCGACAGAACCTGCCAATCAGAGTGAGTGGGCGGGTCATCTGTGATTGGGCAAAGAGAATGAACAATGTAATTGGTGAAACTGAGGAAGATCTTTCATTGTTCAAACAAATAAAGAGTGATCATTTAATCTTAATATAATTATGGAGATAATTTATGGACTTTTATTACTCAGAGCGGAATTTGTTTGACACACTCCTTGTTGTGGTGCCTTCGAGTTGACTATCGACCATTACTAGACACATCTCTGATTGGCCGGTTAGGTCTTAAATTGATCTTTCTAATTCATCTCATGAATCTCCCCTGCTAAACACTTTGCAAATTGAACTCGAGATGCTTCAGTTTCTGCAGGTCGAAATTCAACGCTACTGTATGTTAGTTATAGCAGCAACTTATTTCAGTACTATTTTTCAAAAAGTGGGCACCTGAATTTTATGTTAATAATGCCATTGTTTCTTTTCAGTGGTGTAAAGTACTAAGGTAAATGGACTTTTTTGGCTACTATAATATAATAATATATATATATATATATATATATATATATATATATATATATATATATATAATATATACTGTAATATAAATATAAGCTACATTTGCTTTCTACTTGACCACATTATTTGATTGAGTTTATGTAATTTTACTCCATGTAAAGTGTCATGTACAGTTACTGTTACATTTTTATTGTGACAAGTCAGCATCGATTTCAGTTCTATTTTTATTTATTTTAATTTCTATTTCTTAAGATATTTTAGCATTTTTAATAGAGGCGAAATCGCCATCTGCTGGGTGCTCAAGGTACTGGATGCTATTTATTTGCTAAATCAGTGGTTGCACTTTGTGGTTGCACTTTTTTGTACATTTGACCTTGACGGGGACTGACTTTTTGTTATTGTTTGATCTATTTTGCTCTGCCATTTTGAAACATTGATGTGTTAAAATTTATTTCCAAATTGGGGAAAAAATAGTTTCCTGTTTTTCACATTTCTTTTTTTTTTTTTTGCCTAATTTTCTTTTTTCAAAAAGTGTTTTTTATTTCAATGTTCTTTTAGAATTGAATACTCAAGTCTCCTCAGAATTGACGACTTGTAATTTATAATGGAATAATTTGTACAGTAAGGTGTCTGTACTTTTACTCCTGTATGATTGTTGCATTTTGTGAAAGGTTGCCAAATTAACTTTTCCCATTTTCTTTAACGTGGTCCAATGCACACAACAGAAAAAAAAAACGTGCCATGCCCACCATTTTAGCCTTGAATGCATCACCATAACCTAAGAATATGAATTATTGTGGACTCATTCGAATAAAAGTCACAGGTCTGTGCCGAGCAAACACAAAATGTACTTTCTATCGCAATAGCTTAGCATAGAGCTAGGCTTTCAGTCTAAATGCGCTGTTTAACTATTCCTCCAAAGCCATCCATTAACAACTCTACATCTGCTTGCCCTTGGGTATATAACATGAATAAATCCGATGCTTTCCCGCTAGCAGACTGTTGTACATAAGCCAGCAGAACAGTCCAGCGTCCGTGCGGATTTGACTTCAATAATATCAGTCTTCCGGGCTTTAATTAGGTCAGGGAAAAACTTTTCCTTTTAAACGGAACTGAGCATAATAGGATAATTTTCCGAAGCCTGTAGTGTTATTATTTTCTACACAAGCAGCATTAGCTCCTCTAGAGCCCCAGAACTATCAGAAAGTCGATCTCTGCAGAACAGCCGCATTAGCCGCGTAGCTCGGCGGAGTCCTTCAGGATCATTGGCGAATCCTTTCACGCCGCAATCGTTCTCTCTTAATCAATTTACAGGGTGTGTAATCGCACGTATGAATCTCTGCGCAGTAACACGAGGGCCCATTTGCAGACTATAAGCACCGCCGCACCGTGCCCCTGAATTTCATTTCCACGCCGCATCTTCGCTCCGTGCCACATCCTCCAACGTGCGTAAAAACATCATTACACCTAGAGAGTCTAGTAGGTGAGAGAGCCAATTCCATAAAAGTGAGAAGCACACTCTCCCGGACACGCTCGCCGACATTTATATTTTACTCTTCAGACCAATTTTTGTAATGTATGCATTTGCATAATAGTTTAATGAGAAAAGTGCTCATTTAAGATGGGACGGAAATGAGGCAAACGAGGCAGTGTGCACACATGAGGACGTATACTCTCTCTCTCTCTCTCTCTCTCTCTCTCTCTCTCTCTCTCTCTCTTTTACTCTCTCGTTTACTGTCTCTCTCTCTCTTCTCTCTCTCTCTCTCTCTCTCTCTCTTTCTAATTTCTCTCTTATATATATACACACACACACACACCTGCATTTGTATCATAGTGGGGTCCCTCTGTTGACTTACACAACAATACGTTCCCTCACTTCTTACTGTTATCTCATAAAAACTCAGTTAAAACCTTGGCCCTGAAATCCCATCCTGACCCTCCAGTTTTTAGCACAAAGATGCACCTAAAATTCCAGTCTTTATCACATAGTGGGTCCTTGACAAATGACCCACAATTACCCATAGGGCCCCACTTTGTGCTAAAAACTAATATTCGGGGCCCAACTATGTGCTAAATGCAGGAACTCTCTCTCTCTCTCTCTCTCTCTCTCTCTCTCTCTCTCTCTCTCTCTCTCTCTCTCTCTCTCTCTCTCTCTATTACTCTCGCTCTCTCTCTCTCTATTACTCTCGCTCTCTCCCTCCCTCTCTCTGTCACTACCCGTCTGTCACTCACCTTCCTCCTTCCTCTCTCTCTCTCTCTCTCTCTCTCTCTCTCCTCCCCCCCTTAACACACACACACTTTGTATCTTTGTGAAATACAGATTCACGGATTTTATGAAATATAAATGTTCCTTTTGAGAAAACCTATAGGATGGGAGTGCACATAAAATGTCAAACGAACCATTAACTTTCACATTTTTTGAAACAGCACTTATCCTGCGTGTTTAATCTTTGAACATCCTGAATAAAACCGGAAATGAGTGGAGGATCAAGGGTTCTCCTGGAAACATAAGTGAATGTTAGCTGAGGATTATTCTTGCATCCTTTTCATTCATATCCTCAGACTAATTTTAGTCATTTATGCCTTTACATCGTAGGTTAATGAGAGAAGTGCTCATTTGAGCTGAGCAGGAAATGAGGCAGTAAAGAGGGAGACGGCGTAGAGGTTGACTTAAATGACGCGATAGAGAAGCACTCATCTTTAGCTTCATTAAAACGCCCTAGTCAGAAAAAAAGTCTTTTTCATTCAGACATTTAAGAGATGAATAATCTAGATTAAGTATAGGTTAAAAACACATCCCGTATACTACGCAATTCACAGTATGTTAGATTACACTTTTCTTTCATATTACTTTTCAGTACGGCATGAAATGTTTTTTTTTTCCATTCCATTTAGGACGTTTAAAAAACATGCTCTTAATATTAAACATTAAACATTTACTGTAGCAGAAATGTCAACAGACTCTCGGTGTATTGTTTATACATTTAATTTCAGTTCTAATTCAGTTATATTTCATACAGTGATGGCAAATGTCTTGTTTTAGCTGAAATTAGATGAGATAACATTTAATGACATTAAAATGTCATTATGACATTATGACATTTATTTCTAGGAACACACACAGGTTTTGACTCTTCAAGCCGCAAATGAAGGATGATGAAAAGCATTCACACACTTATTATGTGTTTTTATTACTTTCTCGGCCATCGTTGTCCTCTAACCGAAATGTCTCACAAAAATCAAGAAAAGAAATATAAAGTTTATGGAAATAAAAAATGAAGCATAGCAAACAGTTTATAGTAGTTACACACAGTGGTTGCGTTTATAGCAATAAGTTTTTAGCAATAAGCTGTTACTTTGTACTGACATTTTTCTATTTTTTAACTGACTCTTTTTACTAATTATTGAACACAGATGAACAATGGACATTTTTCTTCTTTAAAGACTATTTTCCCTAATTCCGCATAGCGTTGGTCTTGAACTAAGAATAAATAAATACATAAATAAACTTGAGCTCGAACTTGATTTTAGATCACTCACACGGGGACCAAGTGTGAGTGATCTAAAATCAAGTTCGAGCTCAAGTTTATTTATGTATTTATTTATTCTTGTACGTTGTGATGGCGCCAATTGTGCAGCAATTAATGTATTTTATTTTAAATAACTTCAAACATGAAAAAATATTACATATAATACATATATATATATATATATATATATATATATATTAAACCATTTCATGAAACACTGAAAAAATAAATAAATAAAATAAAATAGAAAACAAAGCACTTTGGTTTCGAGTAAGATGACAGTGGAGACACCAACCAACAGGTGTCGTTGCAATTTTTTTTTTACTTTAGACTCACAAAGGTAAGTTACTTCATTACATTAAGGTAAACTATACTCGGTAAACGGGACAGAGAATAGGAGGTGGAGAAAAGAAGAGAGAAAGGGGGATAAAAAAGATAAAAAGGAAAGGGGTGGGGGTAGAGATGTGTGTGTGGGTGTGTGTGTGTGTGCGCTCAGAGTAGGCAGAGAGCAAGAGGGGTGTCATGCATAATTCACGGCGTTCTCTGAGTATTTTGGGATGATTGTGACAGGGACATGATAGAGTCGCTCCGAGAGCAGGATAATGCGTGGATGGTTTTTTTCTGAAACAGTTGGAGTTCCTCCCACTTAATACACTTCTCTCTCATGACACACTACACACGACGTCTGGGTGCACGCACGGCGTACAGCAACACACTCCCACATCGCCATGATTAACACGGTACAGTACAGTACAGTACACTGGTGATAAAGAGCTGCTACAGTACAACTGTTGAAGGAAAGCGATTGAACTAGCGTGACACATTTGGGACTGTGTGTAAAAAGACATTCGTGAAATAATCATAAGCTTGACGTGTTCTTGGCTTACACAGAAAGTGTGTGATTGTCTCGCGTTATATAATATGGTGTGATTTTGACAGCACATGTGTGTTGCATGTATGGCATCAGCTGCAGACAGACCAAAGATCAGTGCACGGGAGTACGCACACACACACACACACACACACACACACACGCACACAAGCGCACAAACAAACAAATCTGTCAGTAGCCGAGGGGATTGGAAACAACCTCTCTCTCTGTCATTCTCTCTCTTTTCTCTCTCTCACACAACAGTTCCTCTTCTCTACCTCTATTTCTTTTTCTTCCAGTTTCTGATTTTCTAAGTCCCCCCCCATCTCATTCCTTCCATTCTCCATAGCCTCTCTCTCTCTCCTTCCCTGCTCCTTTTTCTCTCCATTTCTCGCTCTCTCTTTCTCGCACTCTCTCATATACTACCTCAGTCTTTCTTTTTCAAAGGCACTTATTATTGCACTACAAATAAAAAATTTGCACTACAAATAAAAAATGGATTTCATATTACATATGATTTAAATAATTATACATATATACTGTATATATAATTTGTAATTGCTGGAATAATAACAATTGAAAGTAAATAATCTTGTGTGTGATTGTTATTATTGCTATGTGATGTGTGATTATTTTGACAAAAAATAGTCAACACACTCACACTCTCTCTCTCTATCTAACACACGCACACACATACTCACAAAATACAACCTATTCATTCTGAAATTACCTGCAGAAGCGAAAACTGAAAAGTGTAAAACCTCTATAGAAAAGGTGCAATTGATTTTACTGAACGATTATCCTCAGACATTTCGCCGCGTGTCACTGTAAAGACACAAATAATTAAACTCATTCTAATTCTGGAAGAATCTCTGAAACGGTTCCTCATCATTGCGTTGTGCTGGGTTTCTATCTGCTGCCCGCTTGTCTGTGAAGTTCTGGCAGCCTGATTCATTAACTGTTGTTTAGTGTGTCGGGATTGGCACTGTGCCAACGCGCTCAGATTACACTCGCTCTCTGAAACGTGCTCGCTGATAAACCGAGTAAAGGAGCCAAAAGTGGGAATTGTACTTCCAGGTAGACACTTTCAGTACATTAACACATGGATGTTTAAATCTAGGGAAAAAAAGATCAATGACACTAAAATCTAGAGGCAAATTTAGTCATTGGAAATTTCAGAAATGTGTGTATTTTTCTTAAACTTGATCTGGAAATACTATGGAATACATTTAGCTGTAATTCTGAGTAATATATCTCCAGCTCTATCCGTGGAGCTTTAGTGGATGTCTAAAGTGGTTTTAAGTGCCTTTAGTGAAGCGATTGACTACAATCTTTGACCACTAAAGCTAAAATTTTATTCTTAATCTCCATTACTCAAGTTTTTTTTTATTGTTTAATGCAGGCAAGAGTGGATGAATCTGCAGATGTCAATTCGTTTCGAGAGATGATTTGTTACATCTAGAAGATTGATTGAGAGAACAAAATTAGCTTTTTTACATGCTTTAAACCATTGTTTATTTCTATGGGGGAACACAACATTTGATAAAAGTATTAAAAACTAAATAAATAAATAAAACAGCTGTCTTCAAATATTGCCTGTGTTATTTCCTTGTGTTACATCATAGGTTTTTTCAGTTTCCCTCCGCTATCGGAACACAATGTGCTTCACCAAAAAAAAAATCAATTGGTTTATTTTTCAAAAAAGACAGGTGACTAATTTATCAATTATTAAATTGTTTTTTAAATTGATTGCTACACGTTCAAATAAAAAATATACCATGGCATGATTGTACATGATGTTACTTTCCACTAGACACTCTGGATTTCATTAAAACTTTGATGACTTAAAACTTCTTAAACTTAAGACTTAACACAGAGCTTTTTTTTTTGCTCTACAGTATAAATGTCTAATTTCTAGTTCCATTTATTTAATAAAGAATGGTGGTAGTAAATAATGTTGTTGACGTGATGTTCCCAACCTGTTGGGATCCAGCTCTCCAGCTGAAGAACTTCAATATTTATTTTGGGATAAAAGTACCCCAAATGCTTAATTTAGAAAATATCTCCTAATGGCATTGTGGGCAATTGTGGTCTAATGGAGGGGAATTAGACTTGTGCCCAAAATGTTGGGGGTTTGAAACTCTCACTGGCTGGACAATGAAACTTTACTTCACACAAGGACAAGTGAAATGTCTCCAAGACTTGAAAACATGTGTCTGGACAAGCGGTAGAATTGTGTAGATTGAATCAATCCTACTGCATCCACTTCATGTTCATTAAGTCTAGTCACCCAAATATAGTCAAATATGGACTATTACCAAAAGTGTTTCCTCTCACCCTTCGTCAGAGTTTTGTTCACCTACACTGAGAACAAATTCTTGACGAGCCAAAAAATCTTGAAATTGTACAATAAATCTCGTTTTTTTTTTCTTTCAAAATAAACTACCTACTTTAGAAATGGGTGAAGGATTAATTTGCTTATTTCAAGAAAATTTGATTTGTTTTAAGCTGTCTTACCAAATATAGTTTTCTCACCAAAATTTAGCTTGATTTGAGTTTTTAAACTCATTTTTCTTTTCTTTTACGTTCAAGTGCCCTTTTGAGGAGTCTGACTGTCTGTTACTTGCTCACTGGTCATAGTCGAAATCTCGCCAATCTATGGTTATGTTGAATAAATGACTTCACTTTCAACTCACTTTCCATTGATGTGATTTGAATTAACTGCACATTTGGTATACATTCTTGACAGATTTGCTCTTTGTGCCACTAAAAGACTGATTCAGTCATCATGCATTTCATCATTTGCCTGAAAGCACAAAATATGACTTCATGAATTTATCATATTAATTGCGTTTGAACCTTCAAATGTGGTGACAGCCTAACCGAAGCGTCTAAACAACCATCCATCAAAGCTCAGTGACAGATCAGGTGAGCATCTATACTTTGTTTTTTCCGGGTTAGACATCAAAGTCCAATATCCCGACTGGCGGATTTGAGCAGTGAAACCTCCCTCTGGACTGAAAGCAGGAGAGCGCTTTTGTTCTGTTCACTTACCCCTAACATGATGGATCACTTTGATTAGAGCTCAGCAGTTCACACCATCTCACATCTGAGCCATTCCTAACAACTCTGATTTTCACGAGTCTCGTGTGCTCAAACACGCACTCATAGACACACGTGAGATACAAACTGTGTAGTGGACGTAGGAGATAATGTATGTTTAGGGACAAAGACCAGACAAGCCCACACTTCAGCATCCAACGACATATAAATCATATCGAAGAGCCTGTAAAATCTTAACAAGAGCTTTGTGGATTTCAGACTCCAGGGAATGCTTGCAAAATCATCACGCTTGGCTCAAACTCAACAAAGCTTATCTTAGGGTTGGAAAATATTAGAATGAAATTACATCTCCCTCAAGAAATCAATGAAACTGAACGTGTGTGTGTGTGTGTGTGTGTGTGTGTGTGGCTAATTTCAAGACTTCTTTCTTGCTTGTCACAGATAAGCCGAGCTGAAGAGATGATTACAAGGAAGTACAGTCGATACTCTTCTATCTATTTCCCTCAACCTTCTCCAAAAAGGCATCATCATTCAGGGCCGCACACTCGCTCTCTCTAAATATTAATGCATCAGGGCTGAAAAGATGGAGAACATTCTGTATTTCAATAAGAGAAAGGAAAGGAGTTGCAGAGGTCACAGACATGAACTTCACACTTGCGACTTGGCAAAGCCGTTTAATCTCTCTCCTGAAATAACAAAACCTTCCCATCTTGCTCTTCAATTTTTACCCTGTTATTATATGATCTACCAGGGTAATTCAGAAGGATCAATCCCATCGTTTGCTACAGATTGGGTGATTAGAGCCTGAGATGTTGAAAGGTGAATGTCAACGTCTATTTTTCTTCGCAAGTCTTGGCCATCAAATGATAGTGTGAAAAGTTGCTTTACATGTAGTTTTAATGGCTTGAAACTCGTTTAAAACAAGCCAATCTGGGGTTAAGCAGAGTGTGAAAAGCTTTTAGAGGCAAAAAGGGATCAAATAATGAGAAGGAAAGAAAAATCACCACAGACAGATTTATTTACAGTTTACGACGTAGCTAAGCACCATGTCTCGATTTGGCTCGGCCAGATTATAAATGAGCCCATTAGCAGCGCAAAACAACCCCACAAAACAGACAACTGAAACCTTATCTGCATCAATCACCACCCCTACAGAAAACACACACTGATCAAGAGACTTTACACTACAACACGACGCAACACACACACACACAACTGCATTCATACACCAAAGTGGGGACCACCATTAACATATGTACAAAAACAACACATTTCCTTCCCCTTGCCATGCCCAAACCTCGCAATCTCCACTCTAACCTAAAATTTTGTTGTGATCCATAAACCGGTCTTCAAAGTTGTAGTGGCAAACGTCCACACAAGTGGCGAAAAGAGCCCCACTTTGGGATAAAACCTAGCATAAGAACCTCCAATTTCACCTAAAAACTTTCGCACACACACTCACACCCACACAAACACACACACATACACACACACACACACACACACACACACACACACACCACACACACACACACATTCCTGTTATTACAATACAATCTGAGGAACATCTGAACTGTTACCAAAACAAATAACTCATAAATGACCTTGAAAAATTATAATGCAATGGATGGAATAGAATAGAATAGAATAGAATAGAATAGAATAGAATAGAATAGAAAAAGACAAATAATGTAATGTAAAATAAAAGATCATAATAGAACAGAATATAATAGATTAGGAAAGGTTAAATAAAATAAAAAAAACATATAGGAACAGAACATACTATAATCGAACAAATTAGAAAAGAACAAAAATAACAAGCACACAAGTATAGAATTGAAGTATATTATGTAAAATATATTGTACAGAACATAAGTACAGTATACCATTAAATGACATAACATTGTGAAAAATAAAAATATAATTACTATTGTGATCATATTTATAGATAGAATAGTACATTTTGTGATAGACCTAGGCTATATGTAAATAATACACTTATAAATAATATTTTTCTATATTTAACATATTATAAAAGACATCTACACAACTGTGTAGATCTATACAAAATGTGTGTGAATACAAACAAAAGGACTAATACTAGTGAGTGGTAGTGATTGTAAACAGTGAGATGTTTCTATAGGACGTTTAAGGTGTTGTCCTCATCTACTAAGTTTGACCTGAGTTAGATCCGACCTTGAGTCCATCCGCCTAAACTGTGCAAATGCATTAAAACACAATATACAGTATCTTTATTTAAACCAGGAATGCTGCACAACATCTGTGGTGATCAATCATTCCGTATCTGTGTACTGGAATATTAGAGGTCAAAGCCCAGAAAATAAGAGTAATTATAGAGGCAACTGCTTTCATTAGCCTGTGAACGTTTCTTCTGCATCACATGCTCATTACTCTTTCCTAGAAAAATGATCATTCTGGAGAACAAAGTGAACCCCCTAGACACACACACACACACACATATATATATATTATATATACACGTATATATATATATATATATATATATATATATATATATATATATATATATATAGGGTCCATATTCCATGATTTAACTCTCTATTCATAATTTAATTGGCATAATCCTTTGAGGTGCCACTGCAGCAAAATTGCAATAAGTTTGAAACTGTTACAAGAAACTGAATATAATGTCTTTCAAAAAGCAAGACACAACTTTACATTTGTTCTCGGACTGAACACGTACATTCTTCCATTTTTGGGGGGACAAACAGAGGACAATCAGCCTCAACAGTGCAACCAAGAGTGAAAATGCATTTGTATTAAGTATATTTTATATGATACACTGTCTGGCTTTACTTTTTTACGACACACTGGTTTTTACAAGTAATATGTCTAATACAGGAAGTTAAATATTCAACGTGTAGTATAAGATGAGCTTCCATATTTCTGTTTGCAACTTGTCAAGTGCAACTCCTTTAGGAACAATTTGTCTAGATGATTTGGCAGAAACCATGACTAACAAAAATATATACTAAAAGTCAAGTCTAAATAATAAACAATAAAAATTACTCTAAAAAATAAAATAAAGTGCTTATCTGTAAAGAAAAGTAAATTTACAAAATGAGTTTGTCAATATGGTCAAACTAGGGGCTGTTTCAAAATTGTGCTCTGCATTTAACCAACCATTGTAGTTACACACACAAGTGAAGTGAACACACACAGACCCGGAGCAGTGGGGCTACAACACTCATGGCTACAATCACTCCATATGGAACTCACCTGACCCAGATTCGAACCTGCAACACCTGAGTGGCAAAATTCTCAAATTCTCTCCTCCGCACCACAACGGGCTCATTAAACCTGGTGCTAGTCCACCAAGCACTTCTAAATATTCCAGAATGGTCAAATGGCCGTAAAGAATAGCGTATTGTCCTAAATAGATCAACTGAGAGCGCTAGTGTTTGAAACAGCGGATCATAGGTTCGATTCCCAGGGAAACAAAAATTGATTTACTTTTCTTTATAGTCATTTAGCAGACACTTTTATCCAAAGCGACTTACATTTCATTGAAATTTTCTACAATTCAAGTCGGAACGGATGACATTTGTATCTCACAAATATTCAAAAATCAAATTTAATCAACAGTATTTTTATATTAATAATACATTGTTGACAATTGCCGATCCATCAGCAATCACCTCCCTTTTTACTATATTTACTTTTTTATCTCTAAATTATTATCTTATTTATGACAAAATTAATCTGTAATCGTAGCAAATAGAGATTGTCCATGTCAGCTAATGAATGCTTAGCGTTTAAGTGATAATTCTGTCACGGAAGCCGGACTGAACTTCTACGCAAAACTCTTATTCTGACGCGGATCGTGGGATCGCGTCACTTCCGGGATTGCGTCACTTCCGCATTCGCGCTGTTTGTTTACATTCTTGTCCAGCTGTCTCGTGACTTCCCGCATGTGTTTTGTTTTTGTAATCAGCTGTTTCACGTCACTCCCTGTCTCTCCCCGATTGTGTTAATTGTCTCGTTTATGTTCCAGGTGTTAATTGTCTTGTTAATGTTCCAGGTGTCTGTCATTGTCTCGTCATTATGTTGAGTATTTATAGTCTGCGTTGTGCACTAGTTTTTGTCAGATCGTCTCATTTGTGTTGGTTGTCATCTCGTCCTGTAATCATTGTCGTGTTCCAGTCTAGTCTTGATCTTGTTCATGTTTAGAATAAACCCCGGTTACGGATTTAACTCTCGACCTCTTCCGTGCCATGCACCGGGATCCATCCCCTCAAACCTTGAGACAGCCCAACTGTGACAAATTTAAACTGAAAAAACTCGACATTGAACAATGTCCAGAGAACTGGTCTTGTCGAAGTTTTCATTGCAAGTCTTAATAAATAAAAAAAAAAATAAAAAAAAAATTTCCCCTCAAGCAACCCAGTCGGTTTCAACCATGTTATCACGTCACGTTTGTTTTCATACAGGTATGGAGCATTTGTTTAATTATGGATCATCAATGTACATTTAATAAAGATATCAGATATATTGAAAAAAATGTAGCTGTGACAATAATAATGCAAATAAAAAAAATATCAACATGAATATTATCATATCTTGCGTGGTAAAGACCAGCTCCCAATCCGACTTTGAGAACAGATTAACGCTGATAATTGTTTATTGCGATTAAGAGTAATTCACACATTGGACCAAACTAAACATCTTCCAATTGTTCATCGGCTGGATTTAATAACTACCAGATATTCGACATCAAGATAATAGATTGAGTTCTCCAGGACATTTCAATGACATCTGCGTAATCTAGGTCAGGCACTTTGCGGGAGATTGAAACAAGAAGCTTCTTTCCATGGAGACACAGAGGGACGGCTTTCAAAGACACATGGTGAACCAAGAGAGTTAATGGCTCTCCATGCACATACAGCCAGAATTAGAGATGAAATACTCACTGCCTCCTCATGTGGAAATGGTGCTTCATTATCTGCCGAGGGTAAACGCTCTCTTCACTGGACACACTCCATACAGTGTCCGCTGTCCACTAACCTTTACAGATTCCTCTCAGCAGTCTGAAGACAAGAGCGGGAAAGAGAAACAAGCAGATGGAATTACAAAACATCAATGATGGCTTGTACAGTTACACCAGCTATTACATCATCCATGCTCCATCAAGGTGGAACTATACACTCTAGAAACATTCCCTGGCCGATATGGCTTTACGACATATTGAACATTTTTGACTATACAAGTAGAATTAAAGAGATAAATCACTTGAACAAACTACAAAAAAATAAGAAATGGAAGAGAAGGATAATTTTAGTAAAGCAAAAAATTACTCTTTAAAAAATGGATGAAATGTTTAGATTTCACAAATTCCCACCTAGAATGAATAAAGTGATATATATATATATATATATATATATATATATATATATATATATATAAGTAATTCATTATCCAATAATAATATTCACATAATTGATGATACCATAATGTTTTATACCCTATTTTTCTGTAGCAAAAAAGACAAACAAATTGAGATTGAAGCGCAACTGAGGCTTTCAAGTAATATTTTAAGACACAACAAACAGCAAAAGCGCATTGCAAGTCACTTTGAGGGACCAGCCGTGCATTCATTTTGTGTACATTAATATTTCAAAGAGGCTCCGCAGCTCTCCACAATTCCATATTTGTCCGCGAGCTGCTACACACGCTAAGGGAGCTGTCAACAAATAATTGTCCTCGTTCACATTTCAGCCAACTACGGCAGCTGGATAAGTCCAAAAATGTCTGGAATGTTCCGGAAAACACCTCAAACGAACAGCCCCGGGCGCTAGAAAGCGGACCACTTCTCCAAAGTGGTCTCAGTATGCTTATCTGGTCCACTTTTGGTGCGGACTAGAGTAGGATTTTCACACTTAGCTTTCACACTTGCCCAAAAGAACGTAGCACGGAGGAAAACAAACTTTGGTACAAGTCAACCATAGCCAATAAGGTGTTTCAAGCATTCATGCACAGTGAATGAAGGAGGGGGGGGTCTGTTGATTAGAATCCGTAAAGCTATCGGTTGCACAATTTAGACAGAAAATAAGAAAAATGAGCAAAATTGTTCAAAGTTTTAGCATATTTAAACATGTATTTTCAAAATGTGTTTATTCACTATATGGGAAATCTTTAAATATGTATTTAACATATATGCATATATTGTTAAAACAGTTTCAAATATTAATTTCACAAATTAATATATGAACAAAAACTGTATTTTTTTATATATATATATATATATTTCACAAGTGGACATATATGCAAGGTGATTAATCTAAGCAGAGCTGAGTATCTAATATTAGAGTAATAGGGTTATATATAAAACACATTTAGGGGAGAGAGTCTCGCCCAGAGCGACAGTCAATGTAGAACCGCCACTGGTTGTAGTTCTTATGTGAAGGTCAGAGGTGAGAAGATCTTTCTGAAGAAAGTCTGCTCATGTACGCTAACGATATTCATGCATTTATTCACCTAGACACCACTTGAGCAAATCAAACATCAAGATCAATAAGCAAATACATCTCCAAAGCTTTTTCAAAGAGATTTTCTCACACTGCAAATTAGATTCACTATAGCACTTTCTATAAAACTGGATCCCACGTCCAACAGGAAAGGTTCATGTCAATCACCCCAGTAATGCATTAATATCTCAGGCATAGTTTTCCCTCGAGTCTGCCCGCTGTGAGGATTCAAGAATGCAATTTAATATATGGTAAAAGTTGGAGCTGAACTGTTCCAGCCTCTTATTGATTTTCCGCAAGTAACAAGAGCTTGAAAAATTAGAACACAACTTCTTCGTTGTTCCAAAATGGCAGTAGCAATCAGAAAATTTAGGTCACCATAGACATTTAGTTCACTCCAAACATGATTACAAACTCCAAGAAAAAAGTAAAAATGTGAGTGGAGAAGTCAGTGAGTGCATGTCATAATGTGCATTCTGTAGCATTTCTTGTATTTTGCATCATTAATGTGTAATTCTTTACAACACATTTGAATTCCGTCTTGCTATTCAAATATTATTGTCAAAATCGGTGTAAAGTACTTGAGTAAATGGACTGAGCAATTGCACTGCGTATCAAAAATATAAGCAACTTTTACTCTCAACTGTTCTACATTTTTTTAATTAAGTATCTGTACTCTTTACTCCACTACATTAGAATGGACACTCACCTTTACTTGTTACATTGTGATTGTGTGACAAGTTGGCATCTTTTTCTTTTGTTTATTTTCTTAGACTGATGAAAATATATCTGGATATACTGAATGCTATTTATGAGCTAAATCACGTGAGTTAGCGTGAATTAGCGGTTGCACTTTTTGGCACATTAAACAGTACGTGTAAAATACTCAAGTTCTTTTAAAATTGGATACACTATGACTTTTACTCAAGTCTTCTTGGAATTGGTGACTTGTAATGGGGTAAAGGTATCCTCAAGTTTGGTTTTCAGAGTACTCCAAAAGACACAGGTACTCTTTTTATCTCTGATAGTGAGAGAATCAGAAAAAAAAAAATAAACAAAAAAATTTAAAACTCTTAAAAGTTGGTTTGTTTATCTTGTATTTCCTCTTGCCATTGAAATATCTCTAAGTTTCTGACATTCAGAGGGCAAACAATCCTTTTCTCATTTATTTCTGCATTCAAACAGCACGGTTGAGAGACCATGCGCATCTGATGAAGATTAAAAATCATTTATGGTCTTAACCTTAAAAATACTTTCCCATTCGTTCTTAATTCTACTTTGTTGATCAATTTGTCCTCTGGGAATCAGGTTAAACACTTTGCGAAACCACTTTACAGAGTTTAACAGGTACATTTAAAATCTTGAAACCCTAATCTATCTCGGTTTTGCTTCTCCAGTGCACATTACCACAGCTTTTGTTTTTATTTTTTATTATCTTTGAGCCTCTTTCAGATGACTTCACTTAAGATCAGTTCAACTGTTCATTTAGATGAACAATGGACATTTTTCTTTTTTTTTTTTTCCAAAAATGTTTTTTTTGCCCTAATTCTGCATAGCAGCTTTGCGTTGGTCTGGGACTAAGAAAAGATTATTTTTTTTCTTTATAAATAAACTTGAACTGGAACTTGGCTTAAGCTAGGAGGTTGCCCAAGCGATCAGCTCAGGTCACCAGCTTTTGCTGCTTTTTATGCTGATGCAGATCAATAGCTCTGCTAATTTCTCACTTTTGTTTGACAGGACAACAGGGAACCACAGAGAGACGTATGGGTCGGCCAAACTACAGCAATTTCTCAGAAGGCTGAGCACAACGCTTCAATTGATGTCAGGGGGTTGAAATAATGGCTGTAGAGATTCAACATCCAAGTTTTAGCAACTTTGGTTGGTCTGGGACTAAGAACAGCGCTATATAAATAAACTTGAACTTGAAGTTGTGGTCCAGCAATAGGAAAAGGAACAAGCAAGGCATTGGTCAGGGAGCTTTTCACAAATGGGCGTCCTTGGGAAAGACACTAAAAGCCACTTGACCCCTTGACCACTTGACCAAGGGGTCTGGATTAGGCTGCCAACTACTGCAGGTTTGTACTCAACGCGCCACTGTGTCGTCCCCAAATCATTACAAATTTTAAAAAGTACGCAAATATAAGCACTGATTTTTCAGGCACAAAATACAAAACATTTTTTTTTTGTTTGTTTCTGGCTAAATTACGTTAATTTTATCTTTAGAATGCTTTTTTTCTTTATTTAACAAACCTAACTTGTGACTTGTATCACTTCAACGTTGTTTTACTTAAAAATAATAAAACAATAATCTGTTCTAGCGGTCCAAAGTACGCGGTCCAAAGTGTCTGTTCAAATATTAATGATTGTTTTTGGTTTAATCTTACTTACTTACTTACTTACTTACTCTTCTTCCAGTGTTATATTTTCCCTGTTAAGTTTCTAATATTTCTTTATTTCTGTTATTGAGCTAATAAAACTCATATGCACATCTGCCTCCCCAGAACCATTATTTAAAAAAATGAGCGCTTATAATTACGTGCATTTTTGAAATTGGCGATTATAAGCACACTGCAAGTTTTTGAGCTGCTAAAATTGGAAAAAAAAACGAGTGCTTATATTTACAAAATACGTTAAATCAATCTGGAAATCAACTGTCAACATTAGAGGCTCCACCCACAAAACATGCCACTCCCCCTTTCCCAAATGGCAAAGTAGGAGCATTTGAAATCACAACCAGTTCTTCCTCAACGCGACTACATAAAAGGTACCTTTTAGATTTGTGAAATAAAAGAGTATATGTTCACTATGATTTAGCAAATGTCTTTTTGGGAGAAAATAGATTTACATAACATTTTTTACTATATTACCGACCCTTTTCTTTATGAAAAAGCAGTGCAATAGGCACAACAAGAGCACTTTTGTACAACATTTTCATTGCTAAATATTTTGTCCATCTATTTCATCTTTTTTGCATATGTATATAATGTGTTATACAGACAAGTAGCCATGATGACCCATTTGACCTTGTATTAATGTGTACATTCATAAAACATCATTATGTTAATGCCACAATACTTATTGGAAAATTGTTCTGAAATATTCAGTTCATTCAAATTTTCCCACATCACCTCGTGGCATTAAAGCAGTTGTTTAATGTGGCACAGGTGCTCTCCTTGACCTATACTGGGTGTGCAAGGCCCTATTTATTATAAAAGAGAATGGGTTCACTCAAAATGCACATTAAGTGACTATTTTAATAATAATTACACATTTTCTGATTCAACTTGACCATTTGTATTTATTTATTTATTTAATAAACAATGCTTTTGTTTAATAGTCTACAGAACGAAGAATAAAACATGGAGATGAATGAAAATACATTATTATTAGGGGTTTGTTCAAGCTAGAAAGAATTGAAACAAGTGCTATTGTAGGGATGATTAATATTAATATCAGCAATAATAATAATATTGATATTATTATTACATTAATATTAATGTCAAAATGTATATTAGTATTAAAAGTAATATTAATATTTAAAGGTCCAAGCAATTTATTTAATTTTATCCTTTTTTTATATAGAAAATTGGGCGCACCCTAGTCAAAATGGATGTAATTCCCAAACGGTAAAAACCGTATTGATGAGCAGTAAAAGTGGAAGAATTGGAAAAAAAACTCTTTCTCGTTTTCAAAAAATCTGGAAAGAATTTGTTTACGGCTTAATGAAGCAAAGATACTAAGACAAAAACCATAGAAACATAATATCTGACTATTTTTTCCATTTACCATACTGTATTTCATTACCATTGTAATTCATTTTTCTGCTGAATCCTTCAAAATTAGGTGCAAAAACAGTAAAAAAAAAACAGTGTCACGCAAGTAATTTTTGGGCAGAAACCATGGTAACTTCTATGTAACTAAGCAACCAAAAATACAAAAAAAAAAGCAGTTGCTGATGTGTTACTTGAGTCCTAATTTTGTTTATTGGGTCATAGTCTTGGTTTAAGCTTCCAAACAATACATAAATTATCAAATTAATATGCAAAATATTTTTTAAGCCGTAAGTTGTAGTTACCTGGTAAATAGTTCACCTACATTAATTCCTTACACATAGGTTCAAACCCAGAAAGGGTTTATAGTGTGAAAGTATGAGCAATGTAGTATTTAAACAAATACTTATCTACTTTATGACATAATGTAACTTTTTATAATTAGTTGATCTGATTGTCTGACAATAATAAAAGTGATTTCTTGGTACTTGCAACAATATTTATTTATTGTTCTTGGATAATTCAATTGTAAAATTCTAGAAAGAAAATAATGGAACAAAAGCAAAAATAAAGCAACTTTTTTTCTAGTTGTGCATTATTACCCATGTCAGATTAGGATTTGTGCTTTACTGGATAAATATATTACTATGAAGTACATCATTATTGTTCTATTAGTACAAAAATAATACATTATTATTGTACTAACAATGTACATTTAACAGCAGATTAACACTTAACGATTTTTGACTAAAGCATATGCAATATGTGAGAATGATTCCCTACAAACTCATGTGTGTCCTGAATATGACTGTTCATCCTTGTGTGTGACAGCTCAGTAGAAATCGGTTTAGACAGACATTAGAAAGGTTTTTAGGTGTAAGAATCGTCTTGTCTCTGGGGTTGGTGCTTTCCTGAAAGATGCACAATGCTGAAAGATGTACAGCGTTTCCCAACCTGTGGATGATTAATATTTAATATCAGGCTAGTTTTATATTCCAAACTCTTCTCTCATCCTACCTTACATTTCACATTCAATTTTTCAAGTATAGCGTCTCCTTCTCTCCCTCGTTGTCGTTTTTTCTCTCTCTGTGAGTTCTCATTACACACCTTTTCATTGGATGGTGGAAAGGAACAAGTCAAGACTCTCTCATCCAGTCCCTTTCTGTGTCCATCTCACCTTCTGCTACACTTATCGGATTTCAGTGGTATGTCTCATGCTGCATTTTACTCCCAGACTTATTAATATCCCACCAAAGATCTTCACACTATGGAAGGTAAATGTCTCACACTACATTTTCTAACAGGTCACATTTTGGGTGTTTATATGTCAAAATCAATTTAGCATGATCTGAATTCAATATAAAAAAGATAAAGAGAAAAAGAGAGCAGCCAGGGAGAGAGGGGAGATGGATTGTGTGAGATTGAGACTGATAGAGAGTGGGAGTGAATAGAGAGAAAGTGTGTGAGAGGTGATCTGAAGGAAAGAGTGAGAGGAGTGTGTGAGGTAGAGAGAAGATAGAATAATAGAATGTGGTAGTGAGAGAGAAGAGAGGCAGAGAGGAGAGAAAAAAGGAGAAAGAAAGAAGGGGGAAAAAGGGGACAGGCTGCTAGAGAGAGAGAGAGAGAGAGAGAGAGAGAGAGAGAGAGAGAGAGAGGAAGAGGTAGAGCGAGAGTGATATGGTTAGAGAGAGAGAGGGAGATTGAGTTAGAAAGAGAGAGAGAGAGAGAAAAAGATGGAGGGAGGTAGAGAGAAAGGAAGAGAGAGTCTTCAGGGAGAGCGTGTACGAATGTTCGTCTCATAGTTCTACGTCCCAATAATGTTGCAATTTTGGGCCACTTAGCTGAAAATCTGTGGAGCTCAGTCAAGGCAAAAAGAGCCATTAGGAAGTATCAACATGCTTCAGCCGACAAGCTTTGATCTCAGGTGAAAAAGAGAGAGAGAGAGAGAGAGAGAGAGAGAGAGAGAGAGAGAGAGAGAGAGAGAGAGAGAGATAACTCATACGCTCGCTAAACAATTCAGAGAACGAGTTGGTCTTTTTCAGACAATGAGCATGATTTACAAAATTTGATAGGGCTGTTTAATAAAGGCTAAAAGTTTCAAAATATAATGGAAAACAAGACTGTCACATTCAGAAGGAATATTAATAATTAGGTTACATTAAAATTGTGCATATTATGTACAGTATATTATTTTATACTGAAGAAATTTACAGTCGGAAGTGAAGCTGAAAACATTGAACTGCACAAAAGAAGCTGGGCAACACAAAGGATTGTGGGAGACTTCCCGGAAACCAGTTACAAACTTCAGAAACAGCAAATTGCCATTTTGAACAGCATTTCATTACAGTTTCGATGACAGCGTACAATTGTCTGACAAAAAAAGTCCAAAGCAATCAATCCCTGAACTAAAAAATCTCACAACGCCACTTTCGACGTGGCCTCCTGTTGCTCGCAATCACAAACGGTCCATTTCTAAAACCCAAGTTTGATCAACACGCCGAAAAATCTTTCAATTTCACAAGAACATAATAAGAAACAAATGAGTTTGACTCAACTCACACAAAAGAAGATCAGAACCTGAGATCAGAGACACGACTCTGACGTCGCAAGGAAGGAAAAAAAAAAACTGCGTGTCAGCAAAAAGATTAGAAATAAATGGATTCATTAATCACCTCACATCTTCTCAGCCCTGACTGGAAGTTATTAACATGGTGATTCATCAGCACTCTATTCTGAACACGGGGAGAGATGTTCTTTTCAACTTCACACTCAGAACTTCTTCTGGTGGCCTGACCTTGTCTGAAGCTGTTGATGGCTTGATTTTAGGCTTTAGTGACAGACATTGGAAGCGTGACGGACCGATTCCAGCTGCTGACGTGCTGTTGGTAATCATCTCAATCTACCTGCACTTACCAGACTTGGAATTTAAGGCATGAGAATTAATATATAGAATATATATGACATATATATTCATGATGGGCCATATCTATCTATCAATCCATCAATCCATCCATCCATCCATCCACCCACATACCCTTCCTTCCATCCATTTGTCCGTCCGTCCATCCATCAAAATCGATCTATCTATCTATCTATCTATCTATCTATCTATCTATCTATCTATCTATCTATCTATCTATCCATCCATCCATCCATCCATCCATCCATCCATCCATCCATCCATCCTTCCGTCCGTCCGTCCGTCCGTCCGTCCGTCCATCCACCCATCCATCAAAACCAATCAATCAATAAATCAATAAATCAATAAATCAATAAATCAATAAATCAATCAATCAATCAATCAATCAACCAATCAATCAATCAATCCTTCCGTCCATCCATGCATCCATCCATCCATATATCCATCAAAATGCATCTATCTATCCATCTATCCATTCATCCGCCCGTCCGGACGTCCAATCTATCAATCCATCTTCTTTCCTTCATTTCGTCAGTCCATCCATCCATCCATGCCTCAAAATCTATCTTTGTATCTATCTTTGTATCTATCTTTGTATCTATCTATCTATCTATCTATCTATCTATCTATCTATCTATCTATCTATCTATCTATCTATCTATCTATCTATCCATCTGTCCATATGTCAATCCATCCATCCACCCTTCCTTCTATCCATCAAAATGTATCTATCAGTCCAAAAAAACTTTTTTTGTCATTACAGTACAATTGAAACTTTTTTTGGGTAAAGATGGAAACCAACTTGTGGAAACCAACCCTGACCACTAGTGTTACTAACACCATGCTTGACTGTTTCAGCTACTGTGGAAAACAAAAATGCAAAACCAATCGTGTTTGCTTTTCTTTAGAAAACTGTGTGATTGTTTTCTTACCTGGCACTGCGACGCTTTTCAATAAACAGATTACTGAAGAGCGAGATAGAGAAGTTGATTTATCTAAATCATCCCAGCTGGCCTGTTCACCCCACTACATCTGTCCCCCACTTCAGCCGCGAGAGAGATTTGGCAGCGAATCCGTCACGCTCCGCCCAGCCTGCTGCGTTTAGATTTGCATATTTGCATATGTTTGCGTGGATAATTACAGATTAAGGTGTCTCAATATTGCCTGCTTGATTGCAGAGTTGTATACTGTAAACAACGATTTGGTGCTGAGGCTGTAAGGGATTAAATCATATACATTTTAGTGAAAAGAAAAAGTCATCGTCAACCTAAAAGCTTCGTTTGGGCAACTCGGGGAAACTTAAAAATGTGTGTTTTGAGAAACTTATATTTTTTTTATATTTTTTTGTTTTATGCATGTACTGTTTTTTTTTTTTTAAAGCATGACATCTAGATATTGATCCTCTTGATTCTGCTCAATTCAAATTTACAGGTCATTGATGGATATTTACAATTTAATGACTCGAAACACACACACACACACACACACACACACACACATTTTGCCAAGGTTAATGCGTTCTGAAATGTGTTGCCACTATATTTTACGACATCGGCTTTTAACCTGAGACCGTTTTACTAGATCATTAATACATGTCTGAATCCAGTCTCAGATTTCTCAGAAGTAGCCTTGCAAATATTTAATGATAATGTTTCTGTAGCGTACGAGTATCACTGCTCTGACGTAAACTACTGATAAGGAACAGTTGAGAAGCGACACGAATACACTTATCAATGGCTCATCAGGGTCTTTCGAGTCACATTCATCGACTTTCACACTTCCTCCAGACTGATAATGAAGTTGCTAAGTTAATGCCATATTGATATCTTATGAATCTGACTTGAGACCGTCTGGTTCTGTATAATTGAATGTGAACTTGAGCTTTAACCATCTTCTGGCACTGGTAGGAAGCGTCACATTTCTTAACGTTGAGGGTTTACATGTAAAATTTATTCATTAAATAATAAACGGTAATCAAATTTAGTAGTAGTACAAAACTACTTTTTTTCTGTTCATAGTATATGTCAATATTGTACTGTAAATGTCTCTTGCTGAAAAGAAGGCGTTCTTAATTTCACGGTATAAATGTGTAATCCACATTGTATATGTGTACAGTGACAATAAAGGCTTTCTATTTCTTTTTCTTTTCCAGTGTATCACTTATCAGCAGGTCCTAAGTTGTGTTTTATGAGACAAACCATTGGCAGAGGTCAGACTCTTTGCCTTATGCCCCGGGCATCACGTCGCTGTCTGTGCCACGGCTTCAAATAAACGCATTAGTTTCTGTGAAGCTGCCGCAGCGTCGTCTGATTGGAGGAACTGAAGCGTGCACAGCCACATGAGAAATATATCTGTAAGCAGCAATCGCGGGGTGTGAGCAATTTCATATTTTTGATAATTATTATGCATTGGATTTTTTTGATAAATACGTATTGTATGACAGTATAATTACAACAGTATTATTACATATTACAAGTGTAGTCATGAACACTTTAATGTTATTTACATGTTATAGTGTCAGTGGATTCAAATGGTTGGCTTTGACCGTTTTATCATTTTTATGTGACTCATTTCAATTTAAGTAGTGTAAATACTTAAGTAATATTTTATTTTCTTCTCGATGGCTCACTGACACCCAATAGTATATAATATATATTTTTTATACAGTATATACAATATTATAAACAGTTAAGGACAAAATTGCAAATTACCCGCAGATTAAAAAACAATTTCAAAAGTGCTTTTAAGCAAAGGCAGGTTAGATTTTAGGTGTTTATATTTAGAGTTTAAGTTTAAATATTTTGAAAAATTTTTTTTTTAATTTTTAAAGATTTTAAATTAAAATAAATAAATAAATAAATAAATGTATTCTCCCTTCTCTTTATGTTTGTATGTGATTCCTACTATGGACCATCTTATATATATATTGTCACGGGACGAGCTGGTTGTTTCTAGACAGGAGTATGGATCCCCGTGCACAGCATGAAAAGTAGCCGGAAGACGAGGGGTTAACTTCTTTGGTGAAGGGTTTTAATCCAACAACGAGACTTGATAAACAGTATCCAACACGAGACGAAACATAACACAACCAACGGGACTGTAACGGTACAACGCTACAACGACTGTGATTAAACCCGGTGCTTAAATACACAACACATGACGAGACAAACGATGAACACCTGAAACAAATCGAGACAATAAACAATCGCGGGAAAACGGGAAGTGACGTGAAAACAGCTGGTAAGAACAACGGACGCACGCGGGGGAAAACCTAAACAAAAACACATGTGACCAGGAACCAGGACGACACAAGACAGCTGACATAAGTAAACAAACATCGTGACGCAAACCGGAAGTGACGTGAAAGCACCGAACGTGATCAAAATAATAGTCCCCGAATAAAAGTTCAGCCCAGCATCAGCTGGGAACCATGACATATATATGTATAGTACATATATATATATATATATATGTATACCACTATAAGTATTATTCTAATATACGTATTATACTTACTATTACATTATTATTTGTATAATTTCATACCATGCTGTTGGCCCAAAATTTGGAGAAGCTGGATTACAGGTGAAAGTCAATCTCTTATGGCTAGTCACCATTGGTTTACTCATTGTCTATGTAAAACTAAAAGTAACACTAACGTTTAATGCTTGTGAAACATTTTACTTTCGGATTATAGGAAAGCCAAGGCTGTCTGAACCTTTGGGGACAACGGTCATAGTGTCATGAGACATACAGCAATATTGACGCCATCCACTTATATTTGACATCAGCCGTGGCAAAGTGGGCCGTCGTGAGTCCTGTCAATGAAATCAATGGACGCTGCATTGGCAGCCATGACAGATGAGAGTGCCATTTGAGCAGTGCAATCCATCCTCATTGTTCATTCAAACTACAAAGGCTTCTCCCAGAAAATTCTGACTTACTGAACATACAGAAAGTCTGACTATGAAACTATGACTATCAAAGACCAGTGAAGTTTCTTCAAGCAAATACCGTATTTACGCAACAATAAGCTCCCATTATTTTCCAATGTTAGCAGCTCAAAAACTTGCGGGGTGCTTATAATCGTCGATTTCAAATATTCACGGAAATATAAGCACTTATTATTCTTTAAAAAATGGTTCTGAGGGCAGATGTGTATCCGGTTTGCATCCGGTTGATCGCCGTGCTAAAGGCTAACTGGCGAGCGCTTGAAACGAGACCAGCAGCTGCAAAAGATTCAGAGCAAACAGACAACAGTTCAAAACGAAACACAATCAAATCGCTCTGTCTGCTACACAGAGAAAAACGTGACTGTTCTAATATTTACATGTAACAAAAACCGAGCTCAGTCAGTTTTACTCTATGCTCGTTCAGTGCAAAGGCTCATGGGAACCAGTAAGCAGCAAAGCATGATGGTATGTGTAGTTTCGACTGCCAGAATAGTTTCAAGTTTAAGTGACACAATTCACACGTTAGGTTTGTTAAATACAGAAAAAAACTGTATTTTAAAGAGAAAATTAACGTAATTTAGCCAGAAACTAAAAATAATTGCCTGAAAAATTACAGTAGTGCTTATATTCGCGTAAATACAGTAATTTTTTTTTTTTCCCCAAAGTCTGACAGTACATCTTAAAAGTCCTTTTAGAAAGTTAATTAGAGCAGAACTAGAGCAGATTTGCGGCGGTTTGAGAAGAGGAAATGTTGTGTCATGCCCTGCCTTTTCTTTCAGCTCATTAATTAAGCTCTTTTAGCGTCTCGGCTAGCACGGCGTGTCACAGCGTCGCCCAGCCTGATATGATCTGTACAGCATGCTTATCATTCTAGATGATGCCGAGTTCAGGACTAACAACACTGGATGCCAGCGCTTCAAGCATTTATTCTCAAAAAACAGACAATGAACTTTAAGTGTGCTAAAAGGCCAATTTAGCGGCGTAGCTTGGCATTTCTACCCAGAGCGGTAGGCAAATTTCTGACATTGCAAGTGTGAACAATTACTGATAGAGTTGGCTATCAAACTCTGTGAAGGGTGAGCCAGATGTTCGAGTATGATTAAAATGGCAAAACAATAGATGGAAGCAATCAAACAGATAAATAAATAAAACCTTTAGCAAGAATCCGTGAACTTGAACAAACGACGAGAGCAAAAACAATTGGCTGATTAATGAAGCTCGCGCTGATGCAATCAAATAACAAAAGGAACTGAAGCGTAAAAAAGAACAGATCGGAGCATCTGATGCGAGTCAATTGCATTTAGTCTTCAAAAATGAAGAATCTTTTTGATAGACGTTCTATTAGTGAGGTCTGCGCAATTAAAGAAAACAGGCACATTTTGCTTTGGTTTTTTTTTTGTTTTTTATCCAAATTGTAATTCCAAACAGCTCATAGTATATATTCCTGCACTATTATAAGTGTGCACTATTAAATGTATATAAGTGCAGCACTATTAAATGTATTAGGTACTAACTCAACCATGTGTCCATTTTTTCTAAATAGTTAAAACTGTTTTTTTTTATTATTATTTTTATTATTAAACATATTTTATAATTATAAAAATACAAAAATGTAAAGTGTGAAATGTGTCTTTTTTTGTTTTTTTTTTTGGACAATTGGTCAAAATCATGTTTAAATATATTTATAGTTTAAATAAAATGTATATTTTCAGGAAACTTGCACGCTTGATTCTGTAATGGACTGATCTACAGTAGAGTCAGAGTCTTCTGTTGGCCTGATCGCTAACGCTAAGCTTAAATCAAGCATCCCTTCAGGCACACAAGTGCACACAAATTGGAAATAAATCCAATCTTGACCTAAAGACTTGTGAAATTGATCTAATCCAGGATAGTGACAATGCATATTTTATACGGCATTACTGTATTATACATAATGATTTATTGATATAAAGCATTTTCTCAGTTCAACAATAAATAAAACAAGCAAGCAATATACATTGAATGTATACATTGTTATTGCAACTAAAAACAAAAAAAACCTTAGTGAAAACACAGTGTTTCAAGTATTAACAGAGAATGCAAAAGCTAAAACTCACAACACCGACACAGTTAATTCTGTTCACCCGGATTCCATCCAAAATGGTTTTCAGCTTGAAAACTGCTGTTTTTTTCAAACTGTTTATTAACCGTCACATATTCAATGTTTTGGCCTAATTCAAGATGCTTTCATCCAATTCACTTTTGGATTTCCCCTAATAACTTCACAGCATTTCTAATTAATAATAAACTATATATGGAAGATAAACAGAACTGATTTGATAAGTGTGTCCACATTACACTTCGTATATGCATTTTCTACTGCTTACTCCATTTCTGGGTCACAGGGAGCTCTCAGCAACT
>CM051498.1:7820723-7867715 GCA_028031935.1 Paedocypris micromegethes
GAGAGAGAGAGAGAGAGAGAGAGAGAGAGAGAGAGAGAGAGGAAAAGAGGGAGAGATGGGGAAGAAATAAAAAAGAAAGAAAGAAAGAAAGGGGTAAAAAAGAGAGGAGGAAAGAAAGGGGGAGCGAAGGAAATAAAGAGAGACAGAAAAAGCGAAAGAGAGAGGAAAAGAGGGAGAGAAGGGGGAGAAAGAAAGAAAGAAAGAAAGAAAGAAAGAAAGAAAGAAAGAAAGAAAGAAAGAAAGAAAGAAAGAAAGAAAGAAAAAAAGAAATAACAAAGATTTTATTAGGGCACAGCGGTTTTGATGGCTGCGGAGGAGAGTGAAGTGTTTTCATGGCTCTGCCAAAAAAGCAAACTCACATTAAAGAGTTTCTTAAATAGGAGGAGACAGAATTCACTGTGAACGGTAAAACGGAAAGAATGAAAAAAAAAAAAAAAAGAAAATACTATAAAAGTAGATTGGATAAAAAGATTGTTTTAGGTTAATATTGCAAACAAAATAAATGGGCACACTCAAAAAGCAGGTGCATTTAAATGTTGGGATTCGAACTTGCAACCTCTCGGACATGAGTCCATGTCCTCTACCACTGACTAATATTTAGATTGCCCATTTTTATTGGACAATAATGCTTACGTTAATGGTACATTTATGTGTTTACTGGCTTTGAGATTTTTAGCAGCTACACACTGACAGATTTTCAGTGTCTCACTAAAGCTCCAAATCAGTTACATGAACAAAACAACAACAATTAATAATACTAATTAAAACTTACACACTTTAGTATGCAAATAATTTGAAATAATGAATATGTTAATTATTTTGATCCAAACATCATCCAATATTAATGGATATTAATGAGTTGTAGCATTGCTTTCAAATTGCCACAAAACATTTGTATGTAAACATTTTAACTGGCATATAACTTACTAACTTTATAGTAAAAACAAGACTTTTTTATTTTTATTTTAAAGACCATTCATAAAGATCCATTAAATCACACACACACACACACACACACACACACACACACACACACACACACACAATGTTTCATGGCAAAAAAAACAGTGGGACGAATAAAAAAAATGGCCTGCAATGACGAGTATGTGCGCGACTAACTGTTCATTGCTAAACACCTACACGAGTGAATCACTGATCTGTTGTGAACGTGTGCGACATTATTGCGAGGAAAAAAACTATATAGACTTATTACACTATTCGAAAGCTCAAGAGATTGATTGGACGTTTAAGATATTGACTTTTACGGATTTGGGCTGAAGACGATTAACAACTGGCCAGGTCTTTATCTTAAGCCAGTCTCCAGATATTTTGACGTTTTATCTGTAGTTATCTGTCGTGACATCATGGATATTTTTGCTTTTTCAATATTCGAAATTTTTCAATATTTGAATAGTTTTTTTTTTGTGTGATTCATGTCTGCTTGGGCAACAGACTGGCTCATAGTAGACTGGTAGTATTCACTTTATGTCGACACTTTATGTCGTTTTAAATTCAGCTTTAAAAATTTATTGGAATTTGTATGCACTAGAGAGGTTACGTTATGTGCAGTGCAAAGTCTGCACTAGTTTGTTTAATAAAGATCAGAGCATGTTTAGTTTGATATTGTTCTTGTTACAAGCGTAAATGAATTTTAACTGCTAGCATGTCAAGAACGATTTATCTTTGCTGCTAAAATTACGGAATGTTCTTTACAAAAAAATAAAAAAAAATGTTAGGGAAATCAAAACAATCTAAACCGTTATTAATTCAATGTACTGTTATTCTGATTTTACATATTAGCTGACTTGTAGTTTGACACTTTTTATGTAACCCTTTATTATCATTTGACAAACTTCCCGGAACATAATTCTTTTTTTTTTCTTTTCTCAATTTTGCCACTGACAAAAAGTTTTGCCGGGTCATTATAGAGTTCATTATACACACACACACCGGTTATGACTAGTGAACTCACACTCATTTCATGTGTGAATGAATTAAAAATAAGCTTCTTTTGGCCTAAACAATAAGCCAGATCACACTACTGACATCGGTTTTATCTCTGAAGTTCACCGCTAATGATGGCCAGAGTTCCACCGTCACCTCAAAGTTTCTGCACAATTCAGATCAAAAGATGTGAACCAGAAAAGAGCAACAACAGTCTGTGTTTGTGGCCATGTGTCAGACTAGAACAAATACAAAGCGAGAAAAAGCTTGACACTGTGTGGAAATGTGTGTGTGTGTGTGTGTGTGTGTGTGTGTGTGTGTGTGTGTGTGTGTGTGTGTTTTGTGGAATGTTCTTTACCGAAAATCGGAATGTTCTTTACAAAAAAACAAACTATTTTTAGGGAAATCAAAATAATTGTTAATGATTAAATAATTAAAAGTTAATAATTCAATGGACCATTATTCTGATCTTAAGTATAAGCAGACTTGTAGTTTGACACGTTTTTCTTGTAACCTTTTATTATCATTTGAAAAACACATTTTTCATTTGACATTCAAATTTTCATCTACTTTTTCTTTTCCTTTCTCAAATTTGCCACTGACAAAAGGTTTTGGCGGTTCATTATAAAGTGTATGTGCAGTATGTGTGTGTGTGTGTGTGTGTGTGTGTGTGTGTTTGTGTGTGTGTGTGTGTGTGTGTGTTGCCGACTGGTCACACACACACACACACACACACAGAATGTCGAGCAGCAAAACAAACGTCTCCGTATAAGATAAAGAATAATGCACTTAGTAAAGTTCTGGTAAGTCGTGTTTAATTACAGTAATGATGTAGTTTTACAGCTCATTTGTGTTTCTACGCAGGAAGTCGTGGTATTACCACCTTTTACTCCGTTATGTTCTCATTATCTCTTTCTCAGCCACACTTCATACGTGTCAGCCCTAATTAAAAGTGAGAAGAACAAACTCTCATCAATCCATTCCCCTCTCATCCATCCTGCCAACGCAGAGCGCTCCATCACGACCTGTTGTGCCAATCTCTGTCATTTTCTCCAGCGCAGACACATACGCAAATGCTGATCTGTCAGGGAGGATTTGTCATGACTTAACGCGTTTTAATCTTTAAAAAGAGCCGTCTCGTTTCCAGAGAGGGCCGGGAGCCATATTTTCCATTGCACAATGTTTTAGCAAATTACCACCAACAGATAAACGCTCATCCTGAGTCACTGTGTCCTTTCCATCGGTGAAATTCTAACATGTGTTTATGAATATGTATATGCTTTATCAATATGCAAACAGCAGATATCCAACTTCTTACCAGCTGCAATAATGCATGACACACACACACACACACACACTTTCAGAGGCAGAGCAGTCCTAATGATTTAACATCTCATCACTCTATGTGCAGAGATGAACAGAATTTCTCTTCTTTTATCACTATTACAAGGTCATGTGAAATATAGCTTAACGTTGTTTCCACGTTCTGACATTTTTTTCATTTCCTGCATTAAAACATCAATTTTACATAAATTACAATTAAACATTTTATTTTCCAATTTTTGTTTTTTATTTTTACTGTTTTAAGTGGAAAACAATGTAGTTTGCAACACATTTCAATCCATTTGTACGAACTTACATTTCAAGGCCTAAATTGAAGAATGAGAATGACTTTTCAGGGCGGCAACGTGGAGCAGTGGGCAGCGTTGTCGCTTCATATCGAGAAGGTTAAAATGGTTAAATATATATATATATATATATATATATATATATATATATATATATATATATATATATATATTTGATAGTTGATTAATAAAGCAGAGAACTCAAGTTGATGTTTATGTTGAATTAACAACTTTTGCATGAGCTACTGGTTTAATGACTAAAGTTGTGCGGTAAATTTTGCGTGAACAGCCAATTTCATTCATATAAACACTGTGACTATACAACGCAGGGTTTACGTTTTTTCTTAACAGACATGCTTTTATTCTCTTGAAAAAGCAATTACTGCACAGAAATATATTCTAAAGGCAAACATAGTGCAAACACACAAACTAACTCAAATTACAAAACACTTTGATACAATTCACTCACACAAGGACTCGTACTCCTAACATTTATTTCGCTTAAGTTAAAAAAAAACAAGCAAGCAACCAGGAACACAACAATGAATATATAACCTTTATGGCTCGATAAGATATTTACCATAGAAAACATCTGGAAGTTTCCTTTTTTTTTCATAGATATTAACCTCATCAAAATTAGTTTTACAGATGGATTTTTTTTTATGTTTTACTCATGGCAAGTGAAAAAGTAACATGCAATGTCTACTCAATGCCATTAGAGGCATCTGGAAGAAGCTGCTGGGACTCATTCGGAACAATTACGAACTGGCAATTCACTACATCACTCAAGCACGTTCTCAAACACCCATGGAGAAGCAGCTTTTTCTGATTTACAGCAAGTGTGTGGAATGTGTGCAAGGTTGGGAGAAACAGAACATCTGTTTTCAGAATTTGTTTCATGCCTGAGATCTACACAACCTGACAGACAGAAAAGCCATACATTGTGAAGCTACATTTCCTCAAGCTACATTTCCTCACATCTGACTGGCCATCTTCAGTGCTACTGCTTCCATGCACAGAACCTTTATCATTAAACATCAAAAGCAGATGGCGGCTCAATCGCTGATGAGCTGAAGTATCATTCTTCATCAGTTCTATTATCCCCAATGTACCAGCATCCACGCAGAAGTAGGTCATGGATTTGTTTCATGTGGCCCTAATGAGATGTCCTCTAATTGTGAATTGTCTTTTCTGAACAAGATGCAAAGATAAAAAAAAAAGGTCTTGTCTACTTGGGAGTCAATGTTCATTCAGTTTTCATTGGGCAAGACACTGACCCCGGGTTTGTGTGTGTTCACTTCACTGTGTGTGTAACTTCACTAGATGGGATTAAAGCAGAGCACAATTTCAATATGGTCCCTAGTGGCCATATTGACAAACGCACACACTTTATCGTTAACATGCCAAAAGTTACAAGCCCGACCACGATAGGTGAAAATCCGGGAAGTAGAGGCACAATATTTACGTATTTATTTAACACAGGGGTGTCAAACATACGACCCGGAACCGGCCCGCAAGTAGGTTCGATCAGGCCCGCCGAATTGTTTGGAAAAAAAATAGAAAAAAAAAAATTTTTTTTTTTTTTTTGCTGCAATTCATTGATCGTCGATCATGCGAAATGAGTTTGACACCCCTGATTCAACACATTCAGAATTTTAAAAAACTTTTTTTCCACGTAGTATTCTTTATTAAAGTAATGTTAACAAACATCTCAGTACAAAAATCACAGGAACAGATGTCAAGTAATAAAACAGTAAGTGCAGAAGATTGTTAAGCAGTATGTACAAAATATTTGAACGAATGGAACGAATGTCAAGCAATAAAACGGTAAGTGTGTTATGCACCACGTAAAAAACGAAAAATTATCATGCTACAACTTCTATGAAATTTCACAGTATTTAACGGAAAGAATGCAAGCAAACAAACAATAATTGGGCCATGTCAAAACGAAAAATAGTTATGCGTATAGTAACGGAACAAAATATTCATTAATAATATACTTAGCACGCGTCGCCGCGGAGATATTAATTTTCAAAGTGTTTAAATGGGGGAATACCAGGCGCGAGTGCGCCGGGCTCGTGCAGTGGTCGCGGGGGGGGACGTGGCATCTCCACGCAGAGACGCCTACGCCCTTCCCTCTACAAGCATCCTCCGCCCAGATATGCCCGGTTGTTTGCGCGCGAGACGCGGGCGACTCGGGCGGGTCTTTCGGGGGTAACGGCTCAAGAATCGACATCAGCAATCGCGCAAGAATATTTCGATATATTTCTTTTATGTTTGTATATGTAATAAAAAAAATTAAACATGTAATAAAATATATATATATATATATATATATATATATATATATATATATATATATATATATATATATACTGTACCTTCATAAACACTGCCAAAGGGCAAACTAAACAACTGCTATGTAAAATGCTTTTATTACATTTAGTACCAACATTTTACCACTGTAAGTGGTCCTAAGTCGAGGGACCACTGTATATTTATGTGCATATTTTATATATACAAATATAAGCACCCCCCAAGTTTTTGAGATTATAAAATTCAATAAAAGGGATGTTTATATACATGCAAATACGGTATTTCTGGGCTTTCTGGGTTAATATACGTACATTTTGTTCATTTCTCCCCAACATGTAGAGCAGCCGATGTCAATGGAGCCTGTCTGTCCTTTTACCCGCCGTAAACCCCGTCCAGGTTGAGTACAGCTGCTAGAGTAAATGGGCCACATTACACGGAGCCCTCCAACCCTCAAATCAAAGGGAAAATAAATGGTGCGTGAGTTTGTTTGTGCATCACCGGTGAACTGCAATACTGGGTGTACAAGAAATACCGCAGAGACAACAGAGAAGAGAAGTTCAGACTGCGTGTGATAAGAGGAAGTGATGATTTTTAAAAAGAGTGCGACACAGAGATCAGGAAAAAGACACAAGAAATGTCCTTTTGTCTTAGTTGTTTGCAACGGACTTGCTCTTTCCTCTTGGTTGTCACTTGTGTCATAACAGTATGAATCCAACGTCTGAGAAACTGTGAATATGTTAAAAATGTTCTTTGTCAACACATATTTTGATACATGTATCAAGTAACTCTAAGTACTAGTGGAGTTCATTATATAGAGAGCTCAGAATAGCAAATTCTATTTAATAAAGTGTTTTTCACAGCGACGGGTCATCTCAAAGCTGCTATAAGATAAATGGCTGGGACATTTTCAAGAGTCTAGGACAAACCAGTGATCTGTTTTTAACTGATTTTCTTTCTGGAAGAAAACAGTAATAAAAAAAAAAAAAAAAAAAAAAAAAAAATATTTCCTGACTTGGAAGAAGGCAGCACAGAGACACGGCCGTATAAATATGAACACACACACACACACACACACACACACACACACACACACACACACACACACACACACACACACACACACACACACACACACACACACACAGTCTTTCTATGATATTAGGAGAGTTCATAACAAAGTGGCAGAGAAGGTTCGAATCCCAGTCCATATTGACCAAAAAAAAATCACTTTTTTAAATAAAAAAGTGCACCATCAGCAGCAGTTTTCAAGGGTAACCAGACCAATTGATATAAACCAAACAATAAAAGAAAGAAGAGATATGTAGACCGAGAGGGAGAGAGATTGAGATAGAGACAGTAATGAAAGAGAGATAGAGAGTAAAAGAGTGATTGAAAGAAAGAGGTAAAGAGGGAGAGTATGAGTTCAAGTTTTGAGCGTTTGTAAGGCACTTTTCACAGTTTTAACTGTCTCTAAGCGCACAAAGGAAGGCACAGTTGAGAAAGAGAGTAAAAGAGAAAATGAACGAATGAAAGAGTTGGAGATAGAAAAATAGTGTGTGTCAGATAGGATGAGGAAGAGACAGTCGCAAAAGAGAGAGAGGATAAGAGGTGTAGAGAAACAGATAAAGAGAGACTAAATAATAGCAACCAGGTCCTTAAAAACAGAAATACACATTTATTACACAACTCAACATTACAATACTGGCAACATTATCACTGTTAACTAAAACATAGATTTTTTAAACATATTAAAAATATATATTTAAGACTCGTCATGCTACATTTTTCAACACAACTTTGAGTTTTATTTTATAAATTATGCCTTCCCTGTATAAAATAGAAAAATATTTTATCACTGGCAACATTATCACTGTTAACTACAATATAGATATATTTTTAAATATATTAAAAATAAATATTTAAGACCCTTCATTAAATTTTTAACACTACTTTGAGTTTATTTTTGTAAATGATGCTTTCCATTTGTAAAATAGAAAAAATAACATGTAAATGTACACAGACAAACCAGTGTAGCCACCAAATCCTGTATTACGCAATTATTTTAACAAAGCAATACCTCGCAGTTACAATTCCACTTCACCTTAAAGTGAAGCAGCTCGGTGTCATTCCTCTCGTCGGAGTGACCGCTCTCATGATGCTGACCTTACTGACACAACGCCGTGTACAACAATACACAGATTGCATGAATGAATGCATCATCTCTGTTCAGCAATATCAAGCGGTAATGAAAGGCCTTTTCTTCTTAGCGAAGCGTGTGTGTTGATAGATGAGGCGGAGGCAGAATGGGGACATTCTGCTTAAAGTGATGGCTGATGGGACAGGCAGGCACAGCTGTGTGATCAACGCTCCCTGCTGTCGCGCCCGCATGAGCATGCCACGCAGATACGCAACCCTTCTTATCAGCACACCTGCAGTCAACCACAGCCTGGCTGCTCACCTTTGAGTAGTTGGAACCAATGTTCCAGCGGTCATGTGGAAAGAATGCCAAAACGAGAGAAGCCAAACTCAAATTCAATAACATTTGTTTACGTGACTTGGATGCAGAAAGGATGGTTTTCAGATGTACATAGATGAAGGAGAAATTGGAGGTTTCAGTTCAGTTTCGGGTTCGGGTTCAGTTTCATCAGGGCAGGTAAGGTCACCTCTGCAGGTCAAGAACTTAAAAAATACTCATGCGAAGTTATTCGATACGTGAGAGAAGTTTGAGGCCCAGTTGTGATGTTTTAGGGCCAATCGTGGACGCTTTTGTGTTGAGTGTGCATGTTCTCCTCATGCTTAATGGTCTTTCTCCAAGTCTCCAGTGTCTTCTCAAACTCAAAATTTGAGAAATTGCCATTTGGTTAGAGTGAGAGTCTGAATGTGTGTCTGTGTGTCCTGTTCCTTGATTGGTTGATCAAAAATCCAGACTTGTTGGGATTCCAGGCCGTGTTTGAGCTGAACTCAACCGGACACACAGTGTAACCCACGTGCAATAACTGCTGCAAGAAAATGTGCAATAACGTTATTTAAGTTTCCTTTATTTCATGCCATTGTTATTTTTTTTCCCCTTTTCTTGTTTCTTTTATTTATATATTTATGTTTATATTTGCAAGAGGGGAAAAGACGGAGTAAGTCCAAACCCAATTCCTTGTTGTCATCGCAACTTGGTCAATAAAGTTTCTGATTCTGATTTCTGATTCTGATTCTGAACGTTTTCTGATTCGGATCGGCGTAACAAGGTGTGCAAGCACACTAAGGCTTACGGTTTGGCCTGTAAGACCAAGGTGTCATTGATAATACTAGTAATGATAATAAAAACCTTAGCCATAAAAATAGTCCTCTAGGATTAATCCCTAATAACCTATACATACAGTTAATCTTGCTGCTGCTTTGGTCGTAATTTGTGACTGTTCTTGAAGACAGACAGTAATGCGACTTTATGGCAGTTGAATGGCGATAAATATCACGAGAAAGCACTTCAGCTTTATAGCAGTGTTTGCTAGCACTCTCTCGCCGCGCTGTAATTTGCTTACAAACAGCCTGATTATCTGCCACAAGCGCGTTTGAGAGTAGATCAGACACTGGAGCCTCATTACACAGTGACTCAGTGGAAATGCTTCAGTTCCCCAGGCGCTCAGACCCACGGGACAGTACAGCCTTCAGGAAGCACATAAACAAAGTTTGATAATGTGGTGCTATTTTAGAGTTTATTTATTTATTTATTTTCAATAAGTCTTCATCATTCCTTTCAAGCCCAAGAAAAGAGCAAGTTGTATCAGGACAAGTCAACTTTAAACATGTATCAGGTTGTTGCTCGTTGAAGATGGAATTATCACCACCATAGTAATGCCACAATGTAGATGAAAAATTGTACGTTTATAATCGCCTTGGGAATTCTATTTAGAAATTGAGTAAGTTAGTCAGTATGGCCACTAGGGACCGTGTCAAAATTGTGCTCGCATCTAAAAAAAGTGAAGAGAGCACACGCAAACCTGGAGCAGTGGGCAGTGTCCTTCAAGGTCTTTCCCAAGGACACTCAAAATGCAAGTGTGTGTGTGTGGCGTTGACAACAAATCCAGGGTGTGTATCCCATTCTCAGGCATATATTTACCATGACCCAGCAAAATCCAAAAAATCGATTGATTCTTTTAAAGAAAATGAGCTTTAAAATGCCTTAAATGTTTAATAATAAGTTAGCTTTAAATTCAGAAGAAAAAGGTTAAGTTGACAGTTTCTAAGTGTGCGTGTGTGTTGTTCAACCAGATTTTTCCAGAACTAAAATCTTGAAGTAAGCAAGCGTCTCGCAAACTTCCCGTAACTGTCCCTTTGCTCATATGCCATAAGGATATAAGTCATTCTAAGGTTATTCTTTACTCTCTCACAATGACTATATACAGTACGGTGATGTTTTTCACCAATTTCACCAAGTTGCCCAAAAGTCCCCATCGCAATCTCTGGAAGTCAGAAGTTTTTCTTTTTTTTTTATTATAAAAACAATTAAATATCTTTGTTACATAGATATAGTAGATAGATCTGTTCTTGAATAAAAGGGTTACAGATCTTTCTCAATATTCCATCATATCGGACACAAGGATGCCATCGCCAACATAGACAGCCAGGAAAAGGACAAAGGGTAACAAAAGAGGAGAAAGACCACCTGCTGCTCACTCTCTATATCACTACAGCACGCTGATATCATTCACATTTATCTTTCATCTTCAGTCCTTTAGCACAGCATATTCTTCTCCTTTTGCTGGATTGTATGGATCAGTTTCCCTCCTTTCACCTTTGACCTTATGTCCTTGTCTTCTTTCATCCATACCAGATGACTCATCCTCACCTCTGACCTCTAGCTCTGTTAACCTAGTCTAGCCCTTTGATCAAGCCTTTTGATTCTACCGTTTAATTACAGTAAAAGCAGATCAGTTCGCAGTGCTGTCTTATCTGTAAAATCTCAAAATACCAAACAGCTATTTTTAAACCGAATATATGAAAGAACGACTACAAATGCACATCAGACAAGATCAAAACAGTGTAACAGTTGAAAGTGTAGACTTGAGGACACATGTCTACTTCTTGTCTGGTTTTTGATTAGAATTAGGGCGGGCACGGTGGCACAGTGGGTAGCGTTGTCGCCTCACAGCAAGGACTCGTTTGAGACCCGATGTGTGAGTTCAAGGTCAAGTCTGGACCTTCATTTGCAGATTTGACATGTTCTTCCTGTCCTTGGGTGGGTGTCTTTTGGCTCTCTGTTTTCCTCTCACAGCACAAAACATGTGTGTTAGGTGAGCTCGCATTGGAAAATTGACCATAGTGAATGAGTGTGTGAAAGTGTGTGTCTGTGTTGGTTAATAGTTGGTCACCAATCTACATTTCATATCCAACCTCAGGCCCAGAGATGCTGAGAGCTTCCTGTGATCCAGAAATGGTGTAAGGCGGTTGGATGGATCAATTATCAATATTTTCCAAAAAAATTTTCTGTTTAAAATGATATTTTTTGTTTGTAAATAGAAACATTTTTAAAATTGTCAAATGCATAATTTACGCTCATTATTAGATGAGAAGAATTATTAACCAGAGAGGATGTAACCCATTGTATTTGTAAAAACTAGCTTCAAATTTAGTCCCGACAGGAAGTGTTATCTTGTGTGGCAGGCTGTACTTCAGCCAAATTTGGCATATTTTAAGCATTTTTAAGCTGCTCATAATTTGATCAGTTGCTTGCAGTAATGTCAACAACGCACATTAATACTAAACTATAGCTTTTCTTGGTTCTCATACTTAGTATTAGTATTGCTATATATTAAGTATATTGGTATATACATTATGTATTTTAAGTACATTGTCCTGTCTTGTTTGCATTTTGTTTGTATTATAAGTTTTTCGCTCACCACAGCTCACACATTATTAGTTGATGTGACAAAAAAAGTGATTTGATTCGAATAGCAAGTCGCCTTTTTAAACAAAAATGCTTAAAGCAGAAATGCAACTCTAAATCTGACCACAGGATTTTGAACTTTTGAATGGCCTTAAAAAACCTCCATCTTTCCTCGTGCTTTGGCTCGTTCTGTCCTCTTTATCAAAATGATTGGCCGTCTGATATAATGAACAGTGACACATTCTGATGTCAGTCTCATTAGCGGAAACTTCAGAACGCGTCTTCACAGGTCAAAACCCTGGAGCTTGATTCTGACAAGCTGGCGTACGAGACTCACAAGCACCTGAGAGCGGACGCAAATAGATGTACTGAGATACGGAGACAAAGAGCCACAAATTATGATTGAAAGAGCAATTCCTGCCCTGCGCGTAGAACAACTAGATCTTAATTCCTGTGTTCCTGCGACAGCTCATTCCTTAGAACAGAATGAATGGCTTTAAAATGGCCACAGCTTGGCCCCATTAATGACTATATCCCCGCAGTTCTCCTCTTTTCACAGGTTTGTTCATTATCTACACGAGGGTGTGCTTAAGAGCAGCTACTCTAGAAGATTTGTTTAATCCACTACAGCTCAGATAGAAAAAAAAATCCATACGCCACCAGGAATCGGAGGCTGTATCATCGGTTGCCAGGCAATTTGTGAAAAGCCTGCTGAAGATGACATCACTGGATCTCTGAAGAAGAGGCTTCAGATCAGGTTGAAGGTTATAAATGGGCAACTGCGCGTTTTGAGTGTTCAACAAGCCCTGGGTAATTACCAGCTGTGACATCTCCAGCCGGCCGCTAGCGCATGTTCCTCGACTGCGTTTTGACAGAGAATTATCATGAACCTATAATAGTTGTCATCTTTGATGCATCACGCCGCTTGCCTTTGTCTCCGTCTCCACCGTTAAGAAAGTTTTTCTTCGCCCTCTGTTCCACTGTTTGTTCTCATCTTTCTCCTTTTTTTCTTTCCTTTTGAGTTCAGAGTGCTATAGGCGAAAGCACAAAGACCATCTGCTCTCCACAGGCTGTTAAGTTTGAGCCTGTTACTAGGCCCCATTTATTTCCCTTCTTTGCAGAGGCATCAGCTCGGTGTGTTCCTTTTTCTTCTTTTCAGCTTATTTAATATGACACGCCAGCAGTGCGGAGAACGAAAAAAGTACAAAAGCCGTTTGATTTAATACATTTACTTTATATTCAGCATCCTATACAGACACAAATCTGAAGTGCAGTGATTTGTCTAACACCTAAATAATACACACGTATGTTTAAATCTATAATGTTTTGTTTTGAAATAAGAAAGACAAAATCTCAGAGATGAAGCAGCTTGCACGCTGTCTCTCAATAAATCAACACTAGCTTAGTGTGAGAAACAGATGGTAATTCAATTTAGTTTGAGTCCATTTAAGAAAATTTGATTTGAGCCAAAATAAGGACTGGGATTACAAAACTAATTACATTTTGGTTATTTTGGCACACATAACTGACAATTGTCTAATTGTTAATTGTTAATTAATAGATAGATAGATAAATAGATAGATAGATAGATAGATAGATAGATAGATAGATAGATAGATAGATAGATAGATAGATAGATAGATAGATAGATAGACAGATAGACAGATAGACAGATAGACAGATACTACTATTACTGTATAATGATTATAAGGAATTATGGAGTTTTTTTTAGCCGTGCTATAATCCTCTCTCAACACACCTACACATTCTTCATAAATCCTGGTTTCCTTTTGTGCAAAGCTTCAGAAATGCACAAATTAAAAGGTATTCTCATATGTGGGTGAAGTCATGGCTACCCCATCCCCCTTCCCCTTCTTCACAAATGGAATAAAGCAAATGGATCAATATGATGTGACACTCAAAAAGCCTGCGCCATTGATTGAGGTCCCACTCATGACACTCCATCAATCCAGGCTGACCTATACTGTAATCCCACACCATCTTCATATTGTCTTCACTATAGTCTGGAGGAGACCGACTCCACTGCGCTACGACTCAAGAATCTTAATTGCCCTATTCTCAACCAGGACTAGGGGCCTGCTAAGCACAAGCTTTTCTTTTTAAATTGAATTTAATGTTTCATGTTCTGTTAGACCTTTATAGCCATGTTTTTTAACCTGTGCTTGATCGAACCCAAGTCTGGTGAACCAATATGAGGTTCGGCAAAGGTCTAGACCAGTTATTATTAACCATAGTAGGGTCCCGAGCCTCATCTAGTGGGCCGCAAGAAAAATGTCAGTTCTGTGACTTTGGGCCGTAAGGGCAGCGGAAACACAATGCAGCTCCTCACCACTAGGTGTCACTGAGGTGTCAGCCAGTTGTTAACATGCTCCAATAAGCAGCTGCAGACTTTTGACTGAAGATAGAAACTTTCGTAACGCGAACAAATTAAATTTAAAGTGAGTGAGATTGCTAATATGGCGAAACATCGAAATTGTGTTTCAGTTTTATTAATGTATTATTATTTTTTTTAATTTTCACTTACAATCTTCAAATTTTTGTTTTAAACTTTTCCTGTTCAGATTTTTTTTGTTTGTTTCTTTTTTTGTGTTTCGACTTTTGGCACTAGATTCTGATTGGCTGGTGAGAATGTGATTGTCAGCAGTTGACTAGGAAGCGTGGGAGGATAGTGAGCTTCTATCAGAAACATAGACGATTGCAGGCTTTTGGAAGCATTTTTGTTAGTTTCTTGGAAATGTACGTTTGATTTTTTTGGCACTAATCTGATTCCATATTGGTGAACACAAAGGCAAAACTTTGGAGGTCCAGTAGATTCCACAAGGTTAAAAACTCTATTTCTTGACAAAAAATAAAAATCTCACACATTTAATTGTGTTCCTGTACTAGGAAATTGAAGATTGAAGATGTTTATATGATTCGCTGTTGCCTGACTACGCGTAATTGCGATCTTTCTGGCGAATGCTGTAACACACGCTCCCTGACCGGATTAATTTATGGAAGAGCTGTTATTGGGGTTAATCACATAGTGATGGTGAATAAAAAAAAAAGAAAGAAGACTTGATCTATATGCAAAACAAAGCCCCTCTTAATAAGCCTGGCTAATTCAATAAGCCCCCGCTGTACATTTAATAAAGTGACGAGTGTGTCTGTAAACGTGACTGGAGAGAAAAGACATTCACACTCAATATAATCACAGTTAAAGAACAAAACCCATATTCACAGACTCTTTTCTTCTTTTTCATCTGTTCTTCTTGTTAGATTATTTTGACGAAAAAAAGCCTTTATATAAAAACCTGCATTGATTAACTACTTGTTAGATTATTTTGGTGAAAAAGTATTTACAGTGAACCTTCGTTTTTCGCGGTAGATAGATTCCAAACCCAGCCGCAATAGCTGAAAATCCACAAAGTAAGGACACCATATTTACATATTTATTTAACATGTATTCAGACTTTTAAAACCCTCTCTTTACGTAGTACTGCTAACAAACCACCCTTTACAGTAATGTACACATATCTACAGTATCTACATACAGTACACAGGCACAAATGTTAAGCAATATATTTCTTTTATAATTTATGCATACTTAAAAAGTCCACAAAGTCGTGAATCCACGATGGTCGAACCGCGAAGTAGTGAGGATTCACTGTATTTGAAAAACTACAATGGTTAACTTTATAAATACATGTTGCTGGTTGCTGTATACACATATAGAACACATATTAAGTTTCTGCTAATTAAACCAATGATGTACAAGCTCACTAACCAAACAAAAAATACATAAAAAGGCACTGACATAAGTAGAATGAAAACCAGTCCAGTCCACAAAAGCTTTGGGATTTAAGGTTTCTCTTGCATTTATTTCGGGCGTTTTCAAACGATGATCCAAATTTGACTTAGCCTGCTATAAATAATTAAGGCAGAAGAACAAACTGTTTCTTTGGCTTCTTTTAAAACGCTCTGTGCTATTATGCTAATAAGAGACATGACGGTTGCGTGTTTAGTCAAACCAGGTGCAAACGTTACATCACCGCCCGAGCTGGAAGCGCCATCCCTTTTTGATTCCGCAAAGTCATAAATGAATAATTTAGGAACAATGAAGAGATAAATCATGCGCATTCTTCGCTTGCTCTCACTTTCCACTACGTGCACTGCCACAAATTACTTTGCCTGCATCTGTCACTGCCGATATAGACTAGAACTCATGCATGTAATGCTTTGAAAACCCAAAGGGGAATGAATAATTCTGTTTAGATTTCAGCTGCGGTTCTCAAAGCAAGCATTAGCAAATCCGCACCCGAGTTCTGACCCCGGCACGTGTCTGTGGCCATGTGTGAAGAAGAGCGAAAAAAGCATGAGCGTGGAGATAATAAAAGAAAAAGACTATGTGGATCAATATGGGATTGAATAGCTGTAAGAGTCATTTACGAGTGAACTATAATGATAAAGCAAACTAATTACAACCAGAAACTAATGAGGGGAAAACGCCACTCCGGCAGGCTTTGGCGTTCCCTGCTGCGACGGTTGGAATGAACTGGAAACATATAGAGAGTCAACAAGGAAATGCAACAATTTTCAGACTTCCAGATGGCAGATGATAACAAAAAACAAAGAGAAAAAAAAATAAATAAAATCGAACCCAACTAACGTTTTTAATCCTTTGCAGTCTTCCAGAGCTTAATCCTCACAACTGTGATGAAACCTCAAGAAGAGTAGCCAGATAAAGACAATGGGGGGAAACAAGACACTTGTTTGATCTAGTACAAGAGAAAGAATTATCTACAAGAGCCGTTACAGTAGAATTATCAAGCATGGATTGGATAATAGAGTCCAGTGGTGCATCTGATGGTTTGGATGCAGCTACTCAGCCATGGAAACCCATTCCATCAAGCTGTTCTTAAGTTAATATGAAGGCCACGTGAAGTTTCGAGATATGAAGCAGTTGACTTTTGCAGACATCTTTGCACCATGTGTGTCATCATCATGTGCATCTGTAGGCCGCTTTTCACAGTTTCAACTGTCTCAAAGTGCAAAGGTTTACAGTGTTTATTTCCCTTTTGAGAAAACACAATTTCAGACATTTTTCATTTTGTACTAGTAGCTTTTTTCCACAGCTTTCTTTTTTTTTTTTACCACAAGTAAGAAAAAACATGTTGTATTGTGCATACGTGATCTAAAGACTAGTTGATATATTCCTCTACCATCTCTCACCGCTAAAGAACAGTTGCATTATAAATGTTTTCAGAACAACGTGAAGCTCTGGAGCTCCAGCATCACTATTAAATAACTTTAATCTCTTAAAATAAATTAAAATGACATTTACAAAGTGCCATTCGTTTACATTTGGATTTTAAAAACAAATCTTTATATTTTCTATACGCAACAATATTTACACGACGTCTCTGACACATAAAAGTTCTTCCACCAACCACTAAAAAAAATCTTTCGTTTAGTTGAAACTGGCATGTACGATTTACAACAGCTGAAGAACATCAGCTTGGTAAAAGCATCGTAGTCCAAAAAAAAATACCCATGACTTGCAAATTTTTGTCCACATCCATCAGAAACCCACAAAAATGTTTGTAGTCAAAAACAATTGTAAACTAAAAAAAAGCACCAGTGCGACGATTTCAAGAGTGGCGCAATCCCGATTAAAAAATGTAAACCAACCATGTTGAGCGAGAATAAAACAGAGTTAGGAATAGGGAAGTAGAAAAATAAGAAAATTCCAAGCAAAATTCCAATGCAAGTATAGGATACAAATAAGAGTACTGACCTGGTCTCAACCTTGAGTCTCAATTGGAACCTTCTCAACATGAGACCATAGCGATAACCAATGATGCTGGAATTCAGTTATACATAACTTAAACTCACATTAAGAAGCCAAAAGACACACACTAGTATATTATGCACCGTGACAAGTAGATAATGTGGCAAACAAATGCTCTGTTTAATTATTTCAGTACAAGTGATGTGGCAAGTTATAACTGGTTTATATACACAGGCGTTTAACATACATACACTACACTTTCTGAAAGATAACATTCAAGTACTTTCAAGGTCCATGTTCAAGTTTATGGTTTTCGGCACCATACAGCAAAATTTATATTTATACAGCGGCCGTAATACAGTAACAATTCGGTTTTGTCGGAAGTCAGCACGAGAAAAAAACTTCCAATCGCTAATGTCGCTGAAGAAATATAATATATTTTGGAGAATTTTGAAATGTCGTTAGGCCGTGCAGAGATATAAATGAGTGTGTTATCTGCGTTACAGATTATGTCCACTACTAGAGGAAACATGTAAAGTGAGAACAGGATTGGGCCGAACACTGAGCCTTGTGAGAAAAGCGCTAAATAAATAAACTTGAACTTGAATGATACACAATGCGGTAAATACATCACTTAGGCACCTGAGCGCTGGGAAATTAAATATCTATATTAGAGATTCAGCTCACTGCAGAATGCACCAGATACGAAAGGAATAGATGGATAAAGAATAAATCTAAGAAGAAAACAGAATGATGTTAAGATAGACAGACAAACGCTGCTGCAAGTCCCAGTGCTGCAGGAAACAAGATGAATTGTGTTTATTCTGTGAGAGATGTGCTCCATATTCTGGCTTGCCTCACCATCTTTAGCTCCCTGGATCAACACGCTGAATCTAGATGAGCACAGAGACGCCGCAGAGACACACATCTACACGGTCAAACGCTTTCAGGGAAAAATCACAGCATCTGAGCCTGTTGACCACTGAGCACCTACTCTAAACCGCACGCTTAGTGCCACCTTTACCTGCCACTAATACCACAAATAAAAAACAGCTGCTGACAACCCTCATTAGCCAATCAGGTCAAAAGATAAAGAACGTTATTTAGAAAGTCACAAATATATTTTTAAGTCATATATGTATAAAACATTTTTACCATATTTATGCAGGTAAAAACTCCAATTTTTTCAGAATTTTCGACGTTCAAAAACTTGGTGCCGTTCTTATAATCATTTCAAATATGCGCGTAAATTTAAGCTCCCATTTGTACGTATTTCAAGCCAGGAACAATCACAAATAAACGGAAACGCGTCGTCTTAATGTAGTCCTGCGCATGTGTGCCTTTAAATAATACGTAGGCAGACGTGCATACAATATAAACTTTTATTAACGGGTCCAATGTGTAATCGCAGAAAGAATAAAAACAGTCAAAAATGAAGAAAACGCTAGGTCTGATAAACGGGAAATCCTTCACTATGATCCTCTTCACACGGCGTCAAATAAACAGAGAGCTTTGGTTGGTAAATTAAGTTTTGACCACTAGAATCGACTTTTTGTTATCTATCATTCAAGACGATAAATCGATATCAAAATGATACAATGGTATCATGGTTATATAAATACATGGTTACAGTTAGGTTTGATAAATAAAAAAATATTTTATTTTTAGGAGATTAACATAATTAAACCAGAAATGTAAAAACTAAACTTTTGAACTTTAATTTTGTGCCTGAAAAATCAGAGGGGTGTTTATATTCGCGTAAATATGGTAACATATATATTTATAGATGTTAAACATTTATATTATACATAAATACTGTATAGATATTTTTCTATTTTTTTTGTTTTTCTTTTTTCTCAAGTTGTTTTGACTCTGATGTGTTTTCTGATGTGTGATTTTTTGCCTGAATCCAATCTATTGGCTGTTTCTGACTCCGATTTTGCCTGTTTCACTAAACGCTTCTGAACTGCAGGGCAGATCATGACTCAAGTGGCTCTTAAGAACAAGGCTGAGCTGCACTTCAGTAGGTAAAGCGACCACATGTCATCCATTTCCAGCATAAAACAGCTCTGATTACACCTAAGAGTTTTCAAAGAAGAACATATTCCATCCTTCACTCTCTTGAGACAGATGTAGCAGTGTCTGGCTCAGTGGCAGTGCAGCCATCAAACAAACATCTGGATGAGAATCTACAGATGAATAACACACGCACTGCTAACAAACGTCAGTGTGGATTTAAGAGAAGATGAAAAAAGCAACAGTAAAGGAAAGAAAATGAAAAATGCGGATACCTGTGAGTTATTTTCATGCAAAGCAGTTTCACTTTTACGTACTTTTGAAGCAGCAAACAAATCCACTGATACGTACACACAGTGAATTGGGGGCATGTACGGAGGGTCTTACGCTCGAGTTCAGCAATTATATGTCTTAACATTCAACATTAGAAAAATGTAGATTTAGACAAATTACCCTCGTCAAGGTAACAGTATAAAAACGGTATGATAACAAAATATAAAATATGTACACACATAAACACACACACGCACACACACACATAAATATATAATGTTTGTGTATATATAAATATAATTAATATGTAATTAATATATATAATTCATATATTATAAATAATTAAATATATAAATATACATTTTTCTTCATTTTAATACTGTACATGTATTTTTTGACAATTTCTTACATAGGTTTATGCTTATTTATTAATGCTTGGTTTTCAAACGCATAATCTTCTTATATACATGTATAATAAAACATAAGAACTATTATTAGAAATGTTCCAGTATTATTGTTTAAAACTTGCTATTTCCATTTCGAAACATTTTAAAATCTTTTTCTTTTTTGGCAGACATAAATTACAAATTTACAGAACGGTGGTATTAGTCGCACAGTATTTATCAGTTTACAATATATAACTAACACGTAGAGCATCCCATGTAAGAACACAATCTTGACCAGATTAGAGAAACTGCAGAGTGTGTCCTTCTTGTCGTCTGTGGTCGGGTGAAAAGCACAAGATCGCGTTCGTGTGATTTGCTACTGTAATAACTTTCGCTCCTTTGAGATTTGATTCATCACAAAATACCTCCATCGACACACACCGGACTATTGTTCATTACATGTGGATCAAAGCAGGACCAAGCAGAAAGCAAAAAGCAAAAAACACTTTTATTTTCCTTATTCAAGATTCAATTCAAAATTATATAATTATTCAATTATGTTGAGTTGTTTAACAATAACAATTGAATAAGTGTGCTTAGTAGTGTTAAAAATTGCTCTGGAAATACAATTACATAAAAATAAATTCTACTTATCAATTTGATTCCACGCTGATGTAATAGAAGAAAATGTGTTCTAATATAATGTGTATAAATATAAATGTGTTCATATACTCCTCATCTTCGTGTGTTGCATTTCTTCCTTTATCCAAAGTGCTTCCTTTAATGCCTAACTAATCCAAAATGAAACTCATTTTAAACACTTCATCAAACCGATGCTGGTTTTGAATTAGATGAAGTCATTAAAACACTTACTTTGATGTCTCTGCCAGCATTAGAATACTAATTCTGAAGTAATTTTGAGAAATTTTACTGACCTCGTTGTGACCCACAGGAAGTGTTGAAATCCACAGCATAATAAACTCTCTTTCACGTTAGTTTCAATTTAGTTATATTTTACAAATATATATTTTTATAAATATATTACATATATTTTCTTTGTATTTGTTATATATTTTTTCTTTTTTAAATTGTTAACTAATAATATAACATCATTATTTTAAAACAAATTTTTCAAGTTCATATAATTATCTACAATAATAATAGTATAGCACTTTATTTATTTTTTTTACATATCTGCAGAAAGTTAATAGGGAACGCTGGTACATAGCATTGGGATTTATACAAAAAAAGCGTCCAAGGTGTTATGTTTTAACAGGATTATGAAGGGTGTTAACGGTTTTAACAGGATTATGAAAGGTTTTTTGTAAGTGTTGCTGATTAAGAGAAAATGGGAACCGTTCCTTGATTAGGCCTGTTGATGTAGAGATTATCTGGAGAGAATCCAAGGACATGAATCACAATGAAGAAAATATAATAATGAAGAAAGTCCTTAGTGCATTAGTGTATTAAAATAAAAGCTCCGCATCTGAGTTTTTCAGAACAGGAATACCCAAAGGTTTCATTATCAGAAACTTCAGAGAATATTCTTGAACATACATTGTTTATATCTACTGTATGTTATTTATTGTATACCTATATATTCAAAGACTAAATAATGCTAATTAACTAAAACGGTGTTTTTGTTTTCTTTTTTTTTACTGTACGGCGAATGTAAATAATTGAGGGTTGCTGAAAACTGTTGCTTTTTAGCTTGAACTCTTTTTAACCTCTTTGTGAAACTGCTATTTCAGTATTTTTGTCATACAAGGCATCAAAAAATAAGACAATTTTTTTTTTCTCACGTTCTTCCGAGTTCTTAGACGTTTGATGCAAATTCCCAATGTACACCTGCAGTGTTCTGCCAGTATGACAGAGTCAGATCTGCTGACAAAAGCAAATGTTAAAAAGAGAGAGAGGGTGAAGGTGAGGGAGGGGGGGAGTGAGAGAGAGAGAAAGAGTGAGAGAGAGCAAGAGAGCGAGAGAGAGAGGAGACAGAGAGAGAGAGAGAGGAGAGAGAGAGAGAGAGATAGAGAAAAAGAAACAGAGACACGGGGAGAATCACGGAGAGAGAAAGAAAGAGAAAGAGAGAGAGGGAGGGAGAGAAAGTGAGAGAGAGAAATAGAGGATGAAAGAGAGAGAAAGAGAGTGAGAGAGATGAGAGAGAGGGAGTGAGAGAAAAGAAGTTAAGGGGAGAGAGAGAGAAGAAACAGAGACACAGGGAGAATCAGAGAGAAAGAGAGAGACAGAGAGCGAGAGAGAGAGATAGAGAGAGAGAGAAAGACAGAGAGACAGAACAAGAGAGAGAGATGGAGAGAGAGAGAGAGAGAGACGTTGTTCTCTATTCAAATTCACATTCCGCATGTCAAACATTAAGACTGTCCCTCACCTCACAAAAAAAAAAGGAAAAGCCTGGATCTGTAATTTATTTTGCTCTTTTCAATCCTTTCATTTACGGAATAACAATGGAAGAATTGTCCAATAACGAAAAAAAATAGAAACAGAAAAAAGAAAGCAATGAAGTATATGAGAGTGAAGCAAGTTGGCATCTGTTAGTCAGACCACAGTGTGAGGCTGATAAATCCAAAAGCGCTTGACTTCTGCCAGCCTCACACCTTGCAATTACCCAGCATGCCTGCCTTTGAGATTAATGAGGTCCCTGGGTAAATCCCAAACAGTCGCGTTTTCCAAAAAAAAAAAAAAAAAACATGAGGTAAAAAATATAGCAAAATTAAATTAAAAAAAATAATAATTAGCCTGTATTTAGGAACTAAAACTATATTTTTGTGGTGCAAAATTTTGCAGTTAAAATAAAACACAATTATGTCGTAGTGTATATGTGTTTAACTCGAGACCCGGCCCACCGTAGTTATACCTGCCCACCAAACTACATGCCTTTAATACTAAATGGGCAATAATAGTCGGTCAATATGAACAACCTATGATATACTTAGTTTATCACAAGTTTATTAGTTTTGATCATATCAAAATATGATAAAGACAAACTACACATCCCAGAATGCAGAGCTTCAGCTATCTTTTATTATATAAAAAACTATTGTAATTTGTAACATTAACAACATCTTTACAACTTTATTTATTTTTTATGAACTTTCTGCTGCATTTTTTATTTGTGTCAGGATATTTTTATAGGTAGGACGCATTTATTCTTCAGTAATAGTCCTGTCTGTTTTTATCCACAATTGTGTTTGCACAATTGTCGTTTTAGTGTGTTTCTTTATTCATTTTTTTTTTTTTAATGACATTTTTTATGCTTTTGTATTATTTATCCTTTTCAGCCTCTGATTTAAAAAATAGTTTGAAAATTTAACCCCCGTGCAACTGAGACACCCCTGTCGTAGTGTGATAATTCCCAAAGATGCTTTTGTGGGTTTGTGTGTGTTCACTATGTATCTGTAACTTCACTGGATGTACTAAATATAGAACTCAATTTTGATACGGCCCCTAGTGGCCAAATTGACGAAACCATCTACTTTAAACTTCACATTGAGCTACAGTTAACTTCATAAACGTTTCAGGCGCGACAAAAGACAAACCAACAGAAACCGAGCCACGCTAATGGAGGACAGAGAAATCATTAAGAAAAGCGAGCTACTCAGTAGCTGAAATGGGCCAACTGAAGCAAATAATTTAATGTAAAGTTGTGTGAACTACAGTATAGGAGAAAAAGTAAAAGCCACAGAAGACCCTGGGATGAAATTGTGAGATAGATACAGAACATGACAGAGCTGGAGGGTTCGGAGCGAGATGATGATTGAATAGGCTTAATAACCAACACAGGCATGATGATTCCCATTATATCTTCACGAAAGTCAAGTGAATGCCTCTGCTAGTTATCTCTGCTAGCGATAGTGGTTGTTTACCACTGGAATGTTTAATCTCACAGCAGCCCGATCCCACCGCCTTTGGCTCAACAAACCCCCGCTTTCCCAAGTCACGCACTGACATCCCTAACCCAACACTCAGGACAGTTCTAACCTCCAACTGAACTGATCATTTTCTACATTCTCTAATCATATCTGCCTAGCTCCAGGTGGCACGTGCCAAAGAGCAATTGATTTATCTTCTCATTGAGTCCTGCTAATGGTTCTGGAGAGACACGCATGTTCTGTAATAGTATCTTTAAAAAGGTTCTGCAGTGAATCCTGTTGCCGTAATCCAATTATAATGCCCCGTAATACACTAGCGAGTATGGCATCTACAATACTTTCTCTAATATGACTTCTAATCGATTCCCAGAGTGCCTTTGTCTGGAAAATGAGAAGTTATTGCCTGTTGATGCCATGAGCATGTAGCTAAATCTTTAACCTTGTCCTTTTGGTCTCAATGACGCTTCTCCCCTGTGAAACAACCAAAAACATCTAATAGACTTGAGGAACGTGCTAGATTTAGTCAATTTGATGGAGAAAATTGGGCAATTTTGTCTTTGTTGGAGAAAACTGAAAATATTTATTGGTTTATATTGGTTGCACGGCAACAACGTGTGGTTAAGACGAAAACAACACAGATTGTATTTTAAATCAAGATAATTTAATCAATTAGACTTAATCAATATGATTCTAAAGGCTTATATGTGTGTATTTCCATTTTCAGAACACAACATCCTACAGCGATGGGTTTCAAGGTTATTGTTCGTTTTTGCTAGAACAATATGAACAAGCTCGGTAATTAATTAATCAATCGATAATTGATCAGCATGATCTATATCTATACAAGGTTATGCTTTTGAGGCTAAACAAACAGTCCCTGTGCCATTTCACTCAATGCAGTCGATTCCTGCAGCACGATAATGCAAAAACATTATTCAAGTCCTGGCTTTACGCTGCTGCCGAGTTAAGGGTCTTGTGGAAACCCGCCATTTCGTTTGAAGGCCTTCCACAAGAACCCTGGCCAATGCGAAATCAACTTTTAAAGGGACGGATGCTTGGCAGAACTGTTTTCAAAAGGTTAAAACAGGATTAATATCTTAATGTTAACATATAAACCAAGCCTAGTAACTATTGTACATCCGAAATTAAACTAAATGAGAAGGACTTCTTCAGAAAAAAAGATGCACATTTTAGGAACACTATTTCTATTTCTGGGTCACAGGAAGCTGGAGCCAATCGCAGCAACTCTGAGCCTGAGCTGGGTTGGTCAACCAATCACAAAGCGGAACACAGACACACACATTCACACACAAAAATGATCTTTTGACTGTATGAGGAATTAAGGAGACCTAGAGGAAATCCAAGCAAGCACAGGAAGAATATAAACTTGAGCATACAGACCACATTTTTAAAGAACAGGATTTATCAAACCAGGAAGAGCGACTTTAAAGTTTTGCTCCGGGTTCTAGGGATTTACCAGCCAAAGAAAAACATTTTGTTCAAGTACAACATTTAAAGTTGTTCACAGCGTGAGCTGCATCCTTGACTGTAAATGAGTTTTTTAAAAAGTATACAGGAACAGTAATGACTGCTGCATTTAAATTTTATGCCTGAAGATTCACTTTAATATTGACAGAGCCTAATTGCTCATTAAATTGAGCTGAACACTCCTGAGAGCGAGCAACACGGAACATGTTGGTGCTGAACTTCAGACACCTAATGCATCGCAAGTCTGCCAGTTACGGAATGAGCAACCGAGTACTTACAGAAACAGTGTATTTGCCAAGCGGTCGTACTTTAAATCCCAATAATAGCTTTCTAGCTTTCCAGTCTTGGGGAAAGCTGAAGGAACGTGAACTTCGGAGCTTTCAATCACTCTCGCCGAGTCTACGGCATTTGCGTTAAGAAGAAGTCGGTCGTAGGGGATTGAGCGAGCGGTTTTATTTCTCCACGACAAGCGATGGCACATTTCTGCCTGATGGACCAAACTAAAGCTGGCTAAGAGATGCAAGCTGGGTAAAGTAACAGGAACAGCTTTTCAGACAGAAATACAGTCATTTGATGTTTGGATGGATTAATGAAAAAAAAAAGCTCCACTGATGCATTGAGCCATCGTCAGACTTGAGAAGTGAGTGGCTTAGAGCAGCAGAAGGGAATGTTAAAGGATGAATAGTTGGCTTAAAAGTAGAGATTAGGTTGATAATTGTTCTAATAAGTGGAGTTTTTCTTTAATGGCGATTGGCCGAGGTGATACAGAACTAGATTGGGAGATTTTTAGCAGGAGGAAGCAATGTGGATGAGAGTTAATGAAGCCGTGGTGTCAGTGGGATGCTGAGAGAGACGGCCCCCCTGGGGACCACACGCTAGCAAAACACTACTGTAATAAGGCTGGACTGTGAGCCCACCCCTCCATCCCTTCCCACTCATATCGCTACACTGACTAAAGCTTTCCACTTTAATTGGACAATAGCGGTGCGAACAGCAAACAGCACAACAGCAGGCACATATTGCCTTTTACTCAAGGATATTTCTCAGACATGTCGTCAGTCACAAAACACCAGTACATTAGATTTGAATTCACAGATACTGTTAATAACATAAATATGCTTAATAATTAAATACGTATACATATATATACATATTAGTGTTGTCCGATCGATATTTTAATAAGTATTGATAGCAAAACTATTTTTGCAACCTATTTAAATCGAAAAAGCGCTAAAGACTGTGATCAACGCATCTGACAAGAGGTATTAATAATACTACAAATATATGTAAGAATGAATCCTAGTAATCTCAGTGAAGATGGGAAGCACGTTTGCACATGTATTACCAGTAGATGTCTTTAACTTTAGACGCTTATTAAGGTCTAATTTATAATTAGACGTTTTCAATTAAATCCCAAATCTAAATCAGTTTATATAAATACTGCTGTTCAACTCTGATTCATTCAATTATTTAAGAAGATCCCAATCACAATGTACCAACAAGAGATTAATACAAGTTTGAGAAGTGAGCTTATTAATTTTAAAGACTTGACCTAACAATAAAAACATACAAAAAATTTTCTAAATGTGTAATAGAAATTTTTAAGCACCAGAAGTAAACTGAGAACCTACACTCTACAGTGAAAACTAACTCACATTCTTCTACCACACTACCAGCTTTTTTTGACCTTTTCCACTTTTCGACTTTTACGTACATACATTTTTGGTATGGCATTGAGAGCTCCTAACAAACTAATTTTGTTTTAATTTTATCTTTTTAAAAGTTTTTTTTTTTTTTTTCTGGTAAATATAAAGGTGTTTTATTTATTTTTGCACTTTATTTTCTTGAGATTCCTCATTCAGACACATTTTCATGTTGCAGTCTTGCATTTTTTTCTTAAATAAAAAGCAATTGTTGCAATTATTCCCCGAGGTATCAAAATTGTATCGAGTATTGACACTTTTCTAAGTATCGAATCGAAGTGTGTATGTGTGTGTGTGTGTGTGTGCAATACATTTAGTAAACAAGTTAGTATGTGGGGAGAACATTTGTGTAATTCTCTATGTGCTGGCGTTGATTTCCTCCAGTTCTCCGTTTTTTTTCCTCATAGTCGCAAACATACGCTGAGGATAATTGGAGTTTGTAAAATAGCCACATTGGAAAAGTGTGAAAGTCTGTGATTGTGTGTTCCGCTTACAGTATATCCATGGTGTGTGTCTCGCCTTCATTCCCAGAGTGGCTTGACTACAGCTCGCCATGACCCCAAAAAAGAAAAAGCATTCGAAAAGTTGGTGGGTTGTTTGTATTGACGATTGAACATTACGATTACATAACTATTCAAGGTAATGTTCTTTACTGTGAAATACAGCTTTTTGTTACAGCATAACTCAAAATAATATGTCACACAATGATTCTGCGTGGCTCACGCATCGTTCTTGCCTCGTGTTGGAGTGTTGTTCAGGAAGTGTCGTTCTGTGTAAACATTGTGCCTAGATGCGCACAAAACAGACAACGTGTCTCTATAGAGCTGTTCTGATTTGCATTGTGAGTGTCTGTGTGATTCATAAAGCGGTGCTTTAAGTGCACTGACTAGTCAGCTAGTTCCTTATTCTCATGAGCTGGTGAGATGTGCAAACACACAGGAGCCTGTCACAATTTCTCAACACAGACTACAACTCTCATTTTTTTCTCCGGGGACATGTGTTGTTCATTTTGGGTCAGTGCTGTTGTCCAGAAATTTGTTATTGTGCTGATTTTTTGTACTGAACAGGGTGTATTTTCTCTAATCGCTGTAAGTCTGTAAAACTGTATTTTACCTCAGTTGTAATCAACTGTTGGGGTTTGTTTTAATATAAATCATCAGAGTAAATGTAAAAAGTACTTAAAAACCATACAGTACTTGAGTAAAAGTACAGATACCGTACTGTAAAATTAACTTCATTGCAAGTCACCAATTCCAAGAAGACTTGATGAAAGTTTACATTTCTAAAAGAACTTAAGTGTTTTACTCGTACTAAATTCAGGCTCAAAAAACACCAGAAAAGGTTTTTGTTCATAATAAAGAAATTAAATTTAACACCTCATTGTTTCAAAATAGCAGAACAAAATAAAAATCGAAAGCATTATTATTATTATTATTATTATTATTATTATTATTATTATTATTATTATTATTATTATTATTATTATTATTATTATTAAAATAGATAAAAACAAAAACAACAAAAAGTCAGTCTCAGTAAAATGTGCATAACAGCTGGGGAAGTAATTCACATTCACTGTGATTTTGCTCATAAATAGCATCCGGTACCTTCAGCACCCTGCAGATGGCAATTTTGCCTCGTCTGCCCAAGAAATGAATCGCGGTAAAAGATGATGCCAACGAAGTCGCGCACAATCACAATGTAACGAGTAACAAGTATCTATTCAAGTATAGTGGAGTAAAGAATACAGATACTCAATCAAAAATATAGTTTGCTTGTAGTTTTGATATTCAGTACAACAAAATACTTAAGTAATAAAGTCCATTTATTCAAGTACTCTACACCAGTGCAAATGATTGACGTTATACTTTTCAGATTTTTAATAAGCTATGATTTTTGAAATGTAAAAAAAAACAATTTTACAAAATATATATATTGTTTACGAACATTTTGGATCATAAGCATGATTCCAGAACAAAATAAATGCAAACACACACACACACACACACACACACGTCTCACAATCTGTCTGCTAAAGTAGGTCGCATATTAATTTTTCAAAGGCTCTCCTGGATTTATAATTGAGCTCGGCCGTGAGCAGCTATGTCACCTTTCAAATTGCTAATTCTTCTGTCTCATCTCTACTTTTATATGAAATTGCATCCAGGACAGCCTGGGAAACTGACACCAAGAAACATTCTGCATAATCATGGGATTAAGTGCTCCAGCTGCCTGCTGCCGTTGGTTCTTCTGGCTCCAGCTCAAACAGAGGTTTGGCAAAGAGAGAAATGGAGCTGATGAGAGATTGTCTGTTCTTTCCGTGTTTTGGAGGCATTGTCCCCAGTCACTAGATTTCACTAGATTCTCACACACAGCTTCAGTAGAAACCAGAGGCAACAATAACGCGATTTAACAGCGAAAAAAGCTTCACGAGCTCAGCTTGATAACCCACACAAGCTTTACCGATTCAAGAAAACCAACACTCAGCGCAATTCAGTTTTTCTCAAGTCTAACACTAAAAGTGATAATCAGCATTTTCAGCAGGGTTCATAATTAGAAAAGATACCCCAGTGTATATATGAATAGGAAACGGTGTGCGTATGTTTAATTGATTCATCTTATCAATTGTTAGAAATGAAAAAAGAGACAATTTATTTTAATTAATAAACTATATATGCGCTACTAGAACGCTTCGGAAGACTGTGACTTTACACTTTCCTGTAGCATATGGTAAACTGTCAAGTATTGCAACTCATCTATTTTGCTTGCAGTGTGCCTTATGCAAATCAGTCAATGTAGCTGTCACATTTTTAACATTGTCACATATCTTCACCCAGATATGCAGAGAACCACAAGGCTTCACCCAGAAATTTGGAGTACCACAAGGCTCAGTGCTCGGCAGAAATCATGTTCTCCATCCTACATAAGTATATCAGTGATTGGGTATTAAACTACTTCATTATATTTCACGATTGAAACCAATTGAATTGTTGAAGTAACTTCCAAAATAAAACACCAGAATATAGTATAGAATTTAATTTCACCCTCAATAACAGTAACATAATGTCAAAGTCAATTATAATCTGTTGAAGGCCATAATAATGTATGCAAAACCAAATTTTTTCATCTCAGTTACATCTAAATTCAAGCATATGCTCTTCATGCTGAATGCCGAAAGAGTCATACATGAAATGACCTCAAAGGTAGATTCCTGTAATCAATTTCTGCAGGTTCTCTTGCCCGACTGGTAGATACAAGCCCGGTAGAATTTAATAGCCTTGCAAGAATAGATACAAGAGCAAAAAAGCATGGCCATCTACCCAACCATCTATTCATCTATTGGCTTCGGTTTTCACACTGTTTTGGTCAACTTTCCAAACTACGAACTAATGGGGGAAAGCTGGATACCTGGAGGAAACCCACGCAAGCACGGAATGAACATGAAAACTCCAAAAAGAAAGGCCCCGACTAGGCCACAAACTGGTAGAAATGCAGAAGTGATGAAGGTGACCCTCAATCGAGGTAGAATGATGACGAGTGGAAAAAAATACACTGGAGAAAATACAGAGAAATAAGGACAAAAAAGCAGATATTAGAAGGAGTGTAAGGAGTCAAGACCGAGCAAGCAGCAGTCTAGACCACTCCAGGTCTATCTGGAGAACATTCCCCATTTCAGTTGATGAATTTAAGGTAAAAAAAAAAAGCCATTTATGTAAATGGTACAAAGAATTATTCTTAAATACATATCTAAACAAAATGTATCTGATTATTAATCATTATACATAAAATTAAGTGACATTAAATGTGGTATAGTAGTTCGTGCCAGATGGGCTGGTCGAAGCTTTGCAGGAACATCGGCTCTACTGGGATTTTCACGTTTTAAGTTGCATGTATAGTGAGCAGCAGTACTCAGAGGAGGTCAGAAGAGAATGGGCAAACCGGTTAGAGCTCAAAGAAAGGCAAATAAACTCAAACAACCACTCATTGCAGCTGATGTATGCAGAAGAGCATCTCTGAACGTACAGCATGCCAAACCATTACAAATGAGCTACAGCAGCAGAAGACCACACCGGGTGCCGCACCTGTGGCTGCAATTTGCATTGGCTCAACAATCAAAAATTGGAAAGGTTTGATGATTCTCAATTTCTGCAGCGACACTGAGATGGGTTTCATTTGAGTTTGCAATCTTGGATCTATCCTGTCTTGTGTCAACAATTTAGGATGTGGTAGAACAAGAGCTTTGCATTATGGATATGCAACCAACAAATCTGTGACGCTATCATTTTAATATTGTCCTAAATATTTGATACATGTTTCCAGTATCTTGTTGATGTTGAATTCATAGCACGAAGATTTTTTAGTATTGAAGGCAGAAGGGGATCCAAATAGGAGAAGGGCCAAAAGGGAATAAATACCTAATAAAGTAAATATCTAAAAATATATAACAATTTTTTTTTGTAAATGCTATTAGGATCCGTTTATATAAGGCTTGCACATGTTTTTGACCCTTTTGACCATTCAAATGATTATATAATATTTAAACTTGTAAAATACAGTTATTGCAACTTCAGTTTGAACAGGCATTTTTTAACAATTTGGTAATGCAAAATTGCAAATGTAAAGAATGAAGCCAGCAATCTGTGGATTTGTTCCAGTTTATATGCATCCCAAATTAAGCTCTGGTGGCCCAGTGTCAAAAACTGCATAATGACAATTATATAAACAGAATTAATCATTAATCCCCATTTAATTTGATTTTAAACAATAAACACACCGCAAGCGCATTAAACACGTCTTAAAACCTGTGCATGCTTAACCACATGATTCCCGTTGAAATATTAAACAGTAAGTTGTGATATTTCAAATATTAAAGCACCGAATAGCCTTTCTAATACCTTGCTTTCTATTGAATGAACCGAATTCATAGTAATGAGACCTTCGTCGGTTTTCCAACGAGTCATACACAAAATGCCACTATTGAGAAACATACAATGCACTTCCATATTGTGCTTTATAAAAAAAAAAGCATAGTTTATTTCTGTCCACACATCCAAAAATACAGAAGCAAATGCAAATAGGATTGCCAGAACACAATAAAGTAGTATATATTTTTTTAATGTCATAAAAAAGATCCATTACTGTGCCGTTGACTCTGTGTGCATTTTGAGAATGCGAGCATGGGTTTAAATAGCATTTGAATTCACTAAGTACGTCTCATAAATCCCACAAAAACAAAGCTGTCAGGGACAACAAACCCACAGTTTCTCCAGCTCTATCACATATTTCCTTCTGTCCTTTTTATGAAGGTTTTTATTGAATTGTTTAAACATGTATTGTCTATATAGATTATAAAATTAGTGTCATTTTAGATCAGGTATACAACAAAATTACGAGCATTTGTCCACTGTGCCAATACATATTCCCTAAAAAGCATAGAAACCATCATTGCATATTATGCGTTCATTATTGTTGCATACGCATTTGAAATAGCTTTAAGAATGCAAAAACTAGATAGTTGATGTTGGTGAATAATAATACATACATTATTTATAGTCTCTTTAAGTAAATGTATAAATCCCCACCATTAAAAACATCAGTTTCTAAATTACTTTTTTTCTCAAAAAAGACACGATGGTAAAGACACAATAATGATTCTAAGGTGACTTAGATGAGTTCGTTAGGATGACGTTATTCAATTATTTTGCCACCTAGGGCTTACTGTATAGTATAGTACCGTATAGTAAAGGTATAAAAAATGTATATAATGTAGTCGCTGGGTTATAATGATATTCAGAGCCACCATTAATAGTGTGAAAGTTATAACAATTGTTGATAGGCCATGGACTTTAGGGTCTCCGAAAACCAGCATTATTTTAGATAGCAGTTTTAATAACTTTTTTTGCTCATAGTGCCATAAAAATTGCTAGAGGAGGTCTTGCTTATTTCATAAAAACATTATATGGTTGGATGATTTGATTTGATTTGATTTGTATTCCTTATTCCTGTACGAATGCTAGCAAAATCAGCCAAACGATGAACTACACATAACCTTGTATTAAACATTTCCTATTGTCAAGTTAATTCATATAACAAGTATAATAATACATATAATATTGTTGGATCATTTGGTAAAGCTTGTTTGGATTTATTGCATGGATACTAGCGTAATTAGCCAAAAGATGAACTACGCATAACCTTATATAAAACATTTCCTATAGTGTCAAACATGTCTTCTCAGTCAAAGAGACACAGTGATTTCTGCAATGATAAGGATTGACAGTTTCTGTCCTGAATAACAGGAAGTAATTTGACTGACAGTTCAATATCCAGCCTCGTTCATCTGGAAATGGAAGCTGGTGCAGCAGGCTGAGGGGTTAACACGGGTCTCAGAGCTGCAGAATGACATATCAATTCCTCCGTGCTCCAGACCTCTTACCAGTTTTTGCTTCTCCCAACATTTTTCCCAGCCTGTGATTCACTTAAAACAACGCCATGGATTTATTAAGGCTATTTGTGCATTTTCTTTTTGTTCTTTGTGGCAACAAAGTAAAAATACTTTACCTAAGTAGAATTTTGGCTTATTTATTTTTTACTTGATTCATTCCTTTTTCACTTACTTTTTACTTCTGACATTGTTATGCAATACATCTGTACTTTCTACTCTTTACATTTAAAAATAGCCGGGCTACTCCTGTTTCATTTTGATTAGTTTAAGTGTTGTGCTGTCAAAAAAAAAAAACATCCAGATAAATCTGGCCATCCGGTTACAATGCACTTGATTGTGGTTGGATGAGACATATATACACGTATTGGTTTATACATAGTTCACAATACCTGTGCATCAGCGAGCAAAATGGCAACCAGGATTAGTCAATGCTTACAATCCTTGTATTAAATATTTTAAATAGTTGGTCGTAAAAACAATTATTTTCACACTTGTAATATAATAATATAATGCATTAAATTTCAGTGTAATTATATACAACATTTTAGTATGACAATATAGTCCTATTCCTTTGCAATTGGAAAAATGTAATTGAATGCATACAAATGCATTACTTTTAGTTGCATACTTCAAGTAGCTATCAAACCAGTACTTTTTACTTGAGTTGATTATTTTACTTCTACAGAAGTCCTTTTTAACTTTTACTCAATACTTGAGTAATGAATGTGACTATTTTTGACAGCACTGATGTAAAATACAGACCCTCAGACCAAATTGCAAGGATGTGACTTTTATTCAGAAACACTGATGACATTGGCCAAAAACAAGATGAAACGATTCCAAACGAACTAATACCGACGAAACGATCTGCAACAAAAAAAAAAGGAAAGCACAGCCTTAAATAGAATAACAAATCAGACACAACAAGACACAGGTGAACAGGATAATTAAATAATGAATTCAAATTAAAACATGACACCAGGCAGACTAATTAATGTAAACTCAAACACATGGCAAACACACATGGCTAACAAACAAGGAAGGGAACTTAATCCTGTCAACATAAAAGTCCCAAGAACTGCAAACCCTGACAAAGTGTCCCTGAGGGCTTGAAAGGTGCCAACCATCTAATCAAAAAATATAGAACAAAATGAAAAGCACTAATTTACGCTAAATTATAATTTTTTTTTGCATTTTAGCACGAGATACAAATATTAATTAGCACAAAAACATACCGTATAGCACCCATTTTTTCCAACTTTAGCAGCTCAAAAACTTGCGGTCTGCTTATAATCACTGATTTCAAATATACATGTAAATGTAAGCGCTCCTTTCTTTAAATAATAGTTCTGGAGGCAGACACGCATATGAGTTTTTATTAGCTGAATAACAGAAATAAAGAAACAGTAGAAACGTCACGACACTTAACAGGCAAAAAATAACACTGGAAGAAGTCAGATTAAACGAAAAACAATCATTAATATTTGAACAGACAGATGTTATTGCACCTGGTAGATCGCCGTGCTAAAGGCTAACTGGCTAGCGCTTGAAAACAAGACCAACAGCTGCAAAAGCTTCAGAGCAAACAGAAAACAGTTCAAAACGAAGAACACCAGTAAAACACAATCAAATCGCTCAGTCTGCTACTCTGAGAAAAATGTGACTGTTCTAATATTTACGTCTAACAAGAACCGAGCTCAGTCAGCTTTACTCTATGCTCTTTTAGCGCAAAGGCTCACGTGAACCAGTGAGCAGCAAAGCAGGATGGGTGAGCATTGTCATTCCCGTCAATGGGAGATGTAGTTACGATCGCTAAAACAGATTATTGTTATACTATTTTTAAGTAAAACAACATTTAAGAGATATGAGTCACAAGTTAGGTTTGTTAAATAAAGACAAAATAGTATTTTAAAGAAAACATTTACACAATTTAGCCAGAAAATGCATTTATATATTTATTTTTTTTATTTTGTGTCTGAAAATTCAGGGGGGTGCATATATTCGCATGAATACAATATATCAAATTGCCAAGTGTTTATTTAAAAAAAATCCAAACCAAAGGGAAACCAAAAATAGAAAAAAAGATTGCAACTTTAAAACAAGAGGGAGTAACTTTTCAAAGCACGGAATGAAAGAACAAAAAGCAACAAAGCACACGTTTCTTTCCCCCCTTATGAAAGGTCTAACATTTGTCCACTTCAGCATAATCCGCTGATATCAACGCTCTGGGCAAACAGAAATGGCTGCAAAGCTTCCTCCTCATAGGACCAACCAAACCAAAAAAAAATGCCATTATAAGCTCCAATAATGAAAAGCAAAAGTCGGAAAAAGACTCTGAGCTAAGCAGTGTTCTTATTCTTCTCCACCTGTCCTCTGTGCTTTGGACTCAGTCCCATTTTTTTACGGCTTTCTACTGTCACTACCTCAACATATCTGTAAAGCCAGGCTTGTGTTCTCCTCTTCATCCCCGAGGTGTGTTTTAATTCCAGGTCTAATTGGTCTTCAGCCAATCCTGCATCTTGATATTGATCTCTGGCTACAGTGCACCACTGCTGGAACGGTGAGCTTTGCTTGTGTGGACCATTTGCATCTCTTAGCCTGTCTAATTAGATGCCTCTCTTCATCCTGTTCAGCCTCACGATACGTCCATGCAGTGCCGCATCACCTGAACTACAGATTGCAGGCTCTTTGTGGTGCTTTGACTCTCCATCCAATTGTTTTTGCTCCCATTGTTTACCATGCCACGGCCTTTAAACCTCAAACCCTAAGCTTTTCAAGTTGCATTGGGGACTGGTCTTTATGGGGTTGCCATGGTGACCGACTGAATCATCCAATGCTCTCTGCTCTAGCTTTGAGCTTCATCTTCTAACCTCTGCTGGTCTCTCTCAGCCTCCAACAATGTCTTTCGGTCGACATCATTTCATCTCGATTTTGCTGAAAAGGCAAATTATGATAACTAGTCGTCAATCAACTCTTCAACAACTATAATGTTGCTACTACTAAATATTATAATCTAATATTCTGCTGAAAATGAGTGTGTGCGTGTGTATGTGTGAGAGAAAGAGAGAGAGAGAGAGAGAGAGAGAGAGAGAGAGAGAGAGAGAGAGAGAGAGAGAGAGAGAGAAAGAGAGGGAGGAGATAATTCAGTTTTGTTCTACAGATTGAATGCAAGCCTGAAATAACCAACAGTATGTAAATTGTAGGTTTGAAAATGTAGTTGTGTTTTTTCTAACACACTCTACGTTTGTATCTTTCTGATCATAGATCAAAGCATAACTGAACATCACCTAGAGAAAAATCATTCAAACAAAGAGTTAATGCAAAAGGCAAATTTAATGCAAAAATATGACATGACAAAAATGTAAATACTACTGTGACTATGTGATAAATGTTACTATGAGGTAAATGTGATTATTAGATAAATGTGACTATGGTATATTTCTGACTAAGATACATGTGCATATTGTATGAGATTAATGTACAGTAATTTGTGATACATGTGACTATGAGATAAAGGTGAATGAGAAAAAAACTACGAGATTTAGAAATAAATGTACATGTGGTGAGACGTAATGGTGCAGTAACTGAAATAAATGTATTAGATAATGTGAGTGAGATATTTGTGACTATGAGACAAACAAGATCATGAGAGAAATGTGATTATGAGATCCATGTGACTATGAGATAAATGTGAACTAAAGTTACATATTGTAATTCTGGCAAATGACCGCATCTGGGCAACACAGACACATATTATTTTTGTTTCTTTTTTTTTTTAATTACCAACAATTGATCTGCAAAAATAAAAAAGTAAATCAATAAATCATTAAGTATCACAGTAAGTAGCTTATAATTTACTCTTTATATTGCTTATAAATAATGCACAGCACTAGATTAATGTCACACGAGAGTACTCTGTTCTCCACCTTCATCATTTTTTCAACATGTTTTCTTTCTCCGTTACTGTTCTAAAGCTTAAAATATTCTCACTCGTTACAATCAGGTCATAGTGAAAGACGCTAAGAAATGAGGCTGACAGTGAGGACTCTCATAATGGAAAGAATAAAACAAGCTTTTGCTTTTAAAGCGTAAGACTGTCAGATGAATTAAAAGTGGACTCAGACAGCTTTTTTCTACCTTTACTACCTTTAAATCTCGTACGGAAATAAATATGTGACTTAGTGACTTGTGAAACTGTAGGATTTAAAAGCAGCACACAGAAACAACAGCACAGATTGTGTAAAACTACCGTTAAATTACCACTCTGCACCAAAATCAATAAAAACATGTTAAAGTTCAAAACATAATAAACAATTGAATTTGGGGTAAAAAAGTAAATTAGTTCAGCTTCAATTACACAGTTTATAATGAAAAACTTTCACACAAAATCAGTTACAAAAGTAGCAATTGATCGAAAATAGACCAATGTGAACAATTAATTAGGGTGACTATATGTTATGTTTTCCTCCGACAGTCCAAAAACATCATCAAGAGTCCAAATTCAGGAGATTTAGAGTTGAAAAATTGGCCACATGTACCAGTGAAATAGTAAATGTGTGTGTCTGTGTGTCTCAGAGAGTGATGGGGTTATTTAGCTGTACTTAATCTCAAAAACCTAAATCAAACATTTTATGGACAGAAAAAAAACAACTACTGGACAAAGCCAACATTTTTTTGTTTGTTTTGTTGTTTTTGTTTCTAATTTCTGTTTACATTATCTGCAAATAAATATTTGTTTTATGTATTTGTAGATAATATGTTAAATGTGGACTAAAAATACCGTATTTACATTTATTTTACCTTGTTTTTTTTTTCCAAATTTGCAGTGCAAATGTTACTGAAATCAATCAATCAATCAATCAATAAATCTATCTATCTATCTATCTATCTATCTATCTATCTATCTATCTATCTATCTATCTATCTATCTATCTATCTATATGGACTGCAAGTCCCATGATCCTCTATTTCTCTTCATTCTATTTGTTTGGACTCACATGTTTCAACGGTCAACGGTTGCAGTTGGTTGTATCCTGTCAGGTCCTGGAGTCAGGTAGTGTTTTGTCTTCGTTTGTCAGTAAATGTGTGGTGAAGTCTCTTTGGACTCCGGTGACACGTATGTCCCGTATGCACAAGAGTAGCATCCCGCTCTTAGATCGTGATCATTTTGTCACAATCATTGATATAAAGATTGTGCTTGGTTACATTAATGTTAGAGATTGGTTTGAAAAAAAAAGATGTCATGGTGAAAACAACATATGCATATCATTTTGAGAACGTAAATCTACTTTTTTTTTATTTTTGGATCAATAAGCAGTTGTAGGTGAGGCATCTAACGCACTCTCGTCAAAATACTGATTTATACACATCTTCATTAACACCAGAGAGCGAGAAGCAGAAAGTAGCTTTAACTTCTGTCATTGTCTTTGATTCAAGGTCGTACAGAAACAGCATATCAAAGAGAACTTGCAGCTGAATGAATAATGCAGTGGAAGAACTAAACATAGTTGTTGCATTTGGTTTCTAAGTTCTGATCTGAAGAGCTCTTAAAGTGAAGAGAACATTTCTCCAGCATTCCTCAGAAATTCCAGATCGTAAGCAGTTTCACAAGCAAATCAGCAGATCATCAAAGACAAATAATTTCACTTGTGAAAAAAGTAAATATGTGTTTATATATAATTCAAATATAATTATATATGCATTTTTGTTAGCTTGAAATACTTCAAACAGGATACAACCAATATTGTGTGACACTGTACTGGCAAATACTGGCAATTTTTTATTTTATTTTATTTTTTTTTTTTTTAATTCGAATTTCNTGTGTGTGTGTGTGTGTGTGTGTGTGTGTTCCTGTATTTAGCACAAACTTGGGCCCAGAATGTTTTTAGCACAAAGTGTATACTTGTGGGGTCTTTGTCTAAGACCCCTAAACTTTGAAGATCTTTTTAAGGATCAAGATGTAAATTTAAGGCAGAGGTTATAACTTTTTTAGTTACATTTTTTTTGTTAGAGTTTTTGTTGAGATTAGGTTGTGGGGCCTCACTGTGATATAAATGCAAGTGTGTGTGTGTGTGTGTGTGTGTGTGTGTGTGTGTGTGTAATATGTTCCTTTTGCAATTCCTTGTGTTTTCAGACATTGACTCGAAGCTAATGAGGCTTTATTTTAAACGATGCGTGAAAAAGAAGAGAATATAAAGCACAAAGAGAAGAGTTAATTGAGTTTACTTTCTATACAGAGTGAAATGAGATTTGTTCCCCTCTCTATCCATGTTGAAGAACTTCAAGCCTCTCAAAAAGCATTACAGCAAAAGCGATTCAAATCAAAGGCACTGAAGTGATTAATGTTCTCCAGCATCACAAGACATTCTATTAAACACCACAACAGCCAAATATATGCACAGATTTAGAAATGCCTTCAGCTTTTGCAGACAAACCTTTTCTCAACTGTTTGGGCACAGCGTGGTAAACACATCATCCGCAATAACCTCCACAGAAAAAGAGCTCGGCCCTCATAAGGGCAAGGCTGATTTCATCAGGGCTACATCAAAATTGAAATGCCAATTCCAATTCCACTGTGGTAATTATAACTGACCTGTTTCGCCAAACAGAATTTAAAGCCATGAGTGCACTACACACGCTTGAGGTGGAACGTAAAGGGCAAGTAGAGATCAAATAAGTACAGAATCCAACTATTCCCACCTCTAATAAATCTCTACAAAACCAGTGGCAAAAAAGAAATAAAGGTAAAAAAAGAATCAAATATATACGTATAAGGGGTGGGCGGTAAACCGGTATTACAATATGGATTTTGCAATATTGTGGATACCATCACACATTCATTAATTACATTTTTAAACAAGTATATAAACACTTTATTACAGAATAACAGGTTTGTTTTACTACAACTGTTAATGACTACATGAAGACATTGCTAATTGAACGCAGAAAGCGTTTTAACAGGCTGAATTAATAGATCACACCTGTGACCGCGAGGCTCGAGCAGCTTAAATGTTTGTGTAGTGTCTTTAAGAACCACCCTACTAAGAAAGAGAACTGTAAAGGCGCTTTTTCTGCTTATTTTTTAATCAAAGTCGTTTGTAAACGTTCGTTTCACGCAACATTCGTTTCATTGTTCTTTCTCTCTTGTTTCTCTCTATCTCTCCGTTTCTCTCTCTCTCCTTCGCATTATTCAATAAAACGCTAAATGTTTTTGTCCACCCCGCAATATTGTGCTATAATACCGATACTGTCTAGACACTAGAAAATATCGTGATACAAATTTTCTGTCATATCGCCCACCCCTAATATGTAAATATTTACACACACACAGACACACACACACACACACACACACACACACACACACACACAGACACAGACACACACACACACTCAATATATTTAAAATTCAAAAAACAAGGCATTAAAAATGACGTTTCAATAGTCAGCAATATAAAAATCCTGTTCAAAACAGAAATAAAATCTATTGGTATATATTATATATTTATAGATACAAAAATATCATTAGAAAAAACGATCCAGATATAATAAAATACTTCACCACGAGCAGAGGCACAGTACAAAGAGTTCTATATAAGTATAGATTTTATAGAGTAATATAAGTACGAATAGGACCACTGCTCACTGTTTAGGGCCACATGAAAAAAACTTATTTTGGCCCTAGTACTAATACGTAATATTGTTTGTACAGCTGGTCCCAAGGTTTGTGCCCCCATAACAGCGACCCTTCACATTCATGTCGGGGGGCTTGTGGGACTTCTCCAGCTTGTCTCGTCTGGTTGCTGGTGGCAATATATAAACTTGGTAAAATACTTGCTCAGGAAGTTTAATATTTTTCTGATACATTGTTTCTGACCTAAATGTTTCGTTTAGCAGAAATATAAACAAGTGTGTGAAGGACTCAAAAGTGAAGGACGCAACAAACACACAATATTTCAAATTATTACAAGTTGATTGATAAAGTGGTTGGATATTAGCAAATTAATCAATCACTACTCAATTTAATGGTTTTACTACGATTTTACTAGATGAATACTACGCTGACAAGTTGATTTTGTAATGAAAATTATTGTCCCAGTCACAGGACTAGAAAACAAAACTCTGATGTAGAACGAAATAAAAATACAGTATTTCAGATTTCACATTTCGAATAGCATTGCATGCAAATCAATATTTTTTCTTGTGTTTCAAACACTTACCTCAACAATCATATATCATTATTTCAAAATTCTAAAAAAAATATTTACTTGTTTACTTCAGCTTGCCATACAACAAAAAAATATTAAGGCATACAGCTAAAAATGACATTAAGGAGTTTCATCACAACAGCAAAGCTGCAGCAATACAGTAAACAGTAAATACGCAGAAAAATAGACACTCACTCACTCACTCTCTCTCTCTATTACGCTCTCTTTCTTTCCTTATTACTCTCTCTCTCTCTCTCTCTCTCTCTCTCTCTCTCTCTCTCTCTCTCTCTCTCTCTCTCTCTCTCTCTCTCAGGTTTGCTGGAAAAAGAGCACAAAAACAAAAATGCATGGCTGCGTTTCAACAAGCTCCCTGCATCTATTTACCTGTGCAGGTCACAAATCCAGTCACACTTCAGCAGTAAAGTCACTCGGCCTGACACATCTGTACACAAGCACATGCGAAATTGTCCTCAGCTAGCATTTCTTTTTTTTTGCAGTTCATGTTGTTGAGCTTTAGTATCATTATTTCTGTGTGTTATTTCTTGAGCTTTTCTATGTGGAGTTGGCATTTCTCTTCCATCTCAGGATTTCTCCCACAGTCATGGGTGCAGGAATATTGAAGCTTGTAAAATTGACCATAGGTTATCGTCCGTGTTTTTTTAAGTTTATTCATTTTAAACGATATCTATCCGCATGTGCTGTTGCACTGGTGTGTTGGTAAATTGGTCATTCCACACTGATCTTCTCCACTCTCACTTAGCCTGCAACTCTCAATCCTCACACCGTTAGCCACTCGACCGGTAAGTGAAAGGTAAAAGAAAATCATTTTTAATCATTAATTTAGTGCCTCTACCTCTACCTATGAAAATGTAGCTTTACGAATCTCAAAACAAATTAATTTCGGAAGGAGAGGTACCACAGTATCTATAAATGTATTGTGTGAAAATTATGTTTAATTTTTAATTGTAGAAATATAACGAGCACCATGAAACTTAACCGAAAACACACAGAATGCTAGTAAGCACTTGGTAAACACTGGGAAATGTAGTGGAAGCACAACAGAAAAAGCAGAACAATTATTAGAAATAAAGTGGACATTTTTATCTATGAAGTTGTATTGCAATAACAAATCATATAACTGTCAAATTCTATATTAATGTGTTACTGAGTTGACAAAAAGATGCATTGAGATGAACTGTTCTTCATGTTACGGGGGTAGCAAGTAAAGCTAAGGCAAGACTTGGTTGTGTGTGTGTGTGTGTGTGTGTGCCCTGTGTAAGCATGTTTAGTGCTTGGAGCTGGCACGGGCCTACACGCATGCATGCATGGAAAATGTTCCATTAGGCCGAGACATGGGGGCAGGGTTTCTGCTTGTGCTTTGCAGCTAATGCACTGAGTCCCGATGCCTGGGGTGATACAGCTAGTCAATGTAATTCACAGTCACCGAGGAGCCTGAAAAAGGAGGGGCTGTTGGGTGCCTGGTGCCTACCAGCTTGCCTCCTTTGATCTCCTCCAAAGCCAATGCCTTCTCGTAACAGCTCTGCTCCGCCGGCCCAGCATCTTACCATGTCGCATGGAGTCACTCCCTGAGAAACACTGTGTTCCTGCTGCGGAGCTCTGTGTGGGGAGCCATCATCAAGGCTGACTTTGGGAAGGTAACTCTCTAAACTCGATATATCAGTGGTGGATACATATATACCACTAATATATGTAAACGGAATCAAACAGAAAAGTAATAAAGCTCAACGAGAGTAACTCATGGCACTGAAACACTCGGGAGCCAAACATCACTAACATGCAACACTCACGAATAATATACATGCAAAGAACAAGAAACTAAAGACAGAGAACGCACTTTAAATACAAGACCATGTGAACAAGATTCCAAACAAACGTAATGAGAAGGCAATGTTCTTGCTTCCTAACATGTAAATGTGTGCTGGATTCACGGCCATATACAGAAAGTGGTACTGCACTGTACCAAAAATGTGTACAGTTTGTGCTAACCATGTCTAACTTAGTAGATCCTCACTTATATGGAAAATCGCCTCACTTATATGAAAAATAACCACACAAAAATTGTAAACTGGTTTAGGGACCGGGAATAGTCATAATCATACTAGAATTTTGTGCTCTGCTTTTAACCCTTCCAGTGAAGATATGAACACACACAAACGGGGAGCCTATGGAGGTCAGTCTTGATCAAGTACACCACACTTACTGTGGAACTTACTGGAATCCAAACCTGTGACCTTTTGTCTCTCTAATCCCTAGGCCACAACTGCCTTCAAAATTAAAGTGTTCCATGGGACAGACAGACTTGTAAGTTTCAACAAATCAAACAAAGCAATCAATGAAAAGTTGTCAGGTTTCATCTCAAAAACGCTTTGTGCAAACTGTTTTAGAGTTTACGAACACATCTGTTACATACTACGGCAGAAGTTTTTACTTATTAAAACGGCACCGGTGGTTTTCTCCAGTCTGTCAGTCCCAAGTTGTTTGTTTGCTGTGGACTCAAAAAAACTCACTTGTAAATAAAGGCACGCACTTGTTCACTATCACCTTGTGTTGTCAGATATGTGTTAATAAAACATTGTCCACCTCCAGTTTTCTGTTCTCCATGTGTTTTTACCCAAGTCGGACCGTTGAAACCAAACAGTTGGCACTTTGTTTACTTCCCCTCCACTGCTAGACCTTACATCCACCATGGGACGTAACATAATTGGGGTCTCGTCCGGCAGCGGATCATCTGTTCTTGTGAGAAAGCGCTTGCAGTTTTTGTTTGGAATAAAGTTGATCTCTTTTATGTGTGTCATTTTTTTTATACATTCACAGAGCCTCAAGTTCAAAATTGTGTTCTATCTGTGTGGAGTTAGGACTCGAGTGGATTTCCTCCAGGTCTCCAGTCTTTCAGTAGCAGAAGCAATTGAGACTAGGACATTTCACCTATGTGTGAGAGTGTGATTCAACCAATCACAGATCAGGACACAAAATAAGTCTGTATGTCTTGATCTGTGATTGGTTGGCCACCAGTCTAGTGTGTGTGTGTGTGTGTGTGTGTTCCATCTTAAGCCCAAAATTGCTGAGATTGTCTCCAGCTTGCCATGACCCAGAAAAGGACTGAGTAAATGTTTGCACTATATCCTTATGCTAAAATGTATCCAATTAGTTAATAGTTAGGACACAAGGACATATGTAATATGTACCGTAAGTTAAATATACAGGACATGACATGTTGAAGGTTGCTGTTTGTCTGCACTGAATTGACTTAAAGTTGACTTTGACATTGAAACAAGCAGACATGCATCATATTATAACAGATTTGAAAAACAATCCCCTAATTATCTATCATTATATAACACCAACAAACTGCCGAAGGCTTTGCAACATACAGTGCCGAGAATGTCAGAAAATTAAAGGACATCATCCCACTTGTTGTGAAGTATGAGGCGGTGAAAAGAATGCATGTGATTATGGATGGGGAGATCATGAAGGCTGAGAGCTCATCACATGGAGAGATCACTTGAAATCACAGCCTGTGTGGTGTTCATTGCTGAAGACCACCCCTGTGTGAGCTGTCCCACTGTGAATCGGCATCCATCCCAATCAAACGGCAATCACACACACACACACACAGATCCTCTCATCATTCTCAACAGCACAAACAACAAAACTACCACCCAAGGGGCTTTTTCCTGAAAAGTCTGGTGGGACAATCCACTAGAAAAGCAAGTGTAAAAAATAAATATGTTAATAAAGACTACACAAAAATATCTTAGAGTTGAGGCTTTTTCTAAAACATTGAAGAGGGAATTCCGGAAACAGCTTGAGCAGAAAGTTTTTTATACATTATATTTATAGGACATGTTATTCAGACTCTTTTATCCAAAACGACTTACGAAATATTTGGCTTCAGAGTTTTTCTCAAGGACACTTCAGGTGTGACGTCAACTTGTTCAGGATTCAAATCTGCAGGCTTTTGGGTCACTCAACTCTATTACTTGTCCAAAACTGCACATATAAAGTAACATACGATTCCTTTGAGCAATTTAACGTTTTAGGTATGTGCGCACTCAACCAGAAAAAACATTTTTTCCACTTTTATCCAAAGCAACTTACATTTCATTAAAATTTTTTCAATTCAACAAATTCCTGCTTTCCGAACCCATGATCTGGTGAGCTGGTTCAAACACCAGTACTCTACAGAGCTACTGAGAAACTAACTTAATCCTCCTATTATGTTTGGCTAAAATTGACCCGAATTTAAAAGTTTAAAAATTTAAAAAAAAATCTTTAAAAGTATTCTTTCACTTTGAAACTTGTCCTGCTTGTCTTAGTTAGTGTAAGTTTTTGTTACAAAGACAATGTTCTGGCCAATTTGGCCCTTCAGACAAAATGGAAGCTAAAAAGAGTCAGAAAGATCAAAAATGTGTTTCTTTGCAACAATGAGACATAATACACCACTGTGTCACTCACACACACACGCACGCGCGCACACACACACGCACGCGCGCACACACACGCACGCACACGCACACACACACACACACACACACAGTATTTTTGTAATATAAACATGTAGCATGGTGTTACATATATGTGAACTGAATGAATACAACTGAATCATTATATTTTTATATGATGATTACACGAAATAAGACAAGCATGAGAAGTAGTGAAGTGAAAAAATACTTTTAAGTGTCTTTAAAATATTTTTAAACTTTGACAGTGGGTCAATTTTGCCCTGAACACAAAAGGAGGGTTAAGATTTGGCCACGTCCACACATCAAAGAAACTAACCGTCAGGTTCCCAATGAATTTAGGAAATTGTTTTGTTCTTGGGAGCACTAGTGTCTATGTCATCATAAAATTCATGGAATTTTTAACTAATATTTAGTATTTTAGCAAGCTTAAGCTGAATGCTACTGTATATTGTTATGCCTAAAATGGCAAACAAACACCAAAACATTTACCTCCTTTACAATTCTAGTTCTTATTTCCCTTCATAGCAGTTTTTTTTTTTTTTTTTT
>CM051498.1:7867731-8064269 GCA_028031935.1 Paedocypris micromegethes
TTTTTTTTTTTTTTTTTTGCGGGCAACCTTCCTGAAGGTGAGCCTCCATTAGTTTCATCATTGACCACTCATGTAGTGCCACAGTTTCAATCAGCTGACTGGTAAACAGAGTTGCCTCAACACATATTGGGATAGACAGGCCTTTAGCCCCAGGGAAAAGGTCATGCTGGCTTTCGGGTTATTGTGTTTTCAGATCTTACTGCTCTGGGTGCTGCTACTAATGGGGGCGCCTTTATATGACCTCATCATTTTTACCCGAACCGGAGCTGAAAGTAATAAAAATAATGCTGGTTATGGTATACTATCTGTATCAGTATTGCCACTGGGGTTGTATTAGAACATCCAGCCAGAAAATGAGAGGATAGTGCACAGGTCCTTGAAAAAGACAAATGAGTCAAACAAGTTGACTGAGCTGTGAACCAATTGGTGGGAAGAACAGCTTCAGACTCCATTTATCCCTTTACCGTGATCTTAGGTTCAATATCTTGACAAGTGCAACATTAAAGGAGGGCGAAATAGGAAGTGTCCCGCACATTGTCCTGGAAGCTGCCTGGAAGATAAAGTGTCTGAGAAAAGGAGTAAATTGTGAAAAATCACATCTTGACAGGTTGCTGAAAAGGAAACGTGGCTAAGCTTCTCTGTATAAAGGTGGCGGCATTGCAAATCTGAATTTAGAACTCTTTTATAATAAGACCATTTTTGGAATTCTTACATAAGTTAAGTTCAAACAGATGCCACTCATTATTTAGGCATCTTCAGATTTTACAAATCTTAAATAAATGTATGTTGAATGCATAAAAATACGATGTATTCCAAAACAGTCTCATTTATGTTTGACTAGTTTAATAATATGTAAAACAAGATTTATACACGCACACATTTCCAAATAATTCCAATACAACACAGTGACTTTTATTATAGAATTGCGAGGAGGTGAGCAGAGCAAAATATGAAAACTTGTATTTATAGTCACTCATTATCACCCTAAGATATTATACAGCGTGCTAAATTTTCCTACACACAAAGCGAGGCAGAAATTAAATTTGATCATAATACCCTGGCATGTCGGGCTAGTGAGTCCTGTACAGCTAAACGCCCAAAAAATGTAAATCAAACAATAGATTTTAGTGCAACACCATAATCCAACCACATCGTTTGTAATTCTAAGTGCCTTTTTGTTTCAAAAATCGATTGATGCACTAGTGTTCATTGTGGGCTTAAATTGTAAAAATTCTCTACAATGTAGGAAGGTTGTGCCAACAAAAACGGTGCTTGAGACTCTGGAGAGCCGGATTAGAGGAAGGATGCTGTTTAAATTGGCTCGACTTATGCACAGCATCTTTTAGAACCTCCATAACTGGATGATCAGAGGGAGAACATGTTGACCAAGATGACCATGTCCAAAAGGGAACAATACTACAAATACTACACATTTTACAGAAAATGCATTTCTGCACTGTTGTTTCGACATTACACCCTTATAATGACATTTCATACAATTTTCAAGTTACATAATGACATATGACAAATATACAAACATCGAGACCATCAATTTTACTCATTCATGTCACTCCTTACCCAGCAACTATGTACAACAAACGTTATTTATTCACGTTATTAACTCTTTCTTGCATTCATTTGTTTGTTTGTTTGTACAATAGAATCAATTATTAGAGCGTCCGTATCTTTTCTGCAAACCAGTAAGGTATCTTTATAATACAGTTTCCAGTTTAGCAGCTAATGAACAATGCGATAAGAGGAACCTAAACACTAATCAATCCATTGTAACAACATCACTGGTCATATTAAAAAGGAAATTCAGGATGTGAAATAAAGATTCAAAGCAATTTCAGTAGTTTTTTCACCAGTTATCCATTTCTGTTGAATCTGTTCAATAGCTCAAAATAGCCCATAACGACATCAATATGGCAAACTTGAGTGTTGCCACGTGTTACCACTCTTCCTGCAAAGTAGCTGCAACAAATGTAAGTTAGTGAGTTTGTGGAGTGGCCACCAGGGACCATTTCAAAATTGTGCACTTCTTGTGAAGATACACACACACAGCGAAGTAAACACACACAAATGTGAATCAGTGGGTAGCTGCTAGCTTGCTCAAGGACACTCAAAATTCAAACTCTCCACGCTTGGATGGCAGGTTCAACTAGTTACTTCTGGACCACAACTGCCACTATAGGATTCCAGTTTATATTAAATCAGCTGACCACTAGAGCTGCACCATTACCCTTTATCGAATCGATTTAACTCCCGCGATAACCAAACATCCGGAGGCGGCAGAACACTTGGTCAATAAGAACCGTGGTATTTTTTATTTGGAGCTTTTTTGGTTTCGTGAACAACGACGTGGAGCCAAAGACTGCCAAGTGTAAAATGTGTCTCAAGCCTGAAATTGTTGACATGTTGGTGTTTTTGGCAAAACAATCTCTAAAAATGTATCACAGTAATTCTCATATTTGCACTTTGTCCTGCAGTGGGCAACATAGATGTTGTTTACTTTACTTTAAAATGATTGTGCAATATACCAATGTTTCATGTTTGGTGATTGTTCAATTTTTTTACAATGTTTCAAGTAGTGTATTTTCCATTTTGCCTTTTTGTTACGAGCCATCAGAGCATTTTTTTGGAGCCAGTGAAACGCGTGCAATGCAAGTTCTATGTTAACTAAATGCCAGTAAATTGCACTAGATTTTATTTTGTTTTCTAATTCACAGTGATATTAAGTGATATACGTGATATTTTAAAATGTGTTTAACTAAGGACTGTTCACTTTTTCATTTTCTGCCAGTGGCAACATTGTCTGAATTAATTTAAAAAAAGAGATAATTTTCTATTTTTCTGTGTTTCAGATTATTATATTCAAAAACAAATGACTAAATGGTTATTTTCCATTTTTATTCTTTGGTATTTAGGCTCAGGTACTATATTTATTAATCACGAAGCATAAAACAATGCCACTACCTCAATAATTTTGGCATGTAGTTTATTTAACCCTCTGTGCTGTAAAAGTGACAATATATTTTATTCATCATTTTAGTTTTATGCACTTAAAAGTATCAAATGCAAAAACAGAAAATTGCATCGCAATCACAATATTTTTTTCAGAAAAATCGCAATTTGCTTTTTTTCTCAAAATTGTCCAGCCCTACTGACCACTGTGTTTTCATTGAATCACAGTTCAAACGTATGCCAAGTCAGAATTTGGTTTATATGTGGTTCATATAGCCAAAGTCTTGGTAACCTCCTCTGTTCACGATGGAAATAAATGGAATGTTGGGACATAGTGAATGGCACTAGGTAAATTACACTTGTGATTCAATCTGCTTCTCTGTTTTAAGACCAAAGAGATGAGTCAAATTGGCTGAAGGCATTTACATGCACCAACACTCGCTTTGGATGTCTGAGTAAGAGCAGCAAACAACTTACGTATCCTTCACGATCAAACCAACATTTCCAGCCTCACACCGGCAATCCCAACTGCAAGAGGGTCACAATGTCTCGTTCCTTTCCATCACGAAACAGATGTTACACAAGTAGCCATCTGTCAGTTCCCTATCTGCTCATTGTTATGTCATAGGTTCCCAAGTGTTTTTCTTTTAAAAGCTGAACTATATCCGGCTTTCACAATCCCCATCTTTACATGCACCTGAACCTTGTAACTGGGTAACCCCTGCCAGGTAGAGATGGGAAGTTTGATTCGTTTAACTGATTCGGATCTTTAATTCTCAAACAGTAATGGTTTGCTTCAGCATGACACCTATTAATACATAAATTGCCACAAATCTATTCAAATCATGTGAATCCCTAGCAAAACTTGATCCACGTCCTGTTGGATCTTGATCTACGCTCGATACTATCATTCACAAATTGTTCATTGTGGAGACTCGTTCATTCCGAGTCATGTGAAAGATTCATTCGTTTTGAACGAATTGTTCACGAACGACACATCACTACTGCCATGGTACAAACACCATGCCCTAACTATAGGGAGGTAAGGCGTTGGAAGTGTAGAATTAGATGGCAAGAACAACCAAGAGAGAACCACTTTGAATTAGTTGAAGGTCCTGATACACTGAATGCTCACCAAAAGAGAAACAGATGCGATTAGACATTTGAAAATGGTAACTGTTTTATACCCTGCACCTAAGTTCTATCAATGGACTTGTCCCTCATGGCATATGAGTGCAGTTGTTCCAATGACCCAATGACTGAGTCTTTGCTTGGACAAAGTACTCAATTTTAGCCAAAATGGCAAAAGCTAAACAGAATAGCCAAAGCTCTCCATTTGCCGTAAATTGCGTAGAGAGTGCGCAACTGACACAACTGATAACCAGCTCGTTTTTTTTTGGACGAAAGTGTAATGTCATTACCTGAAACAAAACAAGAGGTGTGAACACAATGTGCAAGGACATGGCATAGACACTCATTTTGTAACTTAGAGGCACATAGATGGCCAACCAAAAGTGTTGCAAATGAATGAATGAGACTTTATTAATCCCACTAGAGGACATTTCTGAATGGTGATCATATGGCCATCTCTTGCTGATTTTATTCACTGTAGTGTTCAGAACACTTTGAATGTAGACAGATAAGATGTTGCCTCCGTCGATGGCTAGGATAGAGTTTTCACAAGATTAATCTTCTTTCCAAAGTTGATCAACACAGGCAAATTTGGTCTTCAGAAGCCTTGACGTAAACAAAGTTCAGTGAATGCAAATGCCTTTCCCTAATTTAAATCTTCACGTCGACTTGAAAAGCAAAGAAGCGGATTGAATCACAAGTGTGATCTCCCTAGTGTCATTCCTTATGACAAAACGACAAACTAATAAAGAATTAAACGAGAAGACTATTGTTGTCATGGTTACAGATACACTTCAACTAGCTTTGTCATTAGTTATTTTATTGCTTATTTCTTATGTGTTCATTATTTTATGTTTTACACTGTGTCTTCTTTGTTCCTGAATCGACTTTGTTTGCACTGAAATACCGCAATAGTGACAATTTATAGTTTCTGTTGAGGCTCTTTCCTTATTCTCCACAATCAAACATTCATCTACATCTTCATTTCACTCCTGCATCCCAAGTCACAATCACTCAATATTTCCAAATACACTCATCCTTCATGTCACTCTTGCGTTTTGCCCATTTTCTTTCTTCTGACCTTTCCAATTTCACTTAACAAATAACAAATTACAAATAACCAATCAACCAAAAATCTTCGCTAAAATGTTTAACAAAGCTAAAGTGCTGTCCTATCAAAAAAGCCCTTTTAGATAACCTTTACTTATCAAAGAAAAGTGCAATATCAAAGAAAACAGGCAATCTTGCTAGTAGAAATGAAGAAGGTACCAGAAAAAACGGTTCAATTCAGAGTGAAGAACCTATACGATTCTATGTATCAGATACACAAAAGTCTCATCTTCGCAAATCGCACACATATTATATAATACCTATAATAATATTTCTGGCCACAGGCTGAGAGGTAAAATGGGTTGAGATTATGAGAGAAGGTTAGATCGCATAATCACTACATAATTACAGCAGTGAGTATAACATCTCATAAGTCTATTGATCTGCGAATAAATTCATTTACAAAACGCTCCACAGCAATTGGAGGGCAAGCAGGAAGGTGGCATCTAAACCACACGCGTGATTTCCAACACAATTACTCTCATTCTCAACCGCAATTATAAAGATAGATGCAATTGACTATAGGTTCTCATGCAACAACGATTGTCATTAACGGTCATAATTTTAACCGCAGTCCTTGATTCCACCCACAATGTCTTCTCCACAGATCCCTGGTGCATGGCCGACCATCTTCTGTGTGCTCTTTCTCCATTCACTTTGCTCTACAGTCCTCTGATGTGCATGCGGCACTTCGCTTAGAGCGCTGCAGTCAGCTCAGCTAAAGGCCTGCCGGGCTCGCTGCATTAACCGCTGCTAAACTGGAAACTAACTTGGTTAGGGGGCAATTTCATGCAAAACCAGATCACAGAACCGCAAAACAAAAGGACAAAAAGGTTATTTGTATTTCCGTGTGGAAACACGTGTGCCAATTAACCGTTGTATCTTCAAGCATCTTCCCAATTGTGTAGTGACATACCCTAATGAATTGAACTCACTTGATGCGATGTAAAAATCAGATCTTTCAGCATATTACATCATTCTCTGCTGAGCGATGAGCCTAATAGACGTTTGCTTTTTTTCCCCTTCAAACACACATTTATCTCAGATGAACGGTGGATAAAAATGTGAATGCTGTGTGCAATCATTTCCATTTGGTCGTTCATCGACACATTATGCCAATCTAATTCAGAGCCATAAATATTAAAATTATCTATATCTACACTTTATCTACACATAGTACTAAGTCATTGGTAAACATAAAAAAGTCCTTCCCACCACCTAGATTAGCAAGTCTTAATGGCATGTGAAAGCCCACAGACATGGCAGAAGCTTTCCACCGTTGATGATGAACCACTAAGTAAGTACTAACACCAGCTCTATAAAAATCTGTTTTATCAGTTGTAATTAGAACCTGCAAAGCCAAATCTTTCATTTCACAGAACTTTCCCAACTAAAAAGCTCTACTAATTGCTTCCAATTTGTACCACATGCACTAGAAACGTGCTCATATGCTCAACAATTTTCCTTTCCTTCCATATACGTACATACACTGGTTTATAAAGCGCTCCAGAAAGCTCCTTAATTGATGAGCAAAATAGCAAATGGTCTTTTTTTATTACTAGATGCTCAATGTGGTTTATTGTGTCTCAATGGGAGAGTGATTTTAAGCGACAGAGTGAAGATGAATCAGTCCTTTAAAAAACATATCCGCGGCCTTATCACTGAGATATTCCTAATCAGTGTGTCTGGCATGAGGCTTCCACGTTCTACTCGAGTTAAATCAAGAGGAATCATGAGCTAGAGCGAGAATCTCTGAGGGAATAAGTACAGTCTGAACCCTAGCAGAGATAGGAAAAAATGGATCCTACATGTGTGAAAATGCTGCTGAAAGCCTTCTGTACGCATTACTTTCTCGCGAGAAGCAGGTTAACACCTTAGGGGTGGTTAAAGTAAAAATTGGCGGGCGGACAGCCATCAGTGTGTCTCCCCATAGGCTTCTCTCATAAACAGGCAGGGCAGAAGAGTTTAAAAGTACCCCGTGGAGAGAGAACACGGCTAATATGAATCAAAAGCTCTTATCAAAAACTGTATCATGATATCTTCTCCTAATAGAGGGTTGTGATCAAATACAAGAATTTTGTTTCTGTTTCTGAGTCCCAGGGAGCTGGAGCCAATCACAGTAGCTCTGGGCCTCAAGGCGGGACACACATTCTGGATTGGTGGCCAACCAATTACAGAGTACCACGTTCACACTTACTTATGGGCAGTTACACCTACTGTAGGCAATTTCCCAGACTCCAATATGTGTTGGATGCTTTTGGACTGTGGGAAGAAACCGGAGACCCTGAGGAAACCCACCCAAGAATGGAGATTTCATACCGAAAGGTCCCAACCAAGCCTAAAAAAATTAATACTTCTTGATGTGAGGCAACAGCGCAACCCACTATGCCACTGTGTCACTCCATCTTTTCATGAATTTTAATCTGAACGTTATTTTGGGTCAAAGGATGCTAAAGCCCATCACAGATACTACAAGGCTCAAACTAGCCATGCCACTCAATATTCAACATACTGTAAACCGTATTTACGCGAAGATAATCACCCCGCAAATATTAGCACCCCCCCTGATTTTTCAGGCACAAAATAAAAAAAAATAAAGAGAGAATCAAAGCAGATTATTATCCTCTGTGCAGCGACCGAGCGTTTTGGATTGTGTCTGTTCCTTGGATTTATTTTACTTCTTGCCTGTGTTCTTCATTTTTGACTGTTTCGACTCTTTCTGCAATGACACATTGGACTCGTTTGTAGCCAGTGCTAAGCTAAAATAACCCGGTCGTGGTTTGTAATCTGTTTGTTGTAATAACCAAATTGACCAAATAAATTATTGTACTGTATTTAGTTTAATATTATTTCTTCCAGTGTAATTTTGTTTCTGTTAAGTGTCACGACGTGTCTAATGTTATTCCTGTTATTGAGCCAATATAATCGTTCTGCATAAAGACGACGTGTTTCCGTTATGACGTGTGTCATATTTGAAATCGTGATTATAAGCACCACTCAAGCTTTTGTGCGTTGAAAATTTGTGCTGTATAAATGTGGTGTATAGAAATCATATACAATATATTTTCTATCTGACGGTGATCAAATGAAGCCTCCCATCGGGTCAAAACCAAGTCTCATGGGAATGGACCCCCTAGAGGACTTCAGTCAGGAGGGATGTTTCTGACCAGAACATCGTGTCACAAAAGCAGCTTCTTCCCTGCTGTCGAACTTCTAAACAATAATCACCACTACTATGTTCAGCATAACACATTGGCGCAGTGGGTAGCTGAGATCTTGCTGCTGTCTCGTAGCAAGAAGAGTTTCAGACTTGAGGTGTGATTTTGAGGATTTTGATGCGAAACTCGGGACGATTTTTTTGAGGCTTGGGATTTTCGTTAGCAAAGACATTCGTAAGTCGTATACCACCGTATATCTGCTGACTAATGGCCTGGTCTTTAAATGCTTGGTATCTACTGTAATTGTGCTCAATTGCCTGGTACCATCAGTCATTCCGTACATTTGTAAATTTAGTTGCGTACGTTTGTTTTATTTGTGTACTTTCTGTCATTTGATGAAAGGCGTTTGTCATTGTGTTCTGTGTAAAAACCAAATAGCCAAAAGTAAATCCAAGTTGTATGAAACCTCACATAACATAACAGTTTAAACAATGCAAGCTTTTCCTTGAAAAGTTCAAGTTCAGTTGTATTTATTAAACACTTTTCACATTGTAAGATTGTAACAAAGCAGTTGTAGAAAGAAACAGTGACATTTTTGTAAATATCCATTTTTTAATACTGATATTCAGTTGTTTTACACAGAGTGACAAAATCCAGTGTGTTTAACATTAGACAAAAAATAATAATTGTTTATATTATGTCGATTTATAACACTGAGATTGAATTAAACAACTAAAATATGGTTATTTTAGACAAATATAAACAGAATACGTACATCACACAGTTTACCTGAATATTATTAGCTCAGAGACTTGTATTTTGCACCAGACTATTATGTTCTTTCCCCCCTTAAGAATAAGCCTCTATGCCAACAGGGCAAAATGAATCAAAGTCATCCACGTGTCATTTTTCTAAATATGGATGAATTATAATTGAGTCAATGAGCAGTAAGTTAACCTACTTATTCACTTCGTCTCAGCTTGAAGCGCACAGAGAAACCACACAGCACTGGAAAGACAGCAACATCAAGACATCAAACAGCAACCAGATCAAGCCAAATGCGCATTATATGACATCATAGCCCCCATCTTTATAACACTGAAATGCAGTTTAACAAAAGACGTCTCATCCGCAAAGCGTTACCCACGATGCAAAATCCAATATACTGTACACAATCACGTCACACAAATTTGCATGATGTGAACTGAAAGGGTTTGATTTTTTCCCCCTAGCTCATTCAAAATCATGCACTGATAATCTGATTAACAGATTAGTTGGCTTTCCATTTACACTCTGAATGAGCAGTGATTTTTCCTGAAACAAGCGGATGAAGAGGAAACAATGTGCACCATCTAATGAGTTCATACCAGTCCTCGACCAGTTTGAATCAACACCACCCCACAGTATTTTATCCCATTTGCATACACTCCATCAATTTGTTATAACGAGACAAACCTACCACTGCTCTCTTCACTTGACGTGCCTGTCAGTCTAATGAAATCTCCAGAATCCCTGCGTTCATCCTGGTCTGTGATCTAGTTCAGCTCCGAGTTTGATGCTGCTTAGTGCACCCCGGTCCAGTACATGCTTTCACGGTCAGCAATCAATTATTCATTATCTAGAGCTGCTTGAAGGTTCAGGGGTCCCTGATCAGCCCAGAAGTACTCGGATTCGTAATGGCTTCAGGGATGTGCATGACAAACGCTCCGTGACCAAACTTTCAAGCACTGTCAAGTTGTCCCAGTCACCGAGGTCCGGGTCACAGGACGGGTCCTCGAAATGACCCCCGTTATAGCAGTTTGATAGGCAACATGACGAGCACCTTCAAATCTCACGACAGGTCAGGACTCACACAATGAACAGCAGAAGCTTTCTATTCATTCGGCTTATCTTGCGACCGTTAGTTTTTAGGATGCGCGTGCGTTTCACATCCCGCATTTTAAGTTAGAGGAGCAACGCGTAAGCAGTACACACGAGAAAGATGCGCGGCGTTTTACCTTGCTTTGAAGTGGTCGGATCACGCTGGCATTTCCCGTGGTGGTAAAATTCAATATTCCGCGGGTGGAAGGTTCGACGCCGGGCGCTGACGATCTGTTTGAGACCCTGACAGCAGCGCTCAGGATTCCCTCTGCCCCATCCGCGCGTTGCCATTGGTCCACGGATCTTCCCGCAGCACCTCTCGCGGAGGAGGGGCACTGAGATGCTTTCTTACACGCCAAACAAGCATCCGAGGAGGAAACAATTCGGGTTTTTAATGAATGAATGGCTGCCATGTGATCGAAGAAAAATATGCGAGAGCGAAAGCAACGGTTAAATGAATTATTTACTCGGAAACTCAAGAGCTCTCGGTTATTTATAGCCAGAGTTAATAATATAATAGTTTAATATAACAGCACGTTGTGGGAATTCGAGCTTCTCGCGATTAGTACGCCTTATAAAAGTTTCACTTCCTGTCAAGGTTAACCGAGACCCACGTCTGGGAGGGGACTTTTATTGTATATGGTAAAGAGATTGTAAACTGGCAAGTGAGGAGAAAAACAATCGACCAATTAATTAAATGAGCAATTAAAAAGGAACATTAGGTAAAATACCATTATTATTATTTTTATTAGTATTATATTTAAATCATTGTTGTTAATAATAATAACAACAACAACAATAATTAATAATAATATTAATAAATCAAATATTCTAACAAGAATTGTTAGATTAACTGTTTATTTTTAGATTAAAAATAAACCCACTAAAGAACTAGACAATGTATGTTGCCAAACACAATAGCACCTGTTTATATAGCATCAATGTTCAAATTGAAGCCATTTTTCAGAATTTGAACGCTCTGTCAGGGATTTCAAGGTCAAAAATCCAGTTGCAGAATGATGCTTTTAGTTTAGCAGACTCTAAAACAAAACGAAACAAATTGCCATGTGTGCCAAAGAAAAATTCACATTAAACCCAAAATTGAACTCATAAAATGTATGAGGAATTCTTGGACCTAACAATGCAAGTACAAACAGTACAGACAAAATATGACAATGCAGGAAACGAACAAGTTGAAATAAACAAATGAAATCATGAAAATGGGGGTAGAATAAAAAAGCATGATGTCAGAGCACTGTCAGAATACCAGTCTCAGCCCCTCACAGTGCAAACTCGGATTCTAAAAGACCTCAGGCAAAACCAAAAGAAGAAGAGGTTTAAAATGGAGAAAACTAAATGACAAAATTTGTGGCGACTAAACCCTTGTAATGAATGTGGTGACTTAAATAAGACGAACAGAGAGACAAATCCATAAACACGAGCAGAGATCAATAGGCGAGTGAAAGGCAAAGATAATATCCGAAACAGACTGAATCCAAAACCAGAAACTAGAAGCTTGGAACAATAGATTTGGAACAAGAATAACTTGACGGGAATGACGTGAACCAAATGCAATTCTGTGCACTGAACATGGTCTTTGAAGTCCTTGAATATGAAGCAATGGTGGGCTGATGGGAAGTCATGTGACTGGGAGATGTGGCCTAATGCATTGTGTCACATGACTTGCTCTCGTCACTGAGTCGTCTGGGAATTGCGGTTCTTCGGCTTGCTTAGCGCTCGCCATATGTTGCTCCGTTGAGGAGGAAATTATAATGTAACAATCATCAAACTGAATCAACAATTAAGTCACTGGAGGAGGAAATGTTCCTGTTTATAATTTACGATGGTCTTAATCAAAACAGGCTCAAGCAATCACCAAAATAAATATAGCTGCGAGTAGCAACAAGGGGGTTTATAGTTTTACACGGTAGCTGGAAGATTTCATTTGAATAATTGTAGTGCGGAAAAGTGCAAAGATGGAATTGTCGGATATTGTCTATTAGGCAGAAAAATGCTTAGGTTGAAAAAATGCTTATTTACAAATTCTAGTGAGGATTTCTTGCAATCCAATATAACACTATGTCTGATAGCTGATAGCTTAACACATCCAAAGGTGCACCACACACATACGCGCGCGCACACACACACGCACACACACACACACACACACACACATACCAAGGCCATAGCCATAACCTATTACTCACATTATATTATATTATATTATATTATATTATATTATATTATATTATATTATATTATATTATATTATATTATATTATATTATATTATATTAAGGCTATGTAAATATAATGTATGACATGCACTAGGAAAATTATAAAAATGAATTAAAAATAATGTCAAACTACAATTTTTAGTAAACTATTATTTTTAATTGTAGTTTAAAACGAATGTACAGTTGTTTAAAACAATATAAAAAAGTAGAAAATATGACAGCTGAAAACTTTTTTGTGAGTTTGTCAATTTTGCCACCATGGACTTACTGTACACACACACACACACACACACACACAGTGAAGTGAACACACACAAACCTGGAGCTGTAGTGCCCAAGATCAAAGTCATTGTCATGGTCAAGGACCGGAATTCGAACCTGCAACCCCAACACTGGGTGGAAGTCCATCTATTTACGTCAATTCAACAATGACAATGAGAAGTTCTGCAGGTGAGTTTTTCTACTTATTCAGAAGTTTAGAAGGAAAACAGAAAAGTGAGCGAGAGAGAGAGAGAGAGAGAGAGAGAGAGAGAGAGAAAGAGAAAGAGAGAGAGAGTCCCTTGAGGTGCAAATTAACAAATAAGCAAGTGAAAATGCAGAATACGAGGACAGTTGTGTAAAACAGTAGAAAATTGCAATGCCAACAAGTCAACGTGAATGTTGGAGTGGAGGTCTTGCTATGGATGTTCTGGTTGAGGCCCAGCCCGAGAAAAGAAGTTCCTCACAACCAGCGCTGTAAAAAGTAATCACATGCATTACTCAATTCATTCATACTCATTACTTTTGTGAAAGTCAAAGTCAAAGTATATACTCAACCTTTTTACTCAAGTCAAAGTACTGGTTGGATAACTTAAGTAAAAGAGTAAAAGTAATGCAAGGGGAAAAAAAATTACATTTTTAACAGTATAGGACTATTGATATATTAAAATTGTTATATTAAAATGTTGCCGTATTTAATTACATTGAAATGGAATGCACTTTATTACAATTAAATATTTTGTACAATATATTGTAAACCATATTTGCACACTAATAATATTATCAATAGTAAGAATAATGCATTTGATATATTTGGCGCCTTTCGAGACCCTCAAGCTCGCCTCACAAAGGAGGACAACAATCACACCCATTTTCCAGGCGGAATAGCAGTAGGCAAACGCGCCAGTGTTTTGATGACTCGTATCGGAATGTTGAAAAAAGTAAATTTATATCTTGTCATCAATGGCATTATTGGAGTGATGTCAGGAAATAACATAGTTTAAGCACAAAATATGTACATTTTTTGAATAAAAATGTACAAAGCAGAAAGTAGGCTTAGAAATAGGTATTCATGTAAAGTATATAGAAGCCAAAAATCAACTTAATTTTTACTTAAGTCTGTTGTTGGGGTGGTTGGTCGTTCACTTTACTTTATAGTCAATTGGCTGACATTTTTTATCCAAAGGGACTATCCACAGCGACTATTTCATCCACACACAAAATAAACCTTCCTGCTCTTGGTGCTGTTGACAGTGTAGGTCAGGTAGTTCAGCTAAACCCTCTGAAGAGCTCACCTGGCCTGCTTGGTGCTGTGAGTAAACCAGACTATGGTGCTTTCCATCAAAATGTTCTCAAACGGGCCAAAGTAGAATATCTTAGCACCCGAGGGGCCGTCTTGAAGTCCCATAGACATTACAGATGGACATTGATCATCAAGTTGACATGGCAGGACCAGGACAGGCCCCGTGTGATGGGAAAACCTGAAGCTGTCCACTCTCTCCACCGGCTGCCCATCAAAGCCTGTTGGCTGGTAGTTTCTTCTCTCATGCTGAAGCCCACAACCACTTCTTTGTCTGTCTGGCAATCAGGTAAATCAAACATCAAAACACATGATTTATTTAAGATCAGGGCAAAGCTGAAACACAATTTTGAGGAAAATGTCGTAGTTTATGTGACGGTTTAAGATACTGCACCATTTTACCTACAGACGTGTCCTGATCTGGCATAAGAAAGCCCAGAACGGTAAACTGAAAAACGGGCCCAGGGCAACAGAAAGCACATGAGCAGGGTTACGGGGCGCATAGGTGGGAAAACAACACCAATGACGGGTAAAATGAGTAGAAACACACAGAACACCAGTCCTGTCGGCCCAAAAGAGAGACTGTGAATACAGTAATCCCTAATTTATTGCGGTAGATACGTTCCAAGCCCGACCGTGATAGGCAGTCCCCATCACTAATAACTTTTAAGACTCATTTAAAAACACATTTTTATTCTCTGGCGTTCAACTCAGCATGAAACACAGCATGTTGGTTTTATTGGTTTTTCTCGTGTTGAGTACTTTTAATTGCCGTCTTGTTATATTGTTTCTTAAAGTCTTGTTTTACATTGTGTTTTACATTGAGTTGCTTTTACCATTTTTAGTTGTCCTTTTTGGACCCTCTGTGTACAGCACTTTGTTGTCAACTGGGGTTGTTTTAAAGTACTTTATAAATAAAGTTGATTGATTGATTGATTGATAGGTGAAAATCCGCGAAATAGAGTCACAACAATTACATATTTATTTAACACTTATTCAGACTTTTAAAACACTTTTTTCACGTAGTATTCAAAGTGTTTGAATGGGGGGATATGAGGTGCGAGCGTGCGTTTCCCGCCACTGGGGCTCGTGCGGTGGTCACGGGGGGACGTCCGACAGCGATTCGCTTCTCCGCGGTGAGACGCGTCTGGCGGCGGTCCGTCTCGAACCACTGCGAGCATCCTCCGCCGTGATACGGTCGGGAAAATATGAATCCGCGAATATACGTAATAAAGAAAAAAAAACACGAAGCAGTGAATCCGCGATAGTCGAACCGCAAAGTAGCGAGGGATTACTGTATATCGTCACATCTTTATTTGACATTGAATTCAAGTGTATTTATATAGCGCTTTTCTCTATCCCAGACCAACTCAAAGCCGCTATGTGGGAGTCATCAAAAACATTTAATATATTTATGTATATATATCGTAGAACCTCTGATAGAGCGTCACCTCTAGTAGAACGTCTGCCTTATACGCGTATATTCACTGTGATTGACAGTGATGACTGCTCTTTAACATCCTGTGTCCTTTGGAGAATGTCTAACTGACGACAGTGAATTGAATTAAAATAATTTAAAAAAAATCTGTTTAAGTGCATCTAATACTAAGCTATAAAATCAGAATTTAAACCCATGTGTCTTGGATACCAAGATCATATGTGGTGGAAGAAAAACTTTTTCCACTTAAGTTGCTTCATATAGAGCTTTGTTTCTCTAATGTTTCTCAACTGTCTAAAATATTTGATGGAAAAGAAAAACTCGAACAATAATCTGTGTGTCTGGAGTCCCTAGAAAGCAGCACTTTTACAAAGAAACATTATTAACAATGTCGTACCTGTGTGTGATATGCAGAAATGCCCAGAAATTGTGAGCTACACTCTAGTCCAGGGGTGGCCAACCAGTCAGAAACTAAGAGACACTTTTTTCTGTCTTAGAGCCACAAAGAGCAGCAAAGAGCCACATCATACACACGGGCACACATAAACATCATCCAATTCCTGAATCTTGTATGCACGTACGCACACACAGACCTCTGCTCAGCCAGGTTTAAAGAAAATAACCACACCAACATGATAATATTAGTTATTTTTCAACAGTTAACATTGTGTGCATATGTGACTCGTATCATGTGAAAGCTCCTGAAGAGCCGCATGACACTAGTTAAAGAGCCGCATGAGGCTCAAGAGCCTCTGATTGGCCACCCCTGCTCCAGTCGAACGGCACCTCTAATAGAGCGTTCCATAAGTTGAAAAAAATAAATTTTTTTTAAGACACAATGCCGTACGTATAAAATCAAGACTGCACTACAAATACAAAATTATGATTTTTTGAATTCTTAGCCATATCGTATTTCGTATTACGCATACACTTAAATACCGTATCATATTTCACAAACTCACACACTCACACACAATCAAGCAGTCCTTGCACCAATGCATTTTTGTGAAAAATAATGTATGTAAGTTGGGACGACAAGTTTTTTTATAGCTCAAGAAGCAGCGGAACAGACCGTTCCAGATATACTGTATATACATTTTATACTTGTGTATATACAGTTATACTTTCTTTTAAACTCTAGATTAAACTCAAAAAAACTCTTCAGCAATAGTGATTAAACTGAAAGCAGTTTATAAGTGCAACTTCTGCATGTTTCTTTACCTTGTTTACAATACCTTTATAATTTATCAGTTGGGACAAATTAGAACATCCGCATCTTGCAAGGTTCCTTCAGTCTCTGGGTACCACAGGCTCAAGCCTAATTCATCATTCATACACTCTGTTTGTTTTATGTAATCGCATGTTACACACTCTGGGACACGCAGCGGAGACATTGATATTTACTCAAGCTATCACATGGCCTTGTGACACATAACACAACACACACCACACAAACCTCCATTGCGCTCCCTGGTGATTGTGGGACAGCGGAAAACCCAAATCAAATTTCCACCGAGGCCTGTGTCAGATCACAGCTAAAGGTCACCTCTGGATTTAGTGTGCGGTGACCGTCTCCACCTCCCCTGTGCGGTCGGAATCAGAGGACATGACGAATGTGTGAGAGATGTTGAACGGTCTCAAAAAGTGTGCGGTTGCACTGCAAAAAATAAAGTCTTGACAAGCTAAAAAATCTTGTAATTAGACTAATAATCTTGTTATTTTATCTTGCAAGATAAATGAGCTATGTTAGGATTAAGAGTGAGAGATTATTTTTATTTTAAGAAAATGGGATTTGAATTTTGTTGCTTAAAAAAGAATGCTAATTTTGATTATTTTTTTAAACTAAATCGAGACATTTTTCAGAGTGGACAATATGTTTTGACACAGAACTTCCTGAAACAATGTAAAGTGACTTTTTCTTATTTTAGGACAACGATGTTTCTAAATTTAAGAAACTAACTAGCTTTTTTATATTACAGCAAGAGATATGAGAACAAGGATGAAATGCAGAAACACATCTACCGTGTAACATGATTTTTTGCCGTCTTACCAAGTAACATTTTCTCATACTATTGGCAGATAATTTTACTTGATTACATTTTTTTTCTCATTTAGTTTCTTATTTTCTTGTTTTTTTCACGTGAATATTTTCAGTGTGGGAGTGGTCAGTAAGCCAAAAAACTGTTTCAGATTCAAGCGATGCTGAGAACATGACCAAAGGGGAAAACCACGAAGGTCTATATTGAATGTCGTGTGTGAAATAACGGCATTTCATCTGGCTGTGAAAGAAAGAAAATGAGTGAGTTTGTCAATAGGCCACGCCACCGAAACCAATATGGCCACTAGGCACCATATTGTGTCTTCATTTAGAAAAACCAGCCAGAATGGGATTCAAACCTACAACCTCTTGGACATGTCCAACTCCCCAACACTGGACCACAACTGCTACTGATTTTCTGTAGAAAAATAAAATCCCACTAATTTACAGGACTTGTGGCCTCTTCAAACTTTAGCCTAATAAAGATCTGGTCAAAGCGACTGACAAAAGAAGAGATGAAAAACACTGGCATTATAAATATTTCACATGCGCATGAATATTGAACGTGGAATCTTTACAAGTGGCCCACAAAAAGCTCCTCGGTTGAAACTAAATAATCACTTTAAGCAGATTGTTTTTCTCCCTTGAGCTACAAATTTAAATCTAAACAGCGCAGGCATCGGATGAACCTGAATTAACAGATAAACAGTTTTATAATCCTAAATGCACCAGGGTATGAGGATAGAAAGTGGGCAAGGCTTAATGTTCTAACGATGCCTACAGTCTGTCAGTTAAGTTTTTAATGGCTTTTAGGCTTAGGACCAATAGCTTTTGCAGGCATTTATTACAAATTCGCCCCTGTGCGTGATGTGTGGGTTTTTTCCCTTCTTTTAATAAAGTTTGGTTTTGTGACACACTTCTGAAATCTGAACGCGCAATCGTTCGCCTCGTCTTCACTGGTCTTTAGCGCACCCCTGTGGTCAATATAGAAAATGCATTGCTCGTTTAGCGTTTCCCGTAATTTAAACAAAACCATTTATTTAAACACTCTACAGCCCTGATCAAACAGCTTTTTTATTCTCAGTATCATACCAGGCTGACTAGTATACAAGGTCTGACTAGTTTATCACACACTTCCGTGAGATTTACTAATGGAGCTTTTTTGTACAGACATCCATCATTCAAATGCATTTACTTGCACTTCTTCAAAAAGCTGGCCTTTGCCTCGGAAAATCTATTTTTGAATCCATCCAATCCTTTTCCTGCGCAGAGTTCCTGTGGGAGGGCCGCTAAAAAGCTTGGGAAAGTTTCCTTTCCTTCCCTCGTCTTTTTCCTCTGGTCGAGCACTTCTGCTTTCACCACAAATTAAGTGTAAACTCTCCGTAGAATCTCCACAGACGGACAACACGAGACAGACTTTACAGAAGGGCTGACAGGTAAGACTGGTGTGATGCTTTATATACGTTATGTAGTGCTATTCATTTTAGAAGCTCTCAAAATTACACGACAATAGTAGGATTTCATCTCTCTTTTTCTATTATCAATAGCTTTTATCTTTAAATACTGTCCAAACGGTCTTAAAAACCATCACAAAATCGCTTGATTGTATGCCTAAATAACTATATACGTCTTTAAAATATTCAAATGTATCACGATGATTTTATGTATTTATTATTATTATTATTATTATTATTATTACTATTTTTATTATTATTATTATCGTCATTATTATTAGTTAGTAGTATTATTATCTTTATATTCATCAATCTATCTGCAGTTAATGTTAAAAATACATAATTAAAAGGTTGAGATCATCATCAACGCATATAAACTAGTCCTTGTTCCAACAAAAATAACCAGAGTGTCGATGTGACGTTTACCAGTAGTCAAATCACTTTTAGATTAAAATCTGCCTCTATTTATATCTATTAAGCTATTTAAATAACATATTTTCTAATCCCTAAGCAACACTGCAAATATTTGTTTTATATAAGCCTCTAAAATGTTCAAACTGTCCATAGACAATTTCATTTAGGTGGAAGAAAGAAAGCTTGTCTGTTCCCAAATAAATCTTTGTCCTTAAGGAGAGAAAAAAAGGCCATTGTTTGCCCTGTAGGCATCTAGTAATCAAAAACATTATTCTTTAAGATAGTCTTAAGACTGACTTATGATAGATAGATAGAGAGTGAGAGAGACTTTTAAGGTCAAATCTTTCCCCTGAGGCTAAATGTGATCTTTCCCACCTCAGTTTTATTTTTGTATTAAAAAAATAAATAAATGCCCTCATTTATTCATGCTTAGAATAGAAAGTGACAAGCAACTGAAGTAATTACATTGCTATTACTCAGTAATAATAATAATAATAATAATAGTATATAATAAAAATAATAATAATAATAATTATTATTATTATTATTACTCAGTGACAAGCTGGCGACTGGATCCTCTATATAAAGTTTAATGAATCTATAATAAAGCCCCTCAGATAATTATTTTTTTTGAGTTTTGTTTCCTAGCCACTGTCGTTTTTTCTGCTGCTCATAGTCAAAGTCTTTCTTCAATTCTACACATTGATCAGCTCATTACAAAAAGCTAGTGACAGTGAAGAGCTTTAACAGTGAACAGAACTCGCACGCCTTCTGTTGTTGCAGAGGATGTCCAGAGCTGACTGGGGTTTTCTCGAGCATCTGCTAGAGGAAGGTCAGCAGCACTCGACCGGTGTGGGACGTGTGTGGTTAACCGTGCTCTTCCTCTTTCGTATGCTGGTACTGGGCACCGCGGCCGAATCCGCCTGGGACGACGAACAGTCCGACTTTGTCTGCAACACCAAACAGCCCGGCTGTGTGGCGGTCTGCTACGACAAGGCCTTCCCCATCTCTCACTTCCGCTTTTTTGTTCTGCAAGTCATCTTCGTCTCGACACCGACCATTTTTTATTTCGGCTACGTGGCCCTGCGGACAGGAAATGGGACGAGGGAAGCAGAAAAGCCCCTGGAGGAGGGCAGGAGACGGAAACAGAGCAAAGCCAAAGACTGCATACTGGAGGTGATAAAAGAAGAAGATGAAAGTCTTGAGGGTAAAAATGAGGAGAGACGAGTTCAAGAACCTCCTAAACTCAAAGGCAAACTCTTATGCGCCTACGCGTCCAGCATTGCTTTGAAGGTTCTACTTGAAGTGGGCTTTATTGTGGGTATGTGGTTCCTGTACGGATTTGTCGTCCACGCCAAGTACGAGTGCCAACGCTTTCCTTGTCCTCACACGGTGGACTGCTTTGTGTCGCGGCCTACTGAAAAAACCATCTTCACCATTTACATGCAAGTCATTGCCGCCATCTCTGTTCTCCTCAACGTGGTGGAGCTTTTCCATTTGCTCCAGCTAGCTGTGACCCATCATCTGGAGAAGAGATACCAAGATCTGGGTGACGTGAAAAATCCCATTAGAAGAACGTCTTCAGGAACAGCTCAAACACCATTTCAAGAACGAAACCACATGTTTCTTCCCATTGCGCGTGATGGATACGCCGCTTCAGGCTTGGACTGGGATAACAGAGATGCTCCTCTGGGAGAGGACGTTCTTCCCAGCTACTTCAACTGCATAAGACATATGAGACCGCCACACAACAAAAGCCTTCCCAGTCACACCAGTCACAAAAAGCATAGAAAGACTGATAAGAAATCAAGACAGTACGTGTAGAAATGCCACAGAATCGATTGGATGCAAATACATGTGGTGCTGTTGAGAAGCTTCCGGTGTTTAGAAGGACCAGGAAGTGGGCTGAGTTTAGGTTGAATTATTGTTTTGTGATCTGTGGCCAGATTTGGGGCGTTTTAGTTTAGCAGTTTCGTTTAGAAATGAGTTTAACTCGGTCAGAAAATGCTCAGATCACAAGCCCCCAAAACACCAACTTGAACATGGATCTCGAAAGGTTATGGTACCGAAAGCCGTACATCCTGCAAATGAGACCATCTCCACGCCCAACAGTCTGTGAAATATTTATTTAATATTACTAATTATATTTATTTGCACTGCTTTTATTAAATGATGCGTTTGTGTTCAATCAGTCCCAATTCCATTTTAACAGACATTTTCTTGCTTTGTTAAAATCATGTACAGTATATAATGTCACACACATAACAGCATTTCTATATAATCTTATGAGGTATGGTATATGAACTTTAATTAAATAATTTAAAGAGATAAACAGGGTGCTGTGGTTGATAGTAAAATGCCAACAAGTTCACAGCTTTTTCATGGGTTGAATCCCGAATTACTAGAATCTCTGTTGCATTTGTGTATTTGTGGATTACTTTCATCTTGGACAGAGTTATGTTTACAGACAAAACGTGTGTGTGTTTTTTTTTCTTTTTTCTTTTAGCTCTGTAACGCCTAAACTGTGCGTTCAAACTCATGATTGTTTTGTGCTAAATTTAAAAAATTACGTTTGACTCAAAACCTATAGAAGTTCATTGCATTCACAATATTTTTTTTGAAGGAGTTATCATAATTATGACTTACATATCTCATAATTGTGACTTAGTATCTCATAGTTATGACTTACCTAGTAATTCAAAATTATCTTACACATCTCTTAATTACGACCTGGGAGCCATACTGAAAAAAAATCACCTTAATAAAATAAATAAATGAATAAACATGACTTATATCGAGTGCCAGTAATACACTTAAATGCTTGTCCTGGAAATTGCGTTGTTTGATTTTTTGGTACCGTAGTAACTTTTGACTTGTTGGTCATGAATCGCATTCCCTCAAAAAGAAAAACAGTAAAAAAAACAATATGTTAAAAGATAATAAATAAAAAAAATTCAGACAGCCTGTCATTTAAGAAAAATGGTGACGGGAGAACTGATAGAATGGTGACAGGTAAACAGAGATCAAGTTCAAATCAAGTTCAAACTCAAATGTTTATTTGTCACGTACACATTACATGCAGTGAAATGTTGGTTTTTTTCCTTGTTTTTTCAAGAGACACTTGTCAATAACTGGTTCCAGATCATTCTGCGGCAGCAATGTCCTCTGAAGATGCTATAAGAGATGGCGTTTCATTGACTTGTCAAGCCAGCCTGCACTTACTATACGAATGTTTCTTTTTGAATCATCATCAATCTCCATATCAAAATTGCATCTCTCCTGGAAAATGATTCGCACAAAATCTAAGTGGATTTTTGCCTTTGTGCGGGTAATTTTTCCACCGATACCTGCACCTTTCCGTCTTTTCTCAATAATCAATGTTGCAATCAGTTCCTCTAATTCTTACTCACTTTCTTAGTTCCTTCACCACACAATCATTTTGTTTTTACACCTTTTCTCAGTCATCTGCTGCGCCATGTTTAAATCTTTTTTTTTTTTGGTTCAAGCTGTTTTTTCTAGATTTACATATATAAGATACGTATACGATATACAATATCCAAAGCTTGGGGAACAATACCGCATAATTAGTCAAACTGAAAGATTTATGCTTTTTTGTAGTAGATCCACATTCAAGAAATGAGTAAACACGTTTCGACATTTTGGTGATGTCTGAAGAGTTCAGAGATAAACTCTTAATTAGTTAAAATGTATATAATGCGTTATGTGTTCAAGAGTTAGACCTGCTACTTAAAAATGAATAATAAAAGGCTAGTAGTCCCCAGCTATTGCTGCTGCAACTGTATGTTTAATTCATTTTCCTGTATTTCACTTCACACATCACGGACACACAAACACACTCACAATAAGAAACAGAATTTTTCCATTGGTGTTTTTTCAGCTTTACATTCAAAAAAAGTATTTAGTTTTTTCCTTGCTAATGGATATGGAGTTTTATTGGGGTTGTTACCTGCACTGTTGGGCTCCAGCCTTTGAAAGATTAATGAGCTTTGTGTTTGTGAAGTTGCCAACCATAACCTGAAGTCTTTGCCCAATGCATAGCTTTCTCCATCGCAGCTGGCGGGCAGAGACGGTCGGCCTGTCATCTCTCGCCAATGCAAAGCTGCAGAGGTGCGGCATAAGACGTGTAGGTCAGTAGACAGCTGGTGAGGACTGACCTCTTCGCTTCCCTTCGATTTGCTGGATAAAAAAAAACGAGCGTAAATTAGAGAATTATCTATGTTTCTGGTTCTCCACTGGTGCGGGAAAAGATAGCACCTAAACAATTTCCTGTCAAGCAAATGTGTCCCGTCAAACCACTGATGGGAGACTGGATTTGTGTTCAAGAGGGTTCAGGTTCGAATCAATCTGTTGTTCACTTTATTTTGGCTACTATAGACACTATAAACTGGTCACTTTAACTAGTAACTAGGGACTTTCTGGTTCACTGACTTTCTGGTTCACTGAGTCACTTCTTTGTTTTTGTATTTTTTGTATTTATTATCCTTATTTTACTGTATTTTAATTTTTTATTGCATTTGTATCTACATAGCTTGTTTTGTATTTTATTCATATTTTTACCTTATTTTTACAGTGTTTTATTATATTATATTTTTATCTTTTATCTTCTTTCTATTATAGTTCTTGCTTTAGTATGCATCCTCTCCTCTGAAAACTCCCCGCTATGTTTAAGTGCTGGACAATTGGAAAATATCACTTCATGTTGTACCATGTAGAATGTGAATGTGACAAATAAAAATTTGAATTTGAATCCCCCCACGGCTGGTTCTGCCACTGAATGTTCTTGGGAAAGACAGTGACCCCCACACAGTAATGTAAAGTACTTGAGTAAATGGACTTCATTACTCTACTGTAGTATTTTTTTAGTATTTTCAGTATTTTTGGCTACTTTGTACTTGTACTGAGTATCAAAAAGTGTATCTGTACTCTTTACTCCACAATATTTGAATGGGCACTTAACATTACTCGTTAAATTGTGAGAGCGACAAGTTGGCATCTTTTTTCACCGCGGTTAATTTTTTGGGTGGGTGAGGAGATATCGCCATCTGCAGGATGCTGAAGGTACTGGATGATATTTATGAGCTAAATCACGTGAATTTGACAATTTCACATTTGACTGAGACTGACTTTATGTTCTACCATTTTGAAACATTGAGGTGTTAAGTTCAATTTCTATACTAAGAAAAGTATTCTTAAAAGAGTTTAAACAATAATAATAATAAAGAGTTTAAAATTAATAATAATGCGTTTCTGAGCTTAAACTGAGTACAAGTAAAATACTTGAGTATTTTTAAAAATTGGATACTTTACGACTTTTACTCAACTCATCTTGAAATTGGTGACGTGGTGTGTGTGTGTGTGTGTGTGTGTGTGTGTGTGTGTGTGTGTGTATGTGTGTGTGTGTGTGTGTTCACTTTGACGAACTCACTCTCTTTCTTCAAGATTGTCAAAAAGACACCTGGTCTCTTTGAGATTTCTGCTATGAACAGGAGAGTTTTCATTCTTTTTTTCTTCTTTTTAGACAAAGGTCATTCTATTTGTGAAACCCAGCAGGGACGCTGCTTGCGGTCTTGCCCCTGGTTGATTTGCTCGGAGCGGCATCGATGAAAATGAGCCGTTACTTGCAAGGTCCGTTATCTACATCCTGAAATTGTTGACTGGACTGCTGATGTGTTTCTTTCTTTAACTGTCATGCAGATACCGGACCAGCTTTCTGGATGAGATGAGACGCTAATCGAACAGTCAAATTCCTCCATTGTCAGATCTAAAACTCCACTGCATTAAACTCACTCAGCATTAAATAGCATTAATTGTTCTTGTACAACAAGTACACAAGAAGAAAAAAAAAAACATGAAAAATATAGTCTATATACAGTATATAAACACACGTAACAAAAAAAAATATTTTACTAAAGATTGATCTTTAAACTAAACCGCCAACCTGTAGTAGAACGCACCCTCTAATAGAGCGCCTCCTTGACGGAAGAGTTAAAAGTTAGACACAAGATTACAAATTAGAACATGGCATTCTATTAGAGGTTTTACAGTAGATATATAGATGTATATATAACTTAATAAAGTATATACCTACCTACCTACCCATATTGGTGTGTATGCATATACCTTATGTGAGTTTTACCTGACATTTCAAGGTAAATTCTGACATTTCAAAACATTTAGATTTTACCTAGATTCTTTTGTAAACTAAATATAAGTTTATGCAAACAAAAATGTAAACACAAGAAGAATGTAAACATCAGTGACCGAAAAGCTAAACAAGCACAAATATTATCCACTTAGATAAATTGCAAATATAAAATTGAGCAAAAATAGGTCCGCATGAGCAAGTGCCACACTATCAGTGAGAATTTAACTGGCAGATATTCCAAAAATATATCACACAAAATTGTCCCACGGGCTGAACTTCCCTTGACTTCCTGTCAGCTGATATGATCAAAAAACGCCTGGCCTCAAAACAAGAAGTTCAACAGTTTAATGTGATCAAAGATTTTCCTGTGACTCAATCAGAACATGTTCACCAAAGTTCATAGGTTCAATTTTAAGGCCAAATTTGGATTTTACTTAAACTCAAGCGTAGCAAAGGTTTATGCAAGATAAATATATATATCTCAAATTCTGTTTTGCTTTTCGGGCTCAATGGACGGGTATTTTCACCCAAAAAATGATCTCATGTTTAAATTGCTTTAATCGTTAAAACCTTATTTAAACCAAGTTCTCTTTTTTTGGTCAAATGTATTGGTCAAGGTCTCCAGTCGCGGTCCAGAGTTTTATTTACCACAATAATAAAATCCTCACGTTTTTGACATTGAATTGAATTTGATTGAAAAATCCTTTATTAGTCCCACAGCGGGGAAATTTCACGTCACAACAGCAACAACAAATCCAAACAAATAAATAAACAAACATCACCATAACACACTGCACACATCATAATAAACAAACAAGCACAGACCATAAATGAACAAGTAGCGCTGCCCGTCATAAACATAGTTAACATGTGATTGGGTCTGTCTCTCTCTCTCTCTCTCATCAAACCTTGACATCTTGATGGGAAACAAACTACAGGAAACGGTTCTGAATCAGCTTCCTGGTTTTTCTTTGGCGCTTCAGTGGCTGATTACAATAGACCAGCAGCGGGCATTGTTTTGGGCGACGAGCTACTCTCCATTGCTCAAGGATGCCAAGACAAAATGTGTTTCTCTCTCACACACACACACACACACACACACACACACGCACACACTTTAAACAATAACGACCAGACATAAAGTCGGATTAGGAATTCCATTAAGAACGTAAGATTGAAAAAGTTGAGAGCAGGACAGAAGTGGCTGATTGTGGGAAGTAAACGGAGAAGCCCCTGGGAAATGGCAGGATTTGGAGTGTCTCTCTATTGTTTCAGTCCCTGGAGGGAATCTAGTGAATAATGATGCTGTGTCCGTGCTGGGAGTCAGAACACATCCTGACTGAAGGGCTAGGAGGAGGCAGGCGTCGCTTTCTTCCCATCACTCACAAACAATGCTGGAACATTCTAGCATCTAGCACCTTTCCACCACAACCTCTTACCTGGATAGACACAACCTTTTACAAAGCACATCCGCTCTGAACAGGAAGACGTTTAATGGTTGACTTTCCTTCAAACTGACGCTTTGAGTTTTACTGCCACCAATGAAGTGTTCTACACTGAATATAGTTCCATATTTCCATTTTCGTGTTAGTGTAATGGTTTTTTTTTTCCTGATGCTTTTGTGAAGTGAAAATTTTTCTTTTTTTTGAAGTATACATACATCACAGAGAGAAAAAAATGACAGTTAATCAACAATTTGCAGTGAAAAAAATAATAATACTAATACTTAGAAATATAAAGTAAAAACTCTAATGTGTGTTATTAAACCAGTAATGTTTAATTGTCTTTAACACAATTTAACCCTCCTATTATGTTCGGGTCAAATTGACCCATCTTCAGAAATGTAAAATATTTAAAAAATACTTAAAAGTAATAGTATACCAGGGACTGTATACTAGAAGTATTTAAAAATAGTTTTCTGTGTGTGTGTGTGTGTTTGTGTGATCTTTCTGACTCTTTTTAACCTCTTAATTTTCTCTGAAGGGTCAAATTGACCCGAACATTATCTTTGTAACAAAAACATGCAGCGGGCGTTACAAGTATGTCAACTGAAGCATCTTATATGTAGATTACACCAACTAGGACAAGAAGTTTCAAAGTGAAAGAATACATTTAAGTATTTTTGTTTCTTTTTTACTTTTAACACGGGTCAATTTGACCCGAACATAATTGCAGGGTTAAAGAAACTTTTCTCTAGTGTTATAATTATAGTAACATTGTCCAATAACAAAACAATATTTTTTTTCCTGCCAAATTCATTGGCTTTTCCTCATTTGCGGTAAAAAACATAAATAAAAACACATTGTCATTGACCACATAATGCACACTCACCCTAGAATACAAGGTGTTCAGGGTGTAAAAACGGTGTGGAAAGTGTAGGTCCTGTGTATCTTCACTCTGTATCCCTCCTTTCTGTGGCTACTGAGAGTGTTTATGAGCCGAATGTATGCAGCAAGTGTAAGACATAAATATGCTGCACACACACACACACACACACACACACACACACACACACACACACACACACACACACACACACAGTAAAACTCTGCACCTCGTGTTTTGTATAGGTTGATATGAACAATGATGAATACCAAAAAGATGTCCTGAGAAAAATAGTGTTACTTAAATGTCATTTAAAAAAGGAAAAGGACAAACATTAACCATGTTTTCTTTTTAGAATATAATGGAAAAGAATAGAATGCCTTTATTGTCATTGTTTCACAGGATTACAAATGTGGTATAAAATGTGTATTGCTACTCTGTTTGGTGCTAAAGAAATATGAGATAATGGTAAAATATACACACTGAATAACCAATATAACTAAAATATATGGAAATATGGTCCAAATATGACTTATAGTAGGATTAAAGTTACATTGTGTTAAGTTTTTACAATGTTTTATTATATTGTTTTAACACCAAAAAATTCACGGGTCCAGCAGACAGTAAACACTATTTGAGTAACAAAGATTCTAACGCCACACAAGGGTTAAGAGAGTCTTTATGTCACCAAAACGGAGTGGAACCAAATACACTCAAATATAGAATTCAAAGAGTAATTTCAACACTGCGAAATGTATTTTGTGGAAATTGCTTAGACTAATCATGGCAACAGAATAAGGATCGAAACACTGTTGGCAAATTATCACAGCAAATTACAGTACCGTAATTTCTGGACTATAAATCGGGGTGAGGGGTGTGAAGAAAAACATAATGGCTTTTATTGAAATTATTCACAGTAACAAAAAACCATTCAACATTTTCCATTTTACACTGTTAAAATTGATTCACCTTTATTGTCAAAATTTTAATTGATTTTGTCCACTTTGAAAATAGATGGACGTATGACGTTTTCATATTGTGTTACGCTTTATTGTGAAAGCTGGTGATTTGGATGAATCAATCAGCCTTTTAAAACGTGTCACTCTATTCATCCCAATTAATTTCACATAAAATGCTAAATTATGTTTACAAATTGGACATGGAATAGCTGGATTTTACTTGCTCGCGTAACAACATTGCGATCTGCACTGACCTTATGTTAACCGTGAAGAGTGTGTGTGCAAACATGAAGCGGTTTAAACGGTTCGGGTACACTGCATTAAACGTGACCTTTAATGGAGAAGTGTTTTGGACAGACAGGCCTGCCTGCTATCAGCATCTATGCGCTTTTCAGATATAAATCTACATCATAAAGTTTCACAAGCCTGTTGGCAGCAACTTGTGTTGGAAAATCTAAAGGTTACCTCTATTAAGCATACTTTATGAAATCTTGCATCTTCTTCTGGTTTCTATTATTCTAGATTCGTGCAGGGTGAATAACAAATACGCTATAAATCTGATTTATATAATTGCATTCCTGTGCATTTTGACTACGTGAAGGTTAAAGCTGTCATTTATTTGTATGTGTGTGTGTACACGCATAATTTCTTGTATAATCAAGCCTCCAACTTGAGTCTGCAATGCTCCTCATGTTATAATTCATACACCATATTTTGTGGTAAAAGCCACCCATCCATCTTCTAAAACACTTTTCCATTTCTGGGTCAAAAGGAGCTGGATCTCGAGTAGTGTGGTGACGGTTTTCGACTACACTGCTCATGTTCATCTTGACATCATATAAGAAATAATAGATAGAGACATCATATCAGAATTAGACAAAAAGCCACAAAATTTCAGATTCACATGATTTGACACATTTACTGTGCTGCTCAATACTAAGTCCTACACAGTGTGAACTTTTTTTATTTTTGGTGGTATATAAATAATTTTGATTGCAAATAAATAACTATTTATATATGGTAGTGTCTATTTTCAAAACGTGTGCGGTGTTACTTATGGTTATTTATAGTGTGTGCAGTGATATTTATGTTAATTTTAGCATGTTTACTTATTTTTCAAATAGCTGTACATATACAGTATATAACGTAATATACTAATATTCCTATATTCTGTCTGCTGTTATGACATGCAATTACCCCGCTGTGGGGCAAATAAAGGCATTTTCGTTTATTCTCATTCCTTTATTCATTCATTAATTCAAATTCAACAACATCCTTGCTAAAACGGTACATGCACTTTTATTGATCCAGGTTTTTCCCTCAGTTGATCAGGACCAGTCCACACAAAATGAAGAAAAAAAAGCCATCTCTCCGCCGCCAAGATCCACCAGTTGGCCTGGTAAATATTACAAGACTCTGAAATTGGGGCAGCAGAGTAAAGTGGCATAAGTCAACAGGATTCTGACTTTACAGCCCATATGGTTCTCAGATGAAGCTCCAGCCTCCAGGGACGTCGCCTAGGCGGAACTTAGCTCTTCTCTGGCCGGTTCCTCTCGAGAACTGCTCGTGGTGTGAATTCTAGTTTGTCTTTCAGGCTGATGACATGTGTGCTGTCCCGGCCCGTCAGCTCGTCTAACTTCCTGTCCTCTCGCTGTTCTGCAATGCCGCGCTCTTCTCTCGGGGGCTTAGGAGAACCTCTGAGGAACCATTCAAGGTGGTATCCAACAGCTCCCACAACTAAAGCCACGGGAAAGGTCACGTACGGCGCATACGTGCGCATTGCGGTCCAGACTATAGGCCACATCTTTACGCCTATGTCAAACCTAAAGGAAGACATATGGAACGTTTAAAAGTAGATGGGGGATAAAAGGTACATCTGCCAAGAAATAGACAGACAGGCAAATACATATATACAGACAGGCATGCAGATAGACACAGGTCGTTAGTAAGATGAGATTAGAGAGAGAGAGATAGAGTTGGACAGACAGCTATATATATATATATATATATATATATAGCTATAGAGATAGATAGATAGATAGCTATACAGAGATATAAGACAGACAGACAGACATGAGGGCATATCTACGTACTTATAAAAAAAGAATCGTCCTGACAAGGTTACTGGAGTCAAACGAAAATGTGCGATTTAGCAGTGTCGGCTGTATTTTTGAGATAAACTGTAATATATGCTAGTTAGGCGCTATTTTGGACAAAACACGTCTGTTTCAAGTAATGATTTACTAGTTGGTCGTTTTTAAGTACACTTACCTCGTTCTGCGCACTTCCTGGCTGCTTCGGCGTCACAGCAGGCCTCGATTTGATTGGCTAAATGACCGCACGTCAGAATGACGTTTTGAAGATTCATTTGATGACAAAGGAGAGGGTCTACGCAAGACTGACACCAAGTGACCAATACGGAACACGTATTCAGTTGACGACACTTTCGGTTTAATAGAAAATGAAATACCACAATTTTGCGTGTATCCTTTGTGGTAAATATAAAATAACAAGTAAATTAATTAACTTTATTTGTTAAACAAAAAAAAGAGATAAACAGAATGAGAGAGAGTGTAACAAAGAAAGGGAGCTTTTCATTTATTGGAATAAAAACAAAACAAATTCATTCTTGGATTAAAAAAGAGGGATTTTGAACTAACCCTTGGCCAAACTAACCCTAACCAATCATTAGGAAACTGTTGCATAGGTCTGGTTTACTAAATAACCTAAATCAAAACTATTGACCAATTCCTTGTCCACAAATGTACATGTACCGTTGTCATTTGGCAATACTTGTATATATTTTACATATTCTAAATAACATCATACAGCAAGTTGCCTCTGCATTTGTTGTTGTTATTTTTGGCACACAGAGAAAGCTTGATAAATATAGTTTTTCCAAATTAAATGCTGCAATATGAAAAAAAAAGTAAGCCACAGTGTGTGCGCATTCTTTTCTGGAAGCAAAGTGTTTGTTTTTCACATCAGTCGTGTAACAGCACCAGAGAGGAAACCTTCGTAGCTCATCCTCACGCTGCCGGTCATGGCGGTGTCCTTCTCGCGGAATGCTTGGGTCATGCTCTGGAGCTGCGTGCAAACTTGAATGAAGCGGTCTAACTGGAGGACGCCTTGCATCGAATAGCGATTCACCAGGCTCTGGATGAACTGAGGACTCAGGTTGTAACCCATCTGAGATAAAGCTGGAAAGTGAAAAACTTTTTTTTTTCTGTGTTCTCGTTTTGTCTTGCTTTGTTTTGCTTTTTTGACACTTGCGGTAGTAAAAAAAAAAAAAAAAATATAATATATATATATATATATATATATATATATATATATATAAATAACAAAAAAAAATCAGATCAGGTTCTACCAGACAAACATTAACTTAAAAAAATAACTAAAAATCTAGTTATGAAATACAGCCAGATACTTTGCTTTAAATCATGCTGCTAAAAATGAGGCAGCTAATTTACATAGTTGTATGTGCTAAATAGTAGGGATGCACCGAATATTCAGCCACCGAAAATTTTCATCGAAACACTTTTATCACCAAAACAATACGGCCGACAGGTGATGACGCAAGTAGAATAATGGCGGACCGCGGTCCGGATCCGATTTGAATTAAAATCCAGCGGTCCACCTTAACTGTAACTGCCGTTTTACATAACTTGAATGTACGTAACTGCGGCGGCCGAGGCGCAATCTCAGGACATCGGCTTATTAAAGAACGTACGAGGTTGCAATGGAAGAAAGCTTGATTTTACATTAGAAGTTATCGAAAACAAAGAGACACCGTCGACAGAGAAGGAGAGAGAGAGAGAGAGACAATACAGGCGAATGATGGGACAGGTGTGGAAAAAAAGAAGGGAAAAATATAAAAATGTAGATAAAAATGAAAAGAAGAGAAAAGTGGACAGCGAAAATTGTTTTTCGTAATGAAAATAGTTTTTCGTACCATCCGTAACGGACAGATTTCTTCCTATTCATATTACACACTGTGCAATAGTATTCAGAATGTGTTCAGAAATTTGAGAAAAAAAAAAGCCCTTATAAGTTAAGTCGAGATGTAAAAGGAAGTCAAGTTTTAAAGGTTAAGCCCTTTATTCGAACATCTATATACTTGCTTATATTTAAAAGTAGCAGTGCTTTTATGTCACAAGTTAGATAACATTGTAAATATATGCATCATTTGATTTTACATAATACGTGTGAAGAACATTTATTTTTACAACCTTCAGCAGGCCAGTAGGCATGTATACTCTTGATTGTTGCAATATGCTTAATGAATATTTGCATAATTTATAACAAATTTAGTTTCATTTACTCTTTGAAACTTTATTAATAATGTATGCATTTGCAGTGCCTTCATTTTAATAAAGTTAGTACACCATCATAGCAATAAATGGTATGATGCAATGGTACTACTAATAATTGCCAATATTTCTTCCGGTGTTTCGGTTTTCCTCTTTTTCGGTTTTGGCCAAGAATTATCATTTCGGTGCATCACTACTAAATAGCTTAGTCTATTGAAGCTAAAAACTTTGTGCCTTGTCTTACACAGCAAAAATGAAATTCACATTTTGTTTCTAAACAACAATTTCAATTTTGAGACAAATGCACCCAATGACAGAAAGCAATGGTCATTGTTAAGAAACAAATATAAAGCACAGCATGAGGAAGCTGGAATTAGGGAATAAGTGGCAAACGACCTTTATTTAACAAGCTGCTGACCTTTAATTCACTCACCTTGGTGCATTTCGTTGCTGCTAATTGATCCAGATCGGTCTCGGTCAAACTGTTGGAACAAAGCCCTCCACTGCTGCAGGAACGTCCAGAGTGCAGAGAAACCAAACACATCTACACGTCCGGTTTTGGTCTTGTCAAACATATCTGGGAATGGAAACAAAACAGTGGTTTGATTTTCTGGCCAAGCGATCATGTGATTTCTATTTTTATACTTGTGGATGCAGAAGTGCAGTCCTTTCAGAAACGAAAAATTACTCACTGAGCATCATAATGCAAGTTTCATCACTGAAAGAGGAGTTGTTGGAATTAATAAGTGCTTGTTTCAGTTCTTTCAGGTTGATGTAACCACTCCGGTCTGTGTCCACTGAAGAGAACCACTGGTACGACTCGGGATTGACACCAGGAGGAATGTTTCCTACAATAGAAAATAGCATCATATAGATTATCTTTTTTTGTTTTGTTTAGTACATTTAAAAGACAAAAACGTGTTAGTTTTACACTCTCTTAGCAAACACCTCTGGATCTTCACCTTCATAGGCATAGCTTGAGCAATGTACATGGAGGTATACATGGTGCAAGGGAGGACACCATCAAACTTTAGACTCAAACACTGGAAAAGCTTAAAAAATCCCTTTATTAATGGAGAGATTATATTTCACTATTGGTTTCAGGCTTTTTTCCCTCTTGGAGCTGTTCCCTGTTTGGGTTGTTTGTCAAAGAACTCTTTAAGCAGTCTCATAAATACCATCATTACCTTGGATCATTATTAACATCATTTAATGACATCGTTTCAACAAACTTTTGTGCGGTGGAATATTATGTACTATTACTTATTTTATTTACTTATAATAATAATAATAATAATAATAATAATAATAATTATTATTATTATTATTATTATTATTATTATTATTATCATCATCATCACTTTAATTCTTAATACTGTTTAACATTTATTTATTACATTACTTGTCACAACATATTTGTCATTTACCTTTCAGACTAGCAGGTACTTTCCTTTTGTTTCAATATTCATGGAAATATGCTGATTGTATGTCGATTTTATGATTTCTGTGTATTTTTTGTTACAATGTAAAAATGTCAATAAAAAAAATAGACAACAAAAAAATGTGTTAGATTTTTTTCTGTTGCTGCGTTCCTATGGAAACAAACCCAACTATAATTAAATTGAATAAATGCCTCAATAAGAATTCCATTCTGTGTTATCCATGTAAAAAAAATAAAAAGACTTTTGTGTAGAAAAAACAAAGCCATGTTTATCCCCAATGTGTCAGCTTTATCCCAAGAGGGAGAAGAACAGCATTAAGTTGAACAATCTGCTAAAGTGCAGATGGTCACCACATCCCCGGGGAGAAATAAGTACCATTCAGAAATCAGTTTTCAAAACTGACAGTTCTTCCGACACAACATTAAAGGATACTTCCCCAACTAAACGCAAACAGACATGGGCACACCAGTCCTTTCGCTCAGAATTATCACTCCCATCACTCTAATTCTCCCGTGGGCACTGTCTGTACTAGATCAGTACAAGCTGCTTTTGCCATACGGCGGTGTATCAGCATCAGTCATTCAACGCGGGGCATGTGACATAGCTTCAAGTGCAGAAGGATCAAGGACCTTTTCTACAGCACCTTCATAAATTCCCATCTTTCATATTTTATGCATGGCCCTTGGCCACTGCACAACTGATGGAGAGGCAGTGTCTCCTGCCGTCTCCGCTGCCAACCCCAGCACTCAGACATCATCAGTCAAACCAGCCTGGAGCTGCTGTCTTCTGCTCCGGATACCATCAGAAAATATTAGCCAACATTTATACATACAATGACGTGTGCCCACACCTGCTTGCTGACCATACATTCCTCCCTGGGGTTGTCCATAGGGTCCACAAGGGCCTGCTCCGTACGGTCCTCTAGGGGGTCCAGAAGGTCCAGGATGTCCATAAGAGCCGTAAGGTGCTCCGGGTACAGCACCTCCTCCGTACTGTGGTGCTGAAGGAACGCCGCCATAAGATGGACCGCCATATGGTCCCCCAGCAACCCCACCTCCATAGGGTGCTCCTGGAGCAGGGTGGGGTTGAGGTGGTCCGGAATAACCCTTTGTATTTCAAAGAAACGGTCAGTGTTTTTGTACACAACATTTGCAACAAACATTCGCATTAAAGCAATAATTAATAATCAAAATTAACAGTTCGTACTTAGTTCGCAATTTTTAGAAAGATTTTCAGTAGAAAAGTTTCTAATCTAACCGTTAGTCTGAGTTTGGAGAGGTGAAGCTGCATAGACTTACAATAGCGACTTAATGTCATTTTGGTCCATGTGCAGATTTTAACATAAGTTACACAAATAAAAAACATACAAGTTCTGAATACCACGAAAGTGAAAACTGCGGTTACAAACATATGATTTTAAATTACCAGAACAAATGTTGTTTGTCTGTAGTGTAAGTTTCATCATTTAAAACAATACCGGAAATGCTACTTGGCTAACTAGCCTAAAACAAATCTGTTCCGCTGAAGTCGAACTAACTAAAACGTAATTTCGCAGTTTTATAGTTTGATAACACATATAACTGCCCGAACGGACACTAGTAAGTAAATATTGCCAGTAATCGTATAATTACGAGACAGAAAATACCCGGAAGACAAACTTTACCTGTCCGTACTGATAACTCATTCCGTAGTGATCGCCCACAGCGAAATACATGCAGCGATTGTGCGGATTTTTTAACAAAGACCCGCCTCCTTGATCTGATTGGATTACGTTCACGTTGATCAAATATTTGATTGGCTAAAAAATGTCAATATCCTTTTGTTGAAAACAAGATTCGAATTGGTAGAAAACTCAATTTCCACGAATATTTTATTATAAATATGTATATTTTGTTTCTACATAATAGTATGTATACTAAATTTCACATTCAAAAATCCAAATTTAGCTGAACCATTAGTTAAACCATTCTTCTCTCTGTTTTGCAAAGAGTTTGCGTTGTCTCAACACTCCCTCAATGTCAATAATCCCTCATTTTGCAACGGGTTAAAAATTTTCGTTTATTTATAATGTAAATGTTATTGTAAATATAATGTATATTTTTTATATATTTGTGTCATATTGTGATTTGTTGTTTGCTGTTTCCTCATTGAATCTTCCCCTGGTTTCAATGAAGTTCTTAAAAAAAAATCTAATTCCGTATGGAGGGAAATTTAATACAGACGTCAAAACAGTGACTTTTGTAAGTTACATTTGTTTTAATTGTAGTGTTCTGATCCTCGAATCAAAATATTTAAAATAAATGTTTTAATAAAGCTCGAAGTACCGGTATAAATATCAATGCAATATTTTACACACTTTTACTCTAAATTGAAGCAATGATATTGACTACATGAAGCATTTGCTTTACTTGTATGTTTGACATTTCTAAACAATACATACACATTTACATTACATACATACACACACACACACACACACACACACACGCCCACACACACACACACACACACGCGCGCGCACAAGATCAAAGATCCAATTATATCACAGTTGTGAATGTGAATATATTGCATTCATACCGTTCCATCTCTATCAGACATCATTAACTGCGCATGAACATGGTATGTCCAGTGTAAACAGAGTGTAACTATGGCGCGAATACACAAACTGACGTCTAACAGCAATATACATACATATTCCGAACACAAGGTGGCAGTATTGGTTTACTCAATTCATAACACGTCTGAGTTTAGCAATTATTTCTTTCTTTTTGCAGGCCAACTAAATTTTATTTAAAACAGGATTTACACATTTTTTTAACCCTTATTAAATCTGGATTTTCCAGCCCTTTTTTTTTGGTTTGTAGGTTTTTGGAGGTCGTATGTATCTCATTGGCGATTTGGTGATTTTCATGTTAGTAAGTCAAAGCCTTGTCTTGCTTGACCTGTTTCCAGCTTTGGCTTGTACCTCTTGAATATCATTTATGTTCTGGTTGGATGAGGCTGTTGGATCCACCCTTGTGTTCCCTGGATTACGTTTGACAGGCTGAGGGTAAAACCGTCTGCTCAAGCACTTGCACATTTTCTTGTAGAGAAGGTAGAACATCTCACAAATGCACATGAAGATGCAAACAGCTGAAGAAACCATCATAAATATGGTGAATATTTTCTTCTCCATTGGACGAGCAAGGTAGCAATCCACGTCATTTGGACAAGGTTCTCCTGTGCATTTAATAACCCTTGGCAAATCCCAACCATAAAGGAAATATAAAATATAGAGAAAGCCTGCATCGATGAGCACTTTGAAGAGCAGGCTAAGAATGTAGGTGTACCACAGACCTCCACGCTTTCTTCCAGGATTGGCGTATAGGTGTTTACCCTTGTTGCTTGTGGTGTATTTCTCATCCTTTAATTCCCGATATTTCACGTGAGCAACTACCATGAGAGATGGGCAAGTGACAAAAATGAGCTGTAGAGCCCAAAGATGGATGGGGGACATGGGGAAATAGTTATCAAAGCAGACGTTTGTACATCCTGGCTGAGCAGTGATGCAGACAAAGTCTCTTTGTTCATCTCCCCACACTTTCTGTACGGCCACAACAAACACCAGGACTCGGAAGATGAAGACTATAGATAACCAGACGCGGCCAAAGACGGTGGAATATTGGCTGACTCCACCAAGCAGGACTTGTAGGTACATCCAGTTCATGTCGATCGTCAGAAGAAGTCTTCTCTTTTCATTTCAGCGTGTGTCTTTAATATGAAAAGAAAGTCAGCTAAAACAACAAAGTCGGTTTTGGTTTACAAGGGGCTTGGTTGTTTTAAATTCAGTAAAGGTTTGAACAGTTTTCTGTGGAGGGAAGTAAAATAGCAGTTTACTGTTAATGCTATAAATACTGTATTACTGTTTTTTTTTGTATATTCAAATCATTTATGCAAATTCTTTCTCATGTAAGGAAACCAACATAACATTACTTGAAACTTTCGTTTTCTTTTTGGTTTGCAAGAATTGTTTAGACTCTTTAGATTTGATTAAAAAACACAACACATTTTTGTAACGCTAAATGTTATTACGTATTAACAATACAGTATTATAATAATACAGTTGTAATGCTAAATGTCATTTTTTTTAGATTGATAATCTGGAATCATTGTGGTAACAATGCTTCCTACAAACAAGTTACTTGAAAAAATTAAAACCTTTTTTGCATCTGTAAAATAATAGGCATGTCAATATGTAATAGAATTAAATATATATTTTTTTTAATTATAGTAAAGCACATTAAATGTAGATAACTTATAGTCCTGAAAATTATAATCAGAATATGTCAAATAATATAAATAAAACCGATTCATTATTATAAAATACATAATCGCAATAATAAAAAATCTATACCTTCTAAAATTCTTCATAACATCCGTCATATGTTTTCTTGGTTCTTTTGAAGCAAGAGAGAAAGCAAAACGTCCTCCCATGAATGACAACAAACTGGATAAACTTGCTCGATGGAAGGTAGTGCCCAGGTTGCGTTTCTACAGAAAAAATGTAATAAACGGCATAAAAATTGCAAAATAAATAAAAAAAAAACAAGTTTTTAATTTCATGCCATTTCCATGTTCTCCTTATGTTTTTGTAGCTTTTCTCCAGATCTTCAACAGCAAAAACGTGTTCAGAACAAATGGAATCTGTAAAATTGCATAATGTTGTGTGAGAGTGTGAATTTGTGTATTCTGCTCTGTCATTGGTTGGCCAACACTCCAGGGTGTGTATTCCACCTTCAGGCCGAGAGTGGCTCCAGCACTCATGACCTAGAAATGGATCCAGAAAATGATAAAAGCTATTCTACTAGTCGCCACTAAGAAGCGCTATAACTCCACTATTCTGAATCCTTTCCTTTAAGCAGCATGCAGTCAATGAGGCTTTAGAGAGCAGCATCTTTGCAGCTCTGTGTCACGTTGAGAGAAGAAACAACACAGCTGTGGAATAATTCTTATAATAATTAATAATTAGAGTCTCAATTTTTAATTAAGTTGTCAACTGGGTGTAATTTTTGAGACAAATTATTTTTGGTATTTCATTACATTTTTTGTTTGGTTTTGAGTGGCACCAGCAATCGTGAAGCTTTGATTTGCGCACTCTAGTGCATTTCTTGCTTTCGTAAAGACACTTCTTGGAATGTAAATGTCAACAGCACAGCCATACAAGATCTCTAGAGAGGCATCTCTACCATAAACCGTGTCCCAGATTGCATCACCCGTGAGGCATACCAGAAGTCACTTACCGGAAGTCATCCAGACAAAATCTGCAAAAGGGGGAAAACACCTTTGAGAAAAGGACAGAAAGACTGAATTGGTTGAATAGACGGACAAAAGCAGAAGATTCAAAGGCAAACCTGACTTGGCTATCAGGGTCTGACTTAGCAGTCGAGACTTGTGCTCGGCTGAACCAGGGGAAGGAAGGGATGGGAAGGAGAGCTGTCAGGAAGCGTTTCAGCCAGACTTCAGGTGAATGTCGATGTGTTTTGCTGAAGCAGAGCTTCCAGTTGTCATATACCTGGCATCTCAAATGCCAACACAGTGCTGTTCCTGCTCTGCCATGACAAAGGGGTAATGTTTCCGCAAGCCTGTTGTGACAGATCTGTTGCTCACTTTTGCAGAAGCCATGGAAAGTCTGTTTAGCCTTCAGGACATTGGAGAAACTCAAAAGTGGTTGCTGGCGATTTTTACTAGTGGTCTGAGAGTTTTGAATCTTTCTGTACTCTTTGATTTTTTTTTTTGCTGTTATTGCTCACATTTCAAAGATTTAAGTTGGATTTGAATGCTATGTTTGTTACTTTTTAGTTAGTTACTAAAAACGCCTCCAGAACCTTTTTTGCACAAGAGGAACAGCAGATGAGCCTTTCTGCTGTTCGTTGCTCATAGTCCTAGCAGAATCAGAAGACTTAATTGTTATTATTTCACTTTGCTTTACTCTCATTTAGCAAATGCTTTTATCCAAATTTCATTACAATTTTTACAATTCCACAAATTTCTGCTTTTCCTGGGAATCAAACCCATGATCCGGTATTTCAAACATCAGCTCTACAGACTTGTACAGACGTCTCTACAGACAGTGCGGTACTAGCAGCCTTGGCGTGGTGATGCTATGAATTAAAATCTAAAATCTAAGTCAGGTATGTACAAAAACCAAATAAAGTAAAATAAAGAAATATAATAAAAAAGAAAGTATAAGGTACAGTGTAAATATTTGTATGGAGTGGAGGTAGTGCAACATTGCACAATAAAAAAGAATAAAATAGAAAAGTAATACAAACGCCATAGTAAAATCTTTCTCCTTGTTCAATTTTATTTAGACGTTCTACGATTGTGACAAGCACTTGATAAATTCATTGAGTTCCAAGAATCCAAAAGATACAGCAGTTGGATATTAAAAAAAAAAAAAGATAGCATAGCAAGATCATAACTTCACAAGACAGATACATCCAGTTGAAATGTTTTCTTACAGTTAGTTATCAGCCTTTTGTGACTAATTCAACGTTACCTAAATAGTAAAAGTAAAAAAGATATTATTAGCATTCTGAAGAAGTCCGCACTGAGAATTCAACGTCACTGTTCTCGTGACATTATGGAAATCTCAGGGATTTGAGTGATGTTTAAGATATAAACAAAATAAACAATAGTATAAACAATAGTTCATATAAGATTTCTCACTGTATCGTTATATACTGTATCTTTATGAACGCCTGTCAAAAGGCAAACTAAACGACTCATGTTTTATTACATTTATTGGCAATATTTTATCATTTATAAAAAAGAGTTTGTCTGAATTTACAAGTCTTGGCACAAATTAGTTTCACAAGTCAGAGTACCACTGTAAGTTCAAAAGTAGTTTTTCAGATTTATCTATAAAATGAGATACTACTTGATTCCATCAGGGCCATATAAGAAAGCTTAAATCCTGCAAATGCTTTTTTTCTTTAAAAGCATATAGTAATATATTATTATATTATAGACTATATATACAAATTTGAAATGTATATTGTTATTTGTTTCACTGCACAAACAGCATTGTATTTTGTACTGTATACAAATCTAACATTAAAGGAACGTTAATCTCATTTTGTTTGCTCAATTGTTTTCATAAAAGCCAAAATAAAACACAATTATATATATATATATATATATATATATATATATATATATATATATATATATATATATAAGCTATATTCATTCATTCATATATATATATATATACACACACACACACATGTGTACACACACATATATACACACACACACACATATATATATATATATATGTGTGTGTGTGTGTGTGTGTGTGTGTGTGTGTGTGTGTGTGTGTGTGTGTGTGTGTGTGTGTTTGTGTGTATGTGTACATGTACTCCGCCACACAGGAAGTAAAAAAAAACTGCAACTGCATTATTCTTTATTTCTTTTTAACACATAAACGTATTTACATTTAGACATTACATTTACATTTAGACATTAATAGAAATGTCCAAATTAGTTATTTTATCAAATTGTATGGACAGCCAATTTTGGACAAACCTTTGACATGCAAAAGAAATTGTGTAATAAAATTTTAAAGTATAAAGCTATTTTCCTAGATAGATGCAGTTCAGTAAAGAGAAAATTAGAGAGATTGAAGGCAAAGCAGTTGAGGCAAGTGAGGTAGATGAAGAAAATACAAAGAGACATAAGGTCCAGTGAGGAAAATAAAGAGATGACAAGGGATGTACATGAAAAGATGTGTCACAGAAAGTTAAAGAGCTACAGTAACTGAGGAAAGAGAAGCAAAACATATACAGAGTACCAGGTTCAGTGTAAAATTGTGCACATATTGACCTTGACCTGTTACATTGATTAAGAATAAATAAATAAATTAACTGCAAAATGCAATGCATATCAACATTATGCATAACATAATAATAATACTAATAAATTTTTTTAAAAAATAATAATAACAATACTACTACTACTAATCAAAATAACAACAATAATAACAATATTAATTGATCCTGTCAAAGTTAACACGTTAACGCATGCAATTAATTTTAAATGTTTAATCGCGATAATTATTTTTAACGCGTTAACGCAGTTTCTTTTCAACTGCAGATAATATGCTCGTCACTATTCTCGGTCGGATCAAATCTGTTCATAAAGCCGCCGCTCTTTGTCAGTGTAATTCTTCCTTTCTGTTAAAGCATCTGAATGCTCAAAACGCAATATATGTACAGGGAATCTGGTTTGAGACTGTCGTGCTTTTTAGAGCTTTGATGGGGGAAGCTGGTGTGTGTGAAGCCACTGGTTTGTGAGTGAAAGGCGTGAGGGTGTGGTGATCTTAGCTCATTATCCGGCAATAAGGTGAGACTACACGGACTGAGATTCGTCTTAGATTCATACGAATTAGATAAACAGACAATATTTGTGTTTCTTTTACGTACACTTACATTTAAAAATAGACATTCTAAGCTTTCTGTTGACATATATTTCATGTTTGTGTGATAAGTATTTCCAATTTGGTTTCAGCTGACAAAGAGAAGGCAAAATGCGCTTCACTTTTTTTTTTTTTTTTTTTACAAAAAAACACAACGTCCTGTTTTTATTAAGAGTGTATTCGCACTTTCAATTGATGAAATATAACACTTATATGTGAGTATTTGTAGTGTGTTTTACACTGATCTTTAAAAAAGTGCAACTCGACCTCAGGGGGTTAAAAAAAACACATTTACTACAATATTTGTAATATTTAAAATGTATTACAAATTGAACAAAAAGTTTAGTAAATTATATTACTGTATTCAAAATGTGTTTTGAGTGTTAATGTAGTGTTTGGTTTACAATAATTTACATACTACACCTCAATATCCAATATTTGAATCTCCAGTCATTTATTTGTGATTAATCACATTTATTTGGTTAATGAATTGTGATTTTTTAGTTAAAAAAATTATTCGTTGACAGCACCAATTTTAATAATTTGTGAGATATTTCCACTTAGTAGGCATCTAATGTGGTTTGTAATTGGCGTGTAAATTCTATCAGCTAAACTCTCTCTTCTGTTTTCTTTTTCAGTTCTTTCTTTTTTTTAGTAGACTCCAATTGGCATCCAGACTAATTGCTATGGCAATCAAAGTGACATTGTGAGTCGAGTCAGCTGGTTAGAAAACTTCTGTATGTCTGCAGCCTCCTGGGTTCGGCTGTCAAGGCAAGGACACATATAGACTTTGATCGAGTGGTGAGCGTATATGTGACTTGAGATTTTAGAGGGTTTATTCTCTCTCTTAAGTTGTGTTACATTGTTGTTTGTTGGGTTGTTTAATTTATGTAATTATGTAGCTATTAATAAATACATATTCATGTTTTGCATTTCATTTTGTTTGAGAATAACTCATTTCATGAACATTGAATTTCAGTTAACAATCACACCTTGTTATGGTTCGAAATGTGTTAGAAGGCGATATGATACTGGCACCAGTGAGCTGGTTTGCCTTTGGTTCATACATTCATTCGTTCAATTATTTATATAATATCTGTATGTTTTTTTTTTGTAGATTGTATTTTAGAGGAATTTTAACATTTGAAGGAGCAGTGAACATACAGACACAGTCGGTTGAATTTTTCGAGTGTTTTCACTTCTGCTTTCTCATTGGCCATTGTCATAGTCAAAGTCAATGTCATTGTTAAATTATACATATTGTTCTGTTTAAGTTGTGCAACCGCAAATAGCACTTTTTAAACCGTAAATGTTAACTTAATATTAACGATTTTAAAGCTGCAGAAAAGCTGAATTATTATTTTTATAACTTAACATTCAATTCACATTCGCTCCATGCAGAGATAAACCAAAACAGTAAACATAAAGAACGCTGAGACCTTAAATAATATTGGGGAAAACTGAATCAATAATGAGAAATTATCAATGCCAAGTGCAAGGCAAGTCAACAGGCAAAACATTTTAATGAAGCTTTGCCAAAATACACCCAGAATATTTACAAAAAATGTCAGAATGCTGCCTCCATCGGTCCAACTTTAGATAGATGAACATATTTTTGTCTCATGCTTAAATGTTTTAGCTGGTGCCTTTTTCAAATTCAAATTCATATACATACACAGTACGACATGCTGTGAAATGCTTTTTTCAACCGTGTAGCATTTAGATAGGGGGGAGGGGGTAGTGCGGTCAACCTCCGTGAACTTGGCCCCCCACCCAACGCCAAAAAATGCGAAAATAGTCGCATTCGTTTGTGCTTCGTTTGTGCTCGTTTGTGCTGCAAAAAGTTTCTTTATAATTTATAATTTTTCAGATATTAAACAAAATAAATTAGCTTAAATATAGCTTAATATCTGGAAAACCAAAGGAGCTCAAACTAAACTCTTTGCAGCACAAACGAGCACAAACGAAGGAGACTGTTTCTGTTCATTTTGGAGCTATCTATTAAAAATATTTTTTAATATCTGGAAAAAAAAAAGCACAAACGAAACTTTTTGCAGCACAAACGAGCACAAACGAAGCACAACCGAATGCGACTATTTTCGCATTTTTTGGCGTTGGGTGGGGGGCCAAGTTCACGGAGGTCAGTTAAGGTCTAAAAAATCCCAGAATAGCAATAAATATAACTAAATTAAAAAAACAGTACAAATGCAAAATACAAAGTACAACAGCTGCAGAAGGGAAAGGGGGTAAAGTGTTGAATAACTCAATAAAAAGTGTCCAATAAAATAAATCTGAAATACAAATCGTACGAATACAAAAACTGTATGTGAAAAGTAATGTAGTTACTGTAATGTAAAAGTAATGTCACAGGAATCAGTGAGCAGTCTGTGATGAGAATTGGCTTTTCATAGAACTTTTTGTTCTGTGTTCAAGACATCCCCCACCTGCCAAAAGGCCGTCTGATGCAACCTGTAGAAAATCCTACACGGACTATCCGGCTATTAAAGCCTCCTCTGCCCCCAACTGGTGTTAATGCATATTTCAACACAAACACGCATTTAATGTGTTAATTGTATTGGCGCCATTGATTCCTAAATGAGACGCGTTTAGACAGACAAAACAAGCTCAAGTTTGCGGAAACACACGCAGGCCAAACAACTCACACTATTAATGGCAATTGCAAGTAATGGGAAACTCCAAGCAGATCAATAGGAAGTGCAGGTTTAAGTATGCTCTTGGTCCGCTAAGCCGTGCTGGGATTTTGCCAGCTGGTATTAAGACGGGTGGATACAGCATGAAGGCCTAGTAAAGTAAATTAGTCTCATGTTCAAGGAAATCTTATAAGGCTTTGGCCTTGTCACCAGCTCAAAATAGTTTAAATTACGTCCTCCTCTTGGTTACTTTGTTGTGGTCTTTTTGACTCGTGAGCAGCTTCCTTGAAGATTTGGTTGCATTAAAATGAGTCACATTTTATAAAGAATCAGAAAAGAGACTGTGAAGAGTCAGAACAGTGTTTTGTCCGTACACTCATCTCAACGCCGATTCTGTGATGGACTGGTAGCAACAACCATTATGTCTTGAGTGGCTTGGATGTGGCACACTTTGACAGAAATTAGGGTAAAGTCGGTTCTCTTTTTTCTTTTAGGAATGACACCTTAAGGTTTTTTTTTTCATTCACTGGGGAACTTATATTTATATATATATATATATAATATATATATCGCAATAATTTAATCTTGTCTTGAGTTCACTTATAAGGCAAATGTGAACGACACACACTTTCAAATTTTGATGGATTCATTTGCCATCTTTTTTTTTTTTTTAAATCATATCACAATTCCAACCTTATTACCACTTCAGAAAGCGTACAGAAAGCAGGTGTCATTTATGCATTGCTGTAAAGGACTTGAGTAAATAGGCTTCATTACTTTTCTTAAGTATTTTTGACTACTTTGTACTTGTCCTGAGTATAAAAACATATAAGCAATTTGTTTCTCTCAATTGACATTTTTGATTGAATATATGTACTTTTTGCTCTATTTTTGAAAGGACACTTACCGTTACTCGCTGTGATTGTGGCAATGTGATTTATTTCTAACATGGTTAATTAATTCGGTGGATGGTGAGGTATCGCCATCTGCAGAATGCTGAAGCTACTGGATGATTTTTATGAGCTACATCACATGAACATGAGTTAGAAATGGCACTTTTTTGCACTGCAAGTTTGAGACTGACTTTATGTTCTTTTTATCTATTTTACAGCCATTTTGTAAGAATGAGCAGTTCAATTTAATTTCCATGTTAGGATATAAAACCTCATGAATAAAGAGTTTTTTGTTTTTCACATTTCTTGGTGTTTTTTAAGTCCAAATTTAGTATGTGTAAAAAACTTAAGTTCTTTTAAAATTGGATACTTTATGAATTTACTCAAGTCTTCTTGGAATTGGTGACTTGTCAAGTCCATTACAAGTCAATTTTACTTGTAATGGAGTAATTTTTGCAGTGAGGCATCTGTACTTTTACTCAAGTATGGTTTTCAAGGTACTTTACATCTCTGCCGTTATGTTGCTCACCAGACAGCATTATTGTTATTATGGTTATTCAGAGATTGACAGACAGACAGATTAGTCTCAGTGAGAAATTCACAGTACCAGCAGCATGTAAACATGGTGAACAATAGGACATTTGGAAAGTAATGAGCTTTATAGGACACAAAAACATAACAGTACAACAGTACTTCTCCTGGAGTGGCATTAAAAAGCTTGCAGGAGAAAAGACCTTCTGAATCTGTCTGTTGAGGGCAGTGACACCAGCCGGTTACTGGAGCTGGTCTTCTGCCTGGAGGTGAAGTTGTGAAGTGGGTTCAGTGGATTGTTCATGATTGCCTTCAGTCTTTTCAGTACCTGACACTCTGCTACAAATTACAGGCTTTCCAGCTTTGTACCATGTCCTCTGTCTAGGTGGCGTTGAGGTGTTGATGATTAACATTGCATCATGTCCTGGATTAGGTTACCCTATTCCTCCAGTTTGTTCCTATTACACATCTTCATAACAGTGTCACCTGAAAACTTCTCCATGTTGTTGGACTCTGAATTGTGTTGAAACTCAGATGTTTAGTGGGTTAAACAGAATGGGACATAACCCTGTCCCTTATGGTTCTCCAGTCGTACAAACCGTGGTCTGTTTGTGATCCAGGCAACAGGGTGTTTGTCTGGTGTTTGTCTTTGTTCTTTAGTTTGTGGCAGCTGGTGGTGTTGAATGCATTCAACAATGGGATTCTCACAGCACTGCTTTCACTGTGCAAGTGAAAGAGGAATCGGTGTATCGTATCATGGATGGCATCCTCCAACCTTCTCCTGCTTTGCAAACTGTAGAGGGTCTTGTGGTTTCCAGCAACACTAGCTCTATATATTTTTGTATGTGTCAGTGTAACTAGTCAAAAGGCATGGCTTCTTTTGGGACTGGGTTGAGATAGGACTTTTTCCAGAGCTGAGTATCAGTTACATTTATTCGTTTTCAACCAAGTCTTCCCACTCCCTTCATACCTCCTCAAGCTCCTGTGGAGGAACACCAGGGATCTCCCTGATCAGCCTAGAGACATCGTCCTTCCAGTTGGTTCTGTGCCTTCCTCTGTGCTTTCTCCCTGTGGGAAACCTGGTATGGGCTCAATCTGAGGGCTTCCGAAAAAGGTGCCTAAGCCACTTTAGCTGACACCTCTCAATGTGGACAAGCTGACACCTCTCAACATATTTCCTCCTCTTTGGTGACCTCGTTCCTCATCTACTCCAAAAGAGTGCCCAGCCCTTCTTTTCAGGTCCACATCAGACCAGACCATCAAACATGCTACTGCTGCTATTTCCTGATACATCTGTAAATCTCACGCTCCGTTATTTCCACTCACTCGTGACCTTGAAAACTTCACTTACCTCCACTTTAAGTTAAATATGACCTCTGTATTCTTAACTCCAGGATCTCCTTTTCAACCAAGCAAATCACCTTTTCTGTTGGAGAACCATGGTCTTGGACTTGGAAGTGTAAATTGCCTCGGTTACTTGAGACTTTATACTTACTAGCTTTGGTCACATGTATTTCTGAAGTGTCTTATTTCACACCTCACCTGAAAGTGCTGGCTAAACGTTGAAGCACATACTCCAGAATTGTTAAGGTTATTGGTGTCTTTGTGGTTGGACTTGTGGTGCCCATTGTATGTCATAGGATGTGCGGGCATGTATAGGAGAACTTTTAGGGCAAGACCAGCTAAAACAAGTTGGACACTATTGTTTGTGGAAGGAATTCACTCATTATTCAATAATATAGTTCTCTGCTTCCAACAGTTACTTAGCACCAGAGGTGTAAAGTACATGAGTACACTTTTAAATGTTGTAAATATTTTGTTACTTCATAGTATTTTTGACTACATTGTTCTTGTACTGAGTACTAAAAATAAAAGCAACTTTTAAATTCACACTGTCCCAATAAATTAACGCAATCAATAAAGTACAAGTACTGCTACAGTACAAGTACAATTACTATTCTCAGTGTTTCAATGTCTTAAGAATTGTTTTCAGTTTCTTTAGGCGTTCGTTGTGCTTTCTTTTTTTATATATATTCAATTGTCTTATACATATGTATACATATTGTTTATTTACAAAATGTACAAAAATTCCTAAAGTTTACTCAAGTTCTTTACACCTCTGCTTAGCACATATATTTCTGTATCATATAGTCTTAGTGAGTTTAACCACTGATTTTAAGTCAGTGTCAGTGTCAACTTATGCTAAATGTTGATTTGAGAAAAGCGACTCAAATTGCTAAGCTCTTTAAAAGTAAACTTGGAACTTGAAAACATCAAAAAACGCGAGAATGATGTACGGTAACCTAAAACTAACAAAGAAGAAACTGAAAGGGAGTAAAGTGACATTATATCATCCCAAACACTTTACAAGTTGCAGCTTAATCGTTGCTTTTTTCAACCATTGTGTACAACTCTCCTGCTAAGTGGAAGACTCCAACATTTGTTTTATAATTTTAGAGAGAAATACACTTAAAATCTCAGTGATTATTTCATGTTGATGCATTATTAATGGTCTGGAATGGTCACAGGGTGCAGATACAACACGATTGACTAGTCAGAGTTTGAGAAAGGTATAGCAAGGTCCTGTGGAAGTAATGAAGATCAATAGGAGTTAGGGTAGAAGGAGGCTATGATCCAGGAACTGTCTCACCGATGCAGGCCAAGGCGTTATTGATCCCACCTGCGCTGGCAGCATCAGATAAAAGAGCTTTCGGATTCAGCCACCAGGATTATATGAAAATGCAGAGGAAGGGTTCTAAGCGCTGGATCAAAACTATTCCTCCCTCTTCAGTGAAAATCCCATGAATAGCTTGAAAGAATACACGGTACCTCAGGAGTTTTGGAGCATGTTCCTATCAGCATGTATTGACCGGCCAGGCAGTTTCAGGTTTTTGATAATAAACTGACAAATTCCCACCATATGCAGAAATGTAATCGTCTTTGAAACATCGTTGTTCTTTCATCTCCAACGACTCGTGCATTGTTGTTATACCCTGAAGATTCAAGCAACTGACGGATCGAGCTCTCTTTTAAAAGCCTGAAAAGACTGTTTACCGTGTGGATTGATCAGTTGTGACTGAGGCCTGTGATCTGGATCTTTAGGCACCTTCTTCATGTCTAGAAGAACCAATGGGCTGAGACTGTCACATTCCTTACGGGTTGCTTTTCCAGGAGTTGCTTGGACTGGTTCTTGTAGCATGGGCATGAAATATTTGTGTTTTAAAACCTTTCATAGTTGTTGTCATATATAAGTATATATATACCTGACCAAATTAATTCGAATAAAGGTAATTAAATGACTAAAGCTTGGAATAAAGTGTAATATGTAAATTAATATGTAAATAAATAGATGCATTCAACATATTTGTGGTAGTTTTTACATCGTACAGCAACGATTTATATTTCATTTTATTATATTAAATGTGATTTGACACTTTTATTTTAAAAATATCTTAATACCTAAATATCTCTATCTACTAGGCCTATCTACTACTCTTTTTTTCTTGGCAGTTTAAAAGCCATTTTTACTATCATATCAGTATCAGACCATTTCAGCCAATTATTTTTTGAAACAACAAGGCATGAATGCTTAGAGTTTGCATTGGATCTTCTCCGCCACACGAGTATGTTTAGTTTTCCCTGGTTATTGCCTTGTGGGATGAAAAGCAGTGCTTGTTTGTCTCGGACCCACTGACAAAAATCATTAGCATGGGATTTCTCGGGTATTGGTGACAATGTGTTTGCCTTCTGGACCCCTCCTGGGGGTTTCTTCTTCAATTCTAGCTGTTCATAGATATTTCTTGCTATGAGGTAAACAGATAATGATATATGTGCAAGCAGCTACAGCCTGATAACGGTTAAAAAAACACATTGTCTTTGACATGCTGTAAAAATGTAAACAATACCACTCTTTTTTCAGTGTAAAGATCTGCTTGCGTCACTAGAAATCAAGATCAATGGAAGCGGCAATGGCTCTTGAGGCAAATGATTATTGGTGCTTGAAGCGTCTTTGCCAATAACTTCTCTTTGATTAACCATATATATCCTAGCTTTTCATTTAGATTGTACGTAGCTTTAATTATCCATATATTTTCATTCCTCTGAAATGAGGCATTTTTACGTGAGAAATTTCTTCAGAATTTACTTTGAGAAGCTGGAAAGCCTGTGGGCAAAGAGGAGCCACAGTTTCAGGCTCAACGCTTGAACATTCACTGGGGTTTGCTGCCGTGATGAGCAGTTGGATCAGAACAGACGTTGAGTCATTTAACATTCAAGAGTATTTGGCAACGAAAGAACATTTTGACCAAAACTGCCAATCTTCCAAGAAACATGTGTGACTCATGCGCTCCCAGGCATTGTCTTGTGTCATTACAGACGATAATCTGTTTAGCCTAAAGAGACATTAATGTCAAATATGCCTGTAATCCAGGAAAAAAAGTGTGAAAGAAACGAGTTAAAGAAGTGCTAAAATGTAATGGATTCATGAACATGATTATACGTCACTTTGGCTGTTGCTCCAAATGACTGTCACACAGCTTGATATCTTCTGCTCTTCTGCGCTCCCTCAGATTGAGGGTGGTACATGCGGGACCATGTTATGCATTTTTATCTTCTTCTCGGCTTCTACTCTCTAACTAGTGTTGTCACGGATCTTGGGCATTCAAACCTTTTTCAAGACTTGAAAATGGGTTTTAGTGTAAGCTGAAGATGAGGTAAGCCATAGTCTTACAACCAAGGGGTTATTATAATGGGATTCGCTTCTCTCTCTCCTTTTCTTTTCCTTTTCACTGCCTTCAAAATCAAGTTACGTTCAGCTTATCTCTACCGCTTTTGTGCTTTCATTATTCACGAAATCTATTCTCACTGTTCTTCCCAGAAACGTCCACCTTTCTGACATCTATGACTCTTCATTCCCCAGTGGCTTTGGTCTGTCTATGAGCATAAGGCGTGAAAAGCCCTCAAGGGTCTTTTTTCAAACCCAGCATATTTGGTAACCATGCAAACATCCACGCAGAGCTTCTGGAATAGCCCTCTTTCTTTTGAAAAAGATGCCAGGACTCCATTTCACACAGATTTTGTTCTGCTTGTGGAGGTGTTGGTCTGCTGTGTTATGATGTGCAAGTGTGTTTGACAACCCATCCACTTCTTGTCATCATCAAGCTTGATTTCTCAACCTCTCGCCAGGATGATGAGTCTCTGCGACACTGATGTGAGGCAGCAATCGTCCAACATGCATCATCACATGGGTTCCATTTCTTCTGACCTGTCTGGTGTGTCTCCACTCACCTGCGTTTTGGTCAACCCTTGGGACGTAAACCCATAGTCATAATTCAGCTGTGGATAAATATGGTCGCAGCTGTTAAGCAGGGATGACACTTTACCTCCAAGTGCCCCCTACTGCCACACTGGCCTCTCATAAATCTACCCGGCCTGAGATCTTTGAATCCACTCAATAAGAAGCAGAGAGCATGTAATTACACAGCAGCAGGGGCTTATTGGGATCTCAGCCCTCCCCGGTCTCACTTCATCTTAATTGCTAGCCCTCACAAATCTATATCCACCCCCTCTCATTTTCACTCTTGAGACATTTGATGGCGCGTCCATGATATCCGCTGTCTTGAACAATGCCGCAAAATAAACTGAAACAGAGAACTTGCCCTCAAATTTTGTAATGAATTCAAAAAGTTGCCCTGATTACATTTCAAAGAACCAGACACAAATGCAATGTAATTTCTTGTAGCGTTCAAATAATGATGAGCACTAATGACTTTGGTTGACCACAAGCAAAATGTGTTCTGGAATGTTCTTGCTTTATGAATATTTACCCACTGACAGGAGTGTATGGTTATATCTAAAGCACAGAATGATGTCGGAGTGGCCACACGGAGACAGCACACATCATCCCTCAAGACATTAGCAAGAACTGTTAGGCAAGTTCACCAAGACAAGAGTGTCCATGTGTTTGAATTACCATTGAATATTTTCTCCATCTATTCATTTTTTACCGCCTACTACATTTCTGGGTCACAGGGAGCCAATTCCAGCCTCTTTTGGACTGTGGTGGCCAACAATTGACAGAGCGGACATACACTTTCCCATATTTCCAATGGCAATTCACGTGAAACGCATGCTTTAGAAACTGTGAAAAGAAACTGGAAACCCGGATGAAACTCACACAAACACGGGGAAAACATGCAAGTTCACACAGATAAGCCCCGACAGGCCTCAACCTCTTGAATGGGAATCTTCTAGTTATGAGGCAACAGCGCTACCTTTTTGCTTTGATAAAATTATCAATAACAAATCAAATCAAATTAAAATTGTATTTGTCACATATACATTATACATGGTACAACATCTAGTGAAATGTATTTTTCCAATCGTCTAGAATTTAAACATGGGTTTTTTTTGTGAGCAAAGAAATACAATGCAAAAAAAATACAATAAAATACAATAAGAATAAAGGTAAAATATCGGTAAGGTATATATAATAAAGGTAAAAATTCAATAATAAATAAAACATGAGCAAAATACAAAAAGTGACTCAAGTCATCCAGTTAAAGTAAAGATGTTTAAAGTGTCCAGTAAACAAATTAAAGTGACGAAGTGTGTACAGTACAGTGATTAAAAATAAAATAAAAACATTTTTGTCATTTACATGCAATGAAATGTATTTTTCCAATCATCAACAAGAACAATAATAATTAAAAACAACAACAACAACAACAACAACAACAACAATAAAAGATGCTAATAATAATACAATGTTTATCTTGTAATGAGGTATGATAATAAAATAATAAAATAAACAAAACAAATAATACATATTATTATTAAACTATATATATATATATATATATATATTATTTTTATATTATTATTATTATTATTATTGTGATTTACAACCTGTTTGTGTGTGTTTTAATCCGTATATTTACAGTTTTTTAAATCAATACCAGCAGGATGTTCTGATCACCTTTGATTGGTTTCAAGGTTGAAGTCGTTCGTCATGACACAGTTTTTTCTCAAGAACATTCCAGAAAATTGGTGATGGTGAGGAAAGACGATGACTCAGAGTTTATTATCGCACTTGGCTGTGCCGTTTGTGTGGTGGTGAATGTGAATGAGTGTGCATGTGTCCAGCCGTCCAGCCGTCTATCCAGAAGAGTCTCTGTGCGCTGACTAAACCCAGGCTTGGTGTAAAGCACGGCCCATTTTTTTTTTTTTTTGACACCCACGTCTTCCACCCCTTCTCCATCTGTCTCTGTTGCCATGATACGAAACTGATGTGAGCCTCTGCTCCCTCTCCAGAAGCTTTCAACCCCTCACCTCTTCCACTCTCATTCACTTTTCCTGGCTACTATATTTTAAATCAAGGCCGTTTCAATAATAGGAGATGATTAAAGTCTTTGCAATTTATTTAATCATGACCAGCCTTTCTTAGTTTTAATTGATGGAGACTGAAGCGCTTGATGGTTAATGCTAATTTGCAATGGTTTATTAATCCCTGTGATTTAAATAAACTAATCAATAAATCAACAATCAGTGCGTTAATACAGCATGGATTAGGACAGATTTTTATGAAGATTGGCACGATAAAAATACATAAAACCTACAGAGAAACACATTTTAAACAGAGAAATTGGCTTCAAACAGATATTTAACTAATTTAATATCCAAGTCCATTAAAATGCAATTTTGTCAAAATAAACTTTCAAGGTTTTCGTTCTATAAAAATAAAAAATTCTGACTTCCAATAGGTTTTATTCTCGAAGGAGACAATAAACGATGTATGAATTCCAAAAAACATTTTTTTCACATTTTTTTAAATCAGTTCAAACGGATTTAATTAAACGGTTTTGCTATTATTTCCCTTTTAAAGCACCTAGTCTGATAAAATTCAATATGAGATTAAGCTGAATAGCCAAGTTATTTAATAGTGCCTACAAAATTGATTAGTTTTCTGCCATGTACAGGTGGTGAAAAAAGGACATTTTAAAAACCATTCATCAATCCAAATATTTTCTGCACAGATTTTTCATTTCTGGGTCACAGGGCTGGAGCCAATCACAGCAACTCAGATACACACCTATGACAATATTGTGGGAAAACACAAACACAGAAAGAGTCTCAAACATTTCCTTCTTGCTGTGACGCTACTTTATGAATTTATTTTTCATAAAGCATTTTGTTTTCCAGTCACAAACCTAAATGCGTCATTTTGTACATCATGCCCCCTTTAGTCTAAAATTAGCTTCAATAAAACATTGGTGTGTGTTAAATCTGATACAAATCTTAGAATAGGGATCACAGGCTGCGAAGGCTTTTTGTGCCTGCAACTTTAGCATTTGTTATCAGTTGTCAGAATTATTGGCTAACGGATTTTGACATTTCCTGTTGCAGCGAATCAGCTCGAGGAAGCTGCTGAAGAACCAAAGCAGGTGGGGAACTCGCAAATGTCACAATGAATAACCCTTTCCCTAAATGATTCAAAAACAGCGCTGTGCTGCACTGTGGAGGAGGAGAACAAAATAGAATTTATTTGCTCTGTTATATATTTAGAGCGGGCGGGTTGGTGGCTTAGTGTGTTGTGTCTTACAGCACGCCATTCAAGACTTTGAGCCCGATCGAGGCCATTTTTATTCAGTTTGCACGTTCTCTCCGTGCTTGCGTGGGTTTCCTTAAAATCTATGCTTTCCTATGGAATCAAACTAGTGCCAAAAATATCAAGCGTAGTTATCACCAGCCAATTAGAGTAAGTCCCGCCCCACGTGAAACTAGTGCCAAAAGCCGAAACCCAAAAAACTGGAAGGCATGAAAAAACGTGAAACGCGCAAAAAATCTGAAACAAAAAAAGTTTGGAAATTACAAGAGAAAAATAAAAGACCAAGTGAAAATTTCGTTTGGTATTTTTTAGCACTAAGATTTTTCCTCCCACACTCCAAAACATTTTGACGATTAGCCATTTACTCCAATTAGTTAAAATTAGCACGATATGTGAGTGAGAGTGTGAACGCGTGTGTCTTGCCCTGTGATTGGCTGGCCACAATGATGCATGCAGAGTTCAGACATCCTGTGATTGGCTCCAGCTTCCTGTGATCTAAAAACAAAAAAAGAGATTGAAAAAATAGATGGGTGGACATATCCAGATTACTTTATTAACCTTAACTGTTCATTTTGTATTGCCAAATGTTTAGTGCTTAATGCGAGTCATTTATGCAAACTGCCTTGACTGTTGAACATTTAAAACACAGCTAGTCTAAAGCACATCATTATCTTCACTCTTAAGGCGCGAGAAAATAGATAAAGGGCGCTTGCGGAGGAAATCAATTTGTTGTGGTTGTGCTGTACTTTTTACCCAGAAAGATAATAGGATAAGATATACACTACAGTATGATTTCTTTGAGGAGAGATACAGTTAACGGAGAAAAATCTGGCTGAAAAAAGTTCAGAATGGATTTTTGTTCTGAAAGTTGTTTTGTGAAGGACTTTTTGACGGCTGAAAAGTACTCAGAAAGTATTTTTTTTTATTATTATAAATAATTGTATTTAAATTATTTAATTATCCACATTTATTTTAACAATCAAAGAATAAATATAGTTTAGGCTCATTTTATTTCTGTATTTTTGAAATAGAGAAAATCACACTAAACTGAAAATAAAATGTGGTCCTTTTGTAAATTGTATATGTTCAAATAGATTTTTCTTTTTGTTGAATGAGTGTTTTTGGCTCTCAAATCAATCTTTGCATTAGCCACACACGGACACACACACACACACGCACACGCACACACACACACACACACACACACACACACACGCACACACACACACACACAGCTAAAAAGCTCATTGATGCATTGGGAAAAAAAATATTGAATGCAAGTTGATAGCAAGTTAAATTTACTTTAAAAATATTGATAGTTTTTTCAATCTTTTCAATATATCTTTGTTAACAAAGTATTTGCTTGTATTGCTTACCTTGCTATAGCCGCAACCATTTTAAATTTAAAAAGCCTTATCAAATGGCAGCACTTTTGCTATTGCCTGCAGCATAAAGCATGCATTGCAAAGATTTCAAGCCGCTTTTGAACATTTATTGTCCACTTTAAAATACATTATTTATGTTTCAGCCATTTTAGACGCTATGCAACCAACACACTGTTTTGCAAAGCTGAAAAGAATCAATCTCTATTGTCAATCTCTATGTGTTTGCTTCACCTTAAAGACTATAGTATAAATAAGTGTAAAGTGTTATACATTTTAGTGATACGTTTTCTCAGCTTTGTATGGCCATTGAAAAAAAGTGCCAAGTCCAAAATTCATGCCCTTTGCAAATGGTCACACAGCCTATGGGAAAATGCAAACGTCTATGTCTTTACAAAGAGTCCAAGCTGTTCTAAAGCATCCAAATTCGTTGAGAAAGGTCAAACCCTAACTCTAACTCTCTTGCTAAGACAAAGAAGCTCACTGAGAATCTACTGCTGGACATTGTGGCTCTTGGAGCTGAAGAACACCATCACCGCTGTCAAACACGTTGGTGGGAACCTAATGTTTTAGGGGGAATTTCAGCCGGTGGACCAGGAAACATAATCACAGTAAACAGCTCCATGATAAAGAAGCAATAAATCTCAATGCTCAACAACAACATCAGGCAGGGAAAAGTTTCAGCACAAGAACAACCAAAAACCCAAGCATAGTGGTGAAGAAATGGTTAGCAGACTAAATCGAAGAGATTTTACATGGTTTAAATCCATGTAGGGATCTGTAGAGGGAGCTAAAGAGCAGGGGGGCAAGGAGACCCTCAAACCATGAGGGTCCAGCTCATCTTAAAATGAATGGTCAATAATTCATATCTGTTGAAATGCACAAAAAGCTGCTCAGCAATTTTAGGAATTTTTGATCAATGAGAATGATATGAATAGGTTTGGACATGCCACCCCCCCCCCCAAATGTGCATTAAATATGATAAATACCATATCTTTTAAAATAAATTTTTTTTATGGATATCACATAAGTCGTTTTTTTGAGACACAGCCACGTTTTAAACCTATTATTAAGATTTCAAGTGCACCTTATAGTCCAAAAACTACGGTATATTTTTCCACAAGGATGCCTCTTGTTAACAAGAACATCATCTTGTTATATTTCGAGTGGAAAAAGGGCATGTTTTCTCTTTTTATCCTCTCTCTTCATCTGTCATATAGTTTTGTTTCCTAGCCGATGTCGCCTTTCTGCTGCTCACAGGTCAAAACCATTGTCATTTAAAATTAAACTATTTGTTCTGTTTATTTCGTACTGCTGGTTTGAGATGGTCTGTGACTGCCAAACACACTTTAAAATAAATGAAACTCAAACTCAACCAGAAATTACTCTACTCAAGTCTTCTTTTTCTTTCAGGACCTGTTATTTTCTCGAGTGCTTTTTCTGAATATTTATTACCTTCGCTTTAAATGCAAATGTCTTCCTTTTTATTTCACTATTTTCACACCAATGTGAAAATGCGATTACCAAGTAATCGATGTAAAATATTTTTTTGATTATTTTAATTGTTTGTATGTCACAGTCTTTAACACAGTCTTTAACTATGTAAATGCCCATAAAATGTAATTGAAACATTTAAAGATGATCGAATTACATGAGTTTGAGTATGGTATTGTCAGAAATGTACCGTTGTTGTGGAATAAAAATTATTAATAATAATAATTTGATCCTCTGCAATATCTTGGACACAAGTCCAATTTCCTACCTCTGTACCCTACAACTTGCCAAACTGGGTAATTTCATTCCTCGTTTATTGTAAAATACTAAAAACTTTATGGTTAATTATAGTCTTGGTTATTGGTAAGTTTCTTCACCAGAGACAAAAAGTGTTACACAAAACAGAAACTTTTCCTTGTAACCGCGAGTAACAACAAGTCGGTTGCAAAAAAAAGTATGAATTTCATGGTTAATTCATATTTTAATTCAAATATTTTAATTTGTGAGGAATTAATATTTTATTTTAACAGTGCATAATTTGTATTTTCACTCCAAACTTTCTCTGGTTTGTATTTTACTTCACAATGACGCTTTATTATTATGTTTTTTCCTAATGGTACAACAAGTAAAACAAAAGCATCCTATAACAATTCACACGCCAATTCAAAGAGGCTGATAGTCTGAGTCTCTTAGTACACTTAACACTTAACACTGAATTTTCCTTTACAGTAATTGCTGACGCCAATTTTTGAGCTTTGAGACAGTTAAAACTGTGAAAAGCGCCTTACAAATGCTCAGAACTTGAACTTGAACACTCTTTCAAACATCATAGCACGATCTCTTTTTATTCCGTTTATGTTGACTCGACAGAATTGACAAGATACATCTAAAAACATAACTAAATTCTTTTCTTTAGCTCTGATTATGTGAGTAACACCTTGCGAGCGGACGACTCATCAGATGAAGACCGCGACACCGTTTCCTTCCTCCTTCCTGCGAAAAAGTCACAGAGTGCCGGCCATAACACAAAGGGTCCACAATAACAAGTGGAGGTTGCTCAACACAGCGTGAAATGACTTTATTGCATTTTCACATTAAAAGCGCCAATAGAGTTCTAATAAAGGCCGGGGGGAAGAATCGTTCAGGGGCTAGTCAAGCACGAGGGAAACAACTTTATACACTATCAGAAAGGTGACAAATGGAACAAGTCGGCCCTATTTCCTGCCCTTTTAAACATATGCATGACTGGATCAGTAAGGAGAATGTCACGCGCACACACACACACACACACACACACACACACACACACACACACCAATCAATGTCGAATAATAAAGATAAATTGCTCTTACATTCTTTGCACCTCTGAAAGTTTACCCAGAGCACTCAGCTTTTGATGCATAGATTGAAAGCCAGATATTAGAAAGTGCTTTGGATTCAAGTGATTACACACCAACTATGGCTGATAACTGTCTTTTCACAGGAGAAATAAAACCGAGAGGCGTCTTGTATGGATGAAACACCATTGTACAGCTTGTACTCTCAATCTACACGTATAATAAAGCGCTGATGTGTCTACAAGAAATCAATAGGTTCAAATTAAAGTGTTAAAAAAAATGTTTCGAAAAATGTAGCGTCACTTAAAATGGTTTAAAGTGAAGCCGGTGGTTTGTGCTTTTGCATTTGCACACGTTTTTGGTGACTTTTACTCTATGCATATTTACTGCACATCTCAGTGCATGCTTTTCATAAATGGCAATTATATTAGACACTTTGATTTTGGCTACCCTAGTAAAAATCAAGATTATTTAATGCTCTGAGTTGTATTACATACAATGGAATTATTCAGAACGAATGTCTTTGCTTTTGGCAAATGCATATTTGTTTCACTTCAAAGACGGAAGATCTTATGATAGGGACAGTTTTCTTGATCTAGGACGCATCTTTTCTTCCCGCGTCGGTTTCAGACAAAAATAAATGCATGTTTCACAATGCATGTCTTGTCTTGTTAAATATTGCAAACTTTTGAAGAATCCAGGTAGCAAAGAGTTTCATTTTCAGTGGTTTTGTATAGTCAACAAAATACAACAGACAAACAAACTCACTTTCACGAATGAATGAATGAATGAATGAATGAATGAATGAATGAATGAATGAATGAATGAATGAACGAATGAATGAATGAATGAATGAATGAATGCATTAACAAACGACAAGTCTTCAGGGCTGAAATGTGTTGTCCGCTAACAATAATGCAACAGACCAATTTTTTTTTTTCAAATATTTAACAGAAATCAATTTAAATGTCAATGTTTGAAATCGTTTTTGCTTTCATTTTCTGCAGGTTTTTGCAAACCAGCTCGTGTATGTTTTGTGAAAATGGGTAAAATCAAGTTTCAAGTTTATTTATTTATATAGCATTATTTTAAATGTTCTCATTTGAATATATGTCTCCATTTGTTTTATTTAATAGATTTTAGCCTGTTCAGTGCAATTTTCTCTAGGTTTAAATGTACTTATAGGATCGTTATCTTGTATTCAATATTTTGAACACCTCCCAAATATTAAACATTTTATGAAAGACTGATTTAGTTCATTCGTTATTTGATTTTTTTTATTGTAGTTTATAATTAAATTTACAGGAAAATGGCACTGACGTAATTTGCCATTAGCTGTTAACAGCAGCTGTATAATGGATGAATGAACCTTGTCAGCATTTCAATAAGGGCACAGTATCCTTGTTCTGTAATTGGTTTCTCTAGAGAATAACTAAACTAGTCAAGCTGAGTCCTTCTGACCTCATCATGGGTTAATGTAAGACATAATAGCGGGCGTAACTCTTGAGCAGTTGCTTTAATATTGACCAGTTACCAGTATAAATGTTATAAAACACTTTAAATGACTTTCACTTGTGATTACGGTCCTCACTCGAGTAATCAAAAAGTGTTAATGGGGCGTTTTCCAGACCTATTTAACTGTAGTAGCTGCTTTTAAGTTAATAACTTCTATCCATTTGTCTATTTTATATCACTGCTTCAGATATTTTAGCAAGAAATGGAGGCCATAAATATGGAATCAGGTAATTTTTTTGTTTGCAGTCTTAACATTTTGTTTAAAGCTTCTCAAATTGTGCATTCTGTTTTTTCTAGCGTTCATTTTTTATTTGATATGTGATTGGCAGCTTCTTGAAAAGTCTGCGTGTTTCTTCCCAATGCTTTTTTGATGGCCATTGTCAGAACCTCAGACTACAATTCCCTTGGTCCCACGTTTCCGATTGTGTGTGTAGTCACGTGGTTCATCTGTCTCACCTGTTGTTTATTGTAACTCGTTTGTAGTTAGTATTTAAGTCTCACCTGTCTTGTTGTCCCGTGTCAGTCAATGTCGTCACACCTGCGTGTTCCTGTGTCATGTTTCCGAGTTTCAGAGTTGTCCCGAGATCTTTGTGAGTTTTCATCAGTGTTTTGTCAGTAAAACCCGTTCTATGTTCAACAAGATCTCTGGCTCCAACTGTTCCGTCCCGAAGAACGTGACAGCCATACTGCTATTGCAACTATTAGCATTTTAAAGCCTTTGACCAATCATTCTGTTTTGATTGTTGCCAGGCAGGTTAAAGCCAAAAAAGTCTGGATGCCTTCACTTTACGTTCTGCAGGGCCACTAACTCAAAAACAATCCTGATGAAATCTTTGCTTCAACCAATTAGATCATGAGAGTTTCGAGCAGGCATCAGAAAGAGCAAGGTTGACTTTAATGGCGTTGGGATTCGTTTAATGGTGATAGTAAGCTAATTTTGTGATTAAAAAGTGCATGTATCTGTGCAATCTGTATGATATGGTAAATTTACCTTGTTTCTGGGAAAAAGAGGAGCCTACTCCTACTATTATACTCCTATTATAGCCTCTTTATCCTACTATTTTTGGATAAATAGAATATAATACAGACATGGAACTTTACAACAGTCGTTTTACAAGGTATTGCACATTGAGAGATATTGCTGATATATACATTTGGAGTAATTTGCATTGGAGTGCCATGTAGTTTTATATATACATGATGGTTATACACACTGTGATTGAACAGGGAGTTATTATATATTCACTTCCCAATGTTGGTGCATATTTTCGTTTAAAGTGAAAAAAGTAGTGATTTTAATATTATTCTGATTGATATTCCTTTTCATACATTTATGTATCAGAAATCATTTAATCACATGTTAAGAGGTCATGGTAATTAATAGGGATTAAGTTACGCTGTGAAGAAATACGATCTGAAGACAAATTAGAACATTTCTGATGAAATGAAGATGAGGACATTTTGTCAAATCTACATAAATTAGGTATTTCGCATGAATTATGCATTTTAATTGAAATGTGAGTATAATATGACACAGCGTGTTGCAATTTTATCATTAATAGCTCCATATTTCCGGAACATTTGTTTGACAATTGTTAACTAGCCAACAATTGGCAATTATAATACAGTGACAAGACTTTCTGTAGATTGCCCATTTTTACTTTAATTTGAACGTATAAGCTCACTTGTGCATCTCAACTTTATTGCTTGATATGAAGAAAAATCAATAGTGAAGATTCTCAAATGGGAATAAAGTCTTTCATCTCAGCAATAAATACCATCTCTTTTTAATCTTACAAGGACTCTTGTCTGGGAATTCATCACATTTCAACATCAAATTTCTACAAAACTGTTTTGTGTATACGTTGTTTTATTATTATTTTTTTATTAATTCAAAAATGCATTGCAAATTAAGCATTATTTAAATACACATGATGTTGACTTCACATACTGATTGTTAAAACCGTGATGAAATGTCTCTACATATATTTAGACAGACAGACAGATATATTTTAAATGAAAATAAAAAAGTTTCCGAATTACAGTCATTATGCGAACATAAGCACCCCATTTTTTTTTTGCTCAAAAAGTTTGTGGGGTGCTTATAATTGCCGATTTCAAAAATGCGCATAAATATAAGACCCCATTTTTCAAGAACAATCACAAAGAAACGAAAACACGTGGTATTTATGCAGCGCTGAGCGTGTGCGTCTTTATAATGTTAAACAATGGCCCGGAGGCAGATGTACATACAATACAAGGTTTTATTGGTTCAATAACAGAAATAAAGAAACATTAGTCTCGCCACGACACTTAACAGAGACAAATAACACTGGAAGAAGTAAGATTCCAAGACAAACCAAGACCGGTTAGCTCTGCTTGGGGCTAACAAACGGGTCCGATGTTAAAAACAGTCAAAAATGAAGAGCACAGGCAAGAACTAAAAAATCCAAAGAACAGTGCTCAGTCTTTTCAACAGGGAATAATAATCCTTCGCTTCGATTCTCTTCACAGCGTCAGATAAATAGAGAGCATCGACGGGCCTGCCGCAGTGCAAGGAATCTTGGGAAATGAAGTTTTGACCACTAGAATCGGCGTGCAACAATGAAATGATACGAGTCATGAGTTAAGTTAAAGAAATAGTGCTTTTTTTAAGAGAATAATAACGTAATTGAACCAGAAACGTTAATACCTTTTTTTTATTTGTATTTTGTGCCTGAAAAATCAGGGGGGGGTGCTTATATTCGCGTAAATACGGTATATGTGAATCAGCATTTCGTTGGATTTGATGGGCAAAACTAAAATTCAAAACACAAATTCAATTTACAAGATCACAAGACCTGCCAATCAGAGTCAGTGGGAGGGTCTGCAGCACATGTATGGACAGTAACGTTAATTCAAGCCACCGCGTTTTGGCCTGTATTTGGTTTCTGAAGGTTTAACTAAATCCGAGTATTACAACCTCAACAGACATGGAAATCACATCTGCTTGTTGCTCGAGCATTAAAAGTTCATCCTCAATTTGACAGAGTGCAACCAATATCCCTTTCTTCTGAGTGACGTCACCACCCATTCACTCCCGGAGACCCGCCCACTGACACTGATTGGCAGGTTCCGTGACCTTGTGAATAGACAACTCATACTGATCTCTAAAATTGACCTTGCAACTACTTTGCGAATTGAATGTGTTTTTGATCAAATATGTTAATTTCACACTTCCACAAACTAAAGAAACTGTAAGAAACGTAATTTATAACATCGAACTGTGCCATTTTGTATTGTGCCTTTTTTGTAATTTATTCTGCTATTCTGCTCTGTCATTATCACTTTTTCAATAGGATGAGTCTGTTTTTTCTTGATTTGTTTGCCAACACTTATGGTATAAACACTTATTTTAATATTATTAATTATATTGATCAATAGGGATTAGGCTATTCTGTGAAGAATTCAGATCGGAGGACAAAGCTTATTTGAATTTATGAAGACATGAGAATAAGTACATTTTTCAGCAATTCCACACAAGTTAAAATTCAAATGTCAGTATAGTATCACATAAGCAAAATGCTATCATTAATAGCTGCATATTTTTAGACAATTGTTATTATACATTTAACTAGCCAAAAACTGAACCCAAATATTGATCTCAAACAATGACCTTGTATACTCTGCATTCTAATTTGCTTTTTCATTTAAGAAATGCTAACTCACATTTACTTTATCTACTTGCTATACTTTATTTACTTGCTAACTCACATTTACTTTATCATTTTTGTAATGAGATTAGTCTTTTTTGAATTTGAGTTGATGGAATTGTCAATTGTCTATGCAAATTAGATTCCTGAAGTGTAATGTATGGCGCAAATATGCTCGACACTATAATTAATAGAAATAGTTGCTTATTCTCTGTGTGCTTTTAGTGCATGTGCTATAGACCTTGTACGCAAACCTCCCGGCCTCAACAACAGCCAGCTTTTTATTTTCAGTGACTCTGTTTAAAATAACTGGGTTTTCAGAGATACAGCACACACTTGTCTTACAGTTAGCTGTAATTCTGTCCCTTGGAGCAGGTTTGGGTTTATTTCAGGTCTGTTTGCATTATATAAGGACGCCTTTAATTCCAGTTTAGTACAGGAGTGGAGTGGAAATGTTACAGTAAGTTAAAATGGCAGTTTTTGGCTCGCAGTGGATTTTTAAGTTTGCAGAAGCTCTTCCGGAAATTTCACAATGCATCAGCTTGTACAAATACTTCTATACAAACGCATTCACTGAAAAGTGCAGTGGATTTGAAGCCTGTCGTGATTCATTCATCCTGCTTTTAAGAGAGTTCTTCTTGGTAAACGTGTCCTGTGTGTTGAATTTGCGGTTCAGATTGGTTTGAGTAATTGTTTTTGCATTAAACAAAATGTTCGGTAATTTCATGAATAGCCTCACAACGGCTTTTTGAGGACATTTATGTGTTTTTCCCCAACTTGTGTGTGTGTGTGTGTGGGGGGGGGTGTGTGTGCGTGTGTGTGCGTGTATGTGTGTGGGTTTGATGGCAACATTTTTCCTCTCACAGTTTTTGTTTTAATTTAAGTTGTATTATTGTTATTATTTTTGTTATTATTATTATTATTATTATTATTATTGTTGTTGTTGTTGTTGTTACATTTTGAAAAGACTGAGCGCTGTTGTAAATTTGTTTTACACTTATTTGAAAGGGCTCTAGATCAATTGTTTATTACTATTGACCTCAGGTAAAATCCAAACAGGAAAAAATGTATAATAATGCATTTCAGTATAACTCCTTAAACCTTTTGTGTACACTGAAGGGCTTTATATCACAGATATAAAACTTGGAGTTTTTAGACAGACATTATTACAGTTTTAATTGTGATTAAATCATAATCGCTTTCAATATTTTTTTTACAATTTGCGTTCGATTCAAAACGTGAATATTAATAAAATATTGTAAATTTGATTGCAGACAGGTAATGAAAATATATTGATGATAAGAATCTACAAATAGCAAATAAAATCAACATTAATTTAATTGTAGCAATATGTATAATAATAATGATTATTTAATTTACTTGACTACAATATAATTTGCAAAACTTTATCAACAAAATACATTTTAATTTCACGCCTACATTTGAATAGATTAATGATCAAATTAAAGAGAATATTTTAGCTACTGCTATACTGAATATAAGGAAAAACAGGTATTTTGTTAAATTTAGTGGTCAAGTTAACTTTTCATGATTTTTGAAAGACATTAAATGTACTTGAAACTATGTAGAGTCAAAACTACATTTCGACTTGTACCTTTATATTTTGTTATTCATATTTTTCACATTTGTAATGACATATCCAAACAAAAATGATTAATTGTCGTAATTGAATAATTAAATCCTTACTGACACACTTAACGATAATCCCTGTAAAAAATTTAGGCTTCTGACTTGAATGGCACAAAGCCTGAGAGGGTTTAATACAGTTAGCGCCATGTTGTATTTGCTGTGTAGTTCAGTGATTGAACATGCTGATTAGATTGACAAGGTGAAGGATCCTCCACTTTAATTAATGTGATTGAAGACTAGAGACCCCAGCGTTTCAGTTCCTACCCGTGTCATGTCTGCCGTTGCTGGGCTGTGAAAGGCGGACAATGTCAAGAGCCCTTGCTTTTGTTTTGGCCCTGCATTTATTTTCTCCTCACAGCCTTACTGTCCACTCAGCTCTTCATCAGGACAGTCTTTAGTTGGGCTGACATGTGTTAGTGAAGCATTAACACAGTTCTCTGCCCAACGGAGAGGGAGAAACATAGAGAGTGAAAAGATAGGACCTCTCCAAGGCAATTCACTCTTCATATGCTGGTCAGATCAGTGGCTCCTAACCAGTCAACTGTTCCCCTCAATGTTCAAGACGAGTATTTTCACCTTGTGCTGTCATCACGGCGTGAAAAGATGTGATGGGCCTCTTAATCAATTTCGGACGATAAAAGGCGGCCCCTGTGCCAGTTGACTTGACGGTTGCCATGGAAACACCTGTGGATTGCCCGATTTCCATAAGCATGAGATGAGCAATGATGATATCGTATTAAAAGCGAAGGCATTGGTCCACTTACAGTAAGGTGATTCGCTCAAGCGACGCAATTACGCATGCATTTGTAGGTTTTTTTTATTTATTGGATTTGTTGACACTGGGGGAGGATCAAACTGTTCCTGCCGCCATTAAATCACAGATCGAATGGCTGTTTGATGCTTCATGCGTCCAATACACATTTCAGGATTTGATCATCCTCATTACTCCAACCTTTTTCAGCTTTTGTTGCTAATGGCAACACCCCATTAGCAAGTTCATATAACCTTTGAGGTCAAGCGAGCGGTCATTAGCTGGGAAAATATCAGTCGGCCAGTTTCCAATGCATATTATCAAAAATCCTAACAACCGCCGCTACCAGTACCGTTTTTTTTTCTTTTCTTTTGCATCTCACTTGTAACGTTTTGTCACTTTTATCCGTACCACAAAACATAAGTGCTACAGTATAAACAGTTAGAACTTCCAATACTCAATCCAGAAGCACAATGCGATAACTGACTTGCCAGGAAAGTAATGACAGCATTTCGATTCAGGCGGTGTGAAAGCGCACAACTCGAGATTTTTGAAAATGTAATTTTTTTTTGTTCTGGTGAAGGAAAGCTGTTACGCTCAGCAAGCACTAGACGAGAAACACTGTGTGTTGTAGAGGTGCTATTTTTCATTACTTAGGACAATTTGCCGGATCTCAGACTGTTGTTTGTCGGTATTGTTCAATGCCATTCAGAGTGGATGAGTAATACTTTGATTCTGGTGCAGTGTAATTTTCTTAAGGGTGGCGGGATGCTTGGAGATTGTAAATTTGGTGTGCATTGTTGCATCGCCAACACTTAGCTCCATTTGTCCCAACTTTTTGTTTCTTGAAAGTAAGCACGATGCTTTCCAAGAAGTAAAAACAGACATTGGGCACCATGTGGTTATATTTCACATTGGTTTGATGGTAGTAGAAATGGTTGCACCAAGGTTAGAGAACAAAGTGTGTGCAAGTGTAATGTTATTTCACATTTGAGAGTGGATAATAGTACTGTACGTATACTAATGGACAATAAGCAATGTTTTGTATATGGCATGATGAGTTTAGCATTGCTGACAGAGCATTTGTGAGATGCGTATGGAATGGCCACTATATTTTATCAGCATGCTTTTGATTTAGGGAACGAATGCTGACATTTCACTCGCAGTCTATGATTTCGAGTCTATTAATTTGTGATTTGAGAATGGACTTCATAGCTCTAAATGTTCTAAACAGCAAATTTATGGCTTTGCGAACGGAATAGTCCTGAAATTCCTATGTGTGTTTAGCAAAACAGGCATGTCAATTAAAAATGACTCTTTGTCAATACACTTACAAGCAAACTACTTTACTACTACTACAACTACTACAAACGCTTTCTGGTTTATGACTGTTCTCAATCTTCTGTCTAGTTGTATATCTTGACTGATATTGATGTAAAGGGTATTTTCCTTTTTCCTTTTTCCCTTTCTATGGAAATAAAACAAGTAAAAGTATGAATCCGTTTTTACTATAATATAAAGCAAAAATTAAAGTCTTTGTTTACAGTATTTCTGTCACTATTTATGTGTGCATAGTAAAGTGATGTACACTTCAAGATAACTGGAGGTGATACTTCCTGTCAGACTAGTAGTTTAAGGTTGATGTGGAAAATTATAAGAGGAGGCTGAGAAACGTTGAGCAGGAAAGTCCCAAGCATGTCTGTTCTTAGCCTCTATCATTTCTCCTCCGTAAGTAATTTTTCTCATTTATTGTTTTTTTTTATTGTTTTTATTTAAGTAATTTATTGTTTGGCACCACAGAGGTATATTTGGCACCTGCAATGTTAGCATGCCAGAGGAGACTGGCACCAGAGAGTCGGGTTCTCCCTAGGTTTTATCCTCTCACCCCGCCAGAGAAGTTTTGTTTTCCTAGCCACTGTCACAATCTAGCTTGTTCTTCTAGTCATAGACCATAGTCTGAACCCCAATGAACAATGGACATGTTTCTTCTTTAAAGACTCTTTTTTTCCTAATTCTGCATAGCGACTTTGCGTTGGTCTGTGACGCTATAAATATATAAATAAACTTGAACTTGAACCTTCAGGCCCAGAGTTTTCGCCAGATTGGCTCCAGCTCCTCGCGAACCACAAATTGAAAAGAGAATCAGAAAATGGAATGCTGAAAATAATATGGTAAGAGTTCTTGTAATATAGGCAGTGCAACTTAGTAGGTGATTTTTAGCAATGAATGGAAATGCAGGTCTGTTGTCAGGGCTTCCTGTCAAAGTCGGATCAAGTAGCCATTCTTTTCCATGGTGACTCTAAAGAAATGTCAAGTGGAAGGTCAAATCTAGGATGGCGCCGGGGATCTTGTGACAAGGACAAATTTCCTTCTTAACTCAGAGCAGGCACTCGGGTCAGAAGAGCGATGTTGACTGACTTGCCTTTTCAGATTGATGAAAAAGACTGAGGAAGTTTTGATCGTATGCATTTGTACATCAGCTGCGGGAAATGGCCAATGTCATTGTAACGTACTGTATACATGTATGAGTGTGAGTGATTGCTTACATAGATAAGTACACACATATATACATCAGTGCTCATGATCATCTAAAAATGTAATTACTGTGTAACTACGTCACAGAAATGATTATGAAGTTACCTTTTTACCAAATCTGTCTATCTATCTATCTATCTATCTATCTATCTATCTATCTATCTATCTATCTATCTATCTATCTATCTGTCTGTCTGTCTGTCTGTCTGTCTGTCTGTCTGTCTGTCTGTCTGTCTGTCTGTCTGTCTGTCTATCTATCTATCTATCGGTCTGTCTGTCTGTCTGTCCGTCCGTCCATCTGTTTGTCCTTCCGTCCATCTATTCAATCACTCATCCATCCATCTATCCATCCATCCATCCATCCATCCATCCATCTGCCTGTTCCAAGTCAAATACAGCTTTCAATTGGATTTGAGTCTTCCGATCCTCTCTGATCTGGTAGTAGTTTCTAATCTGATTTATTTTATCTGAATCTAATCCACTATTTCGTAGCACACACACCCATACACACACACACACACCTACACACACACACACACACACACACATGCGCACACACACACACACACGTTTCCTGTTTCCCTCTTTCTTGCTTTCTCTTTTTCCTTCACCTAATGTCTCTCTCTGTCTCTCTGTCTCTCTCTCTCTCTCACTCTCTCTCTCTCTCACTCTCTCTCTCTCTTTCTCTCGCTCGCTCCCTCTCTCATGTATCATTGCAAGTCAAATTACTCAGATTTCTGCACAAGAATTCCACAGCTTGATCAGGATGACGAATGTCTCTGCTATTCTCTCACTCTTTTTGATGTATGAAGGACAAACAATGATGCATCTGATTCCCATGTGAGAAATCACTCTTAACATTCCTCGGGCCAAGCTTGATAACATTACATACTGAATAGCACTCCTTTTCTGATGAACACTGAAGAACTGGAATGTTCATATGGCGTTTCACAACCAGCTTTGCGGCAAAACGTAGACACGGTGCATTCTGATATTATAATTATACTTTAGCTTATTATCGATCTGGATATTCTCATGCCTGACTTGTAGAATGATCATGCGATATAGCGTTTTAACGGCGAGCAAGGTTTTGCAGCAGATCGATTATTTTAATTTGGATTCTTTGCCATCGCACTGTAACTGGCCGTGACGGACGTTTGAGAGCTGTCAAGCTTCCGCTTCACTCTGTAGTCCTCATCTTACTGAAGGGTTGGATGACCCTGACAAAGCGAGCGATCACGATTCAAGATAGAGTAGTATTATTCTTCCCCAGCAATCAGAATTTAAAGGCTTCCTGTCAATGAGACCCATTCATCATATGACACTATTGCCTGACAGCTGGCAGTGCCCCCTACGATGAACCATAACCCCTGACACTGTATTCCCGTGGATGTACATGGAACATTAACATAGCTGCAGGCGCACGCAGGCCTAGATTTCCTCTTGGCGTTTTTCTTTCTTTCTTCCCTTCTTTGACAAAACCAGCACTCAGAAGAGTCTAATGCAAGTTAACTGCTGGGATTACCAATCGTCGGTGTGGGGTGAGGTAGTGTGTAGGCATGAGTTTGCCCGTGGTGGAGTTCTCCATTACTTATTCAGAGGAAAACATGAGAGAATGCATTACTCTACAAACACACAACCTTCACTGCAGGAAAGCTATTGAAATCCTTCATTGAGTTTCGTGTTCTGGTGGTTTTGCAATGAAAGATTTGGCTCTGACTCACATATGGGTAAATCATAGACATAAAGGATTGCTTTTTGCAAATCTTGAGTAGATTTTGTGAAAAGGCAATTTCATTCTTTTTTTGGACATTTTTTTTCTGCACTACTTGCATTTCTATTTCATTCATTTTACATTTGCATTTAATTTGAATGTGAATTTGATACACACAGGTGAATTGTATTAGGAGCTATTTGGATTGTTAACACAACTTTAACATAATTGGTTTTGGATCACTGTTAAAAAAAACAACAAGTTTTGTTCTGTGTTGAATTTATGTGGCCTTTTTAAACTTGCTGTTAGTGCAAGTACAAGTCTTGTATTACTAATCCATTCCCATATTCCCCCGGAGGTGGAAACACATGGAGGTTTGGGAATTATAATATGGGGAGGTTGTTACAATGGCCCTGAAGTGATCTCCCCGGACTACAATTACCATTCTCCCATGGGTTTCTAACACTGGGGGAATCACTGGAAGCGGTCAATGTCCACCATGTTTGCTGCACTTGCATTGAACATACATTCAAGCACATTTTAGAGTTTTTTTTTTGTTTATTATAAAAGCGAATGAATTAAAATTTGTGGTTTTTGGTTACATGCCGTTGTAGTATTCTATCACTCGCACTCGAACACTATCAATTCCATTCCAGACAAAGCCTGACAATTTTATTTATTATAAATAAAATGTTTGTATATGTTTTTATTTGCCTAAATTTTAATATTTTTATTTGGAGCCTGTGTATTGTCACTTTGGTAGGGTAGTACAAATAACAATTCCTAACATCTTAACTGCTTTATGACATAAAAAGTAGTTTATAAACTGTTAGTTCTACCAAGGTCATTGTAAATTTGGAGATAAATCATGAATGTTACTTGTCTATTAGTATAACATCCATGTCTGAAGTGAACAACAATAATATATATTTGTTTTAATTATTTACATAATGTACGTAAAAGTATTTACAACTACATTACATACCTTAACAGAACAACATCATTAATTGTTGTTGTTGGTGGTGTTATGTGCAGGTTTGTCCCACAGTGTGAAACACGGATAAAATGAAGCCATGTATATTCCCACCCAATATATCTGGAGCACAAATAGGAATATTTGCTAAATATAGAGCAATACACTCACAAAATCAACATTTTCGATCAATTTGTTGTGAAATTTGCCACTTTTCTCCTCAGCTAGTCTGTAGCGATTGGTCGCCGTCTCACCTTTTTTCATCTTCTCCTCTCCCAGTAAAGAGAGCATTTTCTCACCACAGGAGACTAGACAGGAAAAATGCACAGCCAGGCCTTCTGCTCTTTGATGCCTATCTCCCATCATCTCAGCAGGGTTCTGGGTTGCGATTGAGCCCCATGTCTTCCTATTGTGTGCATTCCCTTTAGGTGCACTGCCATTAGATCTGTCTGATGAGTAAAAAAAAATCCTGGAGAGAATTCTAAGAAGCAACAGAGGTTTATATAGAAGCTTGTGAGGAGGCTAAAAGGAGGTATCACTACTGGAAGAAATGAGACATCAGAGTGAGATGAGACTCTCATTACCAGGAGGCATGCTCCTTTTCTACAACTGGGCTAGTTTATGCCAAAAAGACAAGACAAAGTTCTTGGCATGTAATCCATGTACAGACATACAGCTGTGAGTACAATGGAGCTCCGAAAAAAACTAAAACTTTTTTTTCACTTCATGAAAGGATTCCAACAGTGAAGTGAGTATCATCTATAATCAGATTCATCTGGGAGGTCTTCAGTCACTGCATAGGGGGGCAAGGGGCTGCATAATTAAAACATGGCTGGGAGGATGGAATGCTGGGATGGAATTTATCTTCCTTTTACGTCTCCTTAAGAGCGGTTTATTTTGCCTCAGGCTCTCAAGGTGGAGGTCCTCATGTTCTGAACGGTCAAATTAGGTCTAATTTTATATTTTTTGGACTGTTTGACAAATGAGCTCCACTATCATTGTAGGCCAAACTCACGCCTCCCAATGACTGCGAGACGAGGCTTTGCTCCTGTCATTAACTTTAATAGGTTGGTGAAAATAGATGTAGACTGCACCCACACTCTCTGAGATGTGGGAGGCCACTGACAAAAGATGAGAGACGTAATCAGTATTGGAACAGAAGAAACTGATAATAATTGGCACAATTATAGACAGACAAGTGGTCCCAATTACTTAAATACACATTTGAGACTAGAGGTGCGAGATTGAGGTCTGTTTCATAAGGGTCTCTGGTGTTCCTCCCATAGTCCAGAGCATATTTTAGGAAAAGCGTCACTGGAAATTTGGTCATAGGTATAAGTGAGTGTGGGTACATATGTGTGTTCTGCACCTGTTTGGCCACCAAGCTAGAGTGTGTCCTGACTTTTTTTTTTTACAAATCCACAATATCCTGCTTTCCCTGGAGAACCCATAATCCGGCCCACACACACACACACACACACACACACACACACACACACACACGCACACACACACACACACACACCCTCAAACCTCTAATAGAAAGCCGGTGGTAGAAAATTAGAAGGCCACTTTTATACAGGTGAAATTAAATATGTGTTAGACTACATAGACTAGCCCGTTTCCAACTTTTTCAAAGACATTGCAAGGCACACTGCGCACATGATTTAACGGCCGGAACTATTTTACACTCACTCGAGGGTCTGACAAACAGTTAAATACTACAATGTGTCATCGAAAAATATTCTAAAAAACAGTGCCACTCTCTAATAGAAGGCCACCTGTAAAGGCCACACGGAAGAGTTGAAAAATTGAACGCCATGGCCTTCTAATAGAGGTTTAGGGTGTATTTCAGTTCAGCCTATCAAATAGTGCAACATTTTTAAAAAGTGATCAGTTAGCAATTGCCCCATCATCTTTGTTAGTTAGACAACTAATGGATACATTAATCTCTGTAATGTATTGTATTTGTAGGTGCATTATATTTATATAACTTGTTTGAGACCAATAACAACCGTGGCAGTTGTGGTCCAGTGGTAAGGGAATCAGGCTTACGTCCAAAAGGTTGCAGGCTAGAAATCCTCTCCGGTTGGTTTCACAACTCAATGTCCTTGGGCAAGACTTGGTTTTGTGTGTGTGTGTGTGTGTGTGTGTGTGTGTTCACTGAATGGGTTCAAGGCAGAGCACAATTTTAATGCGGTCCCAAATGGCCATATTGACAGTCTCACTCACTTTTTCTTTTCTCCTTTTGTTCTTCACAGACAAAAAATGTAAAGTATTGAGTAAGGTATCAATATAGCTAAACCCATGGTGCTTTTTTGTGGGTGTACCATGTACAGGCTTTTTCAGCCGCTGACTGTGAGCATTGAACAAATCACTTTTTTCAACCCGCACTCACCCCACGGACATTCAAAACATGCAAAACCAAAAGGTAATTTGACTTACCTAAATTCAAATTGTAACAACTAGCAAATGCACAATTTAGACTCATAGTAACTCCACATTGCAAAATAAACCTCAGCACCTGATGCATTGTTCTGTGACGATCCAATAGGCCCCACCCATTGCACCAGAACTTTCTTTAATGGGACTGGTACGTACAATCTCAATCTCTCTCTCTCTCTCTCTCTCTCTCTCTCTCTCTCTCTCTCTCTCTCTCTCTCTCTCTCTCTCTCTCTCTTTTACTAAGCTCTATCATTTTTTAAAATTATTATACCAGATGATTGCTCTTTGGTTCAATTTAACTGATCTATCATCTCACTGGAGCTAATCTCATAATCTTTCACAGCCCTGTATTTAGCAGTGATCTTTACAGCAAGCTTACGGTAATGTCCTTTATTCTGATCCTTCCTGACTCCTTTCAAAATGCTTAGGTTAAATGGCATCACTGCCCTAATTAATTTAGCTTTTTGTCATCAATCAACAAATGGCTATCACTAAAGCAATTGAAAGCATGGCTAAAAAGTGTCTTGATTAAAATCTTTTCCCTTGGTGACATGGATAATTGATCACTAGGTAATGGATCTCTTTCATCATTATTTACCATGAGAGGAAGTCTACAGGGAGGAATAGACGGGGTCTTCACATGTCATTTCACTGGCAGCTTCCTGCTTTCAGATACAAAATTCAATTGGATTAACAGCAGGAGTGTGAGAAGGTAGCAGTGCAGAATTGGTTTTACCGCATACCTGAACCTTCATTCACAATTCCACCACAAGCCATTAACTGCGTCATATGTGGTATTCGCTAAAGTCTTTAGAGATTATTCTCTACAATCTTTAGTGCCTATTTTTGAGATCGAGGTCAACACATTTTTCTTTTTGTATGAATTTTTACGTGTCCCATGGCAAAGTCCTCTCTGGTTAAAATATCACCATGACCACATTTCACTTCTTACATCCAATTGGCACTGACTTTATAACATTCTTCTGAAACATTGATTTACATCAATCCATTATTAACAGACTTCAGTCGGTATATCAGTTTGCCCTGCCTTGCATTCAAATAGCTTTCAACTGAGCGACAGTATGGAATTGAATTTGTGTAACATTTATGTGACATTCGTTTGTGTTTAGCCATAGTCTCAATTACACAATCACATTTTATTCCCCATGTATCGCTACATGAGTGGACTGCAGGGGGGCTTGTGTTGACCCCCATTAGCCTACTTAATGCCAAGTGCCATTTTAAGTATGTGATGATATTTTAAAGAAGGAAAATATTGTGGGGAAAACTCTCCAATGTTTATTGGTTGCAGAGCAAGGTGGCTTATTGTCCTAGATTGACTATGCAGCAAATTAAACCAATTTATTTTGTTAGGAAATCACATTGCTTTCCCCTGACACCCACGGTTAACTCCAAAATGAATTTATAACCATGTCAATCAGATATTTATTACCTGGAAACCACCGAGACACGGATCAGCACAACATGAATGTCTGCTGCCTCGCTGTAGGTGCAGCTCTTCTGCCATGTTGTGCACTTGTCTTTTAAGCCAGTGTGGGGCTGTCATTATATAGTAGCGATTCTGTTGTTGTTATTTTTATGAGGTAAATACCGTGATTAAAATTTACATAGTTCACTTGCAGTCAGAATGTATTTAATCTAATATGAAAACTTTGCAATCACAAGTCGACTTCGCTTAATTTGGCCAATTAATTTGCCCTACGCTTAAGTCGACGGTTAATCGTGGCAGCCGCTTTATTGAGCCAAATCGTAAAGTCCCTGTCACGATCCAACACAATGGTGGATGCAGGAAGCACAGCCGGGGATCGTGGTGACATTGAGCGGACATTTAATGATCAAAACACTGACGATAGCTCACAGAGAACTCGGGACACACTCGGGACAAACTCAGGAACACGCAAGTGCGAACACAAGAACAGGTGAGACTTAAATCAGGTGCTTTCGGAGATCAACACCACACTAAAACCAGGAAAAAAGAAAACTAGACACCAGGAATATACAGGGAAAAACGTTCCACTCATTCACGACTAAAGATTGACGGCCGTGGCACACACGCTTTTTTGAGAGCACACACACTCGCTGATAACAGGCGCACAATCGCACACACACGGGTCTGAGAGTGCCGCGTCTAGCGAGTCTGCTCAGAATATCTGGTAAAACTGCGTCACTTTTCCGATGTGTGTGAATGCTTTATTTAGAATCAGTGAAGAGAACGCATAAGGGCAGATTCAAGTTCAAGTTCAGTGCATTTGTAGGCTACTTTTTTTCACACTCGTTTGTGAAAATGTAAAATATGGTCATACATGTTTGTTCTGGTGATCTAACGGCTGTATTCTGAACTAACTGAAGTTTATCAAGTTGTATGCAAAGAGAACCTCCAATAAGACCATTGGAGTAATCTAACCGTGAGGTCATAAACCGGATTAAACAGGTTCTTTCAATGCTGAAACTTATGTTGAACAACTTTCCTTTAACAAAATACACTAGTAATTTGGAACACTAGTTTATGGAAAAATAAAGTGTCAAATATTATTTTAAGGGTTACTTCTTGTTTTATTTTGTCTAATAATAGAAGCGGAGTGATATGGGGGATTGGGGCGGCTTCGGGAGGGCGATGTGGTGCACTGCTTAATTGAATGGTTTCCCAATTAAGCAGAGTCGACTGTATATTGTCCAAGCGTTTATGTTTTTGTTTTTTTTTTTACTTAAGAGCTGTTACTTTTAGTTCATCTGAACTGCAAAAGAGATTTGCTCCGGCCTGCTTGACTGCTGGCTATAATTTGGATTTTGGTTTGCTTTGTGTGATTTGTGCCCTGTTCTGAAACCGCTAAGAATTTGCTCTGCGGACGAGGCTAGAGCTTGAGGAGACACCAGAACGTTCTGTGCCAAAGTCTTAGGAAGTACCAAAGGAATTTACAATGGAAAGGTCTGTGCCAGCTCCCTCTGAGGATGTTCCTGAACTAGAGCCCTATACATCTAGGGATGTGACCGTAGTTGACCTTGACTCTAAGCGTTCTACATCTAGGATTTTATCAGCACCAGGGTCTGATCTGTCCTAGACTGAAGGAGTTGACTATGTAATTCATCTACAATGAACATCGTCAACTTTTCGCTAACTCTTCATTTTCTGCTCCCATTAACTCCATGAAAGCCTTTGTGGTCTCATATGGTGGCTCCTTTGTTTCTGTAATTTCTGTAGGTGTGGGATTCTGTAATATATCCGCTGAACTCTGACTCCCCCACGCCTCTGCATCATGATTTGCCACGTTGCACCTTATCACATGACTGCAGTGGATCAGTTTGATTATACCCTTTACAAAGAATTGAGCTTTGTAGTCATACCAGAAAGTCTAAGCAATTAACTTCAAGTTCAAGTTCGTTTTATTTATATAGCGCTTTGAGTAAGTCTGTGACGTAGAAGAGCAGCTGCGCAAAAATTAAAAAAAGATATTTACAAATATGTCCATTGTTTGTTGGTATTATGATTATGGCTATGACCAGTGAGCAATTAAGATTTGAGATGGTGGCTAGGAAGACAAAAAAATTGATACACTGGTGCCAGTCTCATTTGGCATTGAGATGATGGTTCCGGACGGTGTCTCCCTCCTGAATGGCGAGTAATGTGGCTCCATCCCTCCCACAAAGTGGCACTAGTTCTTCAGAAAGGTCTAGGGGAGACAATACAGACCAGACAAGTCTACCAGAAGCTCCAGGATGTTTAGAAGACCCAAGGGTGAAGAAAACACGACAAATGTTTCTTGAAGACGTCATCTTCCTCTAGTAGTCAGAACAACGGCATCTCCATCCCCATGACACCGATACTTTTCCGGGCCAAGATGTAGATCAGTCTGGACCTCAGGAGAGGAGTGAGAATGAGAAAGAAAAACATCCATTAGCAATGCAAAAAGGTCTAATTTAACAAATGGTTATGATGCTGGTGCTGGTGTGATTCTGGGTTTCTGCAAAAGGCAGCCAATACAATTTTATTAAATCTTAGACTTAGAAGTTTCCATCTCAGCTGTATTTCTTATTCAGCCAGGAAACAAGCTCGGTTATTGGTTGATGTAAATATTAGAACAGTCACGTTATTCTTTGTGTAGCAGACAGAGTGATTTGATTGTGTTTGACTCCAGTGTTCTTCCATTTTTACTGTTTTCAGTTTGCTCCGAAGCTTTTGCATCTGCTGGTCTTGTTTTCCAAAAAATGGGTGTTTATGTTTGTGTAAATATGGAATTACAAAAAGAAACAAAGCAGCAGCAAGAACAACATCAACCTTTTGAAACAGTGGTTAAAAAAAGGAAAGGACTGGAAAAGAGAGCTGGAGAAATATCATGACCGTTGCAACCTAATTATCTGAACCAGACTAAATTTATGTTTGATTTTACTTAATTAAATAAAATATCAGTGCTGTTATCATTTTTCTTCTTATTATTTTATTTATTTAATTGTATACAGGACGTACAGACAACAACCTTCCAGCAAGTGCTGCTTTATATTGCTGTGCAGCAAATAATCTCCAGCGGTGCTGAGTGTCTAAGAACTGTTGGGATCAGCCAATTACAATCAATACTTAAGAAAATGAGGAGCTGTTCTCTACCCTGCTGTTACTTAATTCAAAAATTAAAGTATTGATTGTTTCTACTCCAAGGTAAATGGAGGCTTTATTTCATTTTTATGCTGTTATGGTGATCCCTTCCATTTAACACTCCCTCCTTCTTCTCAGCCCGTTCTGTGTCTGTAAAAAATTGCAAGGCCGTATTAAAAAAAAAAATCAAGTGTGCTATTTGACATCTTACCCTATGAGATAATTTAGTAGAGGTGCTCAACTAAGTCCATTAAGCCAAATACCTTCGAAAGACCTCATTAACAAGCAAAAGTGCATACGAGAACATTAAAGGTTTAGAGACAGTGCTTTTTAGGATGGAAAATCTGATAACAAGCTCATGCTGCATAATTATATTAATATACAATTTACTAAATCCATTAGCTCCATTTTTTTTAGTTCAAATGACTTATAAAGTGCTTTTCACAGTCATTGATAGTCTCAAAGTGGCTGCACGAAATAAACAAATTTAAAAATGACTATGGATTTGACCAGTGAGTAAGGAGACGTCACACACACACACACACACACACACACACACACACACACGCACACACACCCACACACACACACAGACATTAAAGTGGATACACACATACCCAGAGCAGTGGGCATTGGAAGGCACTATAGTGTAAAGGACACTGCCATTGGAATGGGATTCGAACCTATAACATCCGAGTGGCAGGTCCAGCATCCTACCATCCCGAATGAAAACTGTTTTTGGTAGTTTAAATTGCAGCATAAGCTTACAGTCCTGAAAGCATTTTGATAAAACAAGTATTTTACCATTCATACCCAGAACTCTGCCAAAGCTTCATAGATGGCCTGGGTATGGAAGGTATATCCGTCTTACCGCCACATATTTATGTAATACTGCTATGTTATTTAGAGTTGTCATAACAACGTCCTTTACTCCAGCTGAAAATAATATCTGTTCCCATTGATGAATTCTGAGGATCAGCGACTAAGCGGAGCAGAAGACTGGATCCAGCTCATTGTTCATTTTACACGCAGAGACACCAAGGGGAAGCTCAGTCGCGCATAAAAGTCATTTATGATCGAAATGCAGCTTGTCAAATACTTTACACTAGATTTGAGAGGGAAAAAAGGTTAAAAAGCACACGTACGTGCATAATATTCTCAATCTTCTACCTTAACATTTCTTCATTTCTCACCGTCTTCTACATACACAAATATATTAAAAAAGAATATATTGCTAAAAACCAAATACTGATAGCATGGTCTTTTATTCCTATCTGCAGCCTGCACACTTCTTGGACTCGGTTTTGGCAGTTGAGGCCTAGTGGTAGGGAGTTGGGCCTGCTATCCTGGTGTTGCAGGTTCGAATCCCGCTCCGGTGGGTTCCACAACAAGACACTAAGGCCCTTTTCCAAAATCTACAGGGAGGAAGATATTTTGCATATTCAGCACCAAAGCAATATGAAATGCTCTGCCTGGCACAATTCTACCGGAAATAGAATTGATAGATACTGTATGAGTAAGTGTGTGAATGTGATTGTCTGTGTCTCGCTCTGCGGGTTGGTCATTGATGCTGAAATTACTCCCAACCCTGTAAAGGACTAAGCAGCAGAAGATGAAAGAATATTTATTATTAGTATATGTTGATGCTTCACTGTGAATTGAAAATGTAACCTTTTTTATATATATTATATAAATGCTGTGTCATCTTTGTTAAAGCCTTCTACAGTACGTCTGTGTTGAACATGTACTGATGCGAAAGAAAGAACCTAAGAGCTCCCTCTTGATGCCATGTCTGTTTTCGCTCAAGCTCACCCTGTGAACTCTGTCCAACTCAATCTTCCAATGCCGATTTTTTTTCTTCTTCTTTTTCTTTTTGGCGAAGAGCAGATTTTGCTTTGTGAATCACTGACAGGTTGAATTTTCAGATCTCTTTAGGTCTTTTCCCAGAGCAATTCACACTCTCAGCAGCCTGGTTTATACGGGGGTGAAAGAAACATCAAGGATAATTCCGAGTCAGACTTTAAATGATTAAATAGTTAATTACATTCTCACACACAAACCCGGAGCAGTAGGCAGCCTCCAGCTGTGGAGGTCAGTGTCTTGCTCAAGGACACTCTGTTATGAACATGCTTCTGACTTAAAAAGATAAATGATGAAAGTTATCAGATACAGCAACGGCAAATGGCAAAACAGCAAACTGTCATTTCAAAAACCGGAAAGTCGTTTAAATCAACTGTTTTCTTTCAACTCCTGCAACACTCGGACCCAGAATTAGTTCACCTTCAAATCAAATCCAATCACACAAATCTTATTTGTCCCCGGGGGGTAATTGAGAAGGACAAATGAGCAGCATGTCCGTAGTATAGCAATACATAAATCAAGTTAAATTTATATACAAACCTTTTTTATAAATAAGAGAGGTTACCCCTTTTTCCAAATCCAGAGACCTAAAATTAACACAATTTAATATATACATATGAAGAGATCTAATCAAATCCCTTAACTTTCGTTGTGCATTGGTACATTTGTCTGCTTTAAATAGTGTCCTATTTTGTAAATATGTTAAATAAGTGTCTGTGATGCATTACGTCTGTATGTGGTTATTACAAACTATTATTTAAGCCTTTCTTTCCCGCAAGATAAGATCGGAAATGTCAAATTCATTATAAATTGACCTTTAAGTATGCACTGTGTGTGTGTGTGTGATCATAAACTTTTAGAAAACAAGTGCATTTTTTATTGCATCGTTATGACGTGTGCGGTGTATTCTATTTATGGTGTGTACAGTGTTATTTCTGTCCATGTTCATGCATGTTTTTTTACTTATTTATTTATATGTACATTTTCTTATTGTTTATGTATATTCTCTATTCTACTTTATATTCTTTCTGCTGTTGCTAGAAGCAATTTCCCCGTTGTCTGACAAATAAAGTAATTTTTATTCATTCATTCGTTCATTCATTCATTCATTCATTCATTCATTCATTTGTTCGCTCATTCATTTGTTCAAATATTTATAATGAAAAATTGGGAGTGAAATGTTACCAAATCTACCAAATTCTTATTAGGGCTGTCAACAATTTATTTTTTTAACTAGTTAATCGCACTTCCCTGACCAAATTAATAGCAATGAAATGACTGAAGCTTGTAATATTGGATATTGAGGTGTAATATGTAAATATGTATTGTCTTTGTTTTTTAACCCTCCGAGGTCGAGTCTCACTTTTTTCAAGACGCTTTACAAGCACGTTTCCAAACCGAAAGTAAAAAAAAAATGCAACTGTGATTAATGGCGTTAAAAATAATTGAATCGTTAAAAAGCCATTTTATGCGCTTTGAGACAGTTGTAACAGCAAAAAGCGCCTTAAAAATGCACTGAACTTGCACTGAACTTGAACTCTTCAGTAAAGAAAACACCCAGAAACCCGGAGCGAGGGTGGCCTTGATTTGTGGGGATTCAGATGGATTTCCAGATCCCACTGAACCAAGATTCTTTTTCAAGCATTAAACCAGTGTGAGATGTTGGCTTTTACTGTTTTTATTGTTTTACCCTTGTTTTATATCGTGTGTACATTTGTTGGTTTTATTGGTTGTGTACAGCTTACTGTTGTTGCTTTTAAAGTGCTTTATAAATAAAGCTGAATTTAATCGATACAGATACAAACCTGCAAGGCTTGAGTGACAGGTCCAACTCCCAACCACTGGACCACAACTGCTAAATGTATATTATTACGTGTTTAATTTGTGAAATAAAATAGAGATATACCTGTCCTTATCATTTCCTTTCACCTGTTGACCCAAATCAATTATTTATTTATAAATACTTGGACAGTGAAAGTTTTTTAAAGATTACTTGGAGATAGATACATGAGTTTATTGGAGTTGACACGCTGCATTACAGAAGTTACATTAGAACTGGCAGGCCGTCAAAGAGCCTATTGGAAAATGATCAGGAAACGCATAAGGGAATCTAGCGAAGCTATGAGACACGGCAGCAGCCTAAGCCAACCTCTATATGCCTCCCAAAGTTAATCACACTGGCACAGTCTGCTTCAGAAGTCTGAAAATACACTTTTGCTGTCAAAATGGCAGTACTAGTTTGTTTTCAAGGCTTACTCTTTGGCTTACACCATGCCTAATAGTTAACTAATGACTTATAGTCAGCAGCCGTATATCATTTTCAAATTCGAAATCAAATTAAAAATGTAATTGTCATATACACAATATACACAATGGTACAACATGCAATGAAATGTATTTTACCATCGTCCAGCTTTTCAACATGGGGGCATGTGAGAAAGAGTGACAATAAAAAGCCAAGAGATAATCAGAAACTTTATTGGCCAAGTTGCAAATGACAACAAGGAATTGAGTTTGGTCTGACTCCGCCTTGTCCTCTCATTTTGCAAATATTAACTTATAATATAACTTAATATAAATATTAAGAAAAAAGAAAAACAATGACATGAAATAAAAGAAACATAAATAACGTTGTTGCACATGTATTGCGCTAAAAAAGCAATACAATACAAAATAAATAGACACGGATAAAACTATGAATAAAAAAAGGAAAAAAAAACTATAAAGATGAAAAAAAGATAATACAATAAAATGAGTGACTCGAGTGATCCATGTAAAGTGAGGATAAAGTGTAAAGTGTCCAATAACCAACTTAAAGTGACCCAGTTGTACGGTGAGTAAAGTATCATTTGTATAATTAGCTTTAATGAAAATAGAAGAATAAAAGATAGAAAATGAAGTAGAATTATTTTCTCTGCCAGGGACCTGGCACAGAGTTCTCAACTCTCATCGTGTTCTTGGCTCTATTCTTTGAGTTTTTTTTTCTAGTAATCACCAAATTCACCCCCAGGGTTGGTGATTGATCACCAAAGATGACATAGGGCAGTTCTCATTTGCATGAGGCTCTTCAGTGGAGATATGAGAGGCAGGCAAGATAATTATCTTAATTAAAGTCGATGTCATTGGGAAATGTGCACAAACAAGCAATAAAGAACTACTCCCTCTCCAACAACACCGTTCCCGGAGGACATCCACAAAAGCTTCACATAAAGCTTATCATAAGCCGTGGAGGCATCAGATATTTAGTTCAATATTGTAGTGACCAAAAAAGGAATAAAATATGTGATGAAGAACGATGCATAAAAGAAAGCAATATTGCAGATGCAGACTGATGCTTTTGTCAATATGTCAATGCGTTTTAATCTTATAAACTAACTTCAGAGCTGCATATTGAACGGTGTCTTTACTTCCATAATCGTTGAGCCGTACGTTTTCACACAGACATTCAAATGTCAGTTGGATTGTCTATTCATCTGACCAAGAATTTATTCAAGAACAATCTGGCTGTTTTTTTTTCAAGAATTACAAAGTCTTTTAAGCATTTCCGGCTTACCAACATAATACAAATTGTTGCATACAACATAAGAGGATGCAGATTTTAAAACCTTCAGCTAGTTGGAACGTTTGGAAATAAGTACAGTGAACCCTCGCCACTTCGCGATTCGCGGATTCCTGACTTGGCGGACTTTTTTCATTATGTATGTATGTATTATAAAAGAAATATATCGCGGATTTTCCGGAAATTTCAAAAATAGCCGTGATATATGAAGACCCCAAATATTTTGTTAACTCCATTAATAATTAGTAATATCTGATTTTACTGATGGTTCATTGAATTACATATGACATATACTGTAATTCAGTATAATAAGAAATAAAACATGAAAAGTGTTTTATTTCTTATTTTTCTTTCACTTGCATTTGCACTTTAGCCACCACACCTTACAACTGGGTCACCTTGGACACTAACCTCACTTTACATCACATGGGTCAAACTCAAGGCCCAGGGGCCGGTGTGGCCCGCCTTGTCATTTTATGTGGCCCGCGAGAGCTTAAATGTTTTGAGTGTCTAAAAATAAATACCAAAAAAAAATTAAGAGTGCGTTGACCAAAACCTACATTTCCCACAATGCCTTTTGACTATGGTAGCCGTGGCAGTGTTTCCACAGTTTTACGTTATTTTTCTTCATTCATTTGGTCAGTTTGATACTTCATTAATGGAGTTATGTGCGTTTTCATAAACTGACAAAATGTAAAAAGATTTATGTTTATCTTGTATCTTTTAAAAGATAATGATTATGATGTATGCAACAAGCAAACATAGGTTTACTACGCAACTGTAATTGTCATTTCATTAAGTTATGATAAATGATGAGTTGTGTGAGACACCTGGCCATTTCAGGACCAGGGACAGTGACCACGGATGCTGCAGGATGGCCAGGTGTCTCACAGTTGTTTAACATTAAAGAGTAGTTACATTTATTTTACGTAACGTTTATAAGTTACATCCTGACACAGTTTAACTACTGTCACCGGGCAAGGAAAGGTGGACTCACGTGCACTTCAAGGACGAGATCACAGGAGCAGGAAGGGTTAAACTTTCTTCCAAGATTTAATCCAAAACACTGCACATGAACATGAACATGAACAAGACTACGAGTGACAGGACACACTGCAACAAACCAACAAAGAAACTGTGACAGAGGCGTGATATAAATACAAAACATAACGATGTGAACATGACAAACACCTGGGATGCAAACGAGACAATTACAGTGATCTAGATAGGGCGTGACAAAAAACAGCTGATTTACAATTGATCGTGAAAGCATGTGGATGAGACAAGATGGCGGCGACACGGTGACCTTCCAACATAAAAGTCTGTGAACATATCAACATAAAAGTCCTGACCGGCTCTAAGCCGGGATCTGTGACACATCGGCCCTTTGAGGACAGCCATTATGGTGTGTGTGGCCCTCGGTGAAAATGAGTTTGACACCCCTGCTGTCACGAGCGGGTCCGCTCGTCACCGTTTGTCGCCGTTCCATGTTGGACTTCGTTTCCCATGTGCCCTTGTTCCCTGTGTTTCCGGTCATGTGTGTCACGTGGTTCCCCTCTCACCTGTTGTGTGTTATACCTCGTTTAGTTTCTGTATTTAAGTCTCCCCTGTCTCTTTGTCCGTGTCGGTCAATGTTGTTCTCTCGTCTTTGTGGTCTGGTGTTTGTTCCTGAATTTATCTCGAGTTTTATGTATTTTCACCGTTATCTGTCAGTAAAGTAGTGTGTTTATGTCAACACGATCTCCGGCTCCTGTTACCACCGAGGATGGTGACACCTGCTTTATATGGATTCTCGAGTCTTATTTGTATTTTGTATATTTGTTTTTATCTTTTTTTTTCCATTCTTAGTTTTTTCCTTGTTTTTAGTCATATTTTTATCTTAATTTTTTTATTTTGTATTTGATTGCTTTTTTTGATCTCTTATCTTTGTTGTATCACTTTCCCGTAGGCCCCCACCCCATGTTTAATGCTGGACAATTGTAAAAAGCATTTTGTACCATGTATAATGTGTACACGACAAATCAAATATGAATTTAGATTTGAAACGAGTATGTTCCAAAGCTGATAGATGACGAATCAGCTCCCAAGTTTTGTAATCTAGCCTGTGAAGGGTATTTTGACTGCTTCTCCGATCCGCAGCAGCTTTGCTTGTCTCTGACCAGTAGCATCTTCTCGCGGCCACTTTGCCGCATTAAATAAATACGTAAATATGGTGTCAGTACTTGGCGGATTTTCAGCTATTGCGAACGGGTTGGGAACATATCTACCGCCATAAACTTCTACATTTTTAAAAATAAACAATTATTTAAAAACTTCTTTACAATTCTTTAAAATGTGTAGGAAATATTCTACATTTCTTGCGATTCTCTAAAAAAAATTGCAAAAGCCTTTGGCTAGGCCGACATGATTCTTGAGAGAAATAGGCACAATTTGTCCTGTTTTGCAAAGCTTTGTGTTGCAGGAGGATTATTCTTGAAAAACAGTTGGGACGCTGGTCCTGGCTCCTGCCTGAGAAGCTCTGATTGCTTTTGATGGAGGTGTCTCATTGTGTCGCCAGTAGACTCTTAAATGAGCAGAACACAAAAGCTACTAATTTGCGGAACTGACTTTATGTAATTGCAGTGGAAGCAATATCTCTTCAACTGCGTTTGCATCCCCTCCTCCAATTTCCTTTCAAGTAAGACATTTATTTATAACACAGCTAATTAATAACCTAATTTAATGAACCAGAAATTAACCTGGTCAGAAAGTCTTTTCTCAATTAACTTCTGTCCTGATTGTCTCAATAATTAGGGAGGATCAATACCCATGAGCTGTTGATTTTAAAACTCAAAGCCCTGGTGAGTATTAAAAGGCGAATTACAAGTGATTAGGATCAGATATTCACATTCAACCACTGCCCTTGTCTTCTTTTGTTCTGCAGAGTAATTGAGTCAGGCTCATTAGAATAAGCAGTACATGATCTTGTTGGACATGAGATGCACTTAGCATTAGGATTTTTTTTTGTAGGTCAAGCTCTGAAGTAGTACTGGTGCCACTGGAACCAAAAACATGCCATTCTAGATGCCGTTCAGTAGGTTTTGTGGGATTTGTTGAACCGAAAAAACTGGTGCCTACATAGCCCGTTAACTTTTAAATTAAATGCTTTTTTTAATGTGTCATTCTATCTCTCTCTCTCTCTCTCTCTCTCTCTCATCTAAGTTGATTGATTGATTATTGGGTAAGGGGTAGATGACCGTTAATCAGACAATAGAAAAAGGAAGAAATACCATATATATATATGAATTCAAACGATATATATGTTCTTGGTTTAAAATTACTTTTATTTCCTAGAGGGTTGAAATTAAATAATTTTCTTTGTTTTTATTATCAGGTTAAAGTAAATTTGCAAGGATATTGTTACCTTTTAGTACATTTGTAAAACTGCCTTTGATTTTCTTCTGTATTTTTTTTTTTTTTTTTTTCATTTTATTCTTTACGACTATAATTTCAGTTCATTGCCAAAACTCTGTCGGGCAAATACACTACAATAACACACTTTTTTAAGGGCTCTTTCTCTCTCTCTCTCTCTCTCTCTCTCTCTCTCTCTCTCTCTCTCTCTCACACACACACACACGTGCACACACACACACACACGTTTCTTTTTATTAATTTTTTTTTGACAGAGTAGATTAAATACAAAAAGCAAGACCATGAAATGGCAACTTTGTTTACTGGCAAGCGACATGTTGCAAGTGTTAAAAGTTTTGATCTGCAGCCAGTGCGGTTGCTGAGCTTATCTGTTATGTTTGCTCTTCACAGTAGGGTGAGTATCTAAATTATATTTTCTCTCGCTCTCTAAGCATCTTTAAAAATGACTTGTAGTTCTTTACCTGACTGACCCTAACTTTTCTCGTGGGAATACAAGGTGCCAGTGTATGTGGCCTATGTCAAACGTGAGAGTGCTTGTGTCATGGATTCTGACGTCTGAGTCACGGACTTTTACGTGCTTTATTTCACGGACTTTTGTTGTGACACGCGCCTCAGCGCGCCGCCATGTTCTGTGTTCTGTTTCCTCGTCGGTTGTCCTAGCAACCAGGTGTTTCCTGTTTCTTTGTGTAATCATGTCATGTATTTAAGCCTTGTTTAGTCTTTGTCTCGTCGCCAGTTTGTCTGTGCGTTTCACGTCAGTCATCACAGCATTTTGTTCCTGCCTAGTCTAGTTCGTGTTTTGACCTTGCTATCGTTCCTCGACCTCGATTTCCCGCCTGCCGATTTTGGATTGTATTGGATCTCTCGCTACCGGACTTTGCTTGTTTACCGGACTCTTTCTCGTCAAGTTGCGGAGAATTCCGCCCTGCTCGCCGCTGGGCCCGCCGCTGCTACCGCTCCCGCTCCTATACCCGCAGCCGCTCCAGACCCACCGATGCCGGCACCGCAAGTTCAGCTAGGGGCTCCGGCTAGATTCTCGGGTGAGTCGGGCGATTGCAGCGCATTTGTAACACAATGTGAGATTCATTTCGAGCTCCATGCACCAATGTTTCCGTCTGAACGGAGTAAAGTCGCACATGCAGTCTCTCATTTGGCGGGAAAAGCCAAAACCTGGGCCACCGCTGAGTGGCAGAATAAAACCCCCTGCATGAACAATTTTGATGATTTTGCTACTGCGCTGAGGCGCATTTTTCAAGATGTCTCCCCTGGTCGTGAGGCTGCACAACGGCTCGTAAATCTGCGACAAGGGCATCAGACTGCGTCGACGTACGCCGGCGATTTCCGCACGTTGGCGGCCGAAGCCGGTTGGGACTCGATTACCTTATGTGACGTGTTTTTGAAGGGGTTAAACAGGCGGATTAAAGACGCACTGGCGGCCACCGAGCTCCCCACGAATCTTGAACTCCTAATGGCTCAAGTGATTCAGATTGACCGAAGACTCGCGAACAATGCTTGAGAGAGCCGAGACAATGAATCACTCCGCTTCTCGCGCCGTCAATGGTCGCTATCGACCGAGGATGCGCCTCGGCGCCCAGCAGCAAATCAGTCCAGTTCACGCCATGAGTCTCCCAGAATGAATCCTCCTGCACCGCGCCACAGTCACACCAATGTCAATGCTGATTCAGGTGATACTAGTGAACCCATGGAAGTGGGGAGATTTCGTCTCTCTGAAGCCGAGAAGCAGCGCCGTCAGAGAGAGGGTCTGTGTAGATATTGCGGTCAGGGAGGTGATTTCGCCCGTTCATGTCCAGCAAAAGAGGAGACTCATCACTAGCTTGGAGGGTAGTGGTGAGTCGATCTAATATTACTAACTCCTCTGCTCAATCTCTTCCCACAGTCACTTTGTCAGTTGGAGAAAAATCTATTCAACAGGCGGTGCTCATCGACTCCGGAGCGGACGTGAGCCTCATGGACTCCCAGCTGGCGAGGAGACTGGGAGTGAAACTCCACGCCCTGCCAGAACCACTGGAAGCCACGGGTCTGGATGGCCGGGCTCTATGGAGTGTCACACACAGCACCGGTCCTGTCTCAATGAGTTTTTCCGACACACATTCGGAGAAGATCCATTTCCACATCGTGAGCTCCTCGCACACCTGGCTCAGATGGCATAATCCACGGCTCAACTGGCGAACAGGCGAAGTGGTAGAGTGGGGTTCTGACTGTTCACATTCATGTTTTGTGCCAGATGAGCAGGTTCCTATCCCAACTGAGCCTTTGGACTTGTCCCAAGTTCCGTCCTGTTATCATGACCTTCAACCCGTGTTCAGCAAGCAGAGAGCTACTACATTGTTCCCGCATCGACCTCACGATTGTGCCATCAACCTCCGCCCAGGAACTTCTCCGCCAAAGGGTAGCCTGTACTCTCTCACACCACCCGAACGCCAAGCCATGAAGGAGTACATCAGTGAGTCGCTGGCTGCCGGTCTCATTCGACCTTCATCCTCACCCGCCGGAGCGGGTTTCTTCTTCGTTAAGAAGCATGACGGATGGCTGCGGCCGTGTATCGACTACCGTGGTTTGAACGCAATCACAATCCGAGACAGCTACCCATTGCCTCTGTTGTCCTCCGCTTTTGAACTTCTGTCCGAGGCGAGAGTGTTTACAAAGTTGGATCTCAGGAACGCCTATCATCTAGTTCGTGTTCAAGAGGGAGATGAGTGGAAGACGGCGTTCAACACCCCTATAGGCCACTTTGAATATTGCGTGATGCCTTTAGGACTAACTAACGCCCCTGCCGTGTTTCAGGCCTTAGTAAATGACATTCTGGCCTCCATGATAAATGAATTTGCTTTTGTGTACCTTGACGACATACTTATATTCTCTAAGACGGAGGAGGAGCATCAACGTCACGTCCGGCAGATCCTGAAAAAGCTGTTGCAACACAAATGATATGTCAAGGCCGAGAAGTGTGAGTTTCATGTCACTACGGTTGCTTTTCTCGGTTTTGTGATTTCTCCCGAAGGCATCAAGATGGACCCTGGAAAGACACAGGCCGTAGCAGAGTGGCCGACGCCCCAGTCCCGCCGAGATGTGCAGAAGTTCCTAGGTTTTGCTAATTTTACCGACGCTTCATTAGACATTTCAGTTCCATCGCCTCACCGCTCCATGCACTCACCTCTGTTCGCTCCAAGTTCCTGTGGACCGACAAAGCTGACCACGCCTTCCGACGCCTGAAGCAGAGCTTCACGACTGCACCTGTCTTGCGGATGCCTGATCCCACTCGTCAATTTGTGGTGGAGGTGGATGCGTCCAGCACCGGAGTCGGGGCTGTCCTCTCCCAACGTGTCTCGGAGGGAGGGAAGTTACACCCATGTGCCAATCTGTCTCGTAAACTCTCTCCCGCAGAACGGAACTATGACATCGGAGATCGAGAACTCCTTGCTGTGAAGGTGGCGCTAGAGGAGTGGCGTCATTGGCTCCAGGGTGCAGAACAGCCGTTCCTGGTCTACATGGACCACAAGAACCTCGAGTACCTGAGAACGGCCAAGAGACTGAATGCACGCCAAGCACGATGGTCGCTGTTTTTCTCACGGTTCAATTTCTACCTGTCTTATCGCCCAGGTTCTCGTAACGTCAAGCCCGATGCACTGTCTCGCCTCCATGCCCCGGAAGAGGTCACTGAAGAGCCTGCAACGATCCTTCCCGCTACCTGCCTCGTCGGGGCCGTGACCTGGTCCATTGAAAATAGGGTCAAGGAGGCCCTACGGGAGGTTCCTGCTAATCCTGCCTGTCCTCCGAACCGACTATTCGTTACCCCCGACCTGAGAAGTGAGGTAATTCACTGGGCACACACGTCTAGTTTCAGTGGGCATCCCGGAGTTCAGAGGACGTGCTTTGTCATTGGGAGTCGTTTCTGGTGGCCGTCCGTAAACAAGGACGTCAGGGAGTATGTTGCCGCCTGCCCGACCTGTGCTACCCACAAGGGCTCTCACCGTCCACCTGCCGGCTACCTCCGTCCACTTCCTGTACCTCACCGTCCTTGGTCACATATTGCTCTCGACTTTGTTTCCGGCCTGCCCCCGTCACAGGGCAACACAGTGATCCTGACCGTCATCGACCGTTTCTCCAGACTAGCCCACTTCATTCCCCTGCCCAAGCTCCCGTCGGCAAAACAGACAGCCCAGGCAGTCCTGCAACATGTGTTTCGGCTACATGGCTTCCCAAAGGACATTGTGTCGGATCGAGGTCCCCAGTTCATCTCTCGCTTTTGGAAAGAGTTCTGCTCTCTTTTAGGCGCAGAGGTCAGTCTGTCGTCTGGCTTTCACCCTGAGACCAATGGTCAGACCGAGAGAGCCAACCAAGAGCTGGAGGCGGGGCTACGTCTGTTGTCGTCCAGGGCTCCCGCGACCTGGAGCCAGAACCTGCTGTGGGTGGAGTATGCGCACAACACTTTGCCATGCTCATCCACAGGGATGTCCCCGTTCCAGTGCGCCTACGGCTACCAGCCGCCATTGTTCGAGTCGCTCGAGGGGGAGGTCATCGTCCCGTCTGCCCACGCCCTGATCCGTCGCTGTCGCGCCACTTGGCGACGGGCCCGTCAGACAATGCTCCAGACCCAGGAGAGATATAAGAGGGCTGCCGACCGTCACCGCATGCTGGCTCCTGAATACGCCCCGGGTCAGCAGGTCTGGTTGTCCACCAGGGACCTGCCCATCAAGCACAAGGGGCGTAAACTTGCTCAGAGATATGTGGGTCCGTTCGTGGTTCAGAGGGTCATTAATCCTGTTTCTCTCAGAATCTCCCTACCTAGGTCCATGAGGGTACATCCGACATTTCATGTCAGCCGCCTGAAGCCGGTCGTTACCAGTCCCCTGGTTCCACCCACTCCTGTTCCACCGCCTCCTGTAGTCGTCGATGGGGGTCCGGCATACTCGGTCAGGAAGATCCTGAGGTGCAAGAGAGTGGGCCGAGGTTTTCGCTACCTCGTGGACTGGGAGGGCTATGGTCCAGAGGAACGTTCGTGGGTTACTGGCAGAGACATCCTGGACCCTTCCCTCATCGACGATTTTCACCGAGATCATCCAGAGGTTCCAGGCCCGTCTGGTATCCGGCCTAGAGGGGAGGGTCCTGTCATGGATTCTGACGTCTGAGTCACGGACTTTTACGTGCTTTATTTCACGGACTTTTGTTGTGACACGCGCCTCAGCGCGCCGCCATGTTCTGTGTTCTGTTTCCTCGTCGGTTGTCCTAGCAACCAGGTGTTTCCTGTTTCTTTGTGTAATCATGTCATGTATTTAAGCCTTGTTTAGTCTTTGTCTCGTCGCCAGTTTGTCTGTGCGTTTCACGTCAGTCGTCCCAGTGTTTTGTTCCTGCCTAGTCTAGTTCGTGTTTTGACCTTGCTATCGTTCATCGACCTCGATTTCCCGCCTGCCGATTTTGGATTGTTTTGGATCTCTCGCTACCGGACTTTGCTTGTTTTGACCATTCTCTCGCCTAGCCCTTATTGCCCCGATCGCCTGTATTTTGATCTTTGCCCGTACGACCTCGATTAAAGCCTTCGCACCGATTCTCCTTGTCTCTGAACTGTTGCATGTGGGTCCAACGCCTCAGAGCCGTGTCCCCCGTGTCAGCTTGTCTGTCTGCGTGTGTGTGTGTGTAGGCATAAAGCACAGCAGGTTTTTAGCAAGATTTTTATCATTGAAGAAAGCACTAAAGAACGACTCCACAATGTCCACTGCAGTTCTCAGTTTGCTTTGTGGTCAGTAATTGACTGCTCTACGTGCCTCTGTGTCCAACCAGGGAGAAAGTGCCAGAAAAGACATTGGATGCAAGGAGGCATTGCAGTGAAGTTCAAGCTCCTGCTGGTAACGGAAAATCTTTTCCTGCTCCAAGCTGATCTTCTCGATTTTTTTCGGTGTTGCAGCCCTTTTGTTGTCGCGCGGGAATACTCATGTTTTTTTTTTGTCTTGCGAGCTACTTATAAAATGACCAGGTCAAAGCAATCTACCTACTATAAAAATACAAAGCATTACATAATTGTGTGTATGTACAATAATGAATAGGTGTGCCTACCAACACCTACCACCACAACTGTCCCGCTGTCACGCTGACTTACACTTGCGCTTCAGTCACTGTACAGTTCAAACTGGGTCACTTTAAGCTGGTTATTGGACACTTAACACTTTAAACATCTTCACTTTACCCGGTCACTTTTTTATATTTTGTATTTTGCTCATTTACTTGTATTTTTTCTATCATTTTCATGGTTTTTCCGTGTTTTATTCATATTTTTATCCCTATCTATTTATTTTGCATTTTATAATATTTTTATCTCTTATATTTTTATTGTATCTGCATATATATATATGATTTTGTGAACTGTTTTTTTTTTCGCATGCACCCCCCCACCCATGTGTAAATGCTAGATGATTGTAAAATACATTTCATTTTTGTACCATGTATAATGTGTATATGACAATTAAAATTACATTTTGAATATGCTGTAGTTATGTCAAAATCTTGATGAAAGACCTTTATCAAGAAATGAATATTTATGAAATTTAGAATTCATAGCCATATTTTAACTATGAATAGTCAAAACTATTCATACAAATCATACAAAATAATTAGATTGATGGTGTATTTATGCCGTATGCTTCAGGAAAAGAGGCTGGGCAGCATTCAGTGTTGCAGAACTGTGAAACTGTTAAATGTGTTCAATTTGAGCATCAAACTGACTGTGTGTTGTCAAAAGAATAATTGATGAACCCATCTCTCATTCTCTGAGTCCCACGTGAGCTGCTAATGCTGGATTTCATCGATTAAAGGGTTACAGTGCAGGTCTTCAGGGGGTTCTTATTAGATTTAGGGTTACTTCCCATATACTGTACCGACTCCTCCCTGTCTGGACAGTTGATTGAGCTTTAACGACTTGGAAAATGTGAATGGAACAGACGAGAATGAGTCTTTTAGTGCACGGGGAAATTGGAGGACACGTGATAGTCATTTACTGCCAACGCCAAGCTGGCATGAAAGACTATGTATGGTAGGCTTAACACTTCAGTGACTTTCAATCCCTCAGAGGATAACAGTGAAATCAGCAGGGAATATTTCTTGAATACTACAGTGACACATTTTACTTTATGTCATTGAATGGAACTACAATAGGGGAGCCACAGTTGTTTATGAAATCCTAACATTCTAAGTTTAAATATCAAGAATATGTATATAATTCATAGTATTAAAATGCAAAAACGCTTCTATGAAGTGACAGTTCTGCGATAAGGAGTTGGACCGGCCACTCAGGCGTTAGGAGTTTGAATCCGAGGCTGGTTGGTTCCATTAGTGTTCTTGAGTATATGTAATTTAAATGTTAAATGTAGAGCACAATTTTAATATGGCCCCTAGAGTCAATATTGACAAACTCACTTTAGTTTGCTTTATTTTAACAAGACTAATAATAATTTAAAAAATTAGTAGTTTTATTATTTTCATTTTTTATTCAGAGATTGTTTAAAATAATTAAAAACTTTGGTAAAAAAAAAAAAAGAAAAAAGAAAAATAGTGCGATAAAGCCAAGAACAACTATCAATACTTTGCTTAATGGTTTTGCCAAGTCGGGATTTCATGTCTCAATGACTGTCACTATATCTCATCAAAAAAAGATGCAAGATTGCAGACAAGACAGGCTGCACTTCAGAAGCAAAGACACCTCTGAGAAAGGAGCAGTTAGCGAAGTACTATTTGGTGAAAAGTATTACATATTGGAAATGTGTCCTTTCATCAAATAATATATATGGAGAACAAAGGAATGGCCTTCAACCCAAAGAACATAGTTCACACAGTAAAACATGGTGGTGGGAATAAAATGCTGTGGGTGTGTTTCTGTGCGTTTGGTACTGGGAATCTTGTCAAGGTTGAAGTAAATATTAAAAAAGAAGGCTAGCAAAAAACTTGGCTTGGGTTGATATTTTGACTTCTAACATGATGAGCCACCAAAAATACCTCCTGTTAAGCAAGTGAAAAAAAAAAAAAGCCAGATGTCTAAAAATCGTTTTTCTTTTCTTTGTGCAATATCAATTTTTTGAAAGAGAAAGAATCATTATAAACTTGGGTTCTAATTTATTATAATAAAGGACTTGTTTTTGGATGATTAAATGTTTTAAGATGAGGAAATTAGAATCACAAACATAACAAATGAATCCCAATAAACTGCCAATACCAAAAACATTGAAATCTTTATGCAAATTCTTTTTGTTTCTTTCCATTATTTATCTTTCCTTTTTTCTATATTTGCTTAACATGTGTGTCTATCTATGCACTACTAGATATTTAGGGACAGATTGTCTAAATATTATTCATAAACACACACATGCATGAACGCACGCGCACGCACACGCACACACACACACACACACACACACACACACACACACACACACACACAGAGATAAAAAAAAGCCATTGTATTATCCTGTCATTCACTAGATGGCAATATTTTCACTTCAAGAACATCTATGGTAAAAGTTTCTTGCCTAGTATAAATGCCTAGCATACACGCTTTTTGTTTACAGCATTAATTTATTTAATTAAATAAACTGTTAACAAATAACATAAAATATTAGCAAAACACATAACAAACAAAAAACTACATTACACAAACATGCTAATATCTAACAATAAAATATCTACATATACGTCTGCAGACTAGAGAAATCATGTCAAGCTGAAATCATTTTTAAGATGACGAAGAAAATTATGATCATGATGTAATAGTTATAATAACATATGCAAATGTAAAAACCTAAATTCACAAACCCAGACATATGTAATGGTTATCAAAGTAACATTTTTTTCCCATGTTTTAATGGGGTTGGCTAACAGACTGTGTCATGAGCAGAGCCGCTATATGGTTTCAGAGCTCAAGTGCTTCACTTAAACTCACTGCCCATCCACTGATAAGACCAGAGAGCAGCTTTCAAGACCGAACGGGGGAAGTTTAGTAAAGCAAAGGCAAATGGCCTTTTAGCCATGTTCTTAAATACATTAGATGACCATATAGAAAGCTGAAGTGGGAGCGGATTTAATGCCTCTACAGTTTCAGGACGGTTGGTGTGACGTGCTACAAAGGTGCTTTAATTATTCAGATGGTGTCAGACTGCTTTGAATATTTGCAACGGATTTGCTCAAGCTTTGGGGACGTTAATAGGAAAGCATTTAAATGGTGTTGAGACATCAGGGATCCGTCGGAAATCAAATCACAGCTCGGAGTTTGATCACTGCATTGTGTACACTGCCTCCAGGCATTTGAAGTCTAAAGGGAGGTCACACTTTGATAATCAAAACTAGAGCATCATTGCACATTCCTGCTTCTCTGCATTGGCTGCATGATAAAAATCCGTTTGGTTGCAGATGTCTGTGAATATCAATTTGGAATTACCGTATTTACGCAAATATAAGCACCCCCCGGAATTGTATTTTTTTTTTTTATTAACATTTCTGGTTAAAAAAATACTAGTTTTTCTTTATTTAACAAACCTAAATTGTGACTCGTATCATTTTTATATTGTTTTACTTGTATAATAGATAGCAAAAGGTCGATTCTAGTGGTCACAACTTCATAGTTCCTTTGATTTCTAGTTAGACTCTGCACAAGCGCAAAACAATTGTTTCAAGCTTGGGCAGCATTTTGATTGTGTCTTTTTATTAACATTATATAGACGCACAAACGCGGCGCTGCATAAAGACTACGTGTTTTCATTTATTTGTGATTTGTTGCTGACTTTGGAGGGTTATATTTACAGGCATATTTGAAATTTCCAATTATAAGCACCCCTCAAGTTTTTGAGCGTCGATAGCAATATATAGAGTGTATTTCTGATTAGTTTAAAGTTATTTTTATTGACAAAAACAGTGCTTTACTTTAAAAAAAAAAGGTCACTCAATATGACCGCAAACTTTTGAATGGTAGTGTAATTTCAGCCAATTTATCTTCATTGTTTCATTTAATCAATACTTAATGGTAGTATTTGTAGTAGTAATTCACAATGGTGCAACAACGACAAAGACAGATTGACTGTGTTTTCCATATTCTTAAATTGTTTTTTATTATCAATTCAGTATTTAATTGGTAATTATATTTTCTACATTATTATGTTCTACGTACTTGTCTTCTGCGCCAGTGCTAATATCTTGCTTTTTTTTTTTTTTTAACAAAATTATGTTTTGCATTCATTTTGTTCTCACAGCTATCTTCTTGAGTGCTTTTACTTTTATTTTGCTTTTATACTCTTTTTCTGTTTTTGTTCTTTCTCTCTTCAATCAACAGTAACAACTCGACGAAACAAAAGATCCTTTCAAAGAGCCAAACTATACCAGGCATTATCTGTTCTTCCTTAAAAGGCTCATTGTTTGTCCGAGACTCAGTCAAGATTAGTTTCACCAGCCTCATGTCCATGAATGTCAGAGCTGGAGAGAATAGGTCAATAACCCTATCACCCTCCGGGGGACTGACCGTCCAGCAGAGACGCTTAAAGAGATCGAGGGAGAGCATGACAGAGAGACAAATGGAGCTTGGAGACTCCTTAACTGCTTTCTAAACATAGGATTTATGTCGTCATTTGGAAATTCATATACAACAACTCAGCAGTAACTACACTGGAAAAAAGTGACATGCTATTTACGTAAAAAAAGAAATTTGGAAACATATTACAAGAATTATTTTTAGGTTGTTTCTCAGAGCTTACTTTTTTAAGTACAACTTACTTGATAAAATATTGTAAACTCTTGAAATACTCAGCCTGACATTATTCATTTGACAATTATTAGTGGATTGTGCTTTTTAATTTGAGTAAACAAGACCCAATTGTCTTGATTATTGGTGGTTTGAATACTAAAGACTTGACTGGCAGAAGAACAACACTTTCATATATTTTCTCACAAAGATTCCACTCATTAGATAATCTTCTCTAATAAGACCTTAAACATTTATCCTTGTTATAATGTAACAGTTGATGCAAAAATGTTTATGCTTTATTTTAAAGTTTAAAAAGAGTTAAAAAACTCAAATAAATCCAAATCAACGTGACTTAATTAAAACCGCAAACAAATTGAACCAATTTTCTTAAAATAAATGTGAATTCTTGTTTTATCAATCTTTCAGCCGAAATGGTTTCTTAAATTGACCCCAAAAATTGCACTGGTTTGCTTAAAAAAAGAGGTGACATTTACGTTTTAATTTGATTTTACCAAAATGTTCTTAATATTTTAAGAGAAACACAGAACAACATTTTTTTCAAGGACACATGCACATAGTATTAAGCAATCACATCATTTTTTAAACGAAAAATCCAAGCCTCATGATTCATTTTTTACAGTGTAGGTAGAGTCACTTCTTGACCATTTTACCCAACAGTTACCTTTATTATAGTTAAATGAAGGCTTTTTTGGCTCCAACATTTTGTGCAGAATATAATTCTTGAGACCTGGTTTTGTCAATATCAAATAGAAACTCCCCAGTGAGATGTGTTTGAGTTCACCTGACTACGCACTTGTTTTTAACTAGATGAAACAGTGAGTCATGACCTATTTCTGAGTTTCTCCAAAAACTTTGATTAACTTGTGAGACTTGTGACTGAAGAACATGGCGTTTTAAAAAACGAAGAAAATAAAGGCTGAAGGATGAACTCGGAGTTTAGATTACACAATGCTTTTTTTGGTATGTGCTGTTATAGCCTCACAGCAATGATGGAGTTCAGTGTGTGGGTGCTCCCGGTTTTGATCTCAGGAAATTCTAAAAACGGCACATAAAACATACACGTCTAATCAGAACATTTAGCACATCCAACGCAAACAGTAAAGACCTTGTTCTGGATGTAACGTAATTATTACCTATAAAAATTACAGCCAATAGTAATGGAACAGATAAAATATGAGAAGTACATCCCAAAGAAGGTTTTATTTCAAAAGTCGACGGCGGTCTAGTGTCAGCTCAAGGTGAAGTTAATATCAGTGTGATATACTCTTAACCCATAACCCATTTTGTGACACGGAATGTCGCTCACGTGCCATTGTCGGCGTGTTTATAGGCAAAGCTTGATTGAATCTTATTATGCTGCTTCTCGTAAAGTAAGTACTATCCATTATATCCCGGCCCCGGCCCCTGGACGTGGTACTGGATGCAGCAGTCTCATTGCTTCTATCAGATGAAGCGGGATAATTACAAACTCAGTGGTGTGTTTAATCGGGCAAATAAAAACCGTTACCGCTCGCTGTGTTACTACTTTTTATCCAACCCGCGTGCCTGAACGCTTTGCCGCCTTTCCCCCTTGTCTCGTAATTTCACTTGAATAGAATCAAGAAGTGAGACAAAGCCCAAACTCTGTGTCAAATAACCTAATTGCAAAAAAACAAAAAGAACAAAGCAGAAAGAAATAAATGAATACATTTGGGTGAACAAAAAAACAAGCATTCTGATTGGATATTGAATGTCACATTTAATGTTTTTCTTTTAAGGTTTTTCTTACCAAACTATTTTTACTGGGTCCAGACGTGGTCCAGTGGCAGGGAATTGGACATAGTAGTAGACATTAAAACAAAGATGACACCCAGCATTACGGCTTAAGGCTGCCCACTGCTCCGGGTTTGTGTGTGCCACTTCACTGTGTGTGTGTGTGTATCTTTGGTTAAATGTAGAGAACAAGCTAACTAACTTTCTTTCTAAACTTTGGCATTTTTTGTCGGCTTCTACTGCAGGGTGAGGTGGTCTCCTCGTGAAGACATGGTTTAATCCTGCTTATGAGCATCGTAAAGCAAGTCTTTTTGGCAGAAGCATATAGTCCCGTTAAAGTGAAGTAGCCTTAACACTTAAAGCTTTCTCAGCAATACTAAATTTGCTATAATAAAACACACACGCACACACACACTCCGCAGTGTACACATCTGAATACATACGGCATACCATTGATGCATTTTATATTCTTTTATTTAATCATATGTTGCCCTACATAACACTCCAAACCTTGAGAAAAGCCACTTCAGTGATATAAGATCATCTTGAGACAAGTTTGTTCCTTGACCTCAATCCTTGTTGAAAGCCGTTGGCTGAGACATGGCTGGTCTTTATCCAGAACTTTCTGCAGGAAGTGAAGACTAATTTGCCTCTAGTTTTGCTTGCCTCACCCCGCCGAATGAAATCCCTTCAGATTAGTGTAACCACACACGGAGACGAGAACAGTCTAACATGTGACCTTTTTGTTACCCCATTAGTGTCTGTGTGAAAGCATTAACAGGGCAATTTAGAGCTGATACTTTTTATATTACCATTCTGTGCTACTTAAGAGTGATTCTTTTAGCTTCACAGGCAGTGACAAGGACAGTCATAAATCCCTTTCATTTTGTCATTTTCTTATTTTTGATACTTAGATAGGCTAAATATGAATTCTAATGCATTCATACACACGCACACACTCACATACTCGTGCACACACAGCTAAATAACTATTATTAAGGTGTGCTCACACGTTTTAGCTGGCTAGGTACTTATAAAAGGACTAAATTTAAACAATTTACCAACAGTAATGCGTATGTGAAATCTGTATTTATTTACACATTAAGTATACTGTTTCTGTCCATTATACATAGAAGCGTCTTGTATTGTTGAATGAATCCACTTTGTGCAATTTAACTGTGCAAATTTTGCGGCATTGTCTTAATTGAGAAAAAATTGTGACCATAGTTCACCTTTCTCAATTCGACTCCAGAAAAAAAAAATCCATGTCATAGTTTTTTTAAACTGTAAAAATGCCGCTCCACTTTGGAACGGAAATGGTGACAAGCAGATTAAATGCTTATGGCAAAATGTTCTTGTCCCATTCTTTGTGGAAAAGGTCAGTTTTTGCACAATTCTGAAGCTTGTGCATGTGCACAGTGACCCAGTTCAAAAAATATTGTATTGGGTGCTCAGTATGTCAATCAACAAGCAAATTTCATAATGAAGTAGATATTTCATAGGCTGGAGTCGATTTTTTATATCCGTCGACTGATAAATTGCAATCGATAGAATGCATCGAAGTATTGAGCATCCCTGCTAAAATGTAGGGAAACGTGTGTTAAATAATTATCTGTCAATGCAAATTTAAAGTATTTTTATTTTATATCTTGCCAATGCAACATTTCACAGTTTTAAAAACAAGTTACCTTTTTACAGGGGGTTTTTGTATAATGGTTGCGACCAGGTGGTTTTTTAGGCATCAAGGCTTCAAAACTTCAAAAACCATGTTTTTTTAGAGAATCTGGTCATCAAAGGTCCACCCATTTTCTATTGCTCTGGATTGGCCAACCAATCACTTTTTCCAATTCCAATTCAACGCTTGTTTTTTGGTTTGTGGAATCCCACACAAAGACGCAAAACGTGCAAATTTTAAAAATGTCTGCTGAATGTGGTATACCATTTATGCCATTTCCGAATGAAGGACACTTTAGTTGTGGCCCCAACCAGTCTGATATTCAATTCTGCAACTTTTTGGTCACAAGTCAAACTTCCTGTCACTAGGCCATACATTTAATCCAATCAGTTCCTCTCCACATTACTGACAGATTGATCTATTATCATTGTAATTTATCAGTTATGGCACACCGTGTTTCTTTTAACAGATGTTCGGTGGGATTTTCAGTGGGTGACTGAGGCTTTGTGTCAGCTCTGCGAAGAGGCGAGAAGGACGGGTAATAACTTGAGGGATTTGTGACAAGCCATTTTTGGAGGCATCCCACAAAGCCTCAATTCAAAGAGCAGTCAGAATGAGCACAGGAGAGGTGGCTGATGGGAGATGAACACACTTCTATTACCACCACACGGCATTTTGGCTAGGAGAGTGAGAGCGCAGGCTGAGAAAACGTCATGCCAGGTCTCCAAACCGAGAAGGTGTGTGTGTGTTTGTGTGTGTGTTGGAACATGATTGTGTGAAATTATGCTACCCTGTGGCAGTATTCAGGTTGGTCTCATTATTAGAGTAATTCCTTTGGCACATCTCTCACAAAATAGGCAAAGATAATGGTTATTTAATGGGCGATAATGTATCCAGTGGCGTGATTATAAAGCCTCCTTGCTGTTTGACGAATATTATCATACAGTAGATAGTGACAAGCATTTCTTATACTTGTTTGTCACGGACTCTGGCTCGAACTTTTATTTTGATAAGATTATTTTGAGCGTACTACAGTATGATGCTGACTCTTACGGGTTTTTGGTTCATTTACTTCCTGGACTGATTGTTCTGTTTTTCTGTCCAGCTGTTTTCTGTTTACTACCCTCACGTTCCTCACGATCGCATTGGCTGTCCCTTATATTGTTTTCATGTTACTACTTATGTAATTAAGTCATGTGTTTAAGCACCAGTTTGTCACATGTTTCTTTGCCAGTATGTCAGATGTTGTTGCCTGTCATTCTAGCCGTTTATATATTGTATTGCCCAGCCTTGTTCCAGTTCATGCTTATATGATATCTAGTCTTGCCAGTTTTGAGCATTTGCTCTCGTTCTTGATTTCCTGTTTGCTTGGCAATTTTTGTTATTCTGATATCTGTGTACCGAACTCTGCCTGTCTGACCTCGATTGTGGAATAAATTGGTTTGGTTTTTAATCCTTGGTGTTCCTCGTGGGTCGTGGACATGGGTCCTTCACCCAGTATCCAGCATCACACTTGTACTCATACGAGATACAAGAAGACTTTTTCTGTACACTGGATGGCTTTCCTATAACTCATCCTATAGCCAATGTTATGAGATTGATTCCTAGGAAAAACACGAAGTGCTTAAAAGAAGTTGGCACACATATTCTCTCTCTCCCTCTCACACTCCCTCTCTCTCTCTCTCTCTCTCTCTCTCTCTCTCACACACACACACACGCACGCACGCACGCACGCACGCACGCACACACACACACACATTGTCAATCTGTATCTGTCTCTGTCTCACTTTATCTGCAGACTCACTGGCACATTCTCTTTGTGTTCTTCTTTTGTCTTTGCTTGGACCCATTAATCTGATTGAGCTTTTGAAAAAGAAAAAAACAAAAACAAAAGCCTGTTCTTTGGATTTCATTTATTTCTGTCTGGTTATAGCAGCTGTGGATACACTGGTTCAGACCGAGTGGCTGTGGATTTGAAGTTCCCGTACTGTTAGATAAACAACAGTATGGCTTGTCTTCAGATGGAGGTCATTCTTAGCGCTGTGTGTTGGTTTTCTGCTGCATAATCCAGTGGAGAATCTCTGTATCAGTGTCACTGGCTAGAGAAGGGTCGACTAGTGTTATCAATAAATGATTACAATACTGATGCTGACAACAGAACTCAAAAAATATCCAAAAAATGTTTTAATACAAGGTAAAAGGACACAACTGGCGTGAAACCAAACATTAATTTCTTAGCAATTATTTCAGTGATATAATTGAATCAATTGTGTATTTAACCGCATTTTTCAAACTATAAGGCACACCGGATTATAAAACGTACCAATTATTTCACAACGAAATCTTTTCACACTTAAAGCACACAAGTTTTGGGATTATGAGGAGCACAGTCATTTTATAAACATTTTATAGCATTTTAAATGCGTCTTATCAGTTGCAATGAGTGGCAAAACGACCAGAGACCAACTAGTTGCAAAAACATTTATCTTTCAAGTAGGACTGGTTCTTTTATTTCCTGTATCTCAAGGCTTAAAACACAAGGAATCAGAAAATACTGTATATCAGACAGAAATCTTACAAGAAAGTAGACGTGTGTGTATTCCTCATGAAGACAGAAAAGATTGTAAATCAATATCAATACTAGCTGTAGTTAAAAGTTATCCCTTATTTTATCAAACGTTACGTATTCTGTAAAAAACAAAGCTACATTGTGCAAAAATGTTAAACATAATGTCAGAGTTCTAGAAGGTTTTCCACAAGTTCTCCAGCAGTTGTTACTCACACCTAAACGTGATTTTCCAAACATTAACCAACCTGAACACGTGTTTTGGAGTGTGAGCGGAACCCAGAGACCTGGAGGAAACCCACACACGCACATCAAGAAGGTGCATCAGAAAGACCCGGACAAGTGGAAATGCAAAATCAGAAATAATGAATTAGCATGTGTTTTCCTTGTGTGTGTGTGTGTGTGTGTGTGTGTTCCTGCATTTAGCACAACATTGGGCCCAGAATGCTAGATTTTAGCACAAAGTGGGGCCCCGTTGTAAACTTGTGGGGTTTTTGACTAGGGCCCCACAACTTTGAAGATTTTTTTTTTTTTTAGAGTAAAAATGTAATTTTAAGGCAGAGGTTGTAACTTTGGGGAGTTTTTGTTCAGGTTAAGGAAGTGGAGTATTTTAATGCTTCAGGTTACAGTAAGGAGAGGAAGAGATCATATCGCTAAGCATGTAAGTCAGTTGTGGGGCCCCACTATGATATAAATGCAGGTGTGCGTGTGTGTGTGTGTGTTATTCAGTCAAGGTTGCGGCCACTCATTACAGAGATGTCACAATATGTAGCGTGATTTCAAGACAGCTTTCACATTATCATAACGATCAATTTCCGTTTAATAGGAGGCAGCAGAGAAACTGTTTGATTTTTTTTTTTTTTTTAACTTTCTTCTCACTACTCACTGGTTCTGCTTGATCCGGACACTGATCAAGTGTGTTGTGTATGTTTGGGGGAGGGAATCTTACCAGGCCTAGAAAATGTTCAGTTTTCCTGAAGTCAAGATTTGGCAGCTTCCCTTTCCATTTAATTAGATAGAAAGCATCTGCAACAGGGTTCTGACCTCAGACTGGGAGGAGAAGTGGGAGGCAGAGATGGAGGGAGCGATACAAAGAAGTCGAACACAGAGTGGTGGAGACAAATAGACTGAGAGCAGAGAAAACCTGGAGCGAGTTCTCCAACATGAATTACTTTACTTCAGATAAACAGTGGTATAAGTCAAATCTGTACCCAATGTGTGATCAGTAATAAAAATGCTTTTAAAGTAGCCTAGAATGATTAGCAAAGCTCATTAACACGTTTAATTTTAAAGTTTAATGCGACAACTGATGTTTATACGTTTTTTTTTTTGAGATGTGTGAACATATTAACACATGACGTGTCGTGAAATGATGAATCTTTAAGTATTTTTTTATTCTCTTCTTTTAAATTATTTTCCGATCGCTTTTTCAACAGATACACAGTCAATGTGACCTTTAGGCTATTTTGACAGCATGTAGCTTTAATAATCATGTTTAATGCACACAATTTAGAAGAATTGCAAAAACGCACGCTAAAATATTTACAAGTATTCCTCTACAGGCACAAAGTATACAGTGCGGTAAATGTTTAATAAAAGAGATAGTCCACTAACAGAGACCAAAGCTGACAGTAGAACTCTTGACCTTTGTTGTTGTTTTTTTTTTCTTTTTTAGAAAGAAAGTCAGTCAGTTCGTCAAAATGTATGAGAGAAAGAGAAGGACAGATGGAAGTATGGAGTGATAAATAAATAAATTATATATATATATTATATCCTATTGTTGCCGTAACCCATTTTTAATATATTTTTAATATATAAAGTGTATTCTATTTCTACTATACTATTAAACAAATTTAAATACATGGAACTATTGTTCATATATTAATTTGTGAAATAAATATATGAAACTGTTTTTAACAATATCTGCATGTATATCTTAAAAGAATAATACAAAAAATTCCCATATTTTGGATATACGCATTTTGAAAAAAAAAATTAATATGTTAAAACAATGTTTCATGCATAAATTTCTTCTCCGTATATGGAACACTTTATTTAGACATTTTTTGATGACATAAATACAGAGAAGGCTGTTGCGTTTATATTTTGCAAATTTCCCCTATTTTCTCCTTTTTCTAAATTGTGCAACCGATAGCTTTATGGACTTTTTCTAGAGGTGCTCGTGCCGCCCCCCACATGACATGAAAAAATGCCACCCAGGGTGACTGCCCCGTTCACCCATGCCTAAAACCGACACTGGATGGATGGATGAAAGGATGAAATGAAAACTTGGGTCAACAAACTGAAGCAATTGTCTATAATCTTCTTCTAGGGTGCACAATTTTAGCCCAGTCTCGTATGATCTAAACACCGATACGTAGAAGTTTTAATTCTACTGATGTACCAAATTAGACCCACACTACTGTGGAGTACCTGCGACTGATATTAGTGCTGTTGTCTGTAATTACAGCTCACGTGCTTCTGCAGGAACTACGCAATCTGTTATTCTGAAAGTAATTAGACTCTCCCTCTTTCTTTGCCAGCTTATGTCTTGTCTTGCTAGTCTTTATTCTGTCCCTCGTGGCTTTGTTCTGAAAGGGAACGGAAGGTTTAATTTAGGTGGCTTGGGTAAGGATCTTTCAATGTCATCCATTTTTAACTCAAATTCTCACCCTGGTCGGGGGTAAAACAATTCACAAGGTACCAAGACAACAGCAGAGCTTTTCGGAGAATCACATAAGACTTATTACCGTGTTCTTTCAATCCGGCCTGTTTTCTGTCAGGTAGCACAACAGTCTGACAGCATCCACTCCGACAGGCACCGGGGCCCTGAGGGGGATTGATATGCCAATCAGAGGGCAAAACATCCTTGACAGAGAAAGTGTCTCATTGTAAACAACAGAATAAATCAGTAAATGTTTTCATCTATAGATGGGGAGACGTTTGTGCATAAGGTCATTTTATCTTTGCTGGAATAATTCGATCCAATGAAGTTAGTTCCCACAAAATAAAGATTGTTACTGCTCAGGGCATTGCGATACTGAATCCTTTACTTGGTTAAATGGGAACATCATCTTTTTATATTGCTTTTTTTTGCATCTTTAGTTGAATTTTTATTTTTGTGGTTTTGTTGTTGTAAAAGTCCAATTTTGTATTTAAAGAACAAACTTTGCAATAATAGTATTTTGAATGGCATTTGTCTGTCTGTCCATCTATTCTTATCTTAAATTATTCTATCTTATATTATCTTATTTTATGCCTTTCTTTTCTTATCTTTTACTCTCACTATCCATTCATCCACCCATTGTACCATTCATTTTTTCTCATTTTTCATTTTATCTTTATCAATCCATCCTCCCATACTCCTGTTCATTCATCCATCTTTCTCATAATCCATACATTCATTCATACTTCTGTCTATCCACCCATCCACATATCCATTCATCATTTTCCCATCCACCTTTCTTTTCATCCATCCATTCATCATCTATAAATGTATTAATCTTTTTTAACATCTATCCTTCTATCTCAATCCATACATCCATTAATACTTCCATCCATCCACCCATCCACATTTACATTCAACATTTTCCCATACACCTTTCTCTTCATCCAACCATTTATCCATCTATCAATGCATTAATAGGTATCCTTCTATTTATCTATCTCTTCATTCATCTTTCTATCCATCCATCCATTCATCAATCAATCTGTACATCAAGCCATTGTTCTCTTCATCCACCCATCGATTTATTCATCGATCCACCCATTTTCTGTCCAACCATGATGCCTGTAGAGAAAAAGTGTTTCATTGAAAAGGTGCTTAAGAGAATCCCTCCAATAAGGTGTTTGACTCCACACTTGGAAGCGTTTACTGCAACCACCTAGTGCTATCAACCACTCTCTCTTCCCACATCCCGCTTCACACGTTTTGACACTAAATGGAGTTTGACTTTATTAGGCATCATAAAAGTAGTTTGATTCAATGGTTAAAAAGCTAGATCTCATTAAAAGCACAAGACTGTGATATGACGAGTGAATCAGAGATTATGAAGTACAGTTCCTGTCGTAAATCTTACCAACCAACTCCATTTGTGCCCCACAACTGACCCTGTAATTATAGGAGATAGCTTTTAGGAGATAGTTGTTCATAAAAGCAGTTCAGAGAGATCACACACACGCAAAACGCTCTCAATTTGAAAGCAAATAACAAATTATAATTGACAAACTTAAATAACTACCTATTGTGAAACATTTAGAATACTAAATATGTATTGTAAATAGAGGTATAACAACACTACGTATTTGTATTTTGATACTATTTCCATTGTATTTTAACTAAAAAGAGCATTAATTCAATTTTTTTATTTCTCTTCATAAATAGAATAAGAGTTATTCTTGTCTTATTTGTTTTATGGGTTGTTTCTTCAAATATGTTTATTTTCCACTTGTGTATTTTCTACATCCTGGACTTGTTTTTTTGCTGCAAATAAAACCCACCCTGCACTTTAGTGCTTTGCTGTTGCGAGCGAACCATCATTCATTTCCTCATCTTTTTCTTGAACAACCACGCCCCATCCCATACTCACTCCTATCACCAGGCAGGGGTCGGAACTTACATCCAGAAGAACAACAAAGCCACAAACCTGAAAGAAAAAAAAAAAGGAATTTACAGTAAGGCTTTGCACCAATCACAGTGCAAAGCTGGTCTTGTGACATGCACACATAGACAAAGCTTCTGGAAATTGCAGTGTTCCAGTCTCACCAGTGTTTACCTTAGGTTACCAGAGTGAACTTTCAGGGACAGGTCAGACACATTAGCATTCTCAGGCTATAGACCACATATTTACTTTACGTTACTTTAATGTCATTTAGCAGATTACTAACTCTTTACTTACATTTCATTAACTTACATATTATTGTATATGACACACGTCACAGTAGAGCTCCTAGTTTTTTTTTTTCTGCAGTAGAACATATTTGAACGCAGTTGGAGATTCAGAGAATATCAGAATCTCTTAACCCAGTGTACTTTTCTTCAAAAACACCTCAATGTGTTCATCACTATTGCAACCTTTAAAAAAGCCTTTTATGAAATAACCTGTAAGGTTAAATAGCTGTATATAATATATAAATAAAAATAGGATTTAAAACAGGTACAGGTATAACTTAGAACTGGTACAGGTACAAACATGAAAACTATTGATCTGTTACTTGAATAATAGATACAAAAATAGTAATGCTAAATGTTATTTGCAAATGTAGTAGAGTGGAGTACTAGGATTAGCTTGCTATGTTCATACATGACGTATTCCGGATTTCACGCTGCAGAGGAAGGTCGCAAACAGACAGAGTTTGGACAGAGAGAACAGAGTTCATGTGTTTATTTTTATTTAATTTCTTTCAGTGTTATTTAACCACTGTTGAGCCAATAAAAGCATATATACTGCTCCTCCGGTTATGGTAATATTATGCTGTATATTTATATTTATATCTAGTTCAAGTTCATGTTTATTTATATAGTGCTTTTCTTAGTTCGAGACCAACGCAAAGTTGTTATGCGAATTAGGGAAAAAATTCGCTAATGTCTTTAAGGAAGAAAAATGTCCATTATTTATCTGTTGAATGCTTTATTTATAGACCTTTATTGATAAAAAAGATCATATAAGATACTCTAAATATAAAGAGAATGCTGTTCCATATTTTTATTTTTTGCTCGTTTTCCCTGTTTTCTCCTTTTTCTAAATTGTGCACACGATAGCTTTACCTATTCGAATCAACAGAAACCCCCCCACCCCTGAATTGCCTCCTGCGCTCCTTCTCCGCCTCCGTTTTCCACTTCTCTCACATTTTCTGTGCATGACTCCGTCAGTAAACACAACAGGGCGCATTATGATGCGTAATAGAAAAATGCTTGACACGTTTTTTTTCCTCTGAGCGCTTGTGCCGAACCCCATGTGACATGAAAAAATGTCGCCCCATTCACCCATGCCATATGTGTGAGAGAGTATAAAAATATACAATATATAAAATATTGATTAAAAATCTGGAATTTCCCCAGATATTGTACTCGTATAACAATGTTTAGTTCTAGCAAAATCTTGAACATAAACTGTCTAGAAAGTCACCTTCTGCCTCCGAATGAGTAACTGTTTGACACAGGGTACTTTATATTACCAAGTCATTCCTCAGATAAAACATTCATGTCAATGACTTCAATTTTTCTCAGTAAAAACAGTGTCAGTGACCTGCAGCATTTGTTGTCTTGTCATGTTCTGTTTTAGTTACTTAAAGAGTGTTTAAAGATGCTCAATAAGATGTCATTGACAGACGGAAACTAATCGGACCAAGGGTGTAAAAGGCTCGGAGGCTGTCAGAGGTCAGGAAGGAGCAGCAGCAATTAGCACGGAAAACAGACGGATAATCAAGCAACTAATATAATGCCTCCAAGAATAATTAGTCATGGTGAATAATATTACCACATAAGCTGAGGCAATCCACGGAGCTGTCAAAGGCCGAGCCTAAGCATTCACCGAGCTGGTACTCTTGTTTACTGTCACCCCCAACCACCTTCTGCTGGGGGACTCTAGAAAAGAAGCTAATGAGTAAAACCTGTGCACATCTACAAACAGGTCTTTCCTCTTCATATCACCGTTTCCATCTTCCTGTCACGCCTTCTCCAGAGACAAGGTGTCTGTCTAATGCGAATAATTGCTTAATTAACATGTAAGACGCCCCACTTCAGACGCGTGCAAAAGACTTGTCTTGTAATAATCTTACAGTATGAGGTTTCATTGAATCGATAGACAGCAGTGGTGAAGGGAAACAGAAGACCTCATTGGTAACGCAATAAAGGACATGGGGAGATTCACAAGGTGAGAAACCATCGGGGAACTCTGCTAATACATTGGGCCTTGGAGATTTTGAGTCTGTAATATTTCTGTCTCTTATGGCTTGAACTCAATGTGCAAGTCTTCTCTTCCGTGCAGTGTCATGAAATAATGGGGGTAAAAATAGAAAACGTTTTATTGTTAAAACAATACTCAATACATTGTAGTGTTTAGTTTTACAGTAATTTACATATTTCACCTCAATATCCAATATTAGAAGCTTCAGTCATTTAATTGCGATTAATTGTGATTAATTTGGTTAGGTAAGTGCGATTATTTAGTTGAAAAAAATATTTAACTTGCTGGGAGTTGTGGTCCAGTCTTAGGGGACATGGACTCGTGTCCGAGAGGTTGCAGGCTTGAATCCCCTACAGCTGGTTCTGCAACTAAGTGTCTTTAGGCAAGACACTGAATCCCACTTTCCCCCCGTAATTTTTCACAGTCGCAAAACTGTCTGAAAAAGCTGTGTGTAGCAAACAGAACATGATGTAACTTAATGACCATGACATTTGACTATGACCATGACCTGACAGCAACAACTAGACTGTGGTTAGGGAAACAAAAGTCAACTAAACAGGATAAATAAACATTGAGAGAACCCAACTTACCAAAGACAGTCTTCTTCTGCTCTACTGTTAAGTCTTTGTTTGATGGTGGTTCCGAAGGCTGAACAGACATTGTCTGTCTTCCGATTGGCATTGGAGGAATGCTGCCCCACTCGAGTGTGTCCCGAGTGCCACCAACACTTCCCAATAGTCCAGAGTGACGCCCTCTCCCATTTAATGCTCCAGGGGACACCAACCTACCTTCCAAAGATCCAGACAACGCCATTCCCAGGCTTGCGGTCCAGAAGTCCAGACATTTTTTTCCAACTGTCCACAGCAACATCTTTCTCTGGATGCTTCAAAAGTGTGTCCTTTCTCCGAGCATCCATGACTTCAAGTGGAATAACAACAGAAAAATAAAAATAGTTTTCTGTTATGCTAAAATTCTATTAGCATAGTGAAAGTTTACCAACTTGACTGGAAGAGGTTATATATAAATATAGATGCTTTATTAATAAGATTTACCTTTATGTAGCCATTTGTGTGCACATGCATGTCACACTTTATATACCTATAAAACTAAAGAATCAGATTAATGCCAAAAATGCTTCACATTTACGCTTGTTTGTTTGTTTTTTTTTCTGCATGCAATTATGTTTTATTTTTTGCTTGCAATCTTCATGTTTTCATTTGAAAAAAAAATTTTCTGCTTCATGTTTTTCGTTTTTTTTGTTTCATGTCACGACCGCCATGTTTTTTAAACGAAAACGTGAAGATTGCAAGCATAAACACAAAAAAAAAACTGTCACAAAATCACCTCCTCACCGTCCTGACTTCACCCCTTGACCCAGATTCGTCGCTGCACACCTGTTCCTTGTCTCGTTATGGACACTATATGTACTCTGGTGTTTGCCTTGTCTCTTGTCTGGTCTCGTCAGTGTGTTCACGTCAATACTGTAGGTTCCACGCTTTGTTACTCAGACCCCCCGTGTGACGTCTCTGTGTTCCCCACGCCACAGTGTTATTCCGAGCTCCCTGTTCCTTGTTTCCTCATGTGTTTTGGACTCTCTCGGGTTTGTGTTCCGGGTTGCCAAGTCTCCAATAAACCATCTGTCGAATCTCCACTGTCTGCCCTGAGGATTGTGACACAAACGTAAGTGTGAAGCATTTTCGTTTGTTTCTTAGAAATGTACGTTTGATATTTTGGGTACTAATCTGATTCCATATAATACAAGATCCACTTTTATTTAAATGTAGATGAGAAATTAAAATTTTTATAAAGAAAATTAGAGAGTTTGTCTATATGACCATTATGGACCATATCGAAGTTGTGCTCTGCATTTAACCATCCAGTGAAGTTACACACAGTGGTGACAAACACAATCCCGGAGCAGTGGGCAGCATTAAGGCCCGGGGGAAATGTGGGGGTCAGTTTCTTGCCCAAAAACAGAATTGTAGAACCCACCAGGGAGGGATTAAAATCTCTTAAAATCAAGTCAAATTCCTTACCATTGTGTTTAGATTTGCTTTCTGGTCGAGACTCCGGGAGGTCTGGAAGCTTGAAAAACATCCAACTAAAAAAGAGTGCATTTAATATCAGGCAACGCACACAGAGTTTCATGGGCCGTCACCTTCTATTTATTTATGTCGAGCTCTCGTATGCTGTCATGTCGGATAGATTTCACTTGTTTTCATGTTTCTTACTTAGTAGAGCAAGTGTAGCATTTACCGGTCATTAAAGCTGTGCTCCTTTATCTGATTTTGCTCATGCATGGATGTAAATAAGTAGTTGATTGGACAACAATTGAAGGAATGTTTGAGCACATATCTGGTTTTAAATGGACGTTGGCTTGTTAAATATTAAATTTTCTGAGTTTCAGGAAGACCAGATAGACTAGCTGTGCAATTGTAAAATACTTCATAATTTTGAAAATAAAACAAATAACTATTTTAAATACAAAGTGAGAAAAAGCAAATAAAAAATGGAATAAACCTAAAGTTAATGTGGTTTTATTTGAGCATATATGGTGGCACTCTATTTTCAGACTTTATTGGAATGAAGTGCGGGTAGATGAGCGATTGAGAAGTAGAGCATGCAGTACTTAATGTAACGACCTTTAAAGTTTAATGTTGTAGACTTACAAGTAAAATAAATTAGGATCACTTAAAGCTGGTCTATTCTAAGCAAACTTGAGTGAGGAATATATTGAAATTCCAGGCATCCTAAATATCACATATAATGCGTCAAAGTACCGTTTTTGTTTTGTTACGGTTTCTTTTAGGTATTTGGTTTTTGTTAGGAATTTGTGGCATTTGTTTGCTTGTTAGGTATTTGTGGTATTTGTTTTGTATTTGTTAGGTTTTTTATTCATATTCTAATTCGTATATCAACAATGTGCAATATTTTTCCATTCTTCTTCTTCTTCCTCTATTTTTTCACTTAAAAAGTTGACCTTCTTATTGAGCTCCAAGGTTGGTTCCTCTTACTATCTAGATTCTAGCCAAAAATCTGTGAAATATGTCATACAATGCTTAGGTCTAAAAGAAAAAAAGCTTGTAATTTCCATTTCCAATTCCACATTTTTCAAAGACCAGGACCAGTCACAGGCTAGTGTATGTGCTAACACCATGCAAATGAGCCGTTATGTTAGCGCAGGGCTGGGGAATTGTCCAGACTGCATCAGCATGAGGTGCTGGGTCAATTCCACATGATCACCAACTGTTAAATAATGTCTTTCATCAATCTCTTCATCAAATGCAGCCTTTATCCAGACAGCAAGTGTAATCAAAACACTGGGGCGCTGCTTTTCCCCAGCGGCTATTCAGTGGGCATTGTGCCCGTCTAATTACGGCTCTAATGGAGTGGGCAGCATGCCTGCTGTTAACCATGAACCTCTGGGGTCCGTAGGGACAAGCTTAACACTGTCCTTTAGCGCAGAGGGGACGGTTTTTTTTGCCCCCGTTGTCGAGAGAAGTCTGACTCTGTGTGTTGAATCTCATCAGGAGTCACTGCTCTAGCAACTCTGAAGCCAACAAGTGTAAAACTCCACACGCAACAGAAAGTTTTTACTTCATTTTGAGGATTTCATTACGTTTTCTAGATAGCTATTATCTACACATTTAATTGATTGCTTGAGACAGTGTTGGTAATCATGTGTCTTAGTAAGGGTCTGCCCATGAGGGGGCGTAACGTCTATTGTAATTGAACAGTTTTGTTCTTCAACTATTTTTCTTCCAGACAGGAAGGGCATTTTTCAAAAATAAAAAATAAATAAATCACTTGTTTTTTTTAACTCTAACAATAACAATACATATATAATCCAAATAAATAACTTGTTTACATTTAGTCTTATTAATGCAATATTAATCTTAAACACAGTTGTACACTTCCAGTTTTTTAATCAGAAACAAATTGTTGTTAAAGCATTTTAATACCATATTTTATGTCTATATCGTTTTCTGAACATTTGTATGGTGTTCACAGTTTTAAATTTCTCAAAGCGCACAAAAACGGTCTTAAAGCGCACAAACAGTCTCAAAGCGCAATATCAATACCATATTTAAAGTAGTCTGCTTGACTCCATGTTTCCGAGGCGCACACACACACACACACACACACATGCACAGCTACGCACAAAAATTGCAAAACACTAGAAAAACACAAGGAGTGCTGGGAAATTGAGTTCATAACCTGACAAGGATCTTCAGAAGATCAGAACATCTTACAAGCTGAGCTGCTTAGGAAAAAAAAGAATAGTGAAACACAGACAGAATTCACTTTGATAAATATATATCTTTAGGCTAGATTAAACCAGAACTTGCCAAAGCCAACATGCCTCTTGATGGCCTTTTAAACATTCACACCAGAGAGAGAGAGAGCGAGAGGAAAAAAGTCTTTGAAAAGTCAGTTTGATCGTTTGAATGCTTTTCTCAAAAATAGCACATACGTATATGAATATGGAAATAACTGCACAGATTTAAAAGTGGATGTACAAGGAATCAAATCTTATCCATAATTTTTAAATAATAATCATGACAAGAACTGTCTCATTGAAGCTGCTTAAGTTTGTCTTTTGTGCGTACATTAAAATTGTAAAAATGTAATTGTAAATTGTCATATATATTTTATTATATATTTTATTATTTTATAACAATTTAATTATATAACGATTGTTAATTGTCTGTTTAAAAGGTGAAACTGACGTTGCATATTTCTGGGGAACTTTGAGCGGGACACCTTCTAAACAAATTTTTTTAAATGATTTCACTATTATATATTCACAAAACTAACTAATTTTTCATTTCAGGCATGTCTGTCAATACATAACTTTCGTCTATGAATCATCAAGTTTATGAGTTATGATATTTAAATCTTCAAGGTTATGAGTTTTGCTCAATTAGTTAATTTTTTCAGTACATCTTTCCACAGTGTCAGAAAATAAGCTGTAGGTTTAGAACTTGAAACTAAAAAAGAACTAGACTCTAAAGACCCTGTAAAAACCTGCCTTACATTACTGTACCCCATACTGTACATTCAGTTGTGCTTTGTGGAAATTCTTTGCATTCTGTGTGTCGTTTCTGCATGTAGTTTTTCTATATAATAGCTCGACCATTGTTTGGAACATCAACAATTGTGAGTTTGAGTTTGAAGCAAGTATATATATAATAAAATATCAATAATAGGTAACTTTCATTTTTCTTGTGTGCTCTTACTGTTTACATCATCAATATCTGTTTCTCGCTTAGTGTGTGTGTGTGTGTGTGTGTGTGTGTGTGTGTGGTCGTATTTTATTCTTAGTACTTTATAGATGCTGAGCTCTAGTTTATTATCAATTTCATACTATTTATCAAAGTAAATTCTCATAAAATGTTTTCAGATGTTTAATTTATCTGAATACCAGTAAATATTACTGAGTAAAATGAACAGTAAAAATGATTCCATTACAAGTCACTGATTCTCGAAGAATACTTGAAACACCTAAAAACAAAAAAATGTGGAAAAAAACTGAATTTCTTTATTATCAGGTTTTATTTCCTAATTTAGAATTTAAATTAAGCACCGTATTGTTTCAAACTGGCAGAAAATAAAAGATACCAATAGAACAAAATATTCAAACATGCTACAAAGTGCAACGGCTTCACGTTCACATGATTTAGCTTATAAATAGCATCCAGTACCTTTAGAATCCTGCAGATGGCGATATCTCCTCGTCCGCTCCAGAAATTACACCCAGTAGAAAAAAATTCTGACTTGTCGCTCAAAGTCACAATGTAATGAGTTACGGTAACTGTCCATTCAAATGTAGTGGAGTAAAGAGTACAAATATTTGATCAAAAATGTAGTCAACTAGAACGTAAAAGCTTATATTTGCTTATTAAGTACAAAGTAGCCAAAATACTTTTTAAAAGTACCAAAGTCCATGTACTCAAATACTTTACACCCTGCATGCTTTACATTAATTTTAACAAACCACCTAGTATTGCCACAAACTACGTAACAGTATTGTAGCAAAATGCTGTTTACAAAGTATGTCAAATTCCAATAGTCACAGTTTATTCTAGCAGCTCATTACCGACTGACTAGCTGAGAGGAATAAAAGGCCGACAGTATGAAAGACCCTGTCTTGTTCAACTAATCCCCAACAGAAGACACAAGAAGTGGCAGAAAAATGACAGAAACTCTCTAATGACATTCCTCTCCTCTTTTTTTGTGTTTCATTGTCCCTTGTCGTTCATTTTCTTCACCCTTCCTCTTGGAGATGGAAAGCCAATCAAGCAGAGAAAGAGGATCCACCATAGCAACAATAAGAGTTTAGAGACTAAGCACTGTCCAACACTGTCACTAAGTACTTTACAAATTATTCCAAAATCCCATTGACATTTCTTTTTCAACATTTCAGGAAACTTTTCTTAGCAACGTTTTTTTTTTTTTTTACATTTTCTTTGACCTAAGCCGTTGTTTTAATAGCATTACTAATTAGGTGTAATTGACTGTATGTATTTCTGGTACACAACAACCTTTCTTTGTACAATTTCTCTAAACAAGTCTCAACCAGACACAGTTTGTTTTCCGTTTGAATACCAATCTCTCTCTCTCTCTCTTCCTCACCCCTTTTCTTTCTTTTTCACACTTTTTCTCTTTCTTACTCTCTCTTTATCACTCCCTTAACCCTCTCTCCCCCTCCATCACCACTTCTCTCTTTTTCTCTCTCTCTCTCTCTCTCTCTCTCATCTCTCTTCCCCATTCCATATCTATCTCTTCATCACCCCCCCCCACTCTCTCTCTTCCTCTCTTTTCCTCCCTTACCCTCTCTCTACCTCCCTCACGTTTTCTCACTCTTCTCAAATTCTCTATTTTTCCATCATATGTTCTATTATAGGGTCTCTCTCCCTCATCTTTTGCCCCCCCCCCCCCCTCTCTCCCTTATTATCTCCCTCCCCTTACCCTCTATCTCTACCTCCCTCACCCTTTTTTCTCTAATTTCCCTTTCTCTCCCTCCATCCCTCCCTGTCTCTCTCTTTCTCATTCTCTTCCCCTCCCTCACTCTCTCCCTCACCCTTTTCTCTCGCTCTCTCTCTCCCTCACCTTTTGTCTCCATCTTCCTCCATCCCCCCTTCTCTCTCTCTCTCTCTCTCTCTCTCTCTCTCTCTCTCATTTCTATTCCTGAGTCTGAGACTTGTGTAAATAGCATGGAAAAGGGCTTAAAGACTTACACATTTTGAATAAATTGAAACTAACTTTGCCGTATTTGTGAAGTGATATTCAGACAGTTGATCCAGCCAGCTCTTCTTTAGAGACTGCAAAAGTTCATCCGCTCCGTGTCGAGTCCAAGGATGATTTGCAAGTGTTTTAGTCCTTGAAATCTGCATGAGAAAACACTCATGATGCAAAGGCTACGCAGGAAAACGAGTGCACTAGTTCTCTTTTAGATTCCAAACCCTTTTGGACACAAAGGACCAAAATCATGCGAAGGTCACACAGGTCAAGCCTTTAGATACAAAGACAAATTGTGACAGATTCATTTCTGTCACATAAGTGAATTTAAAGCATCCAAACTTCTTTAGGTATTCCGAATAGAACTTTTGCACTACACTTCACACACTGAAGCAAAAATACATTGAGTAGACAAATGCACTGCACCACTGTTCCCTGCTGGGATCTTAATGCCCTAAGTGCAAGTCCTAATGTGCTCTAAAATGAAACTTCTGTCATGATCTTGTGGGCAAATGCAACACCTACCAATAAGAAAAGTAAAATGATGGAGTAAGGAAGGGCAAATGCAAGAAATAAATGAATAAAATCCGAAATGTGGAGGCCATTATTCAGGCCAAGCATCATTGTGGTTCAGTCTTTATTTTGTAATATGCGTGAAGGTTAACAGCTCCATTTTTGAATTTGGTTACATTTTTGATCATACGTTAAGTTAATATATAATCACATTGCTTTAATTAACATTGTAAATCAAAATTGGGTTTGTCATTTGTGCTTGACTTGTGGGTGATTAAAAATGGGATTTTGAGAAATGTGATTGCATAATGAGATGAAAGTAAATCCCTCGCTTAAGGTTTTGTACGGTTGGAGTTGTAGAATTAAATAACAATTAACAGAGTTAAAACAACAAAGTATAAATAACAAAAATGCAACAAATGTTCTTAATATTTTTTCCCGTACATATGGATGATATTTCACATACATTTTCTCAATGGCTATATTGTGTATATGCGCACACACACATATGTGCATATATATGTATGTATGTATATATATATATATATATATATATATATATATACATTGTGAAAATGTATGTGAAAAAATATTAAGAACATTTGTTGCTTTTATGTATATACCGGTATATACTTTTTATAGTTAATATATTATATATTTTTATATATTAATTTTAATAATAATTGTTTATTTTTATTTGTTTTGATTTTATTTTATTTTACAATTGCTTACCTTTTTTTCATTTATTTCATTTTTTTTTCAATAGGTGTTTATCAGTTCAATTAAAATCAAAACATATAAAAACAAATCGTTTGTGAGATTAAAATGATACAGACCGTCATGTCTAAAGGTTGCAGTTGTTTTTTCCAAGTTATATCAATAGTTATAACAATCATTTCATGCCGTTCTGAATTCTCTGAGAATCTGTCATTGGTATTGACATTCAAAAGGTCTGTGTAATCCTCTAGAAGAAAGGACTGTATCAATATGTAAGAGCAAATGGCTTATTGACCGTTTTGAAAAACGTTTGATTTTGTCCTTAATAATCACAGAGCAGAGGTTTCTGTCAAACCCTCTAGTTTTTCTAAAGACCATATTGTCACTAGAACAAAGCCTTGCTTTCTTCCACGCTGATTCAGTTGGTGTTCTATAAAGAAAACTCCAGGATGATTGAGTGTTGGAAAGCAGTGAACGAGGGGCTTCATTGAGTTAGCCTGCAGTTTACAGCACCTCCGGTCTGGCAATGACATTTTGGAGTGATGTTGCAGTAATGGTTTGTTCCACCTGAAAGCACATGTTTTATTGATTATATTTAACCTGTCCCTTGAACTCTACGCATGTACTCGCTCCTGTAATAATAGACTTGTGGTTTGGAGCAGTGAGCATTGTTCTGCCAAAAGACATGTTTGTACTGTATGTACATATGTATGAATAAAAAGATCCATTGTCGGTTTCATCAGAACAATTAGTTTGTTCAGTAAATGTCAGCACAGCATTTCATATGCGGATGCACAGTCAACTAACAGTCAACTAAGTCAAAATCAACAACTTGTTGAACTACGGCTTGAAGAAACCTCACAGCAGGACACTTTTTATTCTATTTTAGCAGAATAAGCCGTTATTCTGTATCTGACTCTTATTTGGCGATACAAAAAAAACATTATTGCTGGTATTAGGACTGGTCACACCGGATATGATGACTTTCACGTTTGTACAGTATATTAGCACAGATCAAGTTCTCTCACTTGTCACATGGAAAAAAAAAACTAAAATTGCTTTTAATTAAAAGGAATATTAAAAGGGGTGTGCAAAAAAAACATTAATTTAACAGATTAACACAGTTCTGACTGAAAAATAGGCATATATTAGGGGTGGGATGAGACACTTTTCCCACGAGACGAGACGAGACGAGACACTAGGTTCACGAGATCGAGACGAGACGAGATTTAGATTTTTTTTTTTTTAAATAAAAAAAACCTTCGATATAATATAAGGAGAGCCATATTTTATCTGTATTTTATTTAACTAAAACATTCAAAACTGTTGATGCAACGTATTTTCACCAATTGCATGCAGTCATAACCAGATAACTAACATAATATTGATCATACAAAATATGATGCCATAAATTGCCAGGCAAGTAATTTCACAAAATGTTTTAACTGTCAATAGTATAGAAAATCCATCAAGCGCAGTCATTAAACACTATTTATAAACAAAGACAAGTTTTCCAGTAAATTGTAAAGAATGGTAGAATCATTTTGGCATCAAGTTCAACTCAACATCAATCTACTGCATTATGATTAAATTCACTGTGTTAATTTTAGCTCTAAAAAACACATGTATTGAAAGTGTCACTGACTCACTGTCCAGTCAATTATAGAGAGAAGAGAGAGAGAGCGGAGAGAGAGAGAGCGAGCGAGCGAGAGAGAGACAGAGAGTGAGAGCAGGACAGAGAGCGGGAGAGAGAGAGAAAGCGGCTTCCTACTTTAGCTTTGTTTCGGGTATTCGTCGCTTTTCTTGCCGATTTCTTTTCTTTTTTTACGTGAAACCATGATTTCCAACCGAAAACAGACTTTGTTCAAAATAAAACAAGCAGATTTTCTCGCGCGCGTCATACGTTCTCTTAAAGGCACAGCGCAGAAAACGGAGCAGCGCATATGCGCGTCGCGGGTGTGATCGATTAATTCAGTCTGTTACACTGCTTTCTGTGTTCGATTAGCAATGTCCGTGCCGTCATTGATAGTTGTAAGTTACAACTTGTAACGAAACGAACGTGTTATACTGTATTAAAGGGTTTATATACTTGTATAAATATCAAATCCATTAATTATCACGGTATCCACGGTATTGCAAATATATCAAAAATGGCGCCAAATTCTCGCGATATCACGAGATTCAATTGGATCTCGCGAGAAGCATTGGATCTCGCGAGATCTCGTCACACCCCTAGCATATATACTTAAAAATTTAAAAATGCATATATGGTGTATACAGTGTATATGCATACAATATATGTGTATGTCTATAGAGGATGGATGGATGCATGGACGGACAGACAGACAGACAGACAGACAGACAGATAGATTTCAAATTACCACTTGTTGTCCGAGTAGGGCAGAAGAGCGTCTCTGAACATACAACACTTTGAATCGCAAGGCAAATGGACTGCAGCAAGCAGCAGAAGACCACACAGGGTGCTACTCCTGTCCGCTAAGAAAATAAAATGGACAATAAAAGATTTGAAAAACACTGCCTGGTCACTGCCATTTTAATGCGAGGGTCTTTTTAGCGTCAACAACATGACAGCAGTAATCTATCCATATTTTCTTTACAATTTTAGTCATTATAATTAGCACAGTTAGTGTCAATTGAGCATCATGTCAATTTCACAGCCTGCCTCAGTATTGTTGGTGACTATATCCTTTCTTTTATGACCAACGTATACCTAGTTTAAAATTTCGAAATATAAAATATGGATCACCCCATCTCCCCACGTCTCAGACACACACACACACACACACACACACACACACACACACACACACACACACACACACACACACACACACACACTAATTGTATAAGAATGAAAATGACAGTAGGTTTAAAAATGTTGGTTTCTAACATTAAACATAACAACACAACTGACTGCAGACAAACATGCAATTATTCACATTTACATATTTTATTAAAAGCCCAACACTAATGAACTATAAAATGATAAAGTATGCCACGTCACAAAAACATGTAACTATGACAATTTGTCTTCATCAACCTTGAATGCTTTGCTGAATACACTAAATTGCTCTCTTTTGCCCTAAAGAATGGTGACATAACAATCAGAGCACTCAGTCAAATTCTAAGAGCCAGCATCATCTCTTTTAGCAGAGATTGCATCCGGCTTTATGCTTTTATTTTTTATTTGATCCATTGGTTCGTAGGTACTCGAATGACATGTGATTTTCTATTGCTGGCTCTTTTCAACTTGATGTGTGTGCGCGCGTGCTTGTGTGCGTGCGCATGTGTGTGTGTGTGTGTGTGTGTGTGTGTGCGTGCGTGCGTGTGTGTGTGTGTGTGTGTGTGTGTGTGCGCATATGTACTTTAAAGCTTTTTCTGACAAGGCATTAAATGATGGCCACAAAGCACAGTTGTACAGCTGTAGGCAGCAACTTTTTCAGTGCACAGTCTTGAAACAAAGCTAAATTCACCTTTGAATGCCCTCTGAGTGTTTTTGGTCCCATCTGTTATAGAATGAAGGTAGAAGCCTTTAGTTTGTGAGACTTACTCATAGAGAGGAAAGAAAAAGACATAACATCGGATGAAAACAGGTGTTTGTCAGCTTGGAGAAAAATATGCGTTTACTGTACAGACATAATATAGGTGATTTTCTTTATAACAGTGAAGCTTATTTTCCTTAAAGAAATACTCCTATTTTGCTTCCTTATTTGTGTTCAGTCATTTCTGTCTTCTCAATCTTTTTTTCACTGAAAAGTGAGTTTTCTTATGGCAGACCATCAGAATGTAGAATGTACAGTAGAAAACAAACATCATTATTCGCTGCTGTCCAAATATGGCAAACCTTTATTTCCGTCTGAACATGACAAATGCGAAACGTAACATTATAGCATAAATAGCAGTACTATCGATGATGCAACATTGATTATAAATGAGGGTTTCCAATTTCCTCCCACATTCCTAAAACAGCCATTCATTTAGGTAAAATTGATTGGAAAATTGAACAAATGTGAATGTGTGTGTCTACGTGTCCACTCACACAGTTTGTCCAGAGTGTGTACATTTTGCTCCGTGTGACCCAGAAATTGAATAAGTGTTATAAAATGGAATGTAGGGATGTTGAAGTACCAGATTTGTTAGTGACACCCAACAACTCTGTTGTCTACCCAAATGTTGGGATTTATTATCAATACTGTACTGTGATATTATTTTTAAGAAACTATTTCTACCAAATACTTGGATATTTTTAACTTTTTAAGCGTGTTTAAGATATTATTATAGGCGGAATTTCAACACGCTAGTAGCAACAGTTGCTGATTATCGACCACTGCTGACCAGTGTCAAAACAACAGTTTGTTTCATAAAAAAATGCTAAATGCATTAGGATCAACCTGTGTTAAAAAGTGGTCAGTAGTTTGCTCACTATTTGTTCCACTGGTGACCGTCCATCCCACTCCTGACACCAACAGTAACTACTTGGAGCTCCAAGCTACTACGATTAGTATGAACATACATTACTGAAGCTGTTCCAGACCCTCGGGTCGAATAACTTGAGTAAAACACTTTTTTTCTAGAATTCATAGTGAAAGTGAGGTGAATTTTTCAATATGAGGTGAAAAATTCAATATTTTCACTGGGAACTGTATTGAAATTGTGCTCTGTATTTAACTCTTCCCACACAGGGAAGTGAACAAACCCAAACCCGGAGCAATGGGCAGCCTTAAACCGTAGAATCATTCAGACTGGGATTAGAACCTGCAACCTCTTGAAGTTAGATTCCATAGCATATATATACTGGATTAAAAATAATTCCGTAATATACAGATACATCAGAAACACTTAAATACTTTTATTATAAGTCATATTATATTCATATTACTTGTTACATCAATGAGTCTGTATTTAAATGTATTAAGTCACTGGTTTAACATGGCATTTTGAGATCTTTTTAGCGCCTAGGAAACGAGTTTGGATGTCCACTGAATATCATAACACTTTCAAAAGGCATTTCCTTCATCTAAATCAATAATATTTTCAACAGTTACATCATGGAACACAAAGTTATCATTAACCATAGGCCTGTGCAGTGATTACACTGCGCCTAAGTGCTGCAATCCCACTTAGCATATGGTTAGCATTTAATCAGCGGATGGTTTTTACAGAAACACATGCTGATCTTGTTGAAGTGGCCCTACAATTTATAATTTCTAGTCATCGTCTCCAACCAAAGGATTCAATGTAATAATTCCGAGATAAGCAATGGCATCTAAAGAGGTGTCAGTCGAGTGGAATTGACTGTGCTTTCTATAATAACAAGCTGTCCGTGTATGTTATGTCGTATGTTGTGTGAGGTATTCAATTTTGCCATTAATGTTGTTTATGCTGAACATATTCATGTCTGTAAATGAAATAAGTGACCAGTATTTCAATTAAAGGCCGCAGGAGAGTCACTAGAAATAAATAAAGAAATATATGGGTGAGGCAGTCAAAAGAACTCAAAAGAAATTAACAAAACACTTTAATACAAACGTAATTGAAGCAAAGTGCTGTTCAGGAAAATATAAGGTAAAATAGATACAATAAATAAAAACAAACAGCAGGTAGTAGATTGTTAGACTTAAAACAAAAAATATTCTCTAAAAATACAATTTAAAGGCCAATAATATTCCTGACTCAATCAAATAATAATAATTATATGCATGTTTTTTTTAGTATAAAATATATTTTTAGTAGTGCTTTTGTTCAAAGGCTGGAGAATGAAAGGTAAATGGTTTCTTAAAACTATATCCTTGAATAGCATGCTTCGCCTTTTCGTTTTGTTTTTATTTTTTGTTTGCAAATTTCATTTTTTTTTCATACATGTTTTGTTTTGATTTTTTATTTTCAGATTTTTTAAATTGCATTTCAGATTTTTGCTTTTTAACTTTTGCCTTTTTTTTGTGGGGGCGGCACATACATTGTTCTCACTCTGATTGGCTAGTGAGGTACTCACAATGAAGGCGTTCCTATTCTGAATGTGTTTTAAACATTTTGACCTTGATCAACTCAATGATTAGGTCATTGATCACTTTTGTATTTTACACAATGCCTTATAAAAATGAATAATGAATGATAAACATTTCCAATGGAGGATTTAGAGTTTTCAGAGAGGATTTCAGAGTGTGTGTGTGTGTGTGTGTGCGTGCGTGCGTGCGTGTGTGTGTGTGTGTGCGCGCGTTCGTTAGCAAAAAAAAACAGAATTTCTAGGAATTATCACCACATAGTCCCCGATTGCAAACCCATGTGCTCCTGCGACCAGAGACCCAAAGAACAAGTCCCAAAACACAGCAGCATTACAGTACTAGTTAGAAAACTGCTTTCATCAGTGGCTGGCAAAGGAAACCATTCCTTTTTAGAATGTCTACATTATGTCTGAACACATTTTTTTTTTTACAATTATCTGAATAATAACGGCCATGACATTATGTTAACATCGTAACTTCACAACCGCATTTGCTACCAAAATAAATAAATATATATATAAATTTATTTTTATTTTTGCGGTCTGCGGTTTTATTTTTATATTTTACAGAATAAATATATATATATATAGACTTGTGGACGTGTTTTGTTCAGGTGTAGAGGTTCACACAGCACAGAGATTTCTGCTTTAGTTCACACCTGAAAAGCAAATTATTTTTTTCACATCAAGGTCACCTTTTTGGTCTGGATCTGGCTTAATACATTGTGATTGCACCTAATGTACATTAAGAATCAGATTGAGAATAAAAAGATGACCTTGATTAAAAAAAAAACATGCTTTTCAAGAGTGAACTAATGTGAACTGAGAGTGAAATAATCTTTGCGTTTTTCACAAATAAGAAAGCTTCTTGGGTGCTGATAAAGGCAACCAGTTTGATACATACTTCTGAAATAGCCAATTTGCTCAATTTAGCTTAAATTATATGTTATTAGTAATACATTTTAGTATTTAGCTATATGTGAAGAGACTGATCATGTTAATGATTTCTCATAATAATATCAACAACCTAAAAATATAGGAAATAAATTAATATTAATATGCAACATTCTATTTATATATTTTCTAGTTCTAGTGTTTTTCAAATGAAACACTTTCCAATTATCATTTTTATAACAGTGCTAGGAAATCACTATGTACCGCAGCAGAATTTTAAAAAAATATTTTAAGAAACACCCTGCACAAGCCCAACCCCTGCGTGAATTATTCAATAGAAGTGAATACTGCCAAAGTATAGGGCGCAAGAAAACATACTGATGTGATTTGCAACGGTTGTACTGGCGCTAATCTTCGTTAAGAAGTAACTTTGACCACTGATATTTGTATTTTATTTTTAAAATACCAATTTCAAATAATAATTCACAGTATTATAATTTCCAGTTCTTGTGTAAGTGTGATTTAAAGGAGAACAGTAAAAAAACACCCAGACTGGGAACACAATGTCAACACAGACAGACAGAATTTGGCAAATTTAGGCAATATAGACAAAATCAAATTTACATTTTCAAAAACATTTGATAAACGTGCAGATCTGCAGTCTCCTGTCATAGTATTCCTCAAGAAAAGAACACGTTGATGTAATTTGAAATTTGTCAGAATCCCAGGCCACGTTCCTGTTGTAGAGAGATTTTACGGTAGCCGATCCAGTCTCATTAAATGCTTGTGACGAGAAATAGCATTCTTTGAGCATATAAGTGACTTCAGTCATAACATTATGAGTGTGATAAAGAACTTCTGGATGAACATCACATGAATGAAAACCATGGGCAAATCACTCGAAACATATCAGCCAATACATCACGAAGGCTAGGTTAATTAGATGTCATTATGTAAACTAGTCATGTGCAGAAGAAATCATTACACATTGGTCAGACGCCCCCTTTATCTAGATTTGACAGTCGCATTTCTTGCTTTGTAAGGTTATTAGTTGGACCATTAGTCTAGTCCGAAGGAAATTGTCTTCATAAAAGTGCCAAATAAAGTAAGTGAATAGAAGATTTAAAAGCAATGCCTTGAGATTAGTCGCTGAGCAAATACACTTAACAGACACAAACTAGCTCGAATTCTTTTCAGTAGGAGTTCATTCAAACTCATTAGAACATGTCATAGCTCAGCAGGGACCCCCTAAACCATTTTCAATCTCAACCTCTATTGAACTAAGACATCACAGGGAGGCTTTTTGTTTAACTCTCTTTCCACAGCAACAGACTACATCTCTCTGAGAAACAATGAACAAAAAATGTGTCTATTTACATGGTGTGTGTGTCTCATTGGCGAAAGCATAAGGGCAAAATGGGCAAAGATTTTGAAAAAAAAACAAACAAAAAATACAAGATTTTGACGAGGAAAGGAAGGAGCAAGCAAATGACATGACATTTATTTACTACAATTACAATTACTTACAATTAATTACTATACTGTTATGAATACATTATATTACTACGGTGGAACCCTGGCTTACGAAATTAATTAGTGCAGAGTCGTTTTCATTGGGCGACAATTTTGTTATCAGAGCCTCATTTGACATGTACCGTACCGTACCGTCTTCTGCCGCTTTTCCGGGGCCGGGTCGCGGGGGCAACAGCCTCAGTAAGGAGGCCCAGACTTCCCTTGCCCCAGCTACGTCCTCCAGCTCTTCCGGAAGAATTCCGAGGCGTTCCCTGGCCAGCCGGGAGACATAGTCTCTCCAGCGGGTCCTGGGTCTGCCCCTGGGTCTTCTCCCGGTGGGACATGCCCGGAACACCTCACCAGCAAGGCGTCCGGGGGGCATCCTTAACAGATGCCCGAACCACCCCATCTGGCCCCTCTCAACCCGAAGGAGCAGCGGCTCTACTCCGAGCTCCTCCCGAATGGCCGAGCTCCTCACCCTATCTCTGAGGGAGAGCCCAGCCACCCTGCGGAGGAAGCTCATTTCCGCCGCTTGTATCCGGGTTCTCGTTCTTTCGGTCACCACCCACAATTGGTGGCCATAGGTGAGGGTAGGAACGTAGATCGACTGGTAAATCGAGAGCTTTGCTTTTTGGCTCAGCTCTCTCTTCACCATGACGGACCGATGCAGCGTCCTAATTATCGCGGACGCAGCACCGATCCGTCTGTCGATCTCCCGCTCTATCCTCCCCCCACTCGTGAACAAAACCCCGAGATACTTAAACTCCTCCACTTGGGGAAGGACCCTGTCTCTGACCTGCAGGGGGCACTCCACCCTTTTCCGGTCGAGAACCATGGTCTCGGACTTGGAGGTGCTGATTCCCATCCCGGCCGCTTCACACTCGGCAGCAAATCGATCCAGTGAGAGCTGGAGATCACGTCCCGACGAAGCCAACAGGACCACATCATCTGCAAAAAGCAGAGACTCGATCCCGAGGTCACCGAACCGGATCCCTCCTCCGCCTCGACTGCGCCTAGAAATTCTGTCCATAAAAGTTATGAACAGAATCGGTGACAAAGGGCAGCCTTGGCGGAGCCCAACTCTCACTGGAAATGGAAATGACTTGCTACCGGCAATACGAACCAAACTCTGACACCGGTCATACAGAGACTGGACAGCCCGTAACAAGGGCTCCGGTACTCCATATTCCCGGAGCACCCCCCACAGGAGTCCCCGAGGGACACGGTCGAATGCCTTCTCCAAGTCAACAAAACACATGTAGACTGGTTGGGCAAACTCCCATGATCCCTCCAGGATCCTGAAAAGGGTATAGAGCTGGTCCGTAGTTCCACGTCCGGGACGAAAACCACATTGCTCCTCCTCAATCCGAGACTACAATCAGAAGAACTCTCCTCTCCAGTACCCCTGAATAGACTTTCCCAGGAAGGCTGAGGAGTGTGATCCCCCTGTAGTTGGAACACACCCTCCGGTCTCCCTTCTTGTAAAGAGGAACCACCACCCCAGTCTGCCACTCCAGAGGCACTGTCCCCGATGACCACGCGATGGTGTAAAGGCGTGTCAACCAAGACAGCCTCACACCATCCAGAGCCTTAAGGAGATCTGGGCGGATCTCATCTACCCCCGGGGCCCGGCCGCCGCGGAGCATTTTAACTACCTCGGCAATCTCGGCCACAGAGATAGGAGCACCCATCCCCGATTCCTCCTCGGAAGACGTGTTGGTGGTATTGAGGAGGTCTTCAAAGTACTCTCCCCACCGATCCACAACGTCCTGAGTTGAGGTCAGCAGCCCCCCATCTCTACCGTAAACGGTGTTGATGGCATTTGACATGTAATTCATCTAATCCGTGCCAAGACTCCATAAATTCAGACAAGCATTATTTTTACAAATGGTAATGAATTAATTCATTAATTTATTTATTCCATTTATGTGAAATTCCTAAAATTTCTAATTACACTAATTTCCCTGCATTCCTCTACATTCTTCCGGTGAGAAAAAGACGTGCTCCTTTCATATCTCGAAAATGTTTTGTAACTTCCACAAATAATTTCAAGGAGACACTTTTTTTCGTAAGTCGTTATTTGTTTTCAAAGACATTCACAAGTCTAAGTATCACTCTACATTATATAAGTATAACTGCGATGAATGACGAGCAAGGAGAGACTCAAATATTAGTTTTTAAAATGTTTTAAAGTTTTTAGATGTTAAAGATGTTAAGTGTAAAGTAAGTACATTTCTAAAATTAAAGTAAAAATGTGGTTCGGAGATGGTGATGAGAAGACTTGTTTCGTGGATTGGCCAATGAGAAGCTTGCACGTGCGTTGCTAGTTAATTCCTTTCAAAGTAAAAATGTTAAGTTGATTCAAAGTAAAGTGATTAGTTGACGCAAAATGTTTACGTACTATGATCCAATGAGACACTTGATATGATAATGACCTGGGCACAGATAAAAAAACCACAACAGGAATAGGGAAAACATAGTTGAAAAACAATTAAAACAACAACCCAGGACGGGTGTAGGCACATTTTTTAGCTGATCTAAGCGTTTGTGTGTGTGTGTGTGTGTGTGTGTGTGTGTGTGTGTGTGTGTGTGTGTGTGTGTGTGTGCGTGAGTTGTGTGCTTGCCAACCCATATAGTCCCTGAAACCTTGGATATGGGAAGGCGTCCAACAATAATCATTGTGTGACTTTGGAGCATGTTTAATTGGATTAAATCTAACACCGAACAACTCATTTTCCTTGCACTTTTGTCTCCATTATTTTAATTATTTACTTTTTCATTTTTACACTGATTATTTACAGCCAATAATGTTCCTTTCTTATTTCAAATCCATGCTAATTGCAGAAAGTGCTTACTTTAATTATTTGCATTACATAAGCCCGTGGAACAAGGACGCTTTGGGATTTTTTTTTTTCGTCCCCAAGATGTCTGTAAATATGATAATCAAATTAATTAAAAAAGGAGAAAATAATAATAATTGTCAATTATGAGTGCAGGAACTGTGCAACAAGTCAATCTGTATTTATTTTATTGCGAATTTCTCAACATGAACGTGTGAGAATGCTTTAATCCGCTAGTTTATTTTTTTAGCACACACTCTTCGGCACAAACTCTCTAATGAGCTAAACTGCTGGAAGAGTTCAGAATCTCTGACTAACTCGGATTCTAACCTTCAGTGGATGGTCATGTGAAACAGAACTTCACAATCTGTGAAGTCTCCTGTATGCTTCATTTGTGAGGTTGAAGGTCCAAGGGATGGTTTCTAAATTACACTTCACAAAGATATAAGCGAGCAAGAACTGATGATCTTTGCTTGTGAAGGTCAGTCCAAGAATATGTCGAGCAGGAACTAGATTTATCAAACTAATGTGACTGACAAGAGTGAAGGATTTTTTTTTTCCTACTGCGGTGGAAAAAACTAAACATCAATTAATATCGAACTTTATGTTGCTCGCCCTAAACAGTCATGCAACACAATTGTGTGAAATACAAATGATGTAATTATTATTTCAGTTTGTACATCTAAAAGCATGACTTAATTAGAGACTGTATGTAGTGCCCGATAAAAATAATTACAATTGAGCTTTTTACAAGGACCTTCAATCCTCTTAGAACCTTCTGCTCCTGCTAAAGCTACACAAATGCTATCACCTTTTAACACTGAAACTCAATCTTAATACTTTACAAAACGTCTCAAATGCTAAACTTCTACCTAACCCTGCTTGTGGTGTGCCATTATTAACCTTTTTTCTGTCATGGCCTTTTATGCAGATTAGGAAACAATTAACCTTTAAAGTCATTCACTGGCCTCATATTAACTATTTACATACTCAAGCGCGAGTGTAAAAAGGCATTTTTTACAAAAGCGCGTTTCCCTGGCTTGTCTGCTTCCTTTTTTTTCTTTTCATATTTATATTCTTTAGGTTTTTTTTTTAATCTCACATTTATATCACAGCCAGGCCTCAGTTACTAGAATATCAGTTATATTAGTATACAGTTATATTACCTCAGTTATATTAGTATAAAAGTAGGGCAAGGCCTGTTTAAGGGTTACGATGGGATTGTAGGGTGTGTGTGTGTGTGTGTGTACGTGTGTGTGTGTATAAGTACAAGTATTTAGGCCTCACTGAAGCCCTAACTGGTTTTATACTAAAGTCAGGCCTTTGGTAACTTGTAGGGACATTTGCCTGACCGCAACAACTTTGAAGGCCAGTAGTAGTGTAAAATGGTTGGTGTTTGAATGAAAGGGTTGTATTTTTTTGTATGTTAGTCAAGGACACCACTATGATATAAATGCAGCTCTGTGGGTGTGTGTGTGTGCGCGCGCGCGCGTGTTTGTGTGTGTGTGTGCGTGTGTGCATGTATCGACGTCTGCCAGGCACAAGTTGTCATTATTTGAGTGAGAATGGAGCTGAACTAATTAAAAACGGAATATTTATGTTCCAATACACTGCTCAAGCTTCATTTGGTACTTGAGTATTTGGTACTTCATAACAAATCTTGACAACTAATTGCCACTCTATTAATTTCCATTTTGAAAAAAAATGATGCAATCTGTTTTTTACTGGTGATCTGCTTTAAATCAGCGACCCCGGTTTAGCGCATTATAAGAGCGGTAACTGTTATTCTGAACACAAGACAAACACTTGGAAGTGTCAAGCAGAACCCCAAAATCAACACAATTGACTTTAACTTATACTGTCACGATTTCACTCTGGAGTCTGTGTCTCATGAACTCCTTGTGCCAGAATCTTTCCATTTCCCAGAATTTATACTCACTAGTTCTGTCTTTGCAGTTGTTATTAATGTCTAGTTGTTCTTTGTGGTGTCTGCTTGTGTATTAAAAGTATTACGTGAGATATATGCTCTACGCTTTGTCTCCTCCAACCTACGACCATGACAAATACACATTCTGGAAATTGCAAAAACACACAATAGATCACAAAGAGACACTCATCCTGCAATCTGCCGCGCTATCCCGGCTCAGTTTGGCAATCACTTAAGTACAGAAATGCAAATGTAAGGCCTTTGTGCAATTAAAATTTCCATCTAATTAATCTAATTAATTACAGAACATTGTGATTAATTGATGTACAAAAATATTGTCTGCGTAAAAGACCCTTAGTATTTAAAATAATAATGAAGAGTGAAACGTATTACAAAAACATTTATGTCCATGTTTATCTTTAAATAAAATAAATATAAATAAAATAATTAAATATAAAATAATAAATATTGCACTGAAATATTAACACGATAAACACTAAATTGCAATAAATAATAATAATACACAATTATTATTATTCATTACAACATAATCACAGTTTATAATACAGAAATGTGTATTAATGCATTGTGACTTGACATTGCATGGTTTTGTTATAATTTTAGATTTAATTTAATTGATTCAACAAACCCTTCATGAATTAATATAACGTAATGGAATATATTCGGATAATATAGCTTTTAATCAGTATTTAGTCGACTAGTTTAATAATAATAATGATGTATAAATAGTGTATACATCATTTACTGTATAATAATATTAGTTCCTTGCTTTAATAAGAGTATGTTCTTGATCAAATCTTCAATGCTTGAGTCTTGAAATAGTGCTTTTCTGACCTACTAAAGATATCATTTCAGGGCACAGAGAGGTTTTTTTTTTGCCCTTCACGCCCTGGATCCGAAGAGAAGCATTTCATTATCATTTTTATGACATCTGTAATGGTCATGTAGATCACTGCCAAACACATCCACACTGGCATTCCGTTTATAGACTTCAGGAACCCGAGATCACGCTGCTTGGAGAGTTATGCTTCTCACAGCAGAAGTTTACACCCCGCTTCCACTTAAAATGAGTGTGATAAGAGAACATCAGTGTAGTAATAGGAAGATATACATTCTTTCTACCGCTCGCGCTCTCTCTCTTTCTCTCTTTGGTGTTAGAAATGTCACTGCACTGTGTCCTGAATATCCACGTCTTACTGAGATTTTCAACTTGGCTTTAATTAAATCTTACAGAAGGCCAATTTTAACAAAATACAGCTAGAATAGTGACTACAATCTGCAGAATGAACATGAAAAAAAAAAATAAAAAGGCGCTCTTGCTGTTGAATGGCTCTCATCTTTCTGGCTAGCATCATTACAAATAACCTGACGTCTGACCTTCAACACGCAATCTATTAATTACACCCTTGCTTGGATGTTCATAAACTTGACTTTGCAAGTAGTCTCCATTTCTTAATTGGAATAATAAGGTGATTAATAACAACACTAGTGAGGTCGCCACCTCTTGCCATGAAACAACCTCTGAATTATTGGGAAGACAACATAAAATGACTACGAGTGATAATTTGTGTCTCTTTTTTTGACCCACCCCACCCTGCCTCACATCAGGGCTGAATGACATAATGCCCTTGCTGGGTAATTACATATAGTTCGGTGTTGTGGGGTCATAAAACTTAAAGTAGTCTAATACCTGGAAATTGGCTTTCAGGCATCCCATGCATCTTGCTGTCATGTCTGGCAGTGGCTCGCAGAGGGTTTTTTCATCCGCTGGACATAAATACAGCTATCATGCAAAACAAATAGAAGCTGAAAACAAATGGCAGTAAATCACCAGCCTGGCTAATATGATGGCGTGTTATTTTACCAGCTTTACAACAGGCGCAGTGGTTGAGCAGATAATGCCGTCTTTATTGTCGACATCAAAATCCTTCCTCCCGCATACAGATCCTGTGTCAGCTTCATCAAAATGGAGGCAAACCCAGTTGCGATCTACACAGAGTTTCAGGGTAAAATCGATAACCATCCAAATGATCTCTCAGCTCTAAGCAGACCATCACAGCTGAGTCCCTCCCTCCATTCTACATCAACCCACTCCCTCCCACTTAATCAATGACCCGTCCTGCCCTTTTCACTCCATGGGTGATGCTTGAATTATGAGAATATGGATTAATTCATTTCTATACATAAGCATGGTACTTTCACGGAGGATGGAGCCAATATTAACAAGGCGGACAGAGGAGGGAAGACCAGGCATTACACGCTATGGCTGTTAAACTTCTTGTAAAGTTTTCCATTACGTGCCAGAACCAGATTGAGATTAAAGGCTATAAAAATGTTATCTCCATAAACCATAATTTCTTCTGCAACGTTTCCACTACTCATACCTTTTTTGATTTCCTTAAGTGACAGTCACGCTTCTCTGGCATTTGCTCATTTCCAGCTCATTAAATAGGAGCTTGACATAGATCAATAGTGTTTAGTGAGATGTTTCATGTCAGTGACGGTGTATCTTTTTGCACAAAATCAGAAACAATTGACATCAGCAGTCTTTGGTAAAAAGACAAGAGGAAGCGTCACATGTTTCTCTCTCTCTCTCTCTCTCTCTCTCTCTCTCTCTCTCTCTCTCTCTCTCTCTCTCTTCTTTTCAGTTGATGGACAGTCTCACTTTCAAAGAGGTTTGTTAATCTTATGGAGATCCGGTCTGAATCGCCTTTTCTGACATTCGGTACAACACAGGGGCAAATTGAGTTAACAGAATCGATAGAGCACTTTGGTGAAAAGGACATCTGATGCAGTTACTGTCTGGTTCAAATGCAAATAAGTGTTGAGATTCATTGGGGAGCTTGAGTGAAAAGTCTGTATCTGCACCTCAGTTTTCAAGACAGGCTTTTAATACTAGGAAGCGAGCTGAGAGCACACAACGGACACCTGTTTTCCCTTCTGTGCACTCTCTCAAAGACCCCGGGAACTGTCTCTTGGGGGCATGTTGAAACAATGGGATATTACTTCTTTATTACTTCTATTACTTCCATTGACTGGTCCATGGGGGCAGGCTGTGATTACTCCGATACTCTCTCTAACTGGTAAAGTCTGAAACTAGTTGAATAAAAGTGTTAGTTATTACCTTCAAGAACTCTGTAGCTTACAAGCGGGTAAGCTGGTGTTTTGCTCTGTACATTGTTGGAAATCGATGAATTTATTTCTGCCTCAAAAAGTCTTTACACTACTTCATGGTTCGACTATCGCGGATTCACTATGTCACAGATTTTTCCGGAAATTTCGAAAATAGCCACAAAGAATGAATGAAGATCCCAAATATTTTATTAATTCCATTAAAAGTTAGTGATGTCTTATCTTACTCATGGTTCATTGCATTACATATAGTGACAAATATATCAGTACAAAAAGAAATAAAACATGACAAGAGAATGTTCCAATGTTAATAGGTCACAAATCAGCTTCCAAATGTTGTAATCTAGCCTGTGATTGGTGTTTTGACCGCTTCTCCGATCAGCAGCAGCTTATCTTGTCTCCGACCAGTAGCATCTTCTCGCGGACACTTTGTTTGCCGCTCTCTTGTTACTGTGTAACTTTGTAACCTGTTCTGTAATATATGTAAATATGGTGTCCCTACTTTGCGAATTTTCTGCTATCGTGGCCACTGTACCTCAATACTAATGTTACTCTAATTACAAACATTTATCATGCTCAGGATGTAATAAAGTGTAATCATTTACTGTATTCAAGAAAATAGCTCCTACTACAAAATAATTGAAAATGGCTAAGATTGCCCAAAAAGACCAGGATATGACGACACACGGCCGCTTGAAATAGTATCAGTGTAGCTCAAAACAGACCTGACATCAAAACAGAATAGGATATCTGAATTCAGGCAGCATACTTCAATTTATTTTGCTATTTTATGATGTCAGCACTGGTAGCATTAATTAATAAACCTCAATTGTAAACATTTGGCTGGCTCAGACAAACAGGCAAAAGACTGTCGCTATAATTGTTGGGGTGATTGGGATGAATGACATAGTGAACTGAGTCATGAGACTCAACATCTAAAGCCTTTCTGCTACAGGATTGCGACAAAGGTTTTAACAGAAACTCTTTGCATTCCAAGCTGTGGGCATACCTGGTCACTATTGTCATATTGTCACCTGAATAATCATATTGCATAGAGACTCAGGTTGATTTTATTCATAGCTTACATTACTTTGTGGACAGTGGATTGTGGTTTTAGCTTTTGAAAAGTTTTTGACTTAATCTAAATTTCCACATCGATTTACGCGTAACCCTGATTATAATCCCGAAGCTTGGGTTTGGGGGGATCATGGCCACACCAGTAATCAAGAACAATCAAGAAACAAACAAGAACAATACCACAGCAGCACGGAGATACCACACTCCAACTCTCTGTTCCAGTGATCACCAACACACTTTACTCACAACTCATCTCCGGAAGTTTGGTAGCGACCACGCCATTCCTAGTATGGCCAGAGAAGTCAGTATAACCACAATAGCAGTGAGAGATACACCTGTAAAGTAGAAAATAATTCTTGAGAAAAAACCCTTGTTGCTCAAATAGTGTTTACAATACCATTCAAAGGTTTGGAGTCACCTAGACAAGTTTGTGTCTTCTAAGAAAAGTCACTATTTAGTTTCTAAAAACAAGGATAGACTGTCGAGCTTCTTAAGAAAGTTATCTATTTTTGGCCATTTTGAGCGTTTGATTGACCCCACAAATGTGATGCTCCAGATTCCCAACCTGCTCAAAGGAAGGTCAATTTTACAGCTTCTTTAACCAGATAAACAGTTTCCAGCAGTGATAACATGATCAAACAAGGGTTTTACAATCCACTATTCTTCTGGCACAATTAGCAAACACATTGTACCGTTAAAACACTAGAGTGACAGTTGCTGGAAATGGTCCTCTAGACACATGTAGATAGAATGTACTTCGGTTTAGTTTAAAGGTATTTTCATTGTCACACAGTGCTTATCTTTCAATAATAAGGACGTTTCAAAGTGATCCCACATTTTTTGAACAGTGGTGTATATTAAAATAGACGAAATACAATGATACTAATAATTTGTCAATTAGTAAACAATAAAATCACGTTCTGCCTTGAGTTTTTTTTTTAACTCTAATGGGAAGAGAACTGAAATGGACATCTGATGTCTTATTCCATCAACTTCCAAAAATGTGCTTTGAACAATTCTAATTAAAACTGTTCAGAACAGTGTTTGATTCCCATGAGAGTTTGATTCCCAGAGGTTACGTATTGCACTTCGAACAAGATGATTGCCCCACAGTCTCTGCGTAAGAGCCAAAGACTGTTGTCTTTAATTCAGCTGTTTTTTTGAGCGAAGAATGATGAATGAACCCGGCTTGTCTGCACCTAATCCCATGTCTGAGTTGATTTTCACTCACAACTCTGAAGAGCTAGAGGGGACATCTGAGCCATTCAGCCTGAGCGTTTGAGGAGGTGTTTGTGCCTGAACCCAAAACATCTGCATTTGAGGGGTGATCTTTGCAGGCACTTGAGTCCGTGACCACAGCATTAGCATCTTCGCTTTTGCCCACAGCTACAGAGCCATCGGACACAGCGGCAGATCCGAGCTGCCATCCAAAGCATTGCCTGAAGCAATGCTGCCACCCGTAAATGTGCACTGCCAACGTGACCTGCTTGTGGCTTCTTTGAGGTGTTGTTCTTACTTCTGGAGCCACTCGGAGGAGGGGGGTTCTGAAAGGACCGCGTCACATTTATAGGATTGAATCTCCTACTTTGAGGAAGCTGCATAACAAACAATGAAAATAATTCAGGTTCTGGTTCAGAATTCAGGTTCAGGTTCAGACATTTTAATATTGTTATAAATTTTGAATTTTTATGATACTATAAGATCGTTTGATATTTATGTACATTTGTTGCATATGGACAATGGATATTTAGTCAGTATTTAATATAAATTCATGGAATGCATCTAAAGCATATGGTATCATAAAAAGAACACAGTTTTCAAGCACCCAATGTTTTTAATATACTCTTCTACTAGTCTGGAGTTCTACACGTCACAGGAAGCGCAGCCTGTTAATCAGTATTGGCCTGAGATGATTAGAGCCTTTGGTGTTCGAGGTGTAAGACTACTAGAGTGCAGTGAACATTTTTAATTTAAATATCTTCCAAATTGCAGAGTTTGCAAACTGAATTTTCATTTTAGTAAATCAATCACCAAATTCTTATAAAGAGACTTAATTAGAAGTAGCTTGTGGGACTCTGTATTCTAAGATTTGAATGTAATAATAATAATGCATTAAATTTTTTTATTTATGTTGTTATGTTTAGAAAGTGTTACTGTTTGGAATATTGCTGTAAAATATTGTTGTTATGTTGTTATGTTACAGTAATGTTTTGTTGTTATTTTCATTGTTATAATTGTTACACCTTGGAAGGACTGATGAAGACAGGTCTCACAACAAAGGTTTTAATGTCCTTAACTGAAGAAGAGTACAAAGCGGAGTGTGGAAACTCTAACACAAACGCTGCCACTTGCAGCCTAGTAACAAGTTTGACCGACAGCTCGTCAGCCTCAGCGATCTCCTTTTAACCATAACGGTAATTGGTTACAGGTATCGCTGATGCTGACAAGCTGCCGGCCGTGAACTGTCATCAAAACGCTCCCCGGCTCAGCCACCAGAGGGAGCTGAGCCACCAGAGGGAGCCACCAGAGGGAGCTGAGCCGATGGACCGTAACAGTAGCCCCCCCTCAACGGGCGGGCTCCGAACGGCGGCAGAAAATTTTTTTTTTGACAAGGTGGGCCGGGACCACCGATACGAAGACGAGGTGGGCCGGGACCACCGGAGTTCTGAAGAGGTGGGCCGGGACCACCGGAGTTCTGAAGAGGTGGGCCGGGACCACCGATGCATAGACGAGGTGGCCCGGGACCACCGATGCATAGACGAGGTGGCCCGGGACCACCGATGCATAGACGAGGTGGGCCGGGACCACCGTTGCGTCCTGAAGAGGTGGGCCGGGACCACCGTTGCGTCCTGAAGAGGTGGGCCGGGACCACCGTTGCGTCCTGAAGAGTTCAGACGAGGTGGGCCGGGACCACCGGTGCTCTGGAGACGAGGTGGGCTGGGACCACCGAAGCTTGGATGAGGTGGGCTGTGACCACCGAAGCTTGGATGAGGTGGGCTGGGACCACCGATGCTTGGATGAGGTGGGCTGGGACCACCGATGCTTGGATGAGGTGGGCTGGGACCACCGATGCTAGGATGAGGTGGGCTGGGACCACCGATGCTAGGATGAGGGGCGTCAGGATCAGCCGAGGAAGAGCGAGGATGAGGAAGAGGAGCGGAGGAAGGGCGAGGATGAGGAGCGGAGGAAGGGCGAGGAAGAGGAGCGGAGGAAGGGCGAGGAAGAGGAGCGGAGGAAGGGCGAGGATGAGGAGAGGAGCGGAGGAAGGCGAGGATGAGGAAGAGGAGCGGAGGAAGGGCGAGGATGAGGAAGAGGAGCGGAGAGGCGAGGAGGAAGGGAGCGGAGGAAGTGAGGAGCGGAAGGGCGAGGATGAGGGAGAGGCACGGAGGAAGGGCGAGGATGAGGGAGGCGCGGAAAGAGAGGATGAGAAGGAGGAGGAAGAGAGAGGAAGAGAGAGAGAGAAGAGAGAGAGAGAAGAGCCAGCGCGTGGAGAAAAGCGCGGACGGCAGAAGAGAGAGCGAGAGGATTGAGAGCAGAAGACAGAAGACCAGAGGGAGAGGAACGAAAGGAAAGAGAACGAAACGAAAGGGAACGAAACACGTGGACGAAGAGAGCGACAAAGAGGAGATGAGGAAGCCTGAGGAGGAAGGGGAGGCAATAGCTCCGGAACAGAGGAAGAAAGGAGAGAGAGGGAGAGAGAGAGAAGAAAAGGCTGATCTGACAGAGTAGAACTCTGACGAGATGGGGGAATGAACTCTTCCCTCTTTGGCTGGTAGTTCAAACCCGGCTCACATTCTCCACAGGTGCAGGGGTCTCTGGGATCGGCAGGCCAGTCCATGTTTGAGAGAAGAGCTGAATCCATTCGTTGCAGATCAAGGCAATTGTGGATTCGGGCTCCCTCTCATGGAAACCACACGGGCACATGGACGACAGCTGCCTTCTCCAGAATCCTGGCTGACTGCGCGTTGATGGCAAGAAGTCGAGCACAAACTCCTGTTGCCGTTCAAATCGTGCGTCACGCACCTTCTCTGGAGCAGTGGTGAGGGAAAAAAACATCCGGTCAGCTTCCATTGTTAACGGTCGGTCATCTGTTACACCTTGGAAGGACTGATGAAGACAGGTCTCACAACAAAGGTTTTAATGTCCTTAACTGAAGAAGAGTACAAAGCGGAGTGTGGAAACTCCAACACAAACGCTGCCACTTGCAGCCTAGTAACAAGTTTGACCGACAGCTCGTCAGCCTCAGCGATCTCCTTTTAACCATAACGGTAATTGGTTACAGGTATCGCTGATGCTGACGAGCTGCCGGCCGTGAACAGTCATCAAAACGCTCCCCGGCTCAGCCACCAGAGGGAGCAGAGCCGATGGACCGTAACAATAATTATATAAAGCTTTTTTTAAGTTTTTATATTGTACATCAGTACAACATAAAAAAAAATATATTCTACAAAACAAAATATTAACCATGAAGTACATTTTAAAAAGTCAAATTAGCTGTTGTAATTGATTACACAGAAAGTCTCCTCCAACTCCATCCATCCACCAATACATTTGTCCACCCACCCATCCATTTTTTCATCCATCCATCCATCCATCCATCCATCCATCCATCCATCATATAAGCTATTCACAGCAACTGGACACAAATCATGGATTGGTGGACAACCAATCATAGAGGAACACTAAACTCACACCTAACATCACTTTGTTTTTGGACTGTGGGAACACATGCTTTGGAAACTAGAGACTTGGTAAAATTCCTTCTGCTTTTGTATTTATAATGAAAATGAGTACACTTTCAATTTAAAGAATAAAGCATAATTTTTTATGCTTTTCCTACACGCGAGAAGTTTGATGAGAGAAGTCAAGCAGAGGTACTTGGACTGCCATTGTTAAATTCCACTGATGTGGCAAATTGTAAATGAGCTTATGGATGATTCTGACCTTGGACATGAACAAATTCAATAGCATTAATTAACCCTACAGGAGTAACAGAATTTATCTGCATGTTTCACACTGATGTTGGATATGAGGACTCATAAACTTCATGTCATCCATCAGCGATTTGATCAGTTGTCTCACATTACGTTGAGTAATCGTTTACCACTCACCCCCATAGGACATTTGTCTCATCCAATGAGTTCATTATCTTCAGCAGTCATCTACATGGTTAAATTGCCTTCTTATCCACAGAACATGACCTCTCGCCAAGGTCAAGTGTTGCATTGTCAGGCCCATTAAAGAATGCTGCACACACATTATCAGACACATCATAAACTCTGCTTATCTAGTTTCAAATAAACAACTAGAATGCAAACACACCAAAGATGTAGAATAGAGAAGAAGGGATATAAAAACAAATGTGTATTTTAAACAAATAAATAGCAGTGTTTTCTTTCTACAGATGTAGATAAATAATTAAAAAATTCTAATTAACAAAATGAGTTATTAAGAAAACAAACGACCTGGAATATCTATTTAGCACAATGATGTAGTGTTTAGTGCTACTGCCTCATGAAGGATCCAAGCTCAGACTGAAGTTCACTGACCCGGTCTGCAGTCTTTCTGTGTGGAGCTTTCATGATCTTCCAGTGTCCATTTTGTTACGATCCTGCTCCTCTGCTCCCCCTGGAGGTCGAGGAGGGAAGTGGCAGGCACCGGCAGATCGTTATCCTCCGTGACAGGTGAGGGTAATCACAGACCTTGTGTTGCAAACCACTTCCTGAAGGCAGGGTTTGCAACACAAGGTTTTATTCACCAACTCACGTGATCCAGAAGAAGAAGGTTTTTGAAAACACGAGCCACACGGATGTGGCTTCTCTCACAACTCATGACCGAGTTTGACCAGCAGAGAGCTATTCCTCCACGACTCTTTATAAGGAGCAGGATCGTAAAACATTGTGTTCTTCACCTGACCAAAAACATCAGTGCCATATCATTCTAAAATGGCTAATTCAGTGCAGATATAAAATAGATAAAGGGCTAGTTGGAGATCATAGTAGAAAATGGACAGCAATCAGAAAAGGCAGTAATAAGTAATTAAAAAGTATATATATGCTCAAGAATGCTAGACTACTATGGACATACAATTCATTACGGTAACCAGACGTTTCAGCCCAGGACGTTTCAACCCCATGCGATTGGACTCGAATACTATTTGACCCGCAGATTATTCGACCTGGACGTTTTGAAATGAAATGAAATGAAATTACCCTCTGTGTTTCCGCGCATACGAAAGATGGTCGTACTCCTGTCCATTCCCGACAACCCCGTGGATTGTATAGATACAATTTTATTTGATTTTAATAGAATATAATGCTTTTATTGTCATTGTATGACATGATTACAATGAAATTTTATTTTTGATGAAATTTTTTGATGCATTTAATGTAAAAAAATATGACAACAATGAAATGAGTTTCAAAATCCATATAAAATATTATGAACTTCTTCACAAGTCAAACAGTTTATTTAAAGAACTTTTTTTTAATGCTTTTTCATTGCTAGATCATGGGGAGCTTGAGCCAATCCTAGCAAAGTTGGGGAGAAAGGTAGAACACACCCTGGACTTCTGGACTAATGGCCTACCAATCACAGAGCACGCACATAAACGCACACACACATTCACACTCACACTCTCACTCACAACTATCGGTAAAATTCTTATAAACACATTTTACACTGCAAGAGGAAACGGGAGACCTGGAACTCAAAGGAAGCTGATGATTGTCACTCTGGCAGTTTATTAGAGACAAGATAATCTACAGAGTAGCAAGCGTGACTGAATGATGGCACATGGACAGGGACAATACTGGCGTTGACTGGGCTGAGGTGAAAAATACTTGGACACAGATGGATGCTCTGAGGACACACACAAGAAAGCAGGTTTTGGGAAAGAATGTCCAGCAGGAGCTAATTTTAACAAAATGAGGATATTTCCTTATTCAAATGTGTGATATGTTTTTCTGTGTGTCCCGCTCTGTGAATGGTTGGCCACCACTCCAGTATATCCTGCCTCCGGCCCAAAGACGCTGAGATACGACTCTGTGAAGGACTAAGCGGCAGAAGATGGATGAATGTTTCTTTTTTTTTTTCTTATTTCATCATAATAGTGATTTTTGGGGAAGTTATATAAGAAATATGTGTATTAGCGTCTTTACTCACGATCAGAAATAATAGTGAAAAAACATTTATTTAAACTTAACCTAATCATCCAGTGGTTCTCAAACTTTTTTGGTAACGCCAAAACCTACAGAAAAAGTTTGCAGTCTATTTGTCTCAAAAGTGTGGGTAATGGAGTATGCCAGGTAGGTGAACCAAGAAAAGTACCTTTTGCTTTAACTAAATAAATTTCGCGGTTTTATCATTCTTAATTTTCTTTAGGTTTTAATCATTTTGTTTCAAATTTGCTATGTTCATTATTGCTATGTAATGCCAAATGCACATTTTTTTTTATTCGTTTAAGGTAATACAAATATTTATACCTTCGTTATAGTCAACTGCCCATACTGTTAATATTCATGGAAATGTATGACTTTATTTAATGATTGTCCATTCCATATATAAATAAATAAATATGTACAAACAAAATACAAGTAAATAAATAAATAAATAAATAATAGCTCTTCTACCTTTATTCTCTTCTGACTTTAAATGTAGTATAGTCTGTTCAGCTGCATTAAATAACAACTCATCACAGATTTTTCTTTGCTATTCAAGAGTCCAAGGACATTTCTGATAGCAGAAGAAAGGTCCTATAATTACAGTCAGCAAGAGTAAAGCAAGTGTTCTCAACAAACTGATAATTTTTAAAAACCATAAAACTTTCCTTCTGGCTTTATGATGTTTCGCTAAAGCCATTGTTAGACAATGTAAACCTACATGCAATACAGTAATAGAAAATGACAAGAATGAGCTGGATTGAATATTCAATTTCGGGATATCTTAGCCCCTATTGACTTTGTAATAAATCATCCTTAAGTCATAATTTGGTAAAACAATAAAAATAATAATTAATTAATAATAAAAATACACGCACACACACACACACACACATATATATATATATGTATATAATATATAAATATATATATATATATATATATATATATATATATATATATATATATATATATATATATATATATATATTAATACTATAAATTGTAAACTCTATTATCTTTTGTCACAATATTATTAAAAGTGTAATTAAATACAATTTTAATGCAATTCTTGTGGTTCTGTGTTTGAATAAAAATAAATTGGTTTTATATCAAAACGTACTTGTAGTATCTTTGTCAATAATTATAAAATGTGATACAACAATGTAAAATAAAAGGTGCTAAATCTCCAAATCATATAATCAATGGATGAGGACGCCATCATTTTTGTATTTATTTCTTTGATTACATTTACTCTTGTAATTATAAAAGGCGGATAAGTTAACATTTTTTAAGATCTTGACATTTAATGTGGATATGCAACACACTTTGTGTTCAACATTATTTACATTCTCAATGCGATGCAAATAGTGATACAAGTAAGTATTATATATTGTGAGACACCTGGCCGTTTCAGGACCAGGGACAGCACAGCCACAGGTGGGAGCGCCGTAACGAGGAACTGCTGGCTTCAAGCAACCAGTCCTGTTTAAAGGGAGAGAAATTAGACCAGAAAGTTGGTGGAATTCCTGACGGTCAAGATGCAAGAACCATCGCTTTAAAGTCCTGTGAGTAGCATCTCACCCTGACTGACTTTTTCAATGTTGGTCTCTAGCAGTAGCAGGGAAAGCTGCATTTCAAAAAGAGATGAATAACCAGGAAAAGTCTGGGAGTTGGAAACATTGCCTTTGTTGACATTAAACAGAAATATGCTCACCTACAGTATTTGAACTAGAAATGGACTGAATCAAAGTCAAGCAATTAGCGAATGTACTGGCCCAGGAACATTTGATGCACCTAAAATGTGTTTAGGCTGACTAATTCCAGGCACTGAAGGAAAAGTGGTTATAGTAAACCTGTGATAGGCCTGGACAGTTATTTTCTACTTCAGCTAAGCGAACTCTCCACAACCTGTAATGAGGATGCAGGTCATCTTTTTGGCCCGTAAGCCATAAAAAGACATGACACCTGCGTTAGGCCTTCAAGCTATATGACATCTCGCTTACTGCCAAACCACAGTTATCTTGAAAACAGCAGTGCTGTTTCAGCAGCCTTTTAATGTGAGTCTTGTAAACATTAATCCAGTCCCATGCCAGGTCATAAACTGGCTCAACTAAGTGGTCAGCTACTGTTATTCCATGAACAAATTTCATTAATCAACAGTTTTAATAACTATCAAGAGTTTACTATCTACAATGTAACAAATTCCTGTGTTTATTTTACAGTAAATATTTACAGTAGGCAAATTTGCAGTTTTCCTGTATTTTACTTTGCATTATGGGAGCATGCTAACTAATTGCTGTATTTTTACAGCACATTCACATGCTCTTTATGCTTTTAAATGTGGACTGATATTAAAATGTTATTTGGATTCCAGGATAATTTTTGAAAATAATACTACAGGATATTATCTTTACAATTAGTACCTGTATGTTTTGCTTAAAAATAATAGCAATGTTGCGCAGGAGTGGTTTGCCATCTTGGTTAGTGTGGGATAAATAAAAGCTCTGATGAGTCCTTTAAATAAAGTGATTTTACTGCATATCTATGCAGTAGTGTGTAATTTTACAGAAAACTTGCAATTTACAAGCATTTACATTGATTTACAGTGCTCTTGATGATTTACAATCTTACTGGCAACGTTTCCAGTAAGTTACTGTACATTATATATTTTTTTATAGTTTGCCTACCTAACTACCTACCTATTTATTGTTATGCTTATTAGTGGTGCGCTTTACGCAAGACTCTTATTGCGTGTTTAAAAAATATGGTCGTTAATATCTTCTCAAGGTAAATTTTTCTCTGTAAACTCATTGCAAACTCAATAAGAGCAGTGATTTTACGGAGAAGAACAATTGAGGCGACCACAAGAAGACAAGGAACTTCCGCAAAACTACGGTAATTCGTCACACAGAAGCGCTCGGGAAATCTCTAGACTCAGGAACCAAACATCACTAAATGTTCAACACTTAACACTAACACACAAACAACTATCAACTAAAAACGAGTAATGACAGATTTAAAATACAAGACTAAACTAGCTGTTAACATGGGGAGCAACAAAATCTAAACTAATGATTAAATGGAATTACAAGGGTTAAAAAGGGTGGGGAAAACAAGGACAAGGCAGGTGAAAAGAAATGCCCCTAATTCCGGCACTGCTGTTTCAGCTTTTAATCGTACCACAGAGACAGTGAATTAAATCTTGTCAGTGCCTTGTTGAATTTTACTGCTTTGTGTGAAAATGTGTTTTCAAGCCAGTCACTGGAGTGTTTTTGTAGGCAAAATTTGAAAGAGTTTTCCAGAGTTATTTCAGAAGAATGTTTGTATGTAAACCTTGACAAGACCAAAGATATTTGCACCTTGTGAATTGTCAAATTGAAATTTGCTGTAAGAGTTCTTTCAGTCTCAAGTACCACTTACATGCTAACCATCTCTTAGCTAAAGTAGAAAATGTCTATTTACCACAATTAGAGATTCATTTTCTGATGATTCAACATTAGTTAAAACATTGCAACGATATTTATTACAATTAATAAATTATGTAGATTTTTATCATATATGGATTACTGATAAAAATGCTGATAATAAATGACTTTATTTTAGATTTTTATGACTACCGTTAATCCCTAAATTAAGCAAAACTAACGTTTCAGTCACAGAACAGTTGTCATGATCCGAATGAAAAGATTTAATATCCAAACACTGACTCTGTGCTGAACAATAACTGACAGAAGGAAACGGAACACAGCAGTACGAATACAACAACTAGTGGGAGACAACAACTGAAATCAATGAAACCGCATGACTAATATTGAATTCTGGGAATTTGAAGAGAAACTGATGATCCAGTGAAACTGTGACTGTATTGGAGTCTGGGGGGAAGGACGGAGAACGACAAGATGTCTGAGTATGAGCGGTGGGTGGATAGAACCAATTCTCTAGAGTCAAAAGCCACAGCCTCATACCGGAGCTGAAGAAGAGATGCTACTGTAATGAAAACCTCAGATACAAATGGTATAAGTTGGTTGTAGACGAGAGTGTTGAATTCATACGTGTAGGTTTGGTAGAAGAAGCAAAGTCAAATGGTCCAGGAAAGGGCTAAATATCTGTTGCACGTATTGCTTAATGTAATATTTTGTAATACAAAGCATGATTGAAGATTCAGATTTCAAAGTAAATAAGAAAGATGGAAGTGAGTGAGTGTCAATATGGCCACTAGGGACTGTGTCGTAATTGTGCTCTGTGATTAACCCATCCAGTGAAGTTATACACACACAAACCCAAGGACACTCAGTTGTAGAACCAGCACAAGCAGTATTTCAAGTTCAATTTTATTTATATAGCATTTTTCTTAGTTCCAGACCAATGCAAAGTCGCTATGCGGAATTGGCCAAAATATTGTCTTTAAAGAAGAAAAATATCACATTTTCATCGTTGTTCAGACTATGGGCTATGACCAGAAGAGCAAGCTAGATTGCGAGAGTGGCTGGGAAAACAAAACCTCTGGTGGTGTGAGAGGAGAAAACCTAGGGAGAACCCGACTCTCTGGTGCCAGTCTCCTCTGGCATGCTAACATTACAAAGTCATTGGTATAGAACAATACGGACGTTGTGTCCTGCGGTCGCTTCTGATCGAAACTCCTCGAAACAAGGTCATCGCCGTCCTGGTAATACTGACACTCCTCCAAGCGACGTCATCCCCAATCCTCGGTGGTGCGACACTCCTCCACAATAACAATATTAGTGTTGCTATGGTGCAGGTGAGGTTCGGTTCCAGGCTTCTAAGTCATTGAACATGTTGTTATTACAGTTTAAAATTATTAAAAATGTCTTGATTGAATAGATGTGTTTTCAATCTAGATTAAAACTGACTAATCAAACTAATTCTGATTCACGGATTGTGATAGGCTGAGTGTACAATAAATTTGGTGCTAGATTTAAACCTGCAACTTGCAAAACCTGCAATTCAGTACCATCGGACTACAACTTCCACTTAATTTAGTTTTACATTATTTATCATTTTCATCAGTTCTCTGTGTTTGTACATTACAAACAATCGCATAGACTGTTTGCACAGGTGCATCATCAGATTTTATTTTGCATCTTTAGGGAAGACCAGCATTTTAATGTTCTAGAGAAAGTGGAGCCAAATGAATTTATTGTTGTAGAGCATCTGGTTGCTTTAGAACTGCATTGTCAGCATTGCAATACATTAAAGGCCAATTTTCTTCTCTGTTATCTGTGGTCAGAAGATTTTTCTCCATCGGGTGAGGGCAAAGCCTTCCGCTTGTGAAAAGCTCGTATTTGTAAGTGTCTCTTCCTAGAAAGCATTTGAATCTAATGCAACACTGTCAATTAGTTGATCAACTAAATCACTGCACATCAACTAAAGGCTAAATATTTTTTATAGATTTCACCTTAAGAACTTTATTTATCCAACCTCATACAACCTTATTTATACGTATAACCGTATGGAAATTTCCAGGGACTAGCGACACGGAAAAAAAAAGGACAGATGAAAATGAAACAAATGAAACAAAAGAAAATGACAAAAGAAAGAAATGAAAATGATAACATGACCACAACAAAAATCAACACAAATGCAACACGTAGAAACAAAGAACAACACAAATGCAATAAAAAACAATACCAATGCTATATACAGAAAGAAAAAGAAAAAAACTAAAATGCAATAGATAATATTATAGATAAAAATTAATAGAAACAAAAGACGACAAAAACTGTAATATACTGTAAATATCATAAATAGGAACAAAAAACAACCAAAATAATACACAAGTCAATAAATAGAAACAATGGACATCATAAATCAAATAAATATAGTGAAATCAAATGCAATTTAACAGTAAATTCAACATAAACAATACATGTGTGAAATATAGAAACAAATAATACATAAAAACAAAGATTACAATACAAATGCTATTTATAAAATCGAAAAAAATATATTCAAATATTAAAAATGATAAATAATATAATGCATTTGGGTTATTGCAAAAACAAAAAGAAACACATTATGGATGAGTACAATGTGTCTAAATCCCCATGTAACAATGTCACATCTGCCGAGTGTATGTGGTTTCAGACAGAACAGTGAGCACCTCAATGTAATTTATCACAAGTGGTGACAAGCTGATAGACAACAGAAAACGTATTAATAATTCATCAAAACAAATAAATGTAAATCGTGTGATGCTTTTGACGACTCCATTTGACCATGACAGCCATTATGAGGATGCAAGTATGCGTGCGTCACATTTAATTGCTCTGATTGGCTGACACTAAACAGCTACGAAGGTGAATTAGTCCATGGCTCAAACACATTTTCTTTTGTTGTCGTGATCAGTTTGTATAGGCTTTGTAAACTATTGAAATTGCCTTTTTGCATGCTGCATTGTACCTCAACGCGTTTTAAACAGATACATACACGAGAACCCTCCAGGTCTGCTATCCATTTTTAAACACAAGTAGATGTCATTTGTGATCAAGAGGGAGGAAAATGCTTTGTGACGCACTGATGAAAAGAACAGATCTGTGCCTCTAACATAAGACGAAAGAAGAAAAAAAAAGAAGATGGGTTAGAAAGACATAGCAGTGGATTACTTTTGTTTTCCCAATCATCCTTTTCTGCAAACAGTATTGATTCAGATTATATGGCCCCTCTCTGTCTTTCTAACCATCCATCTTTCTGGCTCCTTCTCCGTCTGCCCACCTGGCCCCAAGAGAAATGACTCCTCCGCAGTGTCTCTTAGTATTAAAAAAAAGCAGTGACAGGGAATCAGTCTTTCTGATCCCCAAGTTTAGCCTCTAATTTGGAGAAAACTTGTCAAATCATTGTGGAAATGTCTGTAGATGGAAGTCTGTAGAACATTTACCAAATGGTAACACGTATCACTGTCCAGAAATTTGTAGAAAACGAATAAAAATAATTTGCTATATGATTTAACTGGATCAAACAAATGAACAAGTGAAAAAATAGTATTTAAAAAAACATGTTTCAGTTTGAATTGTGTGAATTGCATGGATGTGTTCCAGTCAGCAATCTTAAAGAGACTTAAAGTGTGTAAAGGTGTAGCAAGGTAAAACAAGGTAAAAACAACCGGAACCTGAGAATATCCTGACAATTATTTTGAGATGACAAAACGTGTTTTCTTTAGAAGAGGACTTAAAAGTAGAAAACTTTGTCAATAATTATGACTTGAATATTTAACATTTGGTCGATTTTTGCACATTTCTGAATAATAATAATAAAAAATAAAAATATACATGTTTTAAGCAATTAAGAGCAGCCTCGGATGAAGAACTCAAAATCACTCAAAGAATCAATAATTTTATTACTTTTTGTCTGAAACTTGGTTTCTTAAATGAAGTAAAATCTCTAAACATAGCACACGCTTGGTCTGCTATACTTATATTTTCTTTGTCTCTTAGCATTTAAAACAAAAAAAAATAAACTCACCGCCAATTCTCCATTAGCTAAATCCTCATCTGTTTACAAATGCCTTTTGAACATCGCAGTAACTTGCGCATTGTTAACGTACTAAAAGGTCTCTATTTATCAGAATCTTGCATTGGCTTTGATTGTGCCTCAGTTATATTTATTAATTTAGCTGTGTGTTCATTCTGTATGCAAATCTTGAAATGTATGATACTAACTTGTTTTGAATAGGCTTCCAATGGCTTCCTCGCAACTCATTTTTAAACATTGACGGGTCCTTAAAGTTTTATTAAGGTGAGCTTAACCTTGTTGCACTTTGTGGCAGAGGTACTAAGTCAAGCCGTTGCTCTTGTCCCTAGTGTTGAGCAATTTTCAGTCTTTAATGATCACAAACCAGCAGACTCGGCTTGCTTACTGCACTCCTGCGGCGTCAAGCAATTAAGCTTACTAAAATACATGCATGATGCATCGCAGAATCCGCTTGGAGGTCACACATCCTCCTACAGAGAAAGTCACTGCACTGTGATGGGACGAGTCCAAGCCTTGTTCCTTATGGATTCACTCTATCCCGCCTCTGTGTTAACACTCCAGACACGTACCGCCACGGTTTTACGCGAAGAGGGCATTGTGCCATAGAATCATGATGGATGATTAGAACAGGATAAAATAGCAAGTAAAGTGATAAGAGAAACTTAGATCTTTCTCCAGCCTTTGATAAATATGTCGGCTCTGATCCATTGCATATTTTCGTTTCATACGTCTGCACGTAAACAACGGCCTGTTCTAAGCGTCCCTGCTGTGGTTAGAAGGGTATTAAATGCACAGTAGGGCAGGATTAAGAACTCATCAGCAGGTAAAGGGGAGGATGAGAATATTGATGGATGTGTCCGCAGCCACCTCCCCTTCGACTGTACTCCTGCAGCAGCAGAGAAAAATAAAAATTAAATAAAATCCAGACAGGCTCATGTTATGTAGGCAAATGTGGCGCTTTTTTCCCCTCACTGCACATCCTGACTGTGATAGATGTCGAAAGAACAAACAATGGGAAAGCGTTTGCTTATGCTCCTTCCTTGAGAGGCTATTTGAAGGCGCACATAAAGCCTGTGGATACATCTTCATCCTGCGCTGATCCCTTACTTGTTATGTTTGTTTTCATGCAAGCAGAGAGGGAGAATCGCATACTTTGCCACAATCCATATAGGTCAGCTGACCTTTTATTTAATATGACCAATTAATTTGATATGTCAAAACTAGTTGTTGCACAAATGCCTCCCGGTAAAGGAAGATGCTCTTACATTGGAAGGTACGGTGGGTTGTGCTGTTACCTCACAGTAAGTACAGAATCAGCTTAGTGCCAGAAACATCAAACGTACATTTCTAATAAACGAACAAAATTGCTTAACATTTACATTCGTTTTTCTGATTTTTGCTTGCAATTACATTTTTTTTTGCTTGCAATCTTCACAATTTCATTGTTAACGTTTTTTTTTTGCTTCGGGTTTTTCGGTTTCAAGTTTCACCCTTACTCTGAGTGGCTTGTGAGAAATGTGATTGACAGCTGCATTCACTGTGAGAATGTGATTGACTGGAAGAGGGGGAGGAGTTTAGCAAGAGCTTAAAGACATAAACACACACACACATAATCGGAACACCTGATACCTCATCGGAGTAATTATCCGTTTGTAGTGATCCATCCACATCACTGCACTAGAAAGACGATTTTGCTCTTCACTATTTAGTGTGCCCATACACAGTATTTGGATGTGAAGAAACAACAGTGTATACTATTATTCTGAAGTAGTATGCGACCACAATAATTTTGCAATATTGTGCAAAAATATAACACTTAAATCACAGTTTTGTACTGTGTGCACTAATATTAAAAAACGCACTGAATGTCAATGTGTACATTCGCTGAACTCGCCTCACACTTCCTGGTCAAGCAACTGCCAATCGCATTCTCACCAGCCAATCAGAGTAAGGGTCGTCCCCCCCACGTGAAACTTGGAGCAGAAATACAAACAAAAAAAAATCAAATGAAAAAAAGTTTCCAACAAAAATGTGAATTTTGCAAACAAAAAATTTGAAAACAAACGTAATTTCAAGCGAAAAACAAAATAACCAAGCGTAAATGTGAAGCATTTTTGTTTGTTTATTAGATATTTTTGACACTACTTTGATTCTAAACGTAAGGAGATGATTCCATACGTATGTAAGGAGGTGTTGAGTGACACAAATGAAACAGGAGTTCAGATGTGTTTACATGTGAACACTTTCAAATAATGTACTTCATGGAGATGGCCTGCAGAGAAAAACAAGGTCTTGGAAAATAACAAGAAAACTTTCTACAATTGAAGTTGTTAGTTTGAAGCAATATTTGCAGCAGCCTCATTGCCATCCACAATGTAGATCGAAATTAAAATTTCATTTTTTTTTCTTCTATTAATAGATGAACATGAGTGCTTACTTAATTTGTTTGTGTTCTGACTTTCCAAAAACCTAACATTTCTGACATAAACTTGTGGATCAATCATCATGCCAGGTTCATGCCAAAAACTCGTGTAGCATTTTGCGAAAAAAAAAAAAAAACTGAATAAGTTGAATATAAGCACCCACTAACCTCCAAAAAGAGTTTTGACTCTTTTGCTGTGAGTCTTGGGTCTTTTGTTGTCGTTGTTTGGTTTAACCACAATTCAAAGCGGGTTTCTTGACACGCATCAGTTCTCTTTACTGCAGCTATGTTACATGTGGCATGGAAAGCGGAAATGTGCTTTGCAAGAGTGGAGAGGAGACTATTAAACTGGTTTCACATTTCAGAGTAACTGTAAATGCCTAGTGAAACTGCCAGCTGTTTTATAAAGTCTGTTAAAGTGATTCATCAGCTAATAATGGTGTTCAAAATGGGGGGCTTTATTGATCATGTAGGGAACAATTTAAGTAAGTGTGGGCTGTGGCAAAGTAGTATTAAATATAAAAATTGTTTGAGCTCTGCAGAGGTTATACAGTAGATAGTACTAAACACAATAGTCAAAGTGGTCCACAGTGAATATATGCAACCTCACAGAACCTCTGAAGACTTGCACAACATTTAATGTAATTAACCAAAGTTTGAAAAAAGGGACAGGATTCTGAAGCTATTCCTGTCAGGAGAGCATATCTCATGCTCCTATCACGAATACTCTTGTCGATTTCACGTTTTTTTTTTCCTCATGCTTATTTTCTTTTAATCTTTCATTTGAGACCAGGTGAGGGATGGAGGAAAAGTGCTAGCATCATTTCACAACATCAACTTCTTTTTATTGTAGAGAGCCATACCTGTGTGCATTAATGGCAGAGGGATGAGCAGGGTTGCCAGCTTTCTTTACTCTTTCAGATTGGTGAAGCAGGTGATGGAGAAAGCAGCAGAGCAGAGAGGCACAATAAGGAAATTGTCTCGAGCCAAATAGCTTCAGATTAAGAACATGTCTGAATTTGCTCGTTTTTCTGCTGTTGTCAGCCCTTATGCTCCGACAGAGAAACAAGGTTAGGCTGAGAATGGCACAGCAAGAGCTTTTTAGGAGCCTCTGGGACTTTGTGAGTGTCTTTAACGTGTGGCTTCAGACACACCTGCTAAAAAATACAAGGACAGGACTAACAATAACTTCTAGAAAAGAGCAGAGGAACGTAATTTTCTCATTAAACTGTATTTTCAGGATTTCTTAGAACTTTATTGATCCTAGATGGACGTTACTTTTTCTTGTCTGTAATTGCTTAGAGAAAGGGTGCAATCATATGCATCTTACAGATTATATGTTATAACCAGGTGAACACACAACACTATTTATTGGACAGATAGAAATGTTTATTTTTTGTTCAGAATGCTGCTAGGTTTTGACGTAGACCATCAAAAGGCTGGGTGAAAGACCGATATGCACAGCACACAGACGAGACTAGACGCAGAGGAAGATCCAAGAACCAAGGGCAAAACAAGACTAGCTAAAACGGCTAGATGCACAAAACAAGAACAAGACTAGACTACGCTAGGCAACATCAAACACATAGAACGACTGGTAACAAATGCTGACATATTGGGCAGAGAAACAGGTGACAAACTGAAGTATAAATACATGACCTGATTACTCAAATTATTACAAAATTGATAAATAGCTGGGCAGGAAAACAAGACGTGTGACACGAACCTAGAAGTAAAACAATCAAAAACCAGGAAATGTCAATATAATAGTTGGCCTTTTTGAGTTGTACTGTACTCCACTGGGTCTCTTCCCTGTCGGACAGAAATTTCACCCAATGTCAATAGCAATAATTGTAGGTTATTGAACAGTTTTATTATTCTATCTTTGTGATCTCAAACCTAATTAGAGCTGATCTCTGGAGGCACCAAAGGCTTGTGGGCCCTTTGAATTGTCTTAACGGTGCCCATGCCATGTATAACAGATCAGCAATTTATTAAACAGTAGTATTATTTTTACTCAACAAAACAAAGATAAAGTTGCCATGGAAGCGCCTGCTTTAAAACATAGTGAGAAACTCTGTCTCCGTATTTCACGGTTGTATTTGTTAGAGAGTCTATAAACAAACCTTAAGACCAGAGTAACTCAAAGAGTCCAACGTCTCTATCAGTCGCTCTCCCAGAATGTGCTTTTTTTTAATGAGGTGGATCGAAGATGAGATCACAGAAGAAAAAGGGTTTAGTGTGTAGCACAAAACCAACTGTCACTTTAGTACATTAGTTACATTTTTTGTACTGCAACTGTTTATACTCACCATTACATAACTAGGAAATACTGAAAAGAAATAAACTTGCCAATCAATATCCATGTTTCTTAACAACTTCTGTCTCCATGGGAAATAATACTAACCAAGATGTAAAAATCCCCATACAGCCTCAAGTTAGACTTTGTATGCTCCATTTTTAGATGTCTGGATGGATGGCTTTATTTAAACAGATCCTGAAATAGCTTTAAATCTGAGTACATGTAGACATGCTTAATTACCATCTGCGGCTTTCAAAATCTTTGTTTGTTTGTTCCTGCATTCATTTAAACTGTGCTTGTCACTCTGTGATCCATCTTTGTTAAAAGCAGCCAGTGCCTTAGCCTGACATCTTGACATCTGTTCAAGTCTGAATTAAATGAAAGATTTTCTGTGACTGTAAAATTAATATTTATGTTTTTTGTTTCTTGTATATTTAAATGTATTCACAACATATACTTTTATACATATTAAATGTTGAATATATGCGCATAAACGTAAAATGTGATGCTTGATTCAATGAATTTACCATTTAATTTCATATTAACTTGTCCATTTTAAATTATTTATCCATCCATCCATTAATGCATCTCAGAGTAGAGTTCCTCTCTGGTTTCAAGGCTTCTCCCCCAATCTCTTAGATCAGGGCTGTTCAAACTTTTTGGTAAGGGCCAGATTTGGTAAGGTGAAAATGTGTGGGGGTCAACCGTTCCACTAGACATTGTTTGAAATGACAATAATTATATTCTTAAGAAGAATATAAGATAAGAAATATAAATGAAAATATAAATTATATTCTTATATAGACTTTTTGGCACTCTTTTTCCATTGTCAAGCTTTTATCAGCAAAATCATTTTTGAAGAGCACAACAAAAGAAGAAATGGTCTGTTGTATTTTATACTGTGGGTCAACAACGCTGGGTGACCACATTTTATTTGATTTCATAACCATTGGCCGTTGAAAATTTGAAAACGGGCCGCAATTGGCCCCGGGGCCGATCTCTGGACATGCATGTCTTAGAGCTTTGCTTTTTCATCTTGCAAATGAAGCTCTTTTCAACTGCTTGTATCTGAAACCTTGTCTTTTCAGTCGTGACTCAAAGCTCATGATCATTGTTGAGGGTAGGAATTTAGATTGACTGGTAAATGAAAAGCTTTGTCTTTTGGCTCAGCTCTTTCTTCCCCACAACGGGACCATAATACTGCTGCTGATGCCCTCATCTGTCTGTTAACCTAAACATTCTTTTTCACCTTTACTTGTAAATAACACCCACAAGAGTTCACATACTTGCACTTCTCCCCTATCCAGTAGAAGAACTAAACACCTTTTGTTCATTTGAGGACTATGGCCTCGGGTCCGATTCTTTTTTCGGAGGTTCGATTTTTTTTTTTTTATTATTAACAAACACATTGTACAATTTAAACACTGGAGTGACAGTTTATGGAAATGGGCCTATATACACTTGTGTAGATACAATATGTATTGCATCAAAAACAGACATTTACACCTAGAATATTTTTTTTACCACATTAGCAATGAAATAAAGTGTCTTTCTGATTAGTTTCATTTTCATTGACAAAAACAGTGCTTTTCTTTAGAAAATAAGGAATTTTCAAAGTGACCCCAAACGTTTGAACGGTAGTGCATAAAACGCTGTCCAATTCAAACTGACCTTGTGTGCAACATATTTAGTTTGAAACCAGTGAATCAGTGACGCATTAAAATATACATGTGCATGAATAGACCAACATATGTACAAGGTATACACATTAGGAACAAAACCATACAGTATTGTACATAATATACAGTGGGATGTAGTACAACATAATACGAGTGGTGTAGGCATATATATTGGAGCAGTGCAAAGTACAGTTTCAGTAGCATGGTCATTTTTTTATTCAGTGCAGTGACAGCTCTGTGAAAGAAGCTGTTATTCATTCTGTTCACTTGGGCCCGCAGGCACCTGTAGCATCTGCCTGATGGGATAAGTGTGAATGGTTGGTGTGTCCCAATAATTTTAATGAATCAGGTTGAGGGAAACAGACTTTCAGACTCACACTCGCACAAAGAAACGGAAAGAAACAAATCCTTGCTTTGTTTTGCACTGTAAATTGAAGCAGCTTAAGTTTAAATCTGTAGGCTCTTGTTTAAACCAACCTGAAATAATTGGTCCTACATTTATAATAGCAATGTTCTCACATTTTTATTTTTACACACACAAAAAAGTTATTTTAAATGGTTTTAAATGTTAATTAAAAGGAAAAACCTTAGATTTTTTTTTCAAGATCTTCAGGGACTTGAAACTGGTCAAATGCTCAACTGCAGCAGCATTGCTATGAGTGGAGCATGAGTTTGTTCACTGGCTGGTTTGAAGTCCACAATGATCTCTTGGTGTTAAGTTCCAATATTTATTTTCTTCTCCGTATGCCACAGGGAGTTGTATCTTTTTAGTCACTTTATATTCTCCAGGCCAGACCTCAATAATTCAGAGCTCTTTTCCGAGATAAGCTGGTCATTGTATCATCATATTCTAAAGCTAAACCCACCCTAATCACCACCAATGGCTTTGCATAAAGAAAATTGGTAGACTAGCCAACATTTATGACATATAAAAAAGGACAACATACTGTGCTGGTCCATCAGTATGTCCACTAACATTGATAGCATGTAACAAAAGAGCCAGGGCCACCTCCTAAAACTATCCTAAAACAGAATTCACACCCCAGTTTGGCTAATTGTTTTTGAAAATTCCATTCACAATTAATTTATGCATTTCTTAAAGTAATATGTGGAACTACAAGGTGTTTCTAACAAGTGGACCTTTGGTATGTAGAGTAATTTCCTTGTGCTACTCTCCCATCTATTCTATTCTAGGGTCTATTCTTTTATTCTTGTGGCATGGTAATTCCCCAAACTCAGACAATTCTCATTAAAACATGAGAATTGGAACAAAGATTAAAATAAATTATATTGTGGTAGTTCTATTTTTGCTAAGAGTTCTTTCCTTACCGGATGTTGTAGTTGCTCACTCGACTGTGGACATTCTGTTGCCCCTGTCTTGAAATAATCTAGTTTGAATGAAGTCAACATAATATACTATTATGCAACTTGGAATTGGATCTCTGACTTTGAAATAATATTGAACAGATAACATCTTGATGAAACGCACACCCACATTTTGCTGTGCTGTTGAACAAAGCCTCTGTAGAAATAGTTAAAAACTGTCACAAGACGTTTGGGTTCTGCAGACAGCCTAGTCCCTTCTGAAGTCCCAGGTCAGCAGTGGGATAACATGGGCTCCTTTGGCACATTCCTTAGGATGTTAGTGTGAGTGGCAGAAATGGCAGTGCTGTTGTGGAAAACTATATGTTGTACCAGAAACTCTCCTTGTGAAGTCGAGTTTTAGTGGTCTTCCGTGAGTTTTGGCAGACTTCCGATTCACTTGCTGAATCCTAATGTCACATTTTTTCAAAGTCTTAGACCCAACTACAAACAAAGAGTTTTTGTAGATACTGGTAATTCAAACAAAGTTCTTCTCAGACAGAGCGCACAGATTGCACGACATGTCAAGCAATTACATAAATGACGCAATAAGCAGGAATTGTCTCAACAATCCACAAGTGGGAATAGCAATACAGTCGGAGTTGGGTAAGCTATTGCCAGAATAAGAAACAGGAAGACGGGAAACAGAGGTTAAACAATCCATCAACAACGCTTACAGAACGAGTGTTAATAAAAGCAAGTGAAATAAATTAGAAAATGAGCATCTGCTGGTACAAATGAACAAGTGGAGAGTGAAGGGCAGAAGGTGGTGAAATATCAAACTATGAATAACGACAAAGACAGCAGCAATCTAGTGCTGATTGGTACAAAGACATGACACTTTCCTCCAGTGTTCCGAGCTCTTTACTCCACCTGGGAGTTTGTGAAGAATGTCGAAGTACTCTCGGTCTAAAACTCTGTTAGCAACCAACACCTGCCAACCAAGGGGTTGAGCTCAGTACAGAAACGTGCCGTAACAATATTATCCAAACCGGTTCTAATTTCAGGTTAATTGGGAAAAGTTTATGCTCATCCTAGTATATCTCTTTTGCATACTTCCCACCATGCGCCAAATCAATAATAGTGTGCAGGTACAAATCTGCCTACACTGAAAAAAATGTGTCTCATTGTATCAAATACATTTTTTGAGTCAATTTGTTACATCACTTTACTTTGGATCAACGTCACATTTTAGGTTGAAAGAAAAGAACTATTCACTACTAGGCCAATGCAAAAATCATCTTTGAATCAAATTAAGTTTTTAAGTTCAATGAAACCTCAAATTATACTTTTTCTTAATGTTTTTTCTTCAGAAGGGTTGAAAAACAGACCACCACCCTAAAATGTGCATATATTCACGTCCTTTGCTGTATGGGGCTTGTGCAATAACAGGTTGATTTTAAATAACAATAATGTGCATAAGAGCGTCTGACATTGTCATAAAAGCTGAACAGAAACCCATGTGTCTTAACGACTGAAGTGTAATGAAGTGGAACAGCAATCTATTCACATAAGCCGTCTTACATAGAGACTACAATCGGCTGAAATCTGCTTTATTGATTCATTTAACAGACAGGCAGCAACAGCGCCTTCCATTATGGGAATGGCAAACAGGTAAAAATGCAGTCAAGTCTCTGCACACATAACGTGACGGTTACTTACATAATTACCTTATTGTCTCTTTTTAAACATCTATTGTCTTTTTTAAGACAAATTGCTTCAATTGTTCATTCATACAACTAGGTCATGTAAACGTGTCTATGATTTATTTTAAAGATTAAAAGAGTTTCAAAAAATTGTGTGCAGCACATGATCATTTGCTCATTGGCCAATTCTCATTTGCCAATACAAGAAAAAAGGTTGACTCTTCTCATCACCATCTCCGGCTCCAAACCACATTTTTACTTTACTTTAAGATTTTCTAATCTAAATCACAGTTAGCATTTTACATTACACTGATGGCTAGGCAGAAAATGAAATACTTTGAGTTAGATCAAGTATAAAAACTTCTTTATAGTTAGCCTTTTGCAATTCTTTCAATGTACCTATCGGGCTGCTACATAAGATACACTCCAACATTGAATCACAGAGATCAAAATCAAACTTGGTGGGCAGGGAACACAGAGTGTGCTGATTTCACTGGAGTGTCTCAAACTCCTTGTCCCTTGGTCAGAACTGAACTGTCTTCAAGCCAAAGAGTCCTTAGAGAGTTGATTAGACACTGAATTGGCACTCAAAATGTACTTATTCTAAAGTAAATTCAAAGCTACTTATCTATTTTTCCTACAGTAGATTACTGGAAAATATTGCCAAACAGGATTGCCTCCATCACTTGGAGACGTGCCTTTAAACTACAAGGCTTTCCTTAGCATTGGGTCTTTGATTAGGGTCTTCAGTTCTCATCCATGTGTGTGACTTATTGTCTCGTCATTCACTCTACTCTGGCTACTCTCTTCCCAAACATGGCAAATGATGATATTTCAAGGTGTGTAGAAACAGACAAGCATGCCAACTGGAGTTTGTATTTAATTTGGGTAAAGCGTACTCATAACACTTTGCACCATTTATCTATTAACATGTCAACATTTGAATGTACTGTTGATGCGGTTTTCCCCTCTCTACTTCCCTGGACATGAACCAGAAGTAGATGTTCCAGCTGCCACAAGATTTATTCACAGCTGCAGATGTTCTTGGCAGAAGGCTCAGTTATCTCTATGGAAGGCGGCACACAATCAGCAGAAGCAGGCTGTATCACAGATCTGGACCTTTCCTTTAAACTGGCTAAAAAAGCCCAGAATTTTAAGGATGGAATCTAGTTGTCTTTATGTTACTTTGGCCCTTTTAAGATAATTAAAATGATCAATCCTTTATCCTGAATACATCATATACTCCAAGTCCCCTGTGGGTGCTGTTCATCTTCCTTGAACCTCATCAGCAGATGTATAGTGCTTCTATTAACTCTAGATTCTCCCACAGTTGTTTATTTCAGTGCTCTGTGTTGGGTTTGGTGTTGTTTCGTGGAATATCTGTATTTGAGAATGTAATACTTTGTTCCTTTTGAATTTTTGTATTTTGTTCTTATTTTTTTTCAAAGCTCAACTTGCCTTTTTTGTTAACTGCTCACAATGACAGGATTGGATTTTTTTTTTTGGAAAGTCTGTTTTTCTGTTATCGGCCCATTCGAGTTGGACTAATTTCATAAAGAACAATTTTTTTAAAAACATGCACGTGCGTGCGTGTGTTTGCACACTATATGTGGAATTGCCATGGTTACAATTCCATTTTCTTTGTTTGCTGGCCACAATGTAGGTCATTTCAGGCTCTAATATCCTTGTGATTCCCATAATGCCGGCAAAACCTTACCCACACGCATTTATACAAGCGCAGTGAGCTGTTTTAAAAGACACAAAAGTTAAAAGAAAATGACGGATAATAGTTCTCATTAAAAGGCAGTAGTTGACAGCAGTTGGAGAGACTTTGTGGTCCGCACACTCTGTTCTCCAACATTCATGACTATTTGCGCAAAAAACCCCCACCGTGAATGCAAACTAGACTTGAGCGAAACTGTGTCGCTCCTTGATTTGCACGTTACATAATGCTTTGATTTGAAACATTTCCTTCTGGTTCTAGATTTGTGCACCTATTGTTCCTCTCAGTGCCATGTGGAATACAGGAGGCTTCCTCGCACTCTGAAATAACTTGTGCTCTAACTGGTATTTATTGAACTATCTCTTCAATTTGTTAGCAGTGGATTCGTCTGAAAAAGATACACAATCTTGAATAGGAAATCTCCTTTCTGAGCTATTTGGAAGAAATGAAAGGCAAGAGTTAAAAGACAGCCACACAATAAAGAATAAAGCTCTATTGGTTTCTTACAGTATTGTCAAAGCTCTTGTTTTATTCACCAGAAATTAAATGGGCATTCCTCTTCGCCTTCCTCTCTGTCTCCCTCTCTCTCATCCTTTTTTCAAGCTCTTGCACTGTGACTCATCAGCCTGGCATCCTGGGAGTGTTGAATAATGTATGTCCCACCAAACATGCAGAAACACAATGCAATCTCAAAGAGAGAGAGAGAAACCTGTGCCTGTGTGCGTGTTGAACAATCACACGACTGCTGCATGACCGGGTTCTGTACAAAACCAAGCATAAGCTCTATTCTTTTTTGGCTTAAGGTGTACTTACTTTTCTGGAGATTCTGTTAGTGCTTCTATCTCATGCCACAGTGCTCGGAATAGCTGATGGTCTGATGTACTCCATCATGGGAGATCAAGAACAACATTGGGCTTTTCGGAAAGTTTGTTTTGTCTTTTGGGACAGAATACAAATCGCATGTTTGCTATTGTACCTTAAAAAAAAGTGCAGAAAAAGCTTTTTTTTTGCTCTGGACTCACCGTTCTTTTATCTCATGGAAACAGGTGGATGGGCTTAAAGCACAGGAGTATAGCCATGCTCCTTAGATCATCTTTAGGTACACTGTAGAGCTATAGAAGTCACTGGTAGCAAATTTATAAATATGAAAAATTTGTCTCATAATTGAGCTTTGTTAATATTTGTAATATACAAACGTAAAAAAAAATGTTGATTTGTATTTTATTTTCTATTTGATAATATTTTACTACATCAAAGTTCAAATGTGTTACATACAATATTTTTTTATAATTAGTATATACATCATATGTAATATACACATACATAATTCATATGCATATACATATTTAATATACATATTAAATACGATTAATATTAAATATACTTAAAGCGATAATAAAAAATTATAAATGTGTTTTGTTTCTTATTTTATGTATATTTGATAGCATTTCACTACATAAAATTTAATTAAAATGTGTTGCATACATTTATTAATGTAGTAATACGTGTATAATTATAATGTATTATTGGTATTCTTTACTAATATTGATTACATGTATTAATAAATGTATTATTATTGCATATTATTGATATATAACAATAAAAAACTAATATTCACTATGTTTATGTTCCATATTTTAATTGCATTAGAAATACCATAATTATATTCTTTAAGAATAATGTTGCATTTTATTTATATTTAATAGCATTTTTTTCCCACATAAATATATTGCATGTTCCCTATTTTGTGTTAATATATAGTTTTGATAGCAACACATATTACACATTACACACTATTGATATTAAAAATAATTAATACGATGAATATTAAATAATAATTCCATTAATATTCCATATTAAAGCTGTGTATTAAGAACACCCCATAAAGAATAGATTAAATAATTTGTTGTGAGAAGATTTGCAAAACAATAAGCAGAATACAAATCTGTAATTACACTACTTGCTTCTCTGAGACGTGCATTTGAAGCTGGTCTATATAACGTATTTGCGCCAATATATGCACCCATTTTTTTCAAATTTTCAAAGCTCATAAACTTTGGAGGGTGCTTATAATCACTGATTTCAAATATGAGCGTAAATTTAAGCCCAAATTTTTCGTATTTCAAGACAGGAACATTCACAAATAAAACGGAAACACCCATAGGCAGACGTGCATACAGTATAAGCTTTTATTGACTCAATAACAGAAATAAAACAACTTTAAACATGTCGCAACACTTAACAAAGACAAAATAACCCTGGAAAAAGTAAGATTATACAGTAGAATATTTTCTATTACAACAAACTGATTACAAACCACAAACATTTAGCACAACCGGCTATAAATGAGTCTAATGTGTAATCGCAGAAAGAGTCGAAACGGTCAAAAATTAAGATGAGCAGTCTTCATTTGGACCGACACAACAAAAACGAACAGATGAACAGACACAACAAAAACGCTAGGTCACTGCACAGGGGATAATAATACCTCCTCTTCACACGACGTCAGATAGGCCTGTGCTTGAAATAATTGCTCTCCGCACAGAGTCTGACTGTAGAGCAAAGAATCTTGGGAAATGAAGTCCTGACCACAAGATCGACTTTTTGTTATCTAATATTCAAATAAAAAAATATCAAAATGAGTCACAAGTTAAGTTTGTTAAATAAAGAAAAGATTTATTTTTTAAGAGAATATTAACGTAATTTAACCATTAAAATAAAACCAAAATCATTTGTTTTTATTTTGTGCCTGAAAAAAGGAGGGTGCTTATATTTGCTACTTATGTGCTACTTATTATACGTTGTGTATATATCTATAGTATATATCTATAGTATATATATATACTAGTCTCGTGCACAGGCTGCTGTGCAACCGAGTATAAAAGGGAAATCAAAACTGTGTGGTGTTAATTTGCTGAATCTCCTGGGCTCATGTTCAGAACCTTTTGTATGTACATGTGCAATCCCAGCAGCCCCAGTGACCCTTATCTGCTCCCGCTGCCACCCACTGTAATTCACCCCAGAGCAGGGGTCAGCGCTATACTGCGACACACAACTCCCTGGTCTCTCCCTCATTCTTACTCCGTGGAGCTCTGCCTCGGCTTCTCCGTCTGTAATCAGCGCCGGCTCTGGCTCTCAGCAGCATATCAGTCCTTTTCATTTAACCCCGCCACTGCCCCAAACCACCGCACACACATACCACACTCAAGCCCAGATACTGCAATATTCTCACCTTCCCAACCCTGATAACAGAAAAAAATATATACATTCTTCAGTTATTTGAGTTACTGGATTGGAGAATGATTTGATTGCGGAGAGACATTACTGTTCTAAATGTGCCGGCCCACACAGCCTTTCACTGCCCTGGAATGAATCCACAGCACTCTCCAGATCGTTTTCTTTTTTCTTTTTCTTTCTTTGCATTGTATGTTGGTTAAAAAAAAAAAGATGTGTGAGGCCAGTTTGATGTCAGCATGTTGCATAAATGTGGTTTATATGATTTATTTTTTTCATAGTTAATTTATCTTCCAAATAACCATGGATGATAAACTCATTTATATTTTACTTCCGAGCTAATTATATGTCTGTCTGACTGTCTCTCTCTCTCTCTCTCTCTCTCTCTCTCTCTCTCTCTCTCTCTCTCTCTCTCTCTCTCTCTCTCTTCTCTCTCTTCTCTCTCTCTCTCTCCCTCCCTCCCTCCCTCCCTCCCTCCCTCCATCCATCTCTCTCTCTCTTAGTCTTTCTTCTTACACACAAACACATTTTCAGTTATTTATTTCTGTACCATCTCTTCTACTCTCCCTTTCTCTGTCTGTCTCTCTTCCATCTTTCTCTCTGTCTCGTATTCTCCCTCACTGTCTCTCTCTATTTCTCTCTAGCTCTCTCTTTTACACGTTTTTTCTTTTTCTGTCTGTCTGTCTCTCTCTCCATCCTGCCTTCCTCCCTCCCTTCCCTCTGTCTCACTTTTACTCTTCTTCTCTCTCTCTCTCTCTCTCTCTCTCTCTCTCTCTCTCTCTCTCTCTCTCTCTCTCTCTCTATCTTTCTCAATATCCTAATTTATGATTTTTTTTTTAATTATTACCAAACCTTTTTGTCCAAGTACAACAAAAAAGTTATTAATTTCTATCATATTTCAAACTCTTGTTACACCCCACTTTCTTATTTCTCTCTCACACTTTCTCTTTCTGTCTCTTCTCTCTCTACATCTTGCGCTCTCTCTCTCATTCTCTCTCTCTCTCACACACACACACACACACACACACTCAAACATACATTATTACCAAACAACAAAAAAAAAGTTTGCAAACGCCGTCACATTTCAAACTTTTCTGTCATGCCCTGGATTCTCATATTGTGGCTGTAGGTATGACAGAGTATATTTCAAGCTCTCTAGAATATCAGAATATATCAACCGTGGTGCAGTGCTAAGACACAAGTTCCTAAACTCATCTAACAAAACCGATGCACAACACAAAATGTATGGCTGAGGCTGTCACAATTCTCCAGCTAGCAAAACTCACAAATGTGTTCCATGTCTGCAGGTTACTGAAGGTTAGTGAAAGAGGGGGAAAAAATGCTCTGACAATGGAGTGTGTGGGACCTGGAGCCAGAGTAGCCGGTACACTGATGCAGAACGACACATGCTGGAACCACAGAGCCCCGGGCGTCTGATTACTGAACACACACAGGCCGGGATCATATTTAGCAGTCAGCAACCCAGAGGTCAAAGCCAAATAAAAAAACTTTAGGACACCTTTAGAACAGTTTTTTTCCTGCTTGTTCTGCACCATAATCTCTATTGTTCTCACCCTGTTCGTACTAGTGATGTGATATTCGCTACCGAGTCGGCTCTATTAGCCAATGCTTTGCAGCGAACAATAAATGCAGATGCCCAATCATGTCAGAGAAAAGACTGGACTCATACCAAGAGGTTCATTTCACGAAATAATTTCTCTATTCTACGATTTAATTTTAGCGGTCCCGCCAATAAATCTGTCCTACACTCAAAGAAGTGTCTTATTGAATAAAAATAAAAAATTTGGAGCTAGTTCAAGTTCAAGTTCAAGCTCAAGCTCTGAGTATTTGTAAGACGCTTTTCACAGTTTTAACTGTCTTAAAGCGCACGTGTGAATATGTAAGAGCATTGTTGCTTTTTTTCAATTGATTGTCTAGTTGTTGGTGTTGAGTAAATGGCTATGATTATCACTATGACTATGACAAAGACCAGTGAGCAAGCACATATGCGACAGTGGCCAGGTAAAAAAATCTCTCTAACGACGAAAAAACCCACAATTTAACATTTTGACTATTTAACATTAACTATCCACTACTTAGCCAAATGATACTTTTTCTTAATGATATAATGTTATCGCCTATACACATATTATTATTATTATTATTATTTAAATTCATAAAATTTGAACAGAAACCCATGTGTCTTGACCACTGAGGTGTAATAAGTTGCCTTATAAAGAAACTCCAATCAGCAGAAAATCTACTCTAATGGTCCATTTAACAGACAGGCAACAACAGTGCCTCCCGTTATGGAAACGGTAAACAGGTAGAAATATTTAGTGTATTTACTTTACACTACAAGACTTACTTTTCATTTGAATCAAAGCTAGCATTTTACATTACACTGATGGCTAGGCAGAAAAGGAAATGCTTTGATTTAGAGTAACAACACGTCTTTTGCACTTTTTTTCCGAGTTTGAAACTGTTGCGATATCTTAACAATAGTCATATATATTTGGTTAGAGTGTAAATACCTATTTGTGCCAGGATACATGAGTATAGGTTATGATGAAATGATGGGTAGGAAAGAATGATAGAACACCAGGACTTCAGTCTGATAACGCATATTGCAAAGGAAAAAATAAAGGACAAAGTAGGATGAATGAAAAAATGGGAAAAAAATGTTAATTTATTCAGCTATGCGCATGTGTCAATAGAGTAGTATTTACAAAATATTTTGGGATAATGTTACGCGTAAGTTAAGCCAGCAAGTTCATGTTTTAAAACATTTAAAAACTTTTAAAGGAGAAAGGTTTTGGGAACACGTGATTGAGCACGTGAGGCTTCGTCTGTATGTAACAGAGATAATAACGCTACAAATACTAGGGGCAAAGCAATGATAAAATAAGAAATGTTTGGAGGCTTTTGGCTCTTTTAAGAGAACCGAGCCAAAAGAATCGATGCTTTGAAAAGAGCCAAACTTTTCCGTACACCTGCCTTTTTATCTGTAAGTTCATAAAATGTATTCTTATTATTTGATTGTAATAAATTTTTATAAATATTGGTAACACACATGTGGTGTGTACGCTGAAAAAAGGAATCTTGAAAGATGCAAGAACTCCATAAATATATGTGTTTTCTACAATGAACATGCGTAGAAGACCCTGTACAGCTTTTGCTCATCACAGGCTCTTTTAGCCTCAATAAACTACAGAAAAGTCATCACGCCGTTGACACAACTGTTAGTTTTTGCAATAGGAAGTTCAAGTCATACATTAACACACTAACCATCACTTTGTCGTACGTATATTGAAGTCATACATACACAAACTATTCATCACTTTGTGGATGTTAAACACTGTGCATCAACACTGTGAAGATGTTAAAGAAAAAGATCCACGAGCTAGTGTGTATTGCATCTCTCTCTCACACTCTCTCTCTCTCTCTCTCTCTCTCTCTCTCTCTCTCTCTCTCTCTCTCTCTCTCTCTCTCTCTCACTATATCTCCTCTCAATTACCAAGTTTCACACTCTTTTTTTCTTGTTAACTCTCTTTCATTGGTTTCCACTGTCTATCCGCAGAAGATTTTGACGCACACAGGAGGAGGAGCACAAATCAATTAACTTTAAAAGCCTGGAAGCCTGGTGGGAGGACAATCTGAGCTGACAGCGTGGGACTGTGTTTCCTATAGCTATGTTACACACTGTCATCTCTTCCAGGAAGCGCACACTTGAGAAGAGCCCTCAAACTGCTGTTCGCTGTGACATAGAAAGGTAAATACAACAACTGTTCCCAGGAAGGTTTGGTGATGTAATTATTACAGTGGCAAGCAGCAAATGATCAGCCATGGTGGAGGAATCTGAGAAACTTGACATGCCATTAAAAAAGGAGCGGGTGGTGTGAAACTGTCTTGTTAGGGGAAGTGTTTGTTACATCCTTATATGGATATTAAAGCAACATAAAGTATTGGAGAAATCTGTTTCAGAATCAAAAAATGTTTATAAGGACTAGTAAAAAGTAGCAATTACATATATATAACCGTCAACCATCATTTTGAGTATATATTATATTTGAAAATGTACCATATTTACGCGAATGGAAGCATCCTTTTTTTTTTTCGCATTTTCGACACTCAATTTAGGGCGTGTGGACGTGCATACAGTATAAGTTTTTATTGGCTCAATAACAGAAATAAAGAATCATTTGACTCGCCTCATCACTTAACAGAGACAAAATAAAACTGGAAGATGTAAGACTAAACTAAATACAGTACAATATCTTAGTCAATAGAAACAAAAGAGTCGAAAATGAAGAACACTCTGATGATCTGTTTTGTTAATTGTAGGAGTTCCCACGTTCCTTTCTGTTAAAACCTTTGTTTCTATATTAAAAATCCTGATTTTCAGTCAAACGGCACCCTTGCATTCTGCTACATTACAAACACAAGGAGTAAAAAAATCTAAAGAACAGATACAATCAAAACGCTCCGATGTGCACAGGGGATAAAAATTTTTTCCGCTATGGCATCGAATAATCAGAGAACTCGAAACAGGCCTGAGCTTGAAACAATTGCTCTGCGCATGTGCAGAGTCTGACTGGAGCAAAGGATTTTGGGAAATTAAGTCCTAACCACTTGAATCAACTTTTATTATTCAAGTAAAATTATATCAAAAAGATACGAGTCACAAGTTAGGTGTGTTATATAAAGAAAAATGTGCCTGAAAAATCAAGGGGGTGCTTATATTCGCGTAAATACTGTATTTTGTTAGAATTATTCTTTTTGTTTGTTCATGTATTGTTCTTCTTATTTATTATTTTTATTAACCTTGTAATGTTAGCAGTTTTGTAGTTTTAGACAAAGAATATGTTAATATGATAATTAAAAGAAAATAAAAGAAACTTTAAAACAAATCAAGCTCTTGAAAGAAAAAGCACAACAATTAGTTAACATGATGGTAATGAACTAAAAAAAAAAAGAGCAGAACATTGCATATGCAGTAACTACATGCTGTGCTATGAAACAAAGATGCAGTGAATTCCAAATTTCACATCTTTTTTGTTATCTTTTATATTTTTTTTATAATCGAAAATAAATAAATAAACTACTGATGCACTAGAATCTATATTTTACATTACTTTTGTCTTTCTTTTTAATAGTTTTTTCCTTTATATATCCCTTTTTAAGGACTGGCGTTTTTCATCTCCACCTTCCAGGTTTGTTTATGTCAGCACTGTATATCCTTTTAGAGTGATAAACCAGAAAGCATCTGCTTGTCCTTATTAAGGAGCAAAAAGACTTCTGGTTTTGAAGTTCACTCTCACTTCCCTCTGGCCCCTAGGCCTACAGGCCTGAGCCGACATTTTCACAGCCGCAATTGATGTATATCTGACCTTTGATGCAGTGGTACTATGTTTCTCTAGCCCGGAGCCTAATTAAAACTAACAGCCCTGTGATACACTACAGCATTACTCCTGGCACCTCAACCCCCTGGTTTTGGGCAGATCTCCAGTTCTTCTAGTTCTGTGACCCATAAGCCATAAGTCGGAGTGAATGGGGAAGCTTAAAAGATCAGTATGAAAAAAAAAATGAATCTCATATCCTCTGAAAAGTTGTGTCTTTGAAGTTGGTGACTAACTAAAGAATTCCACTTTTTTCATACTGTAAAGCTATAACCTAATTTCATCAAAATCTGTGTTGGAGCAAGACTCGTTGATGCACTTCACTGTCACTAGAGGGCATTTTTTCCATTTGTTTTATAAAGTACTGTAGGATCTAAGCTTTTGTAAATAAATAATTAAATAGAATGTTCATAAGGGAGAGAGAATTTGTAAAGAACTTACAGCATTTTTTTTACCGTGTGCATTTTTTCCGACACTGCCATTTCAATTACGTATTTCAGTGTACACTGTGTGTGATACGAGGAAGAAAGACAAATGATATTGAAGTGATTTAACCAAAAACGTCTGGGATTTGACAAAAGAAGCTTTTTAGTTTAATTTTGAGCCATGTGCCTTCTAAAAAAACCCTCTCATCACTGCATTTCATTATTTATTGTTTCCTTCTTAATGTTGTTTTGTTAAAAAAATACATTTTGCTGTAAAGATGCACGGAAGTGATGCTGGTGTACAGAAATAGCCCTAGTAGTTGAAATTGCCACTGCACCTTTTTGTGTGAAACTGGTTTAAGTGTGACGGTGGTGTTGGCAGGAGAACACAGCAAGTTCTTCGTGCAAAAGAGAAGGGCACAAAATACAGGTAGACTTTTGACATTAGTGTGGCAGGGCAAGGTGATGGCTCATAGTGAGTACATCTAGACCCCTTTCTGTTGCCCTGACAGGGTCTCGTTTATCTTGTTGTGGTGCAGTGTGGAAAGGTTTGGGAGTGTGCCTGAGGGTTGTGAGGGGCTGATTTATGGCATTTCACCCTAGAGGTGGCAGGAAGGAGCTGTGACAATCTGGTCTTTTGGGAAAGTGGCTTACACCCAGAATGTCCCGGGAAAGAGGGGATATGCCAATGTCCTCAAAAAATTGGGACTTCTGCCCTGCTTGCTCGGCAATGGCTAACAGTCGCTTCATCATGATGCAACAAACAAGCCAATGGCTAAACAAACGTTCACCATCCAGAGGTAAAAAGAGTACCTGAAAACCTTACTTGAGTAAAAGTACGGGAACCTTACTGTAAAAATGACTTCACTACAAGTTACAAGTCATCAATTCCCAGAGGGCTTTTATTTGTACTGAGAGTAGGCTGAAAAAATACCACACAATGTGAAAAACAAGAAACTCTTAATTTAGGAGGTTTTGTTTCCTATTAAAATAAAGACATTTAACAGCTCAATGTTTCAAAATGGCAAAACAAAATAGTTAAAAAAAACAAAAGGTTAGTCTCAGTCAAACTAAAAATGTGCCACTAAGTGGAACCGCCAATTCACCACTAAATTATCTCATAAATAGCATTCAGTTCCTACAGCATCCTACAGATGGCGATATCACCTCATCCGCCCAAAACATTAACCAGGGTAGAAATTTGACTTTAGCGCGCACAATTACAATGTAACGGTAAGAGTCCATTCAATTGTAGTATAGTAAAGAGTACACAAACTCAATCATGTCAAGTACTTGAATTGTTCAACATATAGTCAAGTAGAGAGTAAAAGTTGCTTATATTTTTGCTACTCAGTACAGAAATACTTAAGAAACAAAGTCCATTTACACCACTGTCACCATTACTTTGTAACTTTGTACTTCATCCCGGTGCTTTGGAAAGTTCTGCCTCGTGCTCAGAATGCCTTGACCACGCCGGCCAGTGTCTTTGACCAAAGTTAAAGAAGGTTTTCCTTCAGTGGCTCAGGTCATTTTATCGGTATTGTAAGTGAATTACAGCTCACACAAAGGGGAGCTTCTATCAGTTATGCACATACATTCGACTCCTAACTGGGTTTTCCCAAACTCCACAGAGACAGATGAATTTCCACATGCACACCAGACAGACAGGAGGATTGTTTGATATATGTGACCTTTGACAGAGGCAGCAGAGCTTTCATCGATATTCTTAGAGACTCGTTGGGGTGCGACCAAGCCTCTTTTCCCCATCCCGTGAACCAGTGAGATCTGCTCCAGATTTGGTATGCTTAGCATAGAAACCTTCCTAAACCACTTATCGCCCATTTGCAATGCAAATATCCCAAGACAGATTTATCCAACGGCATTGGGAATAACAGATAAACAGCTCGCTGGCAATGACTTTGCTTGTCATTCTCTTCAGATGAGGTAAACATCATTATGATTTATAGTGCTCGGTGACATTGCAAGAGCAGAAAATATAAATATTCCAGCTGACACGCTGATAGACTGACTTCCGTTTAAGGCTGAAGAAAATAGCCTGATTTGTAACATCATAAATACATTTAGATCAATTGCTGAGCTACAAGGCATAAATCAATGTCATACTGTAAATGTACATCTGGACTCAATTCTGAGCTGGCTTTGCAGTTTCACTAACACTCTGATAGCACATCTTAGAAGTGCTCAACCTGTCGGAGAAATATATGTGGACAGATGCCTCCGAATAGCATAAACCAGAGGAGCTTATGGGAAGATGAAACCCATTATGGTCTGATGGTGTTTGTAATAACATTAACATATTGAAAGGTTTCAGTCTCTGACAGTGAGGAATCTTGATAATTTTCAGCAAATCGGCAGCCAGTGAACTTTTCCCATCGCTTAAGGCATTTGCTGGTCTGGAACTGTTTGATGATTTAAGAGGCAGGATTGTTTCAGCATGAATAATGTCTGATGATGCTTCTTCGTTCTACTCGTTCTTTTTTTTCTCTGTCGCCAAGTGACACCTATGTTTTCTCAAATAGTCATTTAAAAAAATCTGTTAAAACATATTTTTGTGGCTGCTGTGGTCCATCAAAAGGGAATAGGAACTGCCACCCAAGCTTTGCTCGTTCAAATCCCAATCCCATGCCAACTTTCTACCACTGGATCAGAACACAACAGTGTGTGTGCCAAGTTCACGTTGTCTGTGTGTGTGCACTTCTTCCCTGAATGGTTAAATGCAGAACACAATCTCAATATGGTCTATAGTGGCCACACTGACAGATTTCTCTACATTTTTAATTTACACAAAATTTAGACCCAAATAATTGAAATCAGGAGTTCAAATCACTTTCATGGCCTCATGCATATACATTCCAGCACATGGACGAGCACACTGTTTTACCAACGCTTGTGAAAAATTGATCTCTCACTGGAGCGGATCTGACCTTTCTGTGTAGCAATTGTGAAATTGTCTTTCTCCTAATATTTTCACAAGCTACTGTTGAGCTTTGTGAAGCACAATGTGCTTCTCTAGACAGTAATCGGGACATCTTTAGGTTTGTCGAATGTACGGACAACACATTTTATGTGCATTGTGACATTGACTGAACTGAGATTGGCCATAGAGTTCTGATGAAAATAGCACTGAAAGTTTAGCATCCTAGACATTTTGGACACCTACACTTCTACAAATGGTCTAGTGATCATCTCACAAATGTTCTTCCAAAGGAGTGGTGAGAAAAATGCAGAATCACACCCCTAAATGTTGTAGACGACATTCACAAAAGATATTAAGCTAATATAACTGAAACTGATCATACTATCGATACCTAGAAACTCCAGATTTGGGACCAATTCTAATTTCCCATAATAAGAAAGACAAAAAGCATATACTGACATGAGGAGACTGAAACACAGCTGGAGTGAGGAGTCTGAAAGTTCATAGTCCAATGATGAAACTTAACAATGGGGAAGTGAAATGTCGTTGAGATTATGTAAGGAGACAGATAGACGGATAGATATATTTCGCTGTTGTCTGTGCATCAACTCGATTTCCCAGAATCCCTTGTGTGTCATGTGATGGCAGTGATTTCATGATTTCAGGTATTGTTCATTTTGAGCATATGTGCCCTTTGGTTTCCTTCTCCTTTTTTTGATTATTGCTTATGTCATGTTGTTTTCTATACCTGTCAGTATTTGTATTCAAGAATGCTGTGGAATAAGCTCATTTTCTATTCTCCTTTTAGTCATGACAGAATATCTGACCTCAAATATTGGCAACGATGCAACTAGTCCATCCCGGTGGACTAAGTCAGTTTATCAGCTGGGGTCTTTCCTGGCTTCAGTTGCTGCTGTCTCGCCAAGTTTGATGGTGTGCGCTTTCTGCTCTGCCCCTTCTACACTTTAGTCTGTTGTTTGACGTCTAGACTACATCAACAGTGCGTAGGTGAGAGATGGGCAGTTTGGGAAAGAGTAATCTCTGTATGTGCAGTTGTAACTTATAGCACATATATAGAAAATTAATGGAAGCATATCTTAATGCTTCCATTCAGAGCTGCTTTTAAGACTCATTCTGCATATACGGTAAAGCTCTAGACAACTTCTGTTTATCACAGTCTATATAATCTATTTTTTAGAGTTGACTCAAAAGTAGCTGTACATAATTGATATCAAAAACATGATTGCTTGCTGATATTTATAGTTGGAAGTTTTCATTGCAGTCTAAGCAACACACATACACACGCACACACACACACACACACACACACACACACACACACACACACACACACACGACACAGAAAATGGAATGTGGAAGCCCCCGTTGACAGATTTTCTAATACAAAACAAAGAGACTTTCCACAAAACGTCTCAGATACGTTGCATTTGTATTTTAACATTCTGTTCTGTCAGGGCCTTCAAGATTTTCTAAACAGGCCTAAAGCAAAATATCTGAATCCCAAACTGATGTTATTAGTATGTAGTCAATTAATTCATATACAGTAAGTTCAAGTTCAAGTTTATGTATATAGTGCTTTTCTTAGTCTGTTGCGCCTCAACCAATCAGATTTTGAGCTGTTTTACTATAGCTTATGAGGTTGTTGTTGATGTTGTTGTTATTATTAATGGTGTTTTTTATTATGTAGCACGGATGATTAAAGACACTATATTTGCATTAAAAAGAATAAAACTCGAAGTTTTTGTTTTCAACAACTTGTTACTGTAAAACTAATTTCACCAGTGTAAAAGTTAGGGTGGCAGTGCTACAGTAATGTTTAAACGCAAGTGACTTATGTTTTTGGATCTGCTTCCTTGCAATTGCTGCCGTATAAGGAGATTATTTCAGTTCTAGTTTGTCTGCTAAATAAAGGCATTTATTGTGACTACAGGATCTTTTTCAACCGCTATTTTTGCTGTTTATCTGCATATTAAGAAGAGTTTTATAACTGTAAGTTAGTTTTTGAGGAATGGGTTGATTTTTTTTTTCCTGATCTGATGACCACAATAGTAATCTTCAGTATTCTCTCTCAGTTCTGAACGTTTGTTGTGATGGGACTAATGGGGCTGCGGTGTAAGCTCTCAACTACTCTCACTTGGTGTTACTTCTCAAGTACCAGGCTGCTCCTCCATTGTTACACAAGTTGTTGGGTTTTGGACATGTGCTATGAACTTGTTCTTCTTTGGTATAGAAAAATAAACAGCATGGACATCGGTGATAGCAGATCTCTGCTTCTCTCACTTCTCCCTCAAACCATTTTTCTTCTCCCAACTATGAACTTCCTTGTCTTCAAATGAGTGGCCCTTTCCAGTATTTTGAGCTGATTTTTTCCTAATCGGTGAAAATCAGTAAGTGATTATGAAGCTGTAGTTGGACTTCCTGAACCGTGTCTATTAAATGAAGACAACTACATTAAACAATATTACAGCGTGCTAACCTTGAAATTATGAATGAATGTTCAGCACGAGCTGTTCAGGTATGAAAAGCATGTGATAACTTTCAGATATTTCTAAGATGAAAAAATGCTGTACACGAATGGTTTTCATTAGATATTACTTAAATGATATTCTGTAAATGAGAATGAAAACACATCTCATTCCTATAGTTCATCTGAGTTAATCAAGAGGGTTTTTTTTTTCTGACCTTGATGCCTTCAGGCTAAATTAGTCCGGCTTTATAAGCGACCCACCCGTACAGTGACCTACCATGTTTGTGTCCAGTTCATGTACAAGATTTGCACTAATACAGGGGTAGACAATCAAACTTGCATTCAAATGAAAATATGTATCATTGTACATACGTACGCTGATACGAATGTCTTGGCTAACAAAAGTTTTGTGTTATGGATTGGGTTTTCGAGAAATTTCCGTTCTGAGTTAAAAATTATTTTTGTTATGCGAAAGACAATGGATGTGATGTGGAAGCGGTGTGACGAGAGGAAAAAAGCGTGTGCGCACCTGTCTGTCTCCGTCTCGTCTATAAGGCAAGCTCATTGTATAATCCTCCGTGGTAACTAGTCATAAAACATCTGTGACTTGTGACCACGGAGGTTTAAAGGGTAAATTGGCTTGACACCTCCTGATCAGACAAGAAATCCTCCTAGAATACACCAGCACAGCCATGTTCCCATGCTAGAGAAAACCAAAATGTTTTTCATCAGTGTAATTGCATGTTGCATTTTTAAGTGTGTGTGATAACTTCTATTCACCACAAGCAGAAAGTGGTGAGAAGAAGATATGATAGGAAAGTTAAGTTGTCTGCATGCTCGGACAAAAACAAGTAAACAATTAGAAAAAACAATTAACAAGCAATTGCCATAACCCTGGATCATACCAGTACAGTTACTTGTGAGTATTTGTCATTCCACAATGATCGTCTGCTTTCTGATTTTTTAATTTATAAAAACTTTAGAAAAATAAAAACTTGATTTTTATTCTTTTACGTTAGTACCAAAGTACTCATTTATTGTTTTTTTTTTTTTTTTTTTGCAATTTTATTGTTTTTTAATGATAAAAAAAATGTCTGAATTTATGAGAGCTTGGAACGAATTTGGCATTTACATGTCAATTGAGTCGTTGATTATGTAATTTAATTTTGTACTGTATATTTGAAAACTAACGTAATGTATCATGTCTATTTGATACACAGTCAAACAACAAAATGTGTCACATGCACAGTCATACAACAAAAAGTAATGTGAACCTTCCAAATGTGTTGGAAAAAAGGTCCAAAAAGGAAAAAACAATATATACCTGTTTTTGGAACAGTTAGAGTTGAATCCAATTCTAGTGTTTAGAAAGAAGCCAGCATTTTTGAGGAAACAAAAGCCTAATAAATATTTAATTTGAATAAATCAAAAATTGGATGTCCCGTGTGTTCTCACACAGATGGAGGCATGCTGGGTCAAATAAGGATCGGCTTCTGGCTTAGGGAGTCACATCTAGTTAGACAAAGACAAAGAGGTTTACAGTCTCGGTAATAGTGAAAAGGAAGCACTGTTTGTTAGTTGAGAGTGCATTAGTCTGAGAGGAGTGAATCATCTGTGTGTGTGATAGATGGGAGAAGATTTTTTTTTGTTTTTTAGAACACGCTGCTAATTAAGATATAAAATTGACAACAGTGACAACTGTACTAACTATATTTACAACAACTTGAGTGCAGCAAACTGATGTTTTTTTTTGTCCTTTTTTATATAAATGGGAAAATCACAACAAAAAATACAATATACCACTGGCACCAGCCACTTTACTACCCTCGTGCAATATCTGTCAGAGCTTTTTAACCACTTCTTTTGAACATCTTGCCTTTTGTATTGTGTACTATTTTTATATATATATATTGTAGTTATTTTTAATGGTTTTATTCAGTGGGGATATTTTCACTTTTTTCCACATTTTTCTTTTTGCACTATAGATGCTATCTATTTATATATCTATCTATCTATCTATCTATCTATCTATCTATCTATCTATCTATCTATCTATCTATCTATCTATCTNNNNTATCTATCTATCTATCTATCTATTCAGTGACACACAAACATTATCTCCATCTCCCTCTCTCTCTCTGTCATTTTCTTATTTTGTTGGGTACTGTCCTCTGTGTGTAGGCTGGATTTTCTTTATTAATATTAAATGTATTTAATTTTTGTGTCACTAGAAAAAAAACAGTTTAACAACAGACAGGTTTTTGGATTAGAGCTAGATAAGGCATAGTACCTAGGAGCTGTTGTCCACGAGAACACAGATGTCTGAACCCCGAGATCCAACAGCCAGGTTATTGTAGGCCAGTAGGTCGCAACAAGGAAATCCTGATGTTCCTTAAGCCTGATTTTACACTGGGCAATCATGCTGGTGGGAGGAAAGACATGCATGTGCAATTGTGAGGCTATGGGGAGCAGTGCTTCTATACTGAGGGCAGTTGAACCAGAGCAGACAGTACCACTTGAGAATGAACACACCATTCTATGGTAGAACTTCTCTTGATTTGAGTGTTTAGAACATCTGAAATTTTTCAATGGCCTTCAGAGGCTCATTTAATAGTTCATGTGAATGAATTTGACTAGAATAACTTCCCCAGTCTTAAGCAGTAAGTGTCGCAGAACGACTGTCGCAGAGGTGGACAGCACGGATGAGATGAGACACAAGGGGTTAACAGTCCAAAAGGGTTTTATTCCAGAGGCGTGGTCAAAGCAGGCAGAGGTCGAGAAACGAAGCTCCAAAGACAAGAACATAAACTAGGCTAGACGATATCCAAAAAATAAACAAGGCAAGACATAAACGGCGATTTGATAGGCAACAACATCTGACAAACTTGCAACAAACAGGTGACAAACGGATGCTTAGGTACATAGATAATCACAAACTCAAAATACTTATCGGAAATAGTTTGTGACGGTTAGACAACAGATCGGGACGGTGTCAAAATAAAAGTTCTGCATGACTATGAACTGGGATCTGTGACAAAAAACACAGTGAAGTGAACACACACACCCGGAGCAGTGGGCAGCTTAAGTTGTGGTGCCCATGTGGGGCTTAGTAGACACTTAGTTGAAGAACCAGCCATAGGGGACTCAAACCTGCAACCTCTCTGACACAAGTCCAAATCCCTTTCCACTGGACCACAACTCTCCAAGTTCTCCATGTAAAGTCACATTTTTGTTTTCTCAGCAGGGAGAGAGTGTGAATGTGACTTCTGTGTACTTGTATAGCTATGAATCCTGTACTTGTATAGCCATAAAGAAAAACAGAACAGTTTTGCCAAGGAATAATTGAGACGCATTGGCTATGAACCAGTCATTTTCCTTATCATTGTGACATTTGATTTGACAATTACACATGATACGTTTTACGCTCTTTGGGATTGCGTCCTCACAAATAGTTCCACTTTAATACAAAGTGTTTTTTTTGTCTTAAAAAAAATCTTTAAAAAAAGTTTTTTAGTTTCAATTTTTTATAGCTTGGTTGACACGTGGGTTAAGGAATATCTTTTTGTACACTTCGATACCAAACCACACAATAAATTCAGGCAGGGTCAGATGGCAGGAACACAGGAAGCAACTTCTTGGATTTGTGGTGGGAAGCAAAACAAGTCTTGACACATTGTCCAGAGTTCTGAAATGTAATGATGGCAAGTTAGAAAGCAATCAGCTATTGGTAATATACACTGAAGATCGGTACACAAGGATTAACATTCTTAGAGGAAGTTGTGATCCACACGGTCATTGCAGGTTTGAATCCCCGTCAAGTTGGCTCAATAGACACAAAAGTCTAAGGCTGCCCATTTCCCGGGGTTTGTGTGTGTTCACTTTACTGTGTGTGTAACTTTACTGGATGGTTAAATGCAGAGCACATTTTTGATAATAGTATGACAATATTTTAGTCAAATATATGGCACATTGGCTTTTTTATTTGTTACAGAACCAATCTGTAATTTAAATGTAATGTATGTGTGACAAGGTGATTAGAAATCCCGCCCGCTGATTTGGCCGCTGGCCAATGGAAACAGTCACCAGGCGATTTAAGGTCTCAAAGTATCACCTGTGGATGATTGCAATAGTGGCCGCTTGGTCCGTCATGGCGCGCGCGCGCGCGCGGTGAGCGCCGAGAAAGCTCGTTTAATAACGAGCGTTGTTTGCTGCGGGAGCGTGGCAACGTTGCCTCAAAGTGCGGCTCACGCCTGGATTGCCGGCTGTGGCTCGCATTGTGCGGGAGGAACGAAGTGTGTGCGGATTCAAGGCGGGTAAGTCGCGGCAAAGCCGATCGATTTATGTAAGTGCCTGATGCATGCTTCTAGTAGATTTGGCGGCTGTACGTCCTCTGCCTGGAGGGAATCCATTGTGCTTGTGTCGTGGTGACGTCACGAGCGTGGCGCGGTGTCTGAGTGCGAGCAACCGTGCATTTTCGCCAGATCTGATTGGTATGTATGCAATGTGAGGGATATGTTGGTGATTTTAATATTGCTGACCGCTGGGTGCAGGAGGAGCGCGCCTGGACGGAGGGATCTGGCCGGCGGCGTTGTTTCGTCGCTGCTTCATTATTGCCTTCATTGGTGAACCAAGACTGATTTTAGAGGCTAACCGGAACTGACTCTCATCAGCCTAGTTAGCCTTGTGTGTGTGTGAGTGGTTGTGTGTGTTCGTGCAAGTGTGTGTGGGAGTCATTGTGCGTGCGTGTGCGTGTGCTGCGATCGGTTGGGACCCCGAACCTGAGCGACAGGTGGCCCTTTGGTGGTGGGAAGTGTCACCCGGGTTGAGTAGTGCTGTGCTTCGTCACTGGAGGGTGTTTTTCGGGTTTGCTGTGTCCGTTTGGTTTGCTGTGAACTTGCACCTCTTGGCGTAACCAGTCGGTCGACGGTGGGGTCTCTACCGCCCAGCGAGCAGTGTATGGTGGTGTGTATGTGCGTGTTTTATCTGTTTTTAAAGTGTCGTTTTATGAGGAGCCCTGAGACTGCTGTCATATTTAATAAAGACATTTTGCACCGATTCCCTATCCGCGTCTCCTGCTCATTGGGATACCGAACCGGTGTGTCCGAGTGAAACCCCCTGGTGGTAGGCTAAGGTCATTGCCGCCGGTTCGGTTGCCACTCAAACATCCGTGGCCACCCTGCTACATATGATTGCGGAGTCGATGATGCAAACACAAAACCAACCGTAGACTAAAGTCATGGCAAGTCCTGGTGCTTTGTAACTGAGTCTTGTAATCCTCTTACAACTCAGCTCCAGGAATCAACCACGCTTGCTACTGGCTCTAGTTCATCCATGAACGAGAAGAATGGTTGGCATCGCATTACAAAATAAAATTAGGCATTAAATAATTTCCAGACATCAGTGTTATAAATGTGCCAACACATTTAGCAATTTTCACAGCCAAAGAAATCAACAGCTATCACTAAGTTTTAATTTTCTGGGATTTATTTAATTTGGGAAGAATATAGCAGTTGGTCAGATTAGTGTCACATTCATGGACTACATTTACCATGAGCCTTTGTTCTTCGGTTTTGTTTGTCACCTGTTCCTCATCTGTCAGTCTACTTAAGACTTCACCTGTGCCATTGTTCACTGTCAGTCATTAACGCTGTACATTGTTATGTTCCTCAGTTTCTGAGTGAGTACCTGTCTGTATTTCGCTATTAAAGGCATGTTTTTCGTCACCCACAGACTCCAGCTTTCCTGTTCCGCACCGGAGTTGTAAAAATTAGATTAGTACAGAACTTCTCGTTCTGAGATATCATTTGTATGAGGCATGTTGTCTATGAACATGCAGAACAGCTCTACCTTTCTGAGTGTGTAGGTGTATGCTTGAGAGAGACGGCAAAGAAAGAACGTCTGGTAAAAATATGAAGGATTGAGCTCTAAATGATAGAGTGGAACAATAATTGCATAGTTAATTGTCGTTTTTTGTGAATGCAAATTAAGTGCATTCAGTTTCACAAAGAGCATGAAATTTTCTCTTAAAAACTGCCTAGTTTATCCATATCTCGTACTCATAGCTTGCTGCATACATTTTTTTATTGTAATATATAAACTAAACAGAAATTGAAATGCAATTAGAACGATTTTTTGCTGCATTGTATAACTTTATTGAAACTTTAAGAAAGAAATAAAAACATGAGGTAATATTGTAACTTCGTAAGAAACATTTCTGAAAATGCTGAGGAGAAACCTCCTGGAAGAGAAGCTGCTGGTGTTCTTCTACAGAAGACAGCAGCCACAGCAGCCAACAGGAAAGCGCTTCAGAGAGTGATCAACACCGCCCAGAAGATCACTGGATGCTCTCTTCCCTCCCTGGAGGACATCGCCTGCTCACGCTACCTCAGCAGAGCAAGGAACATCATCATGGACACGTATGGACACATTTGCTCACGTTGTTGCCACCAGGACGGCGATACAGAGCAGAAAAAACCTGGACCAACAGACTCAGAGACAGTTTTTTCCCCCAGAGCTATCCATGCTCTGAACACCTTCAAGTCAGCCTATAAACCACTGGCGACTGCACTGAATGTCACGTTCTACACGTGGAATACACCAATGGCATCTCTCACTTCATTCCCCCGTAATAAGCAAATTTTGCTTTTCTATATTATTAATCATGCTGCATCACATAATTATTAAAACATTTGGGATACTTCTTTTTTGCTCTCATTTTATATTTTTTACTAAATATACTATTTATACTTTCAATATTTATGTATTTTCCTACAAATTGTGTTCTTTTCCTTATGTTGCACCAAATTTAGTAGTATTCTTAATTTCATTGTAACCATGTGATGCAATGACAATAAAGGCATTCTATTCTATTCTATTCAAACTTTGTTTCATACAGCAAGTGCAAGTACAAGGTCTTTCAAAGATTAATCCAAAACAATGTTCACCGAATAATATGGTAATGTTGGCCTAGACTAACAAGGTGCTCCTGCTGCCTCCGAGGCCGTATTGCAGACGGCCAGTTGCCTCCACCATGGGTAGCTGTCCTGACCCTGGCATTCCTCCCTGGCCTTCAGACGCAGTGCCAGCCACTGGTTTTGCACCTTTACTTGGCCCTGTGCCATCGCCTTTTGTACAGAAAACTTTGGAAATACCACGAAAATCTTGGTATTTGAAGGCAGTTTGTAGTCTGTTGACTCAATTTAGTAAGTTCAATGGTAATCGATATATGATTAGACTAGACTAGATTAAATTCAACTTTATTGTCATTACACATGTACAAGTACCAGGCAACAAAATGCCGTTTGTGTCTAAGCAGAAGTGAAATAGCAGTACGTGCCGAATAGCGGTTGTGAGTTGAAAAAATACAGAATGTACATGTACAGAGAAGATATGAATTGTATATCATGAACATAAACTATATTTATAGATCTATGAACCGTCTATACAGGAGACATCAATATTATTCCCAGGTGCTATGAACAGAATATACACTGTTTACATATAGATGCTAGTGCAATGGATTGTGCAAGTTAATTATAGTACATACGACTGTGAACTTGCACAATCCATTGACTAGACATATATTTATGTCTTCTAAGTGGTGTAGATGCAACCTGTTTTTAAGAAGCATCATGATGGTTAACTGAATGACTGTACAACAAACTGTAGATCTGTGCAGTAAAGTGAACCCGAAAGTTCAAAGTATGACCCGTGAAGTGCTAGTGTGCTTTTTAGGATTAAAACTATAGATTGGTGCAAAAGGGTACAGCATTGGTGTTTGGAACATCAGGTCATGGGTTTGAATCCCAGGGAAAGCAATTAGTAATACTTGTGGGTCACTTTGGACAAACGTGTCTGCTAAATGACTGGAAAGTAAAGTAGCCTTTCTCAGTTTAGGTATGTGAGGAGAAGTCAGAAGTCAGAACTACCTGTGTTAATCCTGTGAAATGGAACCTGCAACCTTTAAAACGCTCAATAATGCTGCTCAAGGCAAAACAATTAATGCAAGATAATCTTTAATAATTTCATAAACTAGCTGCAGCTGTGATGACAATCAGCACAGGCATCTGGGAATTGGAGTTCAAGCATTGGTGGGCAAAAACAAGTTTCAGAAAAAGTTCTAACCCAAAAGAAAATATAGTTTTGCTAATGTTGTATATTATGTATTTAATCATAAAATAACAATACTTACAATAATAATTAAGGAATAAGCTATATATAAAATGAAACTAATAATTATTGTATAAATCGTACTAGATGATTATATTTGCACAACCAAGAATATGCACTTAACCATATAAGGAGATCTAAAGAATCGTCTTGGTTACTTGCGTAACCTCTGTTCCCTGAATAAGTCAGGGAACGAGACGTCAGTCAGAGACCTGACTATGGGACATCGGATGCTTTAGCCATTCGCGTTCATTCTTACGAACCGGCCAATGAACAGTCAAGTTCAATGGCTGCATGAATTTGCATGCCACCTCTGACCCGTACCAGCTGGTATAAAAGGGCGGTGGCGTGCCACATGCAAATACCTTTCGCTGATTGAAGCCGGTCGGGCCAACGCAGACTTCCAGCGGCATACCCTGAATGTGGCGGCGGAAAGTGACGTCTCGTTCCCTGACTTATTCAGGGAACAGAGGTTACGCAAGTAACCAAGACGTTCCCTTTCATAGTCAGGTCACTTCGACGTCAGTCAGAGACCTGACTATGGGACAATACAACAGGCCACATCCAGGGCAGCATCCTCCGAAAAGACCCCTCCGGCTCCTTAGCCGAGGAGCCAATTGGTGGATCTTCCACAGCATCTAGAGGTGGGCCTAGCCCGAAGGGTAATAGCACTCACCTCCACCGGGGCAACCAAGGAACTTGTTGGCTCTCGACCCGTGCGTGGGGGACCCTCGCCAGGGTTGACGGAGAACACTTCCCACCTCGTGTGAAGTGTTGCGTAGAGTCGACGCACCACGTCACTCTTCGAAAGAAGCCTATTGTCTGTCGGGGACAGAGTGGGCTCGGGAGAGGGAGGAGAGCGTAGCCCTACTACTCGACCTCATCCCTTCGGGAAACACAGGCGTAATAACTCGGTGAGTATCGCCTGAGGAAGAAAACACACACGCAGTCAGAACTAGGACTCTTCGCTAGTCTGGACTCGGTGGCACCAAGGAACCCCTCATTTCGCCTGATTGCCCGTCAGGGGAAACAGAGGCCGGGGCTCCAGGGATCTCGGCCCTCCGTCGGCCGCGACCCCTGGTGTGTAGAGCGGACTGGGCGTGTTCCTAGCCTGTCAAGGGTAGAGGAAACACTAAGGCGGGAGACTGGGCCCCAAACTGGGGTTTGCTCCCGCAGGCCTACACCGTGTCGGTATTGCCCTCCACCGCGGATAGCACCTGCGTGGATACCGACGCCTTATCCAGCTCGTAGAACCGGATAAAGGTGTTGGGTGTAGCCCAGCCGGCAGCTCTGCAAATGTCTGCTAGAGAGACTCCCCTTGCCACTGCGATCGACGAGGCCACGCTCCTGGTAGAGTGGGCTCTCACGTTCAGCGGGCAAGGCAGCTTACGGACGTGATACGCGAACTTAATCGCGTCAACGATCCAGTGCGAGAGTCTCTGCTTGGTGACGGCATTCCCTTTCTGTCGACCACCATAGCAGACAAAGAGCTGTTGCGAGCTTCTGAAGCTCTCTGTGCGCCGTAAGTAAGTGCGTATAGCGCGGACTGGGCACAGTGGGTGACCGGCCAGGTCTTGCTCCCCCGTGGGGAGGGCCTGCAACGTCACTACCTGATCCCTGAAGGGGGTAGTGGGCACTTGGGCACGTAACCAGGCCTGGGTCTCAGCACTAGGTGCGAGTCTCCAGGGCCAAGGTGAGTCACTGAGGGTCTGCAAAGAATGCCCTCACCGGCCTAAGTGCCTGAGCACTGCATTCCTCTGTGCGATCAACTGACTCCGTGGATTGGCTAACCGAGGTTAGTCGACCAGGTATTTCAGGATCCTGAAGCCGCGCACTCTCAGGAAGAGAGGGCAGCCTGCGCTATCTTCGTAAAGACTCGCGGCAGCAGAGAGAGGCCGAAGGGGCAAACGTTGTTTGCAGAGAACGCCTCTAGGTCCCCGACCCGTCTCACTGAGGCCAGCGCTAGTAAAAGCGAAGCCTTCAGTGTGAGCAGCCTGAGACTCGTAGTCTCCAGCGGCTCGAAGGGGGGAGAGCGGAGGGTCGCCAACACCAAGCTCAAATCCCACGCCGGGGTCGGGGGAGGTCTGGAAGGGCGAACCCTTCTGCACCTCTTAGGAACCTAGTCGTCAGGTCGTGCCGGCCTACCGTCTTCCCCTCGATGAGGTCATGTGTGGCGGATATCGCGGCTACATAGGCTCTCAGAGTGGAAGGGGCCACGCTTCCTCAAGTTTCTGCTGGAGAAACGAGAGAACCGTACCGACGGGGCAACTCAGTGGGTTTTCGTTTTTCTGGCGGCACCAGGTGACGAAGGTCTGCCACTTCAGGTCGTACACCGTCTTGTAGACGGTGCACGAGCCTGAGCGATAGTGTCCTGTACCGACTGTGGCAGATCGTCTAACGAGGTGACCCGTCCAGCGGCCAGACATGGAGGTTCCAGAGGTCTGGCCGCGGAGCCAGAGCGAGCCCTGTGCCTGTGAGAGGAGGTCCGCTCTCAGGGGTAACTGCCTCAGAGGGGACGTGACGAGATCCAAGAGATCTGACGTCCAGGTCTTGTCGGGCCAAAAGGGGCGATCAAGAGAACCTGATGACCCTCCTTCCTGACTCGACCCAGTAGCTGGGGAGTCAGGGTAACTGGCGGGAAGGCGTACTTCCTCATGTGGTGAGGCCATGGGTGGGCAAACGCGTTTACACCGAGTGGCGCCTCGGTTAGCGCAAACCAGAGTGGACAGTGGGTCGATTCGTCTGAGGCAAAGAGATCTATCTGTACCAGACCGAATTCCTCCCACACCTCTGTCACCACTTGAGGGTTCAGCCTCCATTCGCCAGGGGCGGGGCCCTGCCTCGACAGTGCATCCGCGGCTGTGTTGAGGATGCCTGGAATGTGGACTGCCACCAGAGACCTGAGTCTCGACAGACACCACAGCCAGAGGCAACGTGCGAGCTTGTTCAAGCGGTGCGAGCTCAAACCGCCTTGACGGTTGATAGCTGCTGCAACTACGCTGTCTGACTTGACCAGCACATGCTACCCTCGGCCTTGCCCGAGCAAGTGTTTCAACCCGAGGTGCACGGCCGATAGCTCGAGCATGTTGACGTGCCACTGGAGGCGAGAACCCGACCGACGGCCGGAAACTCCGCGGCCGTTGCCCACTGCTCCCCACCCCGTGTTGGATGCATCCGTGGATACCACAACACGACGGGAGACCGTTCCTCATGGGACACCTGTCCGTAGGAAACTCGTCTCTGACCAAGGGTGGAGCAGGTGGAGACACTCGGGTGTGACTAATACCCGGTATCTCCCCAGCCGCCAGGCTCGTTTTGGGACCTCGTCCCGGATCCAGAACTGAAGGGGCCGCATGTGTAACTTGCCTAGCGGAGTCACCGCGGAGGCAGACGCCATGTGGCCTTGGATCCTCTGGAAGTGTTTGCACTGAACCCGGACCCCGGGTGTGAACACTTCCAGCTGACTCCGGATATTGGCGGCTCTCCGAGAGGGCAGCCTGCCGCACATCAGAACGGAGTCTAGGCCGAGCCCGAGAAAGGAGATCTGCTGACACGGGGTCAGCTGCTCTTCTTTCTGTTGACGCGTAACCCCAGCCGGCTCAAGTGCCTGAGCACTGCGTCTCTCTGCGCGATCAACTGAGCCCGCGATCTGGCTAGTAGTAGCCTCGTCTAGGTAATTCAGGATCCTGAAGCCGCGCACTCTCAGGGGAGAGAGGGCAGCCTGCGCTATCTTCGTAAAGACTAGCGGCGACAGAGAGAGGCCGAAGGGCAGGACCTTGTACTGATACGCTCGGCCCTCGAAAGCAAAGCGCAGAAAAGGCTTGTGCCGGGGCAAGATCGAGACATGAAAGTACGCGTCTTGAAGGTCGATAGCGGCGAACCAGTCCTGGGGCTGAACTGCCCTCAGAATGTCCCTCTGGGTTAACATCCTGAACGAAAACCTGTGAAGATAGTCGTTCAGGGACCTCAGATCCAATATGGGCCGCATACCGCCGGTCTTCTTGGGGACCACGAAGTACGGGTGGTAAAGCCCGCTCCTCGTCTCGGCTGGGGCCACCACCTCGATGGCGCCCTTCGCTAGCAGCGAGGAAACCTCTGCCCTTAATACGAGAGCGTCTCTCAGACCCACGTGAGTGGTGAGGACGCCTCGGAATACCGGAGGCCGGCGGGCGAACTGCAAAGCGTAGCCGAGTCTCACGGTTCGGATCACCCAGGGGGACGGACGAGGAAGGGCGCACCATTCCGTCAAGTACCGTCTGAGGGGAATCAACGAGGCCGTGGGGTCCCCGAGACTGGGGTCTGGGGGGGCCGGGGCTCTGACGGGAGTCTCCACTGGGGAGAGCTTGAGGCAGGTGACTCCTGGCCGTGAGGGAGGGAGTTCTGCATCCCGTCTGAGTCTGCAGGCAGCCGGAGGCCGCCTGACAACCGACCCCTCTCACCATGTCGGGAGGTGCCGGCCGGAGCCTGCTCCTCGACCGACTTGGTGAGTTGGGGGTCTCTCTCCCCCATGACAGAGGAGAGCATGACCCCCAACCTGGAACTCCATCGGGCCGAGGCCCTCCGGAGCTCCGGTCTTCTACCGCGCAGGGAGTATCCGGTGTTAGCGGACAACTCGACCCGCGAGGGAACAGAGGAGGCCTCTGTTCCTCGGTAGGAGTGGAGGGAGTGTGAGTGTGAGTGTGGGTGCATCTGCCTTTTACGTTAAGTTGGCTAGCACCATAGGTGGTAGCCACACTTCTGTGTCCACCTGTAGATGGATTCGACAGTGGTGGCTCCATCGTCGGAGCTCAACCATACTCCCTGCTCTGCTCCCTCCACCCCGAACACATCAGGATCGCAAGGGAGGCCGTTTGGCGTCCCCTGCTGATCTGGATTCGGAGTGCGCCGCCCTCTTGCGGCGAGATCTGCTCCTCTACTTGCGGTCGTGCATTGTCGGCACGGGCGCAGGGAGCTTCCTCCGTTGAAGGAGGGAGACCCGGGGCTGAGGGTTCTCAGCCGCTGTCACTGGGCGTCGCCGGCGTCTTCCAGCTGGATGCTCTCGCCATGGGCCTAGAAAAGACATGCGAAATAGCCAAGTCTGCAGCTGGAGGGTGGAAAACTGTACCACAGTTGATCCACCGTATCGCCGAAGAGGCCCGACCGAGAGTCTTGTGAGTCTGCTAGGTCGAGCCAGTGGTGGTGCTCCAGGCCACCATAGTCGACATCGGGCCTCACCAGCTAACCTAGCTGGGGCGCGCTTCCTTTACCCCTCCTTCGACAGCTTGCCTGTAAAAATATAAAGGTCACAGCGTGAAGTGTGGTGGCGGTCTGACCGGTAAGTGGGTGGGAGATGATCTCACTCTACTCACCCCGGCCGGCTAACTACGGTCCCACCAGTATCAGTTCTGTCCACCATAGTGGCAGATACTTACAACTGGAGAACTAAGCCCACCGCACTTGGAAGCTAGAACTTTCGCTGGAGAATCGTGTGCACTCTAGCAAGCGCAACGTTCTCAACAGCTACTTATGAAATCTCGGGATCAACATTGGGGCCGTCAGCACCCCAAGGATCTAACGCTACAACGTGACGTCAACGGACTACTCACTAAGTCCTAACGCACGTGCGGACCGAGAAAACATAACCACACACAAGCATGCGCTCTTACCTCAGAGCACACCAGCGTCCTCAGTGTGCGGCGTTCACCGATGTCAACACTGATGGCCGCTAACCGCCGAGCGGATCCGGTAGTGCGCCCGCGATCAGGACTCCGCTGGAGCTCACGCATGCGTAGAAATCGAGATGGAAATACCTCTAGATTCAGCCCCTGCGTCTCAACCTGCCGTGGTGCGGAGCGAAGCTGTCCGAAACCTGCTGGGAGACCGGGGAAGGGGCGATCTTCCGTGGAGAATCCGCGGAGATCACTACGCGGCGCCGCCATTTTGTTTGTTTACAAACGGAGCTCCTCACGGGCGCGCGTTTCCCGTCGCCCACCTGCACAAGGGAACGCAACCGTGCCCGCCCGCCGGCAGCCGCCATCTACAAACGGGATTCGTAAAAGAAAAAGAACGTATCTACCGTTTAGGAGCTTCTCAGATAAGACCCTCGTCGATGTAGCTGGGAGCTCCGTCTGCTTCCGGGTGTTTTCGGGAGATCGAAGCCAGCCAGGAGTACTGCAGGTTCCAACGAAGAGCCTTATCGAGTTGGTTGCAGAGATGAAACAACGACCTGGCTTCAATCATTTGAAAGGTATTTGCATGTGGCACGCCACCGCCCTTTTATACCAGCTGGTACGGGTCAGAGGTGGCATGCAAATTCATGCAGCCATTGAACTTGACTGTTCATTGGCCGGTTCGTAAGAATGAACGCGAATGGCTAAAGCATCCGATGTCCCATAGTCAGGTCTCTGACTGACGTCGAAGTGACCTGACTATGAAAGGGAACAAAGATGTCATATTTACCATATTTACCTTAAATACGCTATAAATTGTGTCATTTGATGTCATAACCAGAAAAATATTCTGCAAAAAGATTTTCATTGTTTTAAAATGACTGTAGATATGGGAAATGCTGGTCTGTTTACATTAGACTGATATTTTAGAAACGAACTGATTTTGTTATTTTGGACAAATTGAGGTTTTTAGAGGCTGGTTGTAAGAGACTCGGCGATTAAGGGTATGTAAATAAAAAAACCTCTTAAAATTTTTAGCATTCTGTCTGATCATCTTATTTTGGATAAAAATAAATTGCATATACACAATATATTGATCTTGAACATCCGATTTCAATTCCTGTAATTAAAGAATGTGACCGTAAGATTTACGTTTTAAGAGATGTAAAAGTAAACACAATTTTGTTATCTTTTTGCAAACACAGTTCCCTACACGTGGAATAACACCAATAAAAATCAGAATGAATACAAGAGTCCCAGTCTTCGGGGCTCAAACTCCCCGAAAAACAATTCAATCTGAATGACAATAGCTCAAATTAGAATTTTCCAAGAAAAATATAAATGGAAAAATTTTTCAATACTAATTGAATGTGCAATGCTTAAATCTGTGGAATAAAAGTTATTAACAAAGACAATTACTCAGCAGGTCGTTCACATTGCATACAAGTTTTAACTTGTGTTTAAAACTTCAAATACTAAAATGTATTTTATATGAAAAGCATTCATTTTTTTTTGTTGTTTTTTTTTATTCTAATATCATTTTTTCTATCCTTTTTTCTTAACAACTTTTCCATTTCAGAGTCACTGGGAGCTGAAGCCAATCCACAAATATCAATGCCTGATGGAGGGATACACATGGAAGATAAATGGCCAGCCAATCACAAAGCCACACACCCACACGCACACACACACACACCCACCCACACACACACACACACACACACACACACACAGTATATCATTGCCCAATGAGCCACCGTTCTGCCATTTAAACATTATATTAAAACACAGCAGAAATAGAGGTACTTTCATGTCACTGAATATGAAGGATATGAAAAGAGTGCCTTTTCTCGAGAATACCAGGGCTAAAATAAGCCTAGGGAAATTTTGCCTAGGGAAGAAACAAATACAGCACACTATTCTGACAATCTTACATGTGAATGTTGATTTCGGATGATTGAGCCCATTTGTGTGAGGGCTTTGGCTTTAAACACAAAAGAACCTGATTAAAAGGTGTTATGTAAACAAACATAGTGTAATAAAAGAGTATTGTGACAAAATCACTTGGTTTACAGTATGTGATTGTGGAGATAACACTCTCCTCTGTTTCCTGCAATTACCCTCTTCATCCAGACTGGCAATCACAAAGAATGCCAAACAACTTCTTGTGGGAGCGTACCTTGTCAATTTAACCTCAGAGTCGTTGTAGTGTGTGTGTGTGTGTGTGTGTGTGTGTGTGTGTGTGTGTGTGTGTGTGTGTGTGTGTGTGTGTGTGTTTACAGTATATGGTAAAGGTTTGTGCATCCACCTTTATGGATTTGCAAAATCATGGAAATTTTAATTTAAAGCTGAACTCATTTGCGTGTCTGCAAAATGTGTTTAATTTTACCTCAATGCACCAACTCTCTGCCACATAATCGCGTCAGCATTTTTCTTTGTCGGGTTTTCCCCTTGTCAGCCACCATTTGAAACAACAACAACTTAGTATACATATTTGATTCTTAAAATAGAACCTCTCAAGCCAAAGAATTGAGATTGTAAAGGCGAGAGATAAACATAGGGAGAAGAAATGGGAATAACGGCGTTACATTTTTCAGTAACGAGAAACTTAACGCAGTTACTTTTTCCTCCGTCACAATGTTGTTATCGTTACTTATAAAAATGCCATGTTGCTTTAATTGTGGTCACCAAAGGGGTTTTCGTCCGAGCAGAGTCTTGAACCGAAGCAATGAGCCAAGAAGTTTAATTCTAATAGTTAACATCTAATTTTAATTTGCACTAGAAAGAGTGTACATTTTTGTTATTGTTGTTTAATTGTGTTTTTTATGGTTCATGTTATTATTAAATGTTATTTATGGTTCATACATTTCATGTCATTGCTTTTCTTTTATTTATATGTTTATGTTAATATCTGCAAAATAGAGGGGAAAAGGCGGAGTCAGGCCAAACCAAATTCCTTGTTGTCACTTATGGCCAATAAAGTTGATTCTGATTCTAAAATAGTAGTAGATTAATGCTTTATTATTAAACAGTGCTTTATAAAAAAGAATATACTTTAATAATATTTATATAAAATTAAATATAATAATTTATTTTATGTAGTGTCCATTTCATCCATTTAACATATTTAACATTGACAATAGCCAAGTTTTTGACAAATTAAAACAAAAATTGTCGCAAAAAGTAATGCAATAGTTACTTTCCCTGGTAATTAGTTACTTTTATAGAAATGTAACTCAATTACTAACTCAGTTACTTTTTGTTAGAAGTATCTAGTAACTGTAACCAATTACTTTTTTAAAGGGACGTTCCGAACACTGACAACTAGACATTACTAGTCAGTCTTTTTGTGTAAGTGGTTTCAGGAACGGAATGAACATTGCCTCTCTAGCATTTGTTCTGTAGGGACTGCATTACACCAACGTCACTAAATGATGCCAACCCCTTCACAGCGGTCCAATGGGATGTCATCTCCCTCCCGATGCTCCAGAAATGACATTGGTCCTTATCCAAGCAGAGGAGTATCAAGACTACTTCTCTTTCTGCTTTCCCTTATCATGGGTCGCCACAGCAAATCATCCTTTTCCACTTTACTCTATCCTCTTTCCACTTTACTCTATCCTGAGAGGAGTGTGTCCTGAGTGGAAACTGAAAATATATATAAATAAAGATTCCATTAGCAGAGCTCATTCATTTAACTGTTACAGGCAACTAGTTTGGGCAGTCTTTTTACATGATTGTATTGTTTTAGGCATGTTTTATAGTTAAATATATGTATTAAACTGTATAAGAGATGGACTTTCAGTCTAGACCTAAACTGGTTTACTGTCTCGGAATCTGTAATTGTACCAGACTGGACATTCCAGTGTTATGGGGGTAAAAATGCAAATGACATTTTGTCTGTTTCAGAAGGAGAAATCACATTAAGAGCTATATACAAATAATTCAACAATTTAGCACAATAATTCAACTCTTTATTTTTTTATACTTAACACATTTTTCACTTTTTCTGAAGCATCACAAGTGTGACAAAATTCATTTTACAGTGCTTATTTAATTTCGGGGTCTTCTGAGCAACTCTGGGCCTGAGGTAAGAAACACACTGTACGCATATACAGTACACACATTGACACACACTAATACCTATGATTAATTATCAAATCCTAATTCATTTGAACAAACGTTTATGGACTATGGGAGGACACCAGAGTAAATAATTATATATATATACACAAAAATATAAGCTAATGTAAAAATGAAAAAAAAAAAA